>CM038469.1:23774404-24474404 GCA_021464415.1 Lonicera japonica
CATCAAAACTCATGTAGTCGACTACCACTATTCACAGCACACAGTTTTGCTGTTTGGTCAAAGTCTCAACTTCACGCCCAAATTTGGCCATCGAGGAGTGTGAATTGGGTCTCGGCCAAAACATGAAAGTTTTAGAGGGCATTGAAATGAAGACGTGGCCAAAAACGGGGACTCATTTGGAGTTCGGATGAGGAAGTTATGGTCTTCCAAAGTTGGGCAAAATCATCAATCGCGTAGGATCGAAACTTGTGATTTTCGAACCGATTTTCGTCCGAGCCACCCGAAAAAACTTATGGTCATTATAATACACTTATATATGTTAATGTGACTTGTTGGAGGTTTCCAAACCATGCTAACCTTTTCAAAACCCAAATTTGGCTACCCGGAGCCAAATTCTGCCTTATACGCGATATGGGTCGTGATCTGCAAGCGATAATGAAACCGGGTGTTACAATGAAGGCATATATAATCAGGACTACATGCAGGAACGCTAGCTGGTAAAAGTCACTTGCATGGGACTACACCATGCAAGTCACATATAGAAGACAACCACATGTAGAAACATCAACTTTTACAAGTTTTAAAGAACATTGACACTTAAATTTTGTCTTTTATTTTTAGGGTTGTAATAACTATTGTAGATATAATGTATACTTAAAGTCTAAATATGTAATTCAAAAATGCATATATAAAGGCCTTTATTTGTAGGAAGGATGGTGTTGGTCGGAAATCAACCCTAA
This sequence comes from Lonicera japonica, assembly GCA_021464415.1. Taxonomy (NCBI): domain Eukaryota; kingdom Viridiplantae; phylum Streptophyta; class Magnoliopsida; order Dipsacales; family Caprifoliaceae; genus Lonicera; species Lonicera japonica. The sequence goes on from CM038469.1 coordinate 23,775,145, forward strand.
AGGGGGTGAATAGAGTTTTCAAAACTAAATGCGGATTAAAAAACTTTTCGAAAATGTTTAAGCAATTTAACTAGCTAAATAACTATATCAAGGAAAATAAGCAATCAATAATTATAGTAAGTAAATAAAGAGCTTGAGTTAGAAAGATTAAACCAATTGAAAACCAAGACGTTTTTTCCACACGGTTCGGTTTGTTAGACAATACATCCGCGCTTAATTAATCTCCCGAGAATTTCCACTAACACCAATCTTCTTTCGGGTGAAAATCAAACATTTACATGTGTTGTTGTCTCACACACTCTTACAAATATTGCTTTACCACAATATTCCCACAAGATATACTCTCTTGCTAATCTATGAGATTTACCTCTCACAAATACTAAACAAGAATTTACCTTCTTGTTATCCTATGAAATTTACCTCTCACAATTTAATACTAATTGTTTGGTGATTCACACCAATTAACAATAACTTTCTCAAGTGTGTAATAGATACAATTTAAGCTCACACTAGAATTATCTTGTTTGATCACAATATATAGCTCAAATATGAATTATTGATCAAATGAGTTCTTAAATCTTTGAATGATGAAGATAGATGAAGAATATGTTTTTATAATGATTCAAGCTTGTCAAAATGTGTCTTAGATAGTGTATATATAGTCCTAAAAATGATATAGCCGTTTTTTAGGTTTGGTGAAGATTTGGTACCAAAAATGGTAAAAAGTCATATTTCCAACGGCTATATTCTGGTCCATCAGTTGACTAAGTAAAGCTCCTTAGTCGATTGAGTGAGCCTTAATCGACTGAGCCAAGATGCTTAGTCAACTGATGAGCTCTGTCAGGCTGACCAAAATTCCAATTTTTACACTTTTACAAATAAGCTCCAAAATCAATTCTTATGCTCTGGGGACTTCAAAAATAAGTTCCTAAGACACCTATTTTTCGGGAAAGCTCAAAATATGATCATTTGAATTTAATATGAATTTATTTCAAACCGATTTTTGCAAGAATGATGTTTTGAAATAATTTTGATTCAAACTTGATTTTGATCAAACTAAGAATGTTATGATAATCTATATGAGCTATAATAATCATCAGATAAGAAACTTTACAAATAATCCTAAACACTCACACAAATGTCGAATAGACGAGTCTTTGAATGCTTCGATTTGTTTCTTCAATTTGATCTCCACTTGAAACTTTTGCTTTAAAGCTTTTTGCATATAATCCTTTGATCTTTTGTACTTCATGAAATACATTGCTAGCATATGATGATATTGATCTTTCTTGTCTAGTTCAATGCATTGTTGACTTGATTCGATATGGATTGAATGATCCTTGTCACGTCGCATGCTCTTCTTAAATTTCCAAGAAAATGAACTATAAACTAAATTCAAGAAACATGTTAAATTACACATGATTGATTTATTATTATTATCAAAATAAGATTAAGACCTTCAAAGAGAACAATCTCCCCCTTTTTGATGATGACAATAAATTAATGTGTGTTTTCAATAATGAGCATAAATCCCATATGAATGTAAATAGAATATGGTCCCCCTTAATTTATACATAGATAAAATAAATGACTATTAAAAGCATTGCAAATATTTGAGATAGATTTAAAACCAATAAATCATTTTTTATCTAAAATAAGTTTTTTAGAGGAAAACAAGTATTAATGTTGAAGACATAAAGCATTTAAAGTTTTACCAACATTGATCACCACCAACACACATTTTCTCCCCCTATAACAACATCAAAAAGAGATCAAGGCCACGAAGAGAAAATGGTAGCCTCCATATAGCTTCATCGATAAGGCAATGATTTGTATACCTTCTCATATTTTGCCATAAGGAAAAGGTGTGCCATCTTTTCATCACTTGAATCGGATTTGTTTTCTTCCGAATAGCTTAAATGTTCTTTGAGAGCATGCTTCAATCTTTTGTACAATTCTTCCTTCTTTTTTCTCTTCTCATTTCTTCTAACTGGACAATTTGACTTGTAGTGTCCCGGTTCATGACAATGGAAGCACTTCATTTCCTCATTGTCAACTTTTGGATGAGTTGATCTATCATTAAGGATCTTTGAGGATAAGAGATTGTTGTTGATCTTCCCTTGTGAGTACTTCTTCTTTGCTAGGAATTTCTCAAATTTTCTAGAGATGAGAGCCATGTCTCCATCTTTTCTTGTTGAGCCTTTTTTCATTTTTTCCTTCATTTGGCTTTAAAGCAAATATTTCCATTGGATTTGCTTTTTCTTCTCCTTCTTCTCTTGCTAACTCCTTCTCATGGGTTTTGAGAGAACCTAAAAGCTCATCCATGCTAAGAGTTTTGAAATTATTAACTTTTTGTATAGCCGTCACTTTAGGCCTCCATTTCCTTAGAATAATCCTAAGAATTTTTCTAATCTTCTCTTTATTAGAGTAAACTTTGCCAAGAAGGTCCAAAGCATTAGTGAGAATAGAAAATCTACTATACATAGAAGTAAGTGATTCATTAGGCTCCATTTTAAATAACTCATAATCATGGACAAGTATATTAATATTGTCCTCCTTGACTTGAGTGGTTCCTTCATGGGCAACCTCAAGCTTTTCCTAAACCTCTTTTGCGGTTTTACAACTAGAGATTTTGCTGTATTTATCCATATTCAATGCACAATATAAGGAGTTTAAAGCATTATCATTGAATTGAAGTTTCTTAATATCACGCTCATTGTATTCGAATATAAACTTGGGAATAACATTTTCCCTCTCATCAGTTTTTGTAATCTCATAGGGTCCAACAAATGTAACCATCTATTGCTCAAAATCGCTAGCTTGTAAAAAAGTGCACATACGATTTTTTTAATAACGTACTATAATTTTTGCCATCAAACAATGGCGGTCTATAAATAGAAGCACTTTCGAAAAGGCCGGTTCCTTGATAATATGACATGATCGTAAACTCTAAGATTGTGAAATCAAAATAAGAGTACAATCTTTATTACCAATTGTTGGTAAAAAATCAACCCTATAGGGGAGTGAATAGAGTTTTCAAAACTAAATGCGGATTAAAAAACTTTTCAAAAATGTTTAAGCAATTTAACTAGCTAAACACTATATCAAGAAAAATAAGCAATTCAACTAAGCAATCAATAATTATAGCAAGTAAATAAAGAGCTTGAGTTAGAAAGATTAAACCAATTGTGACCAAGACGTTTTGTCCACACAGTTCAGTTTGTTAAACCATATGTCCGCGCTCAGTTAGTCCCTCGAGAATTTTCACTAACACCAATCTTCTTCAGGGTGAAGATCAAACATTTACAAGTGTTGTTGTCTAACACACTGTTACAAATGTTGTTTTATCACAATATTCCCACAAGATATACTCTCTTGTTAATCTATGAGATTTACCTCTCATAAATATTAAATAAAAATTTATTTTCTTGTTATCCTATGAGATTTACCTCTCACAATTGAATAATAATTGCTAGATGATTCACACCAATTAACAATAACTCTCTCAAATGTGTAACAGATACAATTTAAGCTCATACTAGAGTTATCTTGTTTGATCACAATATATATCTCAAATATGAATAATTGATCAAATAAGTTCTTGAATCTTTGAATGATGAAGATAGATGAAGAATATGTTTCTATAGTGATTCAAGCTTGTCAAAATGTGTCTTAGTGTATATATAGTTCCAAAAGTATTTTTGAGGTTTGGTGAAGGTTTGGTACCAAAAATGGTAAAAAGTCATATTTTCAATGACTATATTCTGGGCCATCAGTCGATTGAGCCAAGATGCTTAGTCGACTGATGGGCCCTATCAGGCTGACCAAAATTTCAATTTTTACACTTTTGCAAATAAGCTCCAAAATCAATTCTTATGATTTGGGGATTTCAAAAATAAGTTCCTAAGACACCTATTTTTCAGGAAAGCTCAAAATATGATCATTTGAATTTAATATGAATTTATTTCAAACTAATTTTTGCAATAATGATGTTTTGAAAGAATTTTAATTCAAACTTGATTTTGATCAAACTAAGAATGAGCTATAATAATCATTAGATAAGAAACTTTACAAATAATCCTAAGCACTCACTCAAATGTCGAATAGATGATCTAAGACACAAGAAAAAGTATTCTCAATTTGTTTCTTCAATTTAATCTCCACTTGAAGCTTTTGCCTTGAAGCTTTTTACATATAATCATTTGATCTTTTGTGCTTCATGAAATGCATTGCTAGCATATGATGAGATTGATCTTCCTTATCTAGTCCAATGCATTTTTGAGTTGATCAGATATGGATTGAATGATCCGTGTCACGTGGCATACTTTTCTTTGAACAAATCATGCTCTTCTTGAATTTTCAAGAAAATAAATTATAAACTAAATTCAAGAAACATGTTAAATTACACGTGATTGATTTATTGTTATTATCAAAATAAGATTAAGACATTCAAGGTCAACAGATGGGATACATTACTTGAGTAATATTGAACTAAAAAGAAATGTAGTGTCTCATATTTTCTTAATCATCAAAACCCTTATATCTTTGTAATCCTTGTAATATTTTCTCGTTACCAAGTCTCTTCTTTTGGAGGAAACAGTGTAATCTTTGAAAATTTTATCCTTATATTAGTGCTTTCTTGTTCATTATCCATTATCTATCAAACCAAAAATAAACCTCTATAGCTACGATATGAGGTAGGAAACGAAACAGATTTGTGATGTGTCTGACCTAAGAAAGGTAAGGTTAAGATTAACCACCTCTATAAACTAGAAGTTTACTAATGCCAGGTGCCTACGCCGATTATGTTCAGGTATTGATCAAATCATTTAAACACCATTTTTGTTTGTGAAGCATAGTGGGCCTTTGATCAAAGAAACATAAATAAAAAGATAAAAGCAATATAGATATACACTTAGTATCATAAAAGTCTATTAAAAGTAATTAAATATCTATTTTTTTAAGGCTAAAATAATTTTGAAGAAGCCAAAATTATGATAGAGTTGGTTCTTAACCTATAAATTAAGTGCTAAAAGAAAAAAATGCAAGTTGGAGAGAGACAATATTTTGTTTTGTATAAATATAAATACACATATAACAAAAAAATAAAAAAGACAAAAACTGAGTTCGTGGGAGTTTATTTCGCATAATTGGCTCTTTATATAGAGTTATATATATATGTGAGGACAGAGTCAAGATTTGAGTCTTTGAAAGTGAAAAAAATAAGTCGAACTCATACTACAAGAAAATAAGGTTTTATCTAAAACCCCCAAGCTATTTACACTTAAAACCCCCAAGCTATTTACACTTTAACACCCCCCCCCCCCCCCCCCCCCCCCCGCACTTAAAGTTTGATTACATTTTCACTTTGTTTCATGAAGTTGAATTTTTACAGTGCTATATATAAAGGTTGATTACATTATCACTTTATTCCAAAATCCAACCTCTCATCTGTTTATTGGACGGAAAATAACACATGAAGTTGACGTAGCTTAAAAATCAAAGTGACACATGTTATTTGTTGTTCAAGGTAAAAAATGGCAGATTGGATTTTCGACTAAAATGATAACATGATCAAACTTTATGAATTCAAATAGGTAAAATGAAAATTTATGCACCAAAGTGAAAATGCACTCAGACTTTAAGGGTTTAAATGTAAAAAACTCCAAATCGCCATCAAAATTTCATTTTTCGCAACCATACTTTTGTTGTGCGGACCAACACATGGGGCCGAGCTTTGGGCACCTACTGGGCCCACCGGTCTGCGCACATAGTAACGATATTGTCCTCAACTTAAACACCGTTCTACAATTTTTTTCATGCGGGATCAAAGGTTTGAGCCAACTATTCTCAACAATTTTCACCTTAGATCAAACTAGTCCGCCTTTGACTCTACCTTGAACTAACACTGTTCCACCTGGCTCCATCTGAACCCATACCTTAGTCCGCCTTGGATCCATCTTTGGACTATCCATGTAGATCACCACTAAACACCGTCTGCAAGATCTCCCACCTTAGTCACTGCACATCTCGAGGTATACCCTATTTCACCTTACTCGAGGAATCTGTACAATTACCTTGACACTACCCCGGGTGTACATAGATTGTAGCGACTCCACCCCTGGCTTCTTCGAGTCTAACTTTACCATAGGCTCCACTAAATCTAGCTACTAGAACGCTTTTTATAGTGACTCATCACTTAGGCTCTACCGAGTTCTTCTTGACTCCACCGAGTCCAACTATTGGTACTGCTTTATAAGTGCGTGGATTCACTATCGAGCTCTGACACCAAATGTTGTGCCCGGTGCACATGGGGCCAGGCCCAGGGTGCCTACTGGGCCCACCGATCCGCGCACATAATAATGATATTGTCACTGGGTCACAAGTGTGGAGTTTTATCTTCAAATGCATTGTTACTATGTTGTGACACTCCCTTACTTATATAACCATGTTATGTTCTACAATTTTTTCATGAAGGATCAATGGTAACCATTCTCAACAACTTTCAACAATAAAAAGCTTTCATTGCTACTGCTTTATTACATAGATCTATCTTTTTGGTGATGAATTTCTTTACTCTTAAACTAATTCCACTTATAAATGCAAATATAATTTTTTGCTTCTAAACATTTGATCACATAAAAGTCTTTTTCTTGTTTTAATACATATTAATAGCTTAACATATATATCACAAGTAATGCAATTTTTGTTATTTATACTTAGGGACGTTAATTGAGTGTTTTAACAAAATTTTAGAGGAATGACTACTTGTAACTTTAAAATATTCCCAATTAATTTTTAGGAGTAGCAACAATTTATCATGTCTCGGAGGAGCTACCATCCCTCCTCTCCCTCCCTAGATTCATTAGTCCATGTAAAAAGGCTTAATGACCAATTTAACCTACGAACTTTACTACTTTTTTCACTTTGGTCATTAAACTTTATTTTAATGGACTTAACTTCTATTAAAATTGATGGATGAAAATCTGATGTGGCATTTTTTTATCCACGTGGCAACCAGCTGGACTCTTCCTTCTTCTCCTTACTATTATATACACAGACATATTTTCTTCTCCTTACTCTTATATACAAAAGCATATATATACACATACCTTGATACACACAGACCTAATCATTTTTCCCTCAAGAACCCTTCATCATTATCCCCTAAAGAACCCTTCATCATGAAGGTCAAGAACCCTAATTTTTTTCATTTCAAATGAAAACCCATCTCTTAAATTCACCCTAAATCCATTAATGTTTGAAAATAAGAAAACTCAACATCAAATACCACTTTTGCATAGCCGTTGCTAACCCCCAATTCTCCGATACTCTAGCTTCCACCGATCATCCCCACACCGTCTTCGCCAAAAAAATAACCCATTCCAGATCTAGAAAAAAATAGTATAATCTTCCGCCGACCATCCTCCCACCTTCATACATTGCTCCTTTGCTGCTAATGGCCTCAATGGAAAGGGGATTATGATTTTTCTACTTTGAAAAACAGAGCATTTGATGAAATGGGTCTATCAAAAAAAAAAAATTTGAACTCAACGATTATTCCAAATCATGAGAAATTTGACAGACCATATTACACCCATGTTAATTTATCCTTGTTGTAATAGCTATGTATTTTTCCTCTTCTTCCGATTCTTTGTGGGTCAAAGCCAGAGTAATATTTTCTCTTTATATATATATATATATATATATTTATGTGTACATATGTCTGTGTATATAAATCTGTGTGTATATATAATTTTCTCTCTTTATGTATGTGTGTCTATAAGAGTTAGGTGAGGAAGAATGGATGACTCACGTGATGACAAACATTACAGTTGGTTGCCACGTGGATAAAAAAATGCTACATTAGATTTCCATCCATCAATTTTAATGGAGGTTAAGTGCTGTGAGTAAATAGAAAAGTTTTAAATAGTATAGTGTGCAAATAGGTAAAAAAAAAATTAGTGACCAAAATAAAAAAAGTAGTAAAGTTTGTTGGTCAAATTAATCATTAAGCCTATATTAATAAGGTCTAGATCTAGTATAGCTTGTTTGTATACATACCCGTAGCAACAAACTTCTGTTTCCAAGATAATGAGAAAAGTTTTTAGCCGACAAATTACGTAACTAAACGTGCGTTCATGGGCACCGCCATGCTAACACGAGGCCTGCGTGTATACAAACCATTCGCACTAGATGATCCCAGACGACCATATATATACAAAAGAATTCAAGTGCAGATTAGTCCGTACAGATTAGACTTTTTGCGACGATTTTTTGTCTCTAAAAACATCTCTTCAATATTTTAGCAACAAAAAACTATCACTAAAAAGCCTAATCCATATAGATCTGTCCATACTAAAAATACTTATATATATATATATATAGTGTTGATATTTTTAATAGAGACGTAACTCCTCTCTTTGTTTCTAGAACAAATTACCCATTCCCTTTGTCAATATCTACCCTCTGTGTGTGTCTCACAGAGAGAGAGAGAGAGAGAGAGAGAGAGAGAGAGAGAGTAATTGCATGTTCGAGCTGCTTGTACGTAGCTAACGTAGGGTAGGGTAGGATAGGAGTAGTGTGGGTACAGGTAGCAAGAAGAAGGTTGCATGTGTAAATATGAATGAATAAAATTGGTCCCCTCAGCGCCACCCCCAGTTATAGCGGAAAGTGACCACTCACTTTTAAGACTTTTTATTATTTAATTTAATTTATGATAATTAATTGGTAGAGTGGGGGAGACACAGGTTCAGAGAAGGTGTACTCTGATAGAGGGAGTGTCCTCTAATTCTATTTATGACAATTTACTAATTCTGTCTGTTTTTTCATCTCTAGCTTTTTTTAAAAAAAAAAATTATAAAAAAATTTAAGTCTTTGTCATTTATTATAATATATAATAATAAAAATTCTCCCGGCCACCAAAATCAATATACTTTTTGTGAGTTCGGATATATGTTTTTACCGATTGAGCTAGAACACTCGCTCCTGTCTTTAGTTGGTGTTTTAAAAATATCCTCTTAAAATTGATTATGTCATAATATTCAAGCATTAAGCGGTGGTTTATAGTTTAGTTTGATTAGATGGCAGCATAATATGTCTATATGGCGATTCGATGGGGTTAAAGAAGTTCTTAACTCCTTTTTATTTTTTATATTTAAATAATAATAAATATTTATGTAATAAATTCTTTGTATTCTTTTCAAAAATAAAGTTAGTACCTTGTAAAATTATATTTTAAGATAAATAAATAAATAGGCCGCTTGGATCCTATAGACGATTTATGACCATGTCTGATCCTTCCAGCAACTTTTTACATCATTGCCTCAAACCATGTGAGGTTCTCTCATTTAATCCCTCTACATTTATTTATTTTATTTTTCTTTTATCCTCAAAAGAGTTATAAAAATATGGTGGAGGGATTTGATGGTGGTGGATACGGGTGTGTTCGGTTTTGGTCGGAGTGGAAATTAGAGTAGGGGTGTTTTCGGTTTCGGTCGGGGTAGAAACCAAGGTACCCCAAACCCAAACCAAATATAAAAGTTCGGTTTTGGTTCGGTTCGGTTTCGGTTTTTAAATCTTCGAAACCTAAACTCGAACCAAACTTTTTGGTTCGGTTTCGGTTCGGTTTTATTTGGTTTTGACGTATGTTTTTTTTAAAAATCAATTTAACATAAAAATATAATACTAATAGTAATGTAATAATGATTTATATTCAAATTAAAGTGATTATTTTTTAGAAACAAGGAGCAACATATAAATACCATATTTTATATTTAATTATAATTTTATTTGTACATTTATAAGAATGAAACACATTAAATAAAATGATGAATTATTTTTCTATCATGTATGTGATAAAAAATTTTTAGTATTATGTAGTTAATTAAATAATAAAGGCACGCGCAAATGACTATTTTTTTAAGATTATCATTATATGCAATTAATAAGAAATATATTCTTATAAAAATGTTATCTTTTTTGTATTATACTATAATTAATGTGTGCCCTTAAAGTATATATTAACATTTTTTTTCTTATACATAATTCGGTTCGGTTCGGTTTAGTTCGGTTTTAGACTAGCTTACCCCAAACTTTGCGGTTTCAGTTCGGTTTTCTTGTTTTCGATTTCGGTTTTTTTTTGGTTCGAGATTTTACGGATCGATCCGGATCGGTTCAGTTTGTTCGGTCGGTTTTCGGATTGACTTTAACACCCCTAAATCAGGGTACCCCAAATCCAAACTAAATGCAAAAGTTTGGTTTTGGTACGATTCAGATTCAATTTATAAATCTTCCAAAGTCAAACTCGAACCAAATATTTTGGTTCAATTTTATTCGATTTTTACACATAATTTTTTTTAATGAAATTAACATAATAGTGGACCAAAACAGTGGCACAAAATTGTGCTCAATACAGTGGGGTACCGAATAAAAAGATAGGGACCAAAACAATATTCTAGGTTGATCTCTCTGAAGCTAACAAGAAAGTAATAGCTTTAATAAAAAAGTAAGTTCACATGGAAATTAATCGATCAAACATGCATGAGCCCATGAATTGTTATGGTACTTTAACTCAATTTCATAAACAAATTAAACCTCACAGATCAGTTACAGATAACATATTACATTATACAATTTAGAAATGAAGGTAAAGAAATTAACCCCCATAGATCAAAAGCTGACTTTACTCTAAGAATACGATCAAACAATTTCATAAACAAACATTCCATTCTTAGTAAGAGTAAACATATCAGCCCCAATAGTTTGAACAAAACCAGCCTTATTAAGAAGGTAACCCGAAACCAAATTATTTCTTATTTTTGGAGTATGCAAGACATCCTTGAGGATGACAGTCTTTCCAAAAGAAAACTTTTAACTCGACTTCACTCGAACCAACTACCGTAGTGGTCTGAAAATCTCCCAGTAACACTTTCTTATCTTTAGCTTGAAAATAGCTCTTGAATTGAGTACGATCATAGCAGACAAGGCGAGAAGCACTAGTCTCTACCCTTCGAAAATCGTTATAAGATTTATTTGTAATATTATACCCACAAATATCTCTTCGATAACGTTCACCTAAAGTTGAGGCTAATGAGCGTTCCGGTAATTCTGTGCCATATGTTCAGGCCTATGACAGTTATAATAAAGAAACTCTCCATTATTATTATTATTAGGTTTAGCATTTTTTGTTTTGATTCTGAGGGCGATTACTATTCTGACTCTGATTCTTATTTATGTTTCGGTTAATTTCGCTATTCTAGCTATTGCTATGTTTTTTCATATTTTTTTCAATTCGGTTCAAGGCAGCGGGAATGGAAGAGTGATTATGATTTCGGTTTGAAACAACCAAAACCTCGTCTCTTAGGTCCTGTTTATAGTGTTCCTACTCAATTCGGAATTTTGTGATCAAACTTTCCAAAGAAAACTCTTTAGTCTTTTGACTCAAATTGTTCTTAAATTATTTCCAAGAAGGAGGTAGTTTATCAATCATCACTACTACCTAAAACTGGTCATCTAATGGCATGCCTTCAGAAATAATATCGTGAGCAATTTTTTAGAGGTCATGGGATTGAGCAACTAAAGACTTGTCATCTGTCATCTAAGATTTCAAATAACGACTAACTGCGTATTTCTTAATCCTAGCCTCTTCATTATCGTATTTTTTTAAAAAAGCGTCCTAAATTTCCTTTGGGGTTTTGCACGATAAATAGTAGTCATAAAGTTCATTAGAAAGTCCATTAAGGATATAGTTTCTACATAGAAAATCACTATCAATCCATTCCTTAATTGCTTTGTGATCTTCAGCATAATTTGGTTCTTAAAAATTAGGTTTTTTAGATATGCAAACATTATTGAGTTTTTTTGTGGTTAAATAGAAAAATATCTTTTGTTTCCATCTTTTAAAATGGAATCCTTTAAAGCAAAATGGTTTGTTAAGATCAACAATGGCAGTAACAGGTGTAGCAGTCTCAGAAGCCATTACAGAAATAATAGCAAATTACAAACGTCTTAAAATTGATGAAAATTAGAAGCAGGATGATGTTACCACAATCGACAATAGGGAAACATCGAGTTGAGTCGCAAACTATGTCGTTTACTTTAAGATGTTTCGCGACTCTACGTACTTGGTGTTTGTGCTTGCAATTCGAATGGCCACGTCATCCCCAAGATACAACAGCTTGGATTCCCTCTGTCTCCATTTTCTTTGCATGGTGAAAAATCGGAAAACCAACTCCCTAATAACTTGGCCGGAATCGGTAAACTATTCCTGCTAGAGGTAAAAAAAAATGGAGAAATTTGTTCAAACCCGGAAGGTAGATAATAATGGTGGAGATAATTTTTTCGTATATTTTTAGGAAGAAGACGAAAAAAAATTAAAATATAAAAACGAATAAGCGATCCTTAAAATGGCAAAGAGACTGAGTCAAATTTCAATTTTAAAATTTTAAAAAAATAATTTTATTTTTAATAAATAAAACTTTTCAAATGAATTTTGTTCGAAAATATAATATTTTACATAAAGCAAGCCCTAGCCCGGGAATCACACTATCCAAGCCATCACCCAATAACATAAAAGTCTAATGTCCAATAGGGTTTAAGCCCTTAACCATATTTTTCCTTATAAAAATCCATGAAATATTTTACTTCTCTCTTACGTGAGATTTAGGAAAACACAAAACTAGTTACTTTAGTTTTTTTCTTCTCCCTTTTTTTCAAATAAATAATAGCTCCAACAAGAAATAAATATGAATTAAATGAGTTAACAATGATCTATTTCCTACATATTACATGTAATATGTAATAGATGGATAGATTTCTCCTAATTCAACCAAGCATTTTCTAGTGGTATAAATAGATAAGTGATCCAACAACTTGTTTTTTAATCGGCTTTTTATGCATTCTCAAGGAACAAATATTCTAAAAATTTATTTCTTATAGTAAAAGTCCAAACTCGGTTGTTAGTTAGGAGAGACATCACTTGTGTATCTAAGAGATATTTTACATATGAATATCATCTCAGAAGTTTTGGGGAAAAAATTTCTTTATTTGTAGTTAAATGGAGAGATTAATTAGACGATTACTTTTTTTTCTCTCTCTCTAATTTTTTTTTAAAAAAAATGGACTAGGACTCTGATCTAGAAAAGGGCTCACACTTTAAATAATATAATGGTTTTTTTTATAGTAATTCAAGTAAAAAAAAGTTTTAATGATATTTTTCTATATATAAATATTAGCTTGTTTGAACTTATTTTTTTTTATTTTAATACAGTGCATTTGTATAAAACTAAAATTTAATAAATACTCGAGTGTCTATTTTATTTTTATCACCTAAGGCCCCAATTCCCCTCTTTTAAAATCGGTAGACGTGAACAGCTTTATAATTTTTCTCAAAGATGAGGGACCTGATTTTGTATTGCAATAGTTAGTCTAGCGGTCCAACATGATCTTTTTTAAAGAACACTTTTTTATATATTTTTCTGTGCATATCATGGATTTTTGCAATGTAGGTTATTGGCATTTGAGTAATAATTGTAACGACTCAAAATATTTTATATTAATAATATAATAATAAAATTCTTGATATATATGTGAGTATAATGAATTTAAATTATAAATTAGGCTAACCATTTGGGAAAGAACTTAGGTGGGTCGGGTCTATACAACTCGACTAGCAAGAACAACAAATATTCATGTGTGATTTTGACCTGACGAGAACGTTCAAAATTTAACATCGGTAGTATAACGGCCAGGTCGTATAAATCAGTTGTGACTGTAAATTTGAGATTTTTTTTATTTTCACCATGGCATCGTCTTTTTTTCCCAAAAAAAACAAAAGAATTAAGTAAGAAGAGTGTCCATTGACATAGTCAAATTCAACAGTCCTTTAAATAGAAATTATTCAAATTTACATTCTCGGTAATTAAAATTAACAATATTTTGCTACTTTAAGTATATATATTTTACTCTCACTTCTCATGGAAATTTTAAACGCATTAATCTGCGACTAATCAAAGTAATAAATCTCACCGTTTTAATTATTTGAAAGTTATAATTATTCTGAGACCCAATATTAACAAGGTGCACTCGAACACATGATTCATGTCACGTAAGGTTAATTTTTTACCTTCGAACTATTATTTCTTTATTTTATTCTTTTTAATAAATAATCCATTTATAGAAAATAATGTACGCACTACTTATACACAGTTTGTACGTAGTTTATAAAACTGAAAAACAAGATCAAGAAGAATAGCAACATGTTCGGTAAATTAAAGTATTTTAAATCTCAAAAAGACAACAATTCCAGTCTCCTACACTTTTGTCACCTTCAAATATTTAATCCTTTTTTATTGTTTCTAGTTTTGTATACTTTTTTTTTAAAAATAAGATAAATAAAGAATTATCAAACTTGACTCAGCAATTATCGCATTAGATTCAATTCTAGAGTCGACTAGAAATTCTTTAAGTCAAACTTCGATGACTGCAAAAACACCCTGTGACGTCAGCACGCAATCGTAAAATATTTGGTAGCTAACGACGAGTATAATTTAAATTATAAAAAAGAATTAATTAAAATATGTGAAAGTTGATTCAAACATTGTCCGACTTAAAAAATAAATAAATATGGGGCAAGAAAAGGCACATTAAGGTCTCGTTTGGTTCACGGATTTTAGTATTCGGGAAAGGAAAGTCGTTCCTTTTCTTTGTTTGATAAGTACAAATTCCGGAAGCACTTTCTCGAAAGAGGAGAAAGTATGGGATAACACCATTCTTTTCAAAACACATGGAATTAATTTTTTCAGGTAATTTTCAAGTATTTATTACATAAATTTTAGATAATGATACATTTACCTAAATATTTATCATGCTTTACTAAATATAAAAAAAAATTAATAAAAAATTTAATTTTTTATCTTTATAAAAAAAATAATTTTTTTTTCGTAAACCAAACAAAAGCCTAATTCGCAGTTTTAGAAATGATAGATTTTGGGCTTGACCAGGGAAGTGGGGTGCCTATTTGTTGTCCCTTTCGTTGGTGCGCACGTGGAGGCCGTCTTTTAATTGGACCATCTCTTCCCACCGACGTGGCATATATCACCATCAGCCCCTGCAGTGTGGAACACGACCGTTGATTGGTAGTCCCATCACCTCCATCTCATTTTTCTTTTTAATTTAAAAATAGTAAGAATATAATATATTTGATATATGCTTAAATGCACCATACTACTTATTGTATGGACTAAATAATATTACTGTATATCGACTACATGATACTAATGTATTTAAATATGTTTTTTTGATATTTTGTGTAAAGTTTATATTTTAGTTAGTTTTATTCTTTTAACAAAAATATATTTATTTGTAAGTTATTTGAGTCGTTCAAAATTATATCTGAAGAATTACAAATAAGCCAATCTATCAATATGATGCATTAAAGATTAATTCAAGATAGATTCGGTGAGCATTGATATTTGAATTTAATTTTTTAAGGTGGTTAAAAACCATGAAAATTTGTGTTTCTAAACTAAGTTTTTCACCTTCAATAGAGTTGACCGGTACACACAATGCTAATTAATGTGTACCAGTCTGGACTTATCTTTAAAATTTTCATGGAATCTGTTTCCCTCTGAAGAGCAGACTGGTACACATTTTTCTTATTTGGACTAGTTCGGCGTTTAATGGTGGACCGGTATACACATTGTTAATCTGTACCAGTCCGTTAAGATTTTTTAGGCATTAATTTTTTATTGCAAAAATTCCTTTTTGAAAGTAGTTTCCTAATTCGAAAAGATTTTTGACTCAAGCTTTTACCTATAAATAAAATCCATTGCCTTATGCCAAAAACACACCTTTTGATCATCTTTTATACATATTTTGAGAGAGTTTTTTACACCTTAAAGAGAGATTAAAACCTCAAAATATAAAATCACCTTAGTGCTTTTTATTCATGCCAAAGCAATCGTTCTTTTTATAAATAACAAATCAGATCCCAAAGTGTGTGTGATTTGCAAACAGAGTTGAAGAACGGTGTGATACCGTGGCAAGTGATTCGTTGTGAACCTATTCGTGCGATTCGGATAGGAGGACTATACGCGCAGAAGGTGGAGACTTTTGTAGACAGCTTGTGCGATTCAAGTTTTGTAAGTCTGTACGGTTTGAGATTAATCGAGTCTGTAAACCTTTATGCATATGATTGTTGAGGATTAGTCATGCACTGCAGGGCTACCTCGTTAATTATGGTGTTCTTTATCTGTTTAATTGCTTTATTAATTGTTGCGTACTATAAAAGATTCAACAGGTTTTCCAGAGTTAAAATCCATAGACTTTTAGATTTTACTTTTTAATTCAATTAAAATTGATTTTTGATAATACATCCGCCTAATAACAAACCTAGGGTTAATTTGTTTAATCCACTTTCGAGCGCCCCGACTCTCTTTTTCACTTTGTACATGTATACATTTTTTTAACCGTTTGTAATTATAGGGTGCTATAGCGTGCAAAGTGTCGAAAAAAAAATGTTTAAGGTGCAAATTAATGTATTCTTTTAGTTTAGGGTGCATTACTGTCATTTAGTTTTTATAAATATCGATTATACAATACTTTTACTGTATATATAATTGAAAATTGATATGGTACAACCAATCCCCTTCAAGCTCACTTGGGTATGTCCCTGAGTATATATGTATTCCACTATTGTCATTCTTATCTTATGCTTTTTGTTTATATGTTGAGTGATGGATTGCATACTGGTATTGGCCAGTATTGGGTTATACTAGTAATACCAGTACACACATAGTCAGAAGATTCAAGTAAGGACACATACAGGTTAATCCATTATGTATCATACAAGTATGCATGAACGTGGGATTTGTTTCCTTATTAGCATATAGATGTACACAATTGCCACATATATATATATATATATATATTTAGTTTCCTAATATATAGAGTTAACTTGTATTAAATCTCTAGTTAAGGTTATGATTTATTTATTTATTTCCTTTTTAATCTTGTATTATATTATATATATAGGGCTTCTCTTATATCTCAAGTATTTAATTAAATATAGAAGAATCATTAATTAAAATTATAGTTTTTACATGGCATCAAGACAATTTCGTTCTAAATGAAGATCGTATATTTTTGCATTCTCATATCTGTATCGTATCTTTTGAAACTCTTATTTCGTATTTTTTTCTTTAAAGATTCGCAGTCATTTGAAGATTTGTGTTGTTTTTCTTGAAACTCGTATCCCAAATATCATCATAGTAAATTTTTCGTAAGTTCAATGTTCATCACTTCAAATGTAACCACCCAACCCACCGAACCAACCTAAACATAAACGCCACAGATAGTGCTCCAACAATACAATGCTCCCTTCTCGACCTGAATCACTTTTGATGAGACCAATTATACATTGTGGTCTCAGTCATGGAGATCTACATTAAAGCTCAAAATATAGCTGAATACATCACAGGAGAAACAAAGAAACCTGCCTGTGGAGATCCAACAAATGAAACCATTTTCCTTAAATTAAATCAATGATCTTTTTCTACCAAACAAAACGACTGATCTCTGCTGACATATTATAATAAACTCAATGCCATCTTCCAGGAAATTGATCACATGGTTGTCTATATAGAGGAACAGTTGAAGGGGTGGTCCAGTTACATTATGCGTTAAGTAAGCTTCGTGTTATATTGTTTTAAGTGGACTTGACTCCGAATTTGATTAGGTCGATGGAGAGATCTTACGAAAATATCCAAAACCAGATTTGAAAGGTGCGTATGCATATGTCAGGAAGGAATACCAGTAAAAGTGTATAGGGGGAATTTCACCCAATCTCTAAAAGCTCGACCTTGATGATCAACCAAATGCAATAAATTTTCGTATCTAACTCCTTAAAGAATCGCAATAATTAATCGTTTGGAAAGTCTAGAGGCGTGGTAGTTTCCCATGGTGAAATTGGTCACTTGAAACAAAGGGTCACTACTCACCAATGCAAATTAAAAAACAAGTTATTTGGCAATTTACACCCCCTCCCCCAATTTATTTTTCCATATTTTGATTTTGATGCCCGAACTTTTAGTGTTCCACTTTTAGCCATGGGCAGACCTACATAGGGTTGAGGGAAGGTGACTCAAAACTTCTGGAATTCTTTTTATATGTATATATAATACTATATTAATTCTACATGCAATATGTGTACAACTAGCATATATAATTTAAGGAGAAAAGGTTAGCAACAATTAAAGATGCTTTGATGGTTAAGTAATGAAATAATTTGTTTTCTTGTCAAGATTCAAATATTTTAATATTTACGTCCCCATCCCCCAATAGAAAATTTGGATCCACCCTACCATTAGCCCAATCATTATGCAAATGCATACATACATACATACATACTAATTTTAATATTTATCATTTTACCTATCCTATTGAGTGTTATAAAGGTGAGATACATGAACAAAGTCTTTATTTTGTAGTGAAACCTTTAATTTAAATTTTATAGCCAGTACCACTTTCATTAAATTTTGAAACGAACTAATTTGGCTATTAAATTTTGGAGCGAGTTTTAATATGCCTATTGTAATACCCCGTATTTCAAGGTATATTAATTGGGTTGAGTATAGCTTACTTTAATCATATTAGTTGAAGTGAATAAGAATTAA
Organism: Lonicera japonica; assembly: GCA_021464415.1. Lineage (NCBI taxonomy): Eukaryota > Viridiplantae > Streptophyta > Magnoliopsida > Dipsacales > Caprifoliaceae > Lonicera > Lonicera japonica. The sequence goes on from CM038469.1 coordinate 23,793,819, forward strand.
ATGTTAACTTTATACAAGTGATGGGTGAAATTTCATGTAATGGAGTTTTGTGGTATTTTAATACATCTTATTATGTTGTATTAGGTTTCTTTACACTCATGTAAGTGATCGTTTAGTGATTCGGGTGGTCCGAATCAATTTTGGTTTGTAAATCATGGGTTTTGATCCTACGCGATTTTTTTTATTTTTAGCCAACTTTGGATTATCGTAACTTTCTCATCTTTTATCTGATTTGACTGCCGTTTGTTCCTACTTCTAGATTTCATAGCATTTTACAACTTTTGTGTTTTGGCCGAAGTCCAATTCACACTCCTCGTTGATCAAAACTGGGCCCGAAGTAGGTCTATCGCTAAATTCTGGTCATTCGGTAGCGCTTTGGCAGAGCGCTGTCTTCGGTGAATTTATGGAAATTATTGGTCCATAATTTGGGAAAAATTTGTCTTAGGAAGTTGTAGATCTTTGAAATACCTTTCCGTGGACATAAGGAACACCTCAATAGGAGTTCTGAGTCAAAAGTTATGGCCAAAACAAAAACAGTGCTCCAGAACCAAAAAATCTACGCGAGTTACTGTAACAACCGACTTAAAGTTGGTTGAAGCTCGTTTTAAGCTATTTTTCAACCATTTTTGAACCAGCCTCTTCCACTAAACTCTAGAGAGTTCTAGAGAGAGAAAGATAGGTGTTCTTGAGCGACTCTTACCTATTTTTACTCCCGATCGAAGGATTAAACATCGAAAAACATCCGAAACACATCCTAGCTTCCTATTCATCATCTTCTACCTTGAGGGTTCTTTAGGGAAGGCTTAAAGCAGCAAATTTCTTTCTTCTTTCTCACTCATAAATCGAGATAGGGGTTTATATGCTTTTAAACTTGAAATTTTGGCCTTATTTCTTGAATATCATCATAGTTTTATTTCATTTGTCTTAGTTATCTAAAGAATGGCTTATAACATGATGTTTTATGATTAATAAAGATTTAAAAGTGAGGTTTGTGGCAATAGATGCTATGTACACTGGATGATTTATACATGTATATTAATTATGATGACTTTGCCTATTGATATTAATGATATATGGTTAATTAGAGTATGACTTCACGTATTTAAGCAAGATATGCCATCTAAGCTCTATGATTACATGTTATTAATTCATATGGATGTCCTTTGGGTATGTATGTGTTGATTTGACAAAAGAAAAGGGTTTTGTATACACTAAAGGACATGAACATGATTTTGATAGAGTTTATATGGCATATGTAATTTCTATTTTATATTTAATGCATGAATTGGACAAGATGTGCCGCTTAAGCTTGAAATCTATATCATATGGATTTGTATGCGAGGTTCCTTGGATATACATACTTGGTTGTATCCAAAGAGATTTGTAAATGGGTTATGTATACGCTAAGGAACATGGATATATGATGAATGAAGTTTAAGTGGCATGTGTTACTTGTTAGTTATCATAAATATCATGTATGCATATTGTGCATTACTATTGTGTCAACCGCACTCTTGAAGATTCTTTGGCAAGCTCGAATTCCCATATGGCCTATTGAATGGGCGTGTATCTCTTATTATGATACTGAAAGCTTCATTATATATATATATATCCTCTTGGAGGCTACATGGAGGCTACTTGGTCATGGATGACCATGGTGATGTGAATTATGTATGAATATCTGTTTTCATGATGCTTGCCGGGATGGAAAAATAAGCAAGGCCCGGTACCCTTGGGTTAAAAAGCCCTAAACCGCTGGGGGATATTGTTTGGCCACCTATAAGCCACCGGTGAAAGACCTGGGAACCTAAGCATTGGCAATGCACCATTAGTTTGATTCTTTTCTACGGAAGATGGACAGGGTGTTGTTCCACTTCCTGGGTATGATGACGGTATGCCATTTTGAGGCAATAGATTCTATGATGAGATTCCAGTTCAGGTTCTCGTTGACAAGAACTATGATTATGTTGTATGCTCTTGGAGCGAATGGATTCTATATGTCCATCTTGGCTTAGTTTCTCATCGGTATGCATCGTGAAGGTTCGAAAATGGGTTGACACAAAGGGAGGTAACTTGCATATGTATGAGCACGCATCATTATGAACTAGTTATCTTTTGTGATATTTTATAAATAATGTTTAGATTATACGATGAAAAGGTTTATTTGGTTTACAGTAATAAATTAAGGAATGTTTTTCAAACGTTCTCTCTATTTCCCTCATACTGAGCAATATACTCACCCCATTTTTCTAAATTATACAGGTACCCAGGAGTCCAAAGAGAGCAAGAACGCGTAGGGACCGGGAACGAGTTAGTGGCTCTGATACAGATGTATTTTTATTATGTACATGATATCGCGGGAAGCCACGGCTAGCTCGGAGTGTAGTATATTATCATGAAATTACTCAGCTGGTTTTGAAACTATTATATACATGTTTATATGTTTGTATACAGTATTATCATTATCAGTATGATTATGAAACGGTTGTTTGATATGTATGATCGTACTCTTTGGACTTCTTGGTGCATTTTACATTATATATACTCATTTTAGTCAATCTAAGATGGGTTAGTGACACTCCAGGCCTTAATTACGGGTGTTGTCCCAATAATTAGGGCGGGGGTGTTACACCTATCCTATCCAATTTGGTTATTAAATTGGAAGGAAGGAAACCATGCTTCATTTAAGGGTTTTTTTTTCTTTTTGTCAAAATCCAACGAAACGCTCTTTCCCTCCAACTATTCCCATGAAAATGCTTTTTATATTATGTATAAAACCCAATAAATACTCCATTTGTTTCATTTTAATAAAAGAGCCTTTAAATGAATTCATGTGCATTTGCATGGCACATGCTTCATTCCATCTAATTTAACGGCTAAATTGGACGAAGTGTGCACATTAAAACTCACTCCAAAAATTGATGGTCAAATTGGTCCATTTTGAAGTTTGATAACTAAAATGATATTGACTCCAAAATTTAATGATTATTTTGGTTGTTTACTTGAAGTTTAAAATAGGGGATGAGAAGTTACGAGAGTATTTTTGTCAAAAAATTAATATTTATCACCACCTAATACATAAAAGACATTTGCCCTAATGGTTATGTATATGAATCCCGAAGTATATTAAGGGCTTGTTTGGTTCGAGGTTTGGGAATGGAATGGGCATTTTAAATTCCCGGAAAGGATGCCATCTAGGATGCCTTGCCTATGTTTAACCGGATAAAAGTTCTTCTTTCCTAGAACGTTAAATTACTTCTCTATATTTAGTTCAAACGAGAATATAAATGAAGTATATGTGAATTAACAAAATGTTCTTCAATTTATAAAATCAAATAGACAAATCTTAAAAAAATTAAAAATTTAAGTTTTTATTGTTAAGAACTGTGAAAAGCCATTGTATCTATTAATAATAATAATAATAATAATAATAATAATAATAATAATAATAATAATAATAATAATAATAATAATAATAATAAAAGTTTAATATAAATGAAACAAAAGAGTTTTCTTAGTAAGTAAAAGTGATATTTTGATTTTAAGAGAAAATTTTAGGAGAAAATCTAAAAGAGAATACCTAGAGTAATCATTTATTCTCATCTATTTAAGGAGATTCTCTTTCACCTAATTTATTTATTCTTTGCGTAGAAGGTTTGTTAGCGTTGCTCTATAATGCAAAAATTCAAAAATATATTAGTGGGGTGCGGGGCCCATTTATTCTTTGCTGATGACAGTATCTTATTTTTTAAAGCTACAGAAGAAGAAGCTGAATGTTTTAGTGAGTGTTTATAGGTTTACGAGGCGGCTTCAGGACAAATGGTGAACCTTCAAAAATCAGCCATGGTCTTTAGTAGGAATACTACGCTTGGGATGAAGAAAAAGTGCACTTCAGCACTTAATGTTCAGGTGGTGGAAAAACATGATAAGTATCTTGGACTTTCCTCTGTCATAGAAAGGTAAAAAGCGAGCTTTTTGGGAATCTTAGATAGAGAGTCTGGTTGAAAGGTCTGACAGTTTTCTTTCAATGGTAGGGCGAGAGGTGTTGATTAAAACGGCCGCTCAAGTTGTACCTACTTAGTCTGTGAGTTGTTTTGCACTCCCAATCTTTCTTTGTAATGTTTTAGACAGCCTTATCAAAGGTTTTTGGTGGGGTAAGAAGGATGGCCATGATAAAATTCATTGGGTTACGTGGAAGTGACTATATTTCCTGAAGGGTAGTGGTAGTCTTATTTTCTTGAGATTTTAAAGCCTTTAATCTAGCTTTGCTAACAAAACAATTTTGGCGATTATTGATGAATAGGGATTCTCTTCCCTTTAAAGTTTTCAAATCCAAATATTTTCTAGATAGGGACCCTCTTAAGACGACACTTGAAAGTAGATTGTTGTTTTCCTGGAGTAGTATTTTGCGTGGAAAATCAGTTATTGAAGTAGGGACACGATGGTGGGTTGGATAGGGACATGGCATACATATTTGGGGCAATAAATGGTTTCCTAGGCCGTTCATTTTTTAGGTGCAATCTTCTTCCTTTATTTTAAGTTATGATGCATGGGTAATTAGTCTTATAGTCTTATTGATAACGACTTGGGGTGGTGGAATAAGGAACTAGTTTATCATATTTTTTGGGAAGAATATGCTACTTTTAATAAAGAAAATCCCGTTAGGTGCACCCTCTAGTCAGGACCAGCAAGTTTGGCATTACTCGAATAGTGGTGTATTTTCTGTCAAATCTGCCTATCACCTTATTCTTGACCGAAATTTGCTCTCTAGTGCTTCAATTAAGAAAGAGGAATCTATAACTGCAAACTGAAATTAATGGAAATGTATTTGGTAGCTTCAAGTTCCTAATAAGCTTAAGATTTTCGTGCGGAGGGTCTACTCGAATGCTATACCTACGGGTGATAATTTACGCAAACGAGGCTTGGTAGTGTCTAATGTGTGTTATGTTTGTGGTGGGGCTTGTGAATTCATGCTGCACACATTGTACCTTTGTTATTTTGCTCCACAGGTTTGGGCGGTTGCGGGTTTTAGCACAGTTACTCAGATTCAATTGGTGGATATTTTTAAGTGGACGGAGGATTGTAGATTGACACTTAAAGAATGTGATTTATCGGTGTTCGTAGTGATGTGTTGGGCACTGTGGAATAATATAAATAACCATATGCATAATAATGTGACTAGGTCCCTAGCAAATATAATAGAGTTTTCAAGGCGATATGTTCAAACTTTTGTCTATGCTATCTCTTGCCAAATACTAGACAATGGATTGCTTTGTCTGCCAGTAAACTCTATAAAGTGGAGATCCCTTTCGACGTCGTGGATCAAATTGAATTTCGATGGGGCATGCTTTAAGGAAGAAGCTGCAGTGGGGCTAGGTGCAATAGCTAGGAACAGCGACAAAAGTTTTCTGGTGGGTCAGTCCTTAATGATTGGTGCAAATTTGGATGCTCAAGCTTCAAAAGCAATGGCAGCTCTAGAGGCATTACATTTGGCTCGCTAGTTGGGGTATAACCGAGTAATCATTGAAGGTGATTCAAGAAATATCATTTCTACTCTCGAACAAGGTGGGTCTGAGCTTTCTATGATTGAAAATATCATGTTGGAAGTGCGCTCAATTGTTGTTAGACTGCCTGATGTGAAGTTCTCTTGGATCAAGAGATAAAGGAATTATGTTGCTCATTTATTGGCTCACCGGTCCTGTGTTCTTCGCTTTTCCACCGTTTGGTTCAATATTGCACCGAGGTTCATTGAAGACGCCATTACTCGTGATGGCGTACCCGCGTAGTGGCTTCGTTGGTTTTTTCTTTGACTTTGATTGATTTCTATCAAAAAAAAAGAGAAGAATTTTTTTGATAAAATACTTCATTCTTAGAATGATGCATTCCAAGAAGAGTTGTGATAATGAAACCCCAAAAAAAGTTTGTCATGATCACCCCTAACAAGAAAAGGGCCAATATTACTGGCAAGCACCCACATATAGAAGTTGTTACAAACACTCCATGGTTTAAGTCTTTTACCCAATGGTTGAAATGTCTTACTTAATAATTAGCTAACATAATTATCATTAACCTAATGTAAATCCAAACAAATGTCTACAAACCCTTGACAAAACTCCACCCACCACACATGACAAAGCCATACAACCGAGAGAGTACGTAATCTCTTGGTTCAATCTTCATTTGTCAACAAATCTAAAGAAATCATCAAGAAATATAAGTTGGTTGTGCTCAAGTTCGAATAATTTGTAGTGATAATAGTGAGAGAACAAGGATGTGCATTTGTTGCACATGAACCTAACCATTATAGCATACTTGGCACATTTTAACATAATTTGGTACCTTTCATCGGTACACATGGATTGAATGTGAGGTGTCTTCCTAGGTTCGTATGAACCGAGTGGGACTGTTGTAACATAATGAAGACACTTGGCCCATATGGACCAAATTAGATCTGTCTTCATCAGTTCATATAAACCAAATGGAGCTTCTTTACAAAAAACTTCCTCTGAACCAAATTCAAGCCCATTTCAACCAAACAATCATCAATGTAATACGAGTAATGCATTCAAATCAAGTCAAGCAAAGACAATAACAAATTAAAGGAGCAACATTTGGAGGAGATGACGGCGGAGCGATGGCAATGGAGCTCTAATGAACAGTGAAATGACAGGTTGGGTTTTGTGGGGTTGCGTTTTTTGGTTCAAACTTCAAATGTTTTTTCTTTTCTTTTTCTCTTAATCATAATCAATTGAAATATTATTGTTAATTAATTTTATTAAGTGGGATTGTTGTTATAGGGTGTTAGTGTCACAAAATAACTTGGTTTTGTGACAAATTTTTTGGGTGTCATTATCACTAATTTTTCGAGAATGATTTAAAACTTGAATCAGACGAGATGCAAGTATTTATAATCTTAGTGAGAGTAAAACCATTTAAAGCAATTTGCTACACATTTTGCCCAAAAATTTCGCTAGATGCAACATTTTTCATTTACCGTAGTCAGGTTACAAACACAAGAAATATAAATAAAATAGAGGGTAAAAATTTAAAAACAAACTAAATTATGGGTGAAAACTCAAAATATCTCTCACAAATAATGGGGAAGGTAAAGGTTAAAGTAGAGAGAGAGAAGGGCAGCAGAGCAGAGGGGGACCTGCAAGCCAATAGCAGCAACTGAGAGGAATCAGACGAATCAATTCTTCATTTTCAGCTTATTAACCAACTTTATTGATTTCATTTCATTAAAGCATATAAGAGTGAGAAGATAGATAGATAGACAGAGACATTATTATTTTTATTTTTCTTCTTTTTCTCTTTCTCAACCGTGTGAATGGAATCCTAAGAACAAAGAAAGAAACCACGCCTTTTGCCAGGTAGAAATAAGGGTGTGTTTGACAAGTAATATTTTTGATAAAATAAAGTAATTTCACCTTTTAAATAGAATTCGTTAATCCTACTCTTAAATAATCCTCCCGATATTCAATCTTGGTGTACATTAAATATGAAATAGGACAAAGTTATTTTATCTTGCCTTTTAATCTTATGCGTCAAATGCAACCTAAGATTATTATTAAAATAGTGTTTAGATCAATTTTTAAATTGTTAAAATAATATTTAATCAGCTACCATTATATTTCGCGAGCGAGTATTAGTTGAAGTGCTAAAAAAACAAAACCAGCAGGTAAAATAGAAAAAAAAGAGCGTGTTTAAGTGGGCGGGTAAAAGAAAAGAATGCCATTGGGCTGTTATGATTGTATATATATATATATCTGATATCTGATAATGGTATTCTGCGGGCAAAGGGGATTGGTGGAATCAGGTTTTCTCATCAGAGAGAGAGAGAGAGGGAGTGCGCCTCTTTGATGTTATCCACAACTCAGCCACCCCCACCAGTCAGGCCTGTTTCTTCTCTCTCTATATATCTATATATATGTGTGTATGTTTTCCAATCCTATCCAAATTTGTATGCATTCACATCTAAATAACAAGTTCATTAACATTTATTATTTTAATCTTTGTAACAATTTTTTATCCTAAAGTGCATTTTCTATTTGACAAATTTGATTCATATACCAATATGTGTTTAGGAGTGTATTTAGGAGCAGATCTATTTTAAGGTAAAGCAGTGTTCTAAAAATCCCCGCCTAAGTTCCGCTAACGTTGGGCGATAGTCTATTACTTGGCTAGGCTAAGTGTTCTAAAAATCCTCTCTTAGGGCCGATTAGTCCATTTTTAGGCACTACGCAGTGGTCTGCCGCTTAGCTAGCCTAGTCTTGTAGTTTGGCGATTTGCCAGGAACAATAGTCTTCCACTCTTTTTTGTTTTAAAAACTATTCTCGTTCATGTGTGAACTATGGGAATATTTATTCAACAAACTCTCAATGTCATTTTTAGAGATAAAGTTAGATTTCATTTGTATTATGTTATTTTAAATAATACAAAAACATAAAAATTGTTTAGTCGATTAATCCCCTCGGTTCTAGTCGCCCTAAGAATACCTAGTGATTTTTATAAAACGGACTAGGTGTATGAGATACCAATCCTTAGGAATGCCTAGTGATTTTTAGAACATTGACTAGGTGAATGGAATACCAATCCTTTTTGTTTTGAAAATTATTGTTTGGTTTGGAAATTGTTGTTTTCATGTTTGAATTATGACAAAATGTTCGATTCATGAACTCTTAGATTCCATTTGATAATGAAGATGGAAAATGATCGGAAAAATAATTAATTTTAGGCGAAGTTGAGATGAGTAATTTTCCCCAACTTTCATATGAGATGACATCCATCTCCTGTCTATTTATTCGAGTTGATTTTCTCCAACTTTCATTATTTTTTATCGAAAGTTTTTCTTCCTTGCCACCTAAAGAATTTTACGGTTGAAAAAATAAGAGCATCTCACCACATGCCCACATTGTTGAACTCATTTTCCAACTTTTCACACAAATCAATTGTTTTTGCTATCATTTTCTAACCTCGTCATCAAGTGGAGCCTTAAAGTCATTTTTAGAAGAAAACTGAGATTTTTTTTGTAGTGTTATGCTTTTAAAAGTGCACAAACAATAATTAGCGGCCTAGGCCCTAAACTCCCTCCTGCTGCGCAATTTGCGCCTACTGCCATTAAGAAATTTGGGTAAAAGCAGAGTGATTGCCTCCCTTTGATGTTGTATAATTTCATATATAATGTAGGTTATTGATAGAGCTGTTTCTTAAATGTTGAAAGGGAAAACCCAATTAGGGTCCCTTTGATTTCAATGGAATATGATTGGAAACACAATTAATCTTTTCGAGAAGTTGAAATTAGTAACCTGGTACGATGTTCTCTATCGTTTCCGTATTTTTCATGGAATTTTTTTGTTAAAGAATTTGATTCCCCAGAAACCAAAAAAGTAATATAACATATCACCTCGTCATCATCTTAGTTTTCAAATTCTTATGAAAAGTAGTTGTTTTGCAATCATTTTACAACTTTGCATTCAAACACACCATTAATACCTATGCGTTTGCCCCTTCAATTTGAAAACGAGCTATACAACTAATAACACTTGTTTCCTTTGTAAGAATGTGCACTTTTATGTAAATTCCCATAAGCATTTTCATTAAAAATGCTATTGTCAAACCAGGTTCCGCATTTGCGCGAGGTCATGGAGAGGCGTCAAAAGAAGTGCCATATGTTCGAATCACCCTACCAGATACGCGATTCATGCGCATGTCTGCTCTTAGCAAAAGTTAAGTATTAATTTAACAATTAACATAGCATTTGTAAATCGCTCTTTTATCTTCTTTTAATTGCCGAATTAACCTACCGTAATGTGCTTGGACCCAAAATTTGTCACCATATACCAAATTTGATTAATGGTTTAGTAGCTTTGATCTGTATTTGGCCTATTTTTTGATATTTTCGAATTTTTTTACTTCAAGTTTTGTCGCTATTCGACCTGCAAGTATGGATTTGTTATTTCTGGTTTTTGTATTTCGATTTTCTGTTTTCGTAAACTTTAAACCACGAAAATTATTTCAATGTTCCGTATTTCTGGTTGTTTCATATGTTTTATGATCTGAATTATAGACAAAGTAAAATATACAAGCACATATAGCATTTCATATTATTTGTCTTGCATTTATTGACTGGTTAATCTTGTAAATTGAACCCTCTCAGTTTTTCCTCTAGGATTTGTCTCTTACTGATTGAATTTACTTATTGTGCCTTCATAATGTCTTGTAGAGATATGAACACAATTAACAACTCTTAATTTAGTGTTTTAAGCCTTTAATCTTTTTGGATCACAAGCTATTAAAGGACTCGGTTCTTTTGTGGATATAAAACATTATGTGCTGAGGATTGTTGTTCCGGAATACTCTCACCGTCCCAAATTAAATGCCTAGTTTCGTTCAGCGTTGTCTAATTAATGAAGCCTCACTAAGTATTGTGAATTGGGTGCGCTGATCTCCAACAAGGTACATTTAGGACCCAAAATGCCAACCCTAGTGGCCCCCTATTTTGACTTGCATAGACAGACGAAAAGAAAGATATTTTAATTGGCCATTATATATAAATACATATATTATAAATATAAAGGATTTCAATATACTATATATATAAAAATATATATTTATATAGCAGAGATGATAAATAGTGTGTACACAACCCGAAATAGTGTTCAACTAAGCCTAACCCCACTGCACCACGTACGAGGTTAGATATTGTATCCGGTACCACGTACCAAAGAGTCCCTTAGGTAACATTGGTTTCGTTTTTGGGACATAATCAATGTATCAAATCTCATAATACAAATAGAGATTTATTCTCAACCATTGATTGAGTTGAAAATTGAAATCGGTGTATTCTTAAAAAGAATGAAAGTCAAATTAGACTGTTAAATCGAGACGAAGGTAGTAAGATAACATCTGCTCCCCATGTACGCGACATTTTTCTAGATGCATGCCAACACAAATTATCAGGTTGCTACTTTGATTACCAACACTCGATAAAAAAATTTCTTCTGTTTAGATTATTGGGGTTGGTTCAATTATTCTATAGATAAATATTGATGCTTTTCCCATAAAACTACTGTTTTGTGTTGTTGCAGACAGAAAAAATCTGCTAAAAGACTAGGAAAGCCATGACACTGTCAGTGTAAAAGAAAAATAAAATTAATAAGAAAATATTTGGGTGAAGCTACTAGCACTCCCTTTATATTTTCAGGCACTCCAAAGTAGACTGAAATGTTCTAAAAGTCCCTCAAGATGTTCATATCTCCACTCACTCCGAAATTGAAGTGGCTTGCTTGATGGGGGCCTTTTAGACATTTCACTTCATTTTGGAGTGCCAGAGGATATTGAGGGAGTGCTAATAGTCACACCATATAGTTTGATGTGTGTGAGAGAGATCCTCAAGCGCTCCATAATAGAGTGAAATGACTTAAAAGCCCCTCAAGCCCTTGATATCCTTGCCCACTCCAGAATAGAAGTGGCTTGACTTGATGGGGGCTTTTCAGACATTTCACTCTTTTTTGGAGTGCAAGAAGATATTAAGGGAGTGCCAATAGATGCAACAAATATTTTGGTGAAAAAGAAGCAAGAGAAAGAGAGAGAGACAGAGGAGAGAGGATGGTATGGAGCATTTCTGTCTTTAACAGGCTGGCTAATGCCTTTACTAAAGATCCAAGTCCTCTGATTCATGAACCACCTAATCATCTTCAACAATTTAAACAGAAAATGATGGATTTATCTCTATTGTATATTACATTATGCAAAATATTATATGAATATATATATATAAATGAAGAGAGAAGGTTACAATAGTAATGGAGATTCCTATGTCAGTTTCTATAGCCTTCTTCTGCTGACGTTATTAAGCCTGGTCCCATAATACAAATATCGCTAGACTACCCATCAAACATTCTATTCCCAAATTTGCCCACTTCACATTACTCAATCACTAGGAAAACCAGAAAGATTTACTATCAGAAAATGCTTTTCTTACCGGGGAATCTTAGAAGGTACTATCCATGAAATGCATGCCGGTAAGAATATCTGATAAGATTACCCGGTAAGGGTAGTTTTTCCCCTTACTATATGGACGATCTAGATCGTCCATCCACCAAAACATACTAATAGTAGAGGAAGTCCTGCTTTTACCTTTACATTAGCTATTCATTGCTATAATAATTATTTAGTAACTAGCGTGGCCTTCAAATAAGCCGTATTTGAGACCTCTATTAGGCGCTAGCATGTACAAGTAATTCAAGATTCTCAAGTTCTTGTTTCAACCACGGTATTTAAATGTACGATTTTTTTTTTGCAATGAAATACTTTTTATTACTATTCCGATGTATCTTGTGAATCAAACCACATGCTATAGACAACACGTAAGAAGAGCGATAAAGTGGCAATTCCTTGTTATATCAGTTTATTAGCTTTATAGATATTATTTTGATTACTCTATGCCCCCGTGTGTTGAATAGGGTCCCATAGAGCATGGCTGCAAAAAGCAACAACCTCTTTACTAATTGGATTGAGTTCTTAGTGAAGACGCCACTTGTTTCTCATATTCTCCCTTTGTCCCTGATTAAGAGTCTAAGTTGTTTCATATTTATAAAGAATGCACTTCATCACAACCAATGGTTTAGAACATAACTTATTTTCTATAGTGAGTTTTGATACGTTGATTATGTTCAGAAAAGTAAAGCGGACTCTTAATTTGGAACATCCCAAAGAAGAATAGCGGACTCTTAGTTTGGTACAAACTTTGTACTTTCTTTTCTAGTGAAAAGATATAAACCCATATGTCTTTTGATAAACTAAGTGCACAAAAATGCAAGTTGATCGAGTATAGCTCTAGAGTGGGAGATTTTATTATTATGGTGGGTTTTCGCTAACACAAAAAAACCCATGAAGTATTCATGTGGGTCTACAGTGAGTTGGATGAGAAGATGATGAGAGAGTCCTGCCAGCTGTTATGGATTGTATAAGCTCTTACCCACCAAAATTGCTAGAATACAATCCTATTATGAATCTTAGTACCTTTAGGGAAGGAAGTGAATCGACAAGGCTCTTTTGAGGGACAGAGTGTCTCGAGATCAAAATTGTGAAACTCGTTTTTGGGATTAGATTTGACTCATATGCCCTACCACCCTATAGCTTCTCGAAGGCATTAGGTAGGTCCTTTGGCGATAGATAACATCTTCTATCGTTTGTGCAGGTTTAAGAGATGCTTTTGGACACTTCTTGCTCTTCTGTACTTAATTTGCTTTAATTCCTCCAGTTCTTTAACCTTATGGATTTGGGATTCTGTTGGACTATTTAGTATTAGAAAAGAACTTTGGAGTTCAATTTTAGATTCTTACAATTGGATGGTATGAAAGAAAAATCGATGTATGCACGAAACTTTAAAATGCATTGATACAAAGGAGTGGTATTTAAGAATTTTGGCTTTTGGTGCTTAACAACTTGAGCGTCTAATTATATTAAATGAAGTTTGCTAATAACAAAGAGTGTCAATCTTAAAGTAACTCAGTTCAATCTGGACAATTATTTTGAAGCATAATAATCTCTTATGTTTTTCTGGGTAGTGTGGTGTAAGTTCAGATTAAGATGAGTTTGTTCATTTCCCATTTATCAAGTGGGTTGTGACAATATATATCTGGGTGATAATTGTCCTCAAGAAGATTTGGCACATAGAAATACATACATATATATATATACACATGAATTCTATGGTTGTGACATCAATCCTAACTACCCATTTAATAAAGCTATAAATATATATATATATATATAAATAAATGGAAAAGAACAATAATAGTAAACAATAGTGGGAAAAGAAAGAAAGAACCTAGTGGTTTGCCAATTAAGGGAAAAATCCAAAAGACTTTAAAAACCCTAGACTGTCCCCACCTCAGCTATTTATAACATCCATGAGACCCTCTGAAGGACACCCACTGCATTTTTGTGTACTTTGTCCTTCAGAAAATGGAATCCATCTTTCTCCCAACCGACCTTTGAACATTCCCACCGCTCCATTTCCATCTAATAAATATATGTATGTATGTATGTATGTTAAATAATACACTGAGAGAAATATATACATAGAGAGAGAGATGAGAGGAAGAAATTCTTCAAAGAAACAAGGGATGGAAGTGGACAAAAATCCAGATAAGCTTAAAGAAGAAGAGGAGCAAGAAGGGCAGCCTCATCTCTCGGGTGCTTACATCCGCAGCCTTGTCAAACAGCTAAGCTCTTCAAGAACCAAAGTAACACACGGAGACGGAGATGGAGACGAAGATGGTGGTGGTTTGCTCTCTGGCAACTGCCATCGCCACCAAAATGTAGCTAAAAATGGCAAGCAAGAACAAAACCAGCCACCTGCCCACCACCACCACCAACAAGAGCAAGAAACAATCCCACCTCCTCCTCAACACCACCACAAAAAACAAGTTAGGAGGAGACTCCACACTAGTAGGCCTTATCAAGAAAGGCTTCTCAATATGGCCGAGGCTAGGAGAGAGATTGTCACCGCCCTTAAATTCCACCGAGCATCTATGAAACAAGCCAATACCGAAAACCCACAATCACAAACATTGCAGACTCCTCCTGCTCCTCCTCTGGCCCAATCTCCTTTAGAACATGCCAAGTTGAAATCCAGGAGAAATCCGAGAATTTATGCATCCACCACCACCAATACCACTCCCAATTTCCCTAATTATCGAGACAACCTCTCTTATGCCTCTCTCTATTCTCTTTCCGCAAATCCCCCTCCTTATTGGGCTGTGCCGCCTGTTGCTCCACCACCTCCCATCCCTGAAAACTTCAACCTCAATCTTCCTAACCAAACGTTGGGCTTGAATCTCAATTTTCAAGACTTCAGTAATTTGGACACTACACTGTATCACAACTCATACTTTTCTCCTTCGCCCATATCTGCTGATCACGAAATTCCCCCTTATGTCAAAATGTTGCCAGAGGAAGGGGAGCCTTGTCTGGTTGACTCTGGCACTGGTAGTAGTTTCATGAGCACAGAAGGTGGAGGAGGAGACCAGAGTGGGCTACATCAGGCGATGGACGATGAGGAGATGGCCGAGATCAGATCACTGGGAGAACAGCACCAGATGGAGTGGAACGACAAAATGAATTTGGTCACCTCGGCTTGGTGGTTCAAGTTCTTGAAGAATGTCGAAATTGGGCCAGAGGAGAATGGGGAAGTAGATGATGGATTCCATCCATTGATTGATCAAGTAATGGAATTCCCGGATTGGATTAATAATGCTAATGAGAGCTGCTTGCAGCAACAGTTGGATGACCATTGCTCTGATGATTACTTGCAAGATCCTGCCTTGTCTTGGTAAGCAAATACTATCAAATTTTTTATGTTGTTTTTGTTTTGAATTCAGTCTTTATGTTGCTAATCATGAATTTTTAAATTAAAATAATAGATATATGCTTATATATGTTCCTAGGCTTTTCCTCCGTACAATGCTTGTGTTTTCTTTTTTTTAATTTTTACTAGCTCTGTCTCCTATTTATAGTCCCACTTTGACTTTGATTTTTCTTTTTAAAACACTAATTTCAAATATATTTTTTGTTGTGACATTTAGTACTTTGATTGTGCCTCACAACGGAGATAAGACTATTAATTTGAAACATCTCGAAAAAGAAAGCGAGATTATTAATTTGAGGGGCAATATTATTATTATATTGACACCTCAAAATGAGCCATCTTTCTGCACCGCATATAGTATCATTATTATTACTTGCGTTTATTGTACATGTGATGTGTGTACAATTTGTATACGATTCATTTATAATGTGAAAATGAAAAAAAA
Organism: Lonicera japonica; assembly: GCA_021464415.1. Lineage (NCBI taxonomy): Eukaryota > Viridiplantae > Streptophyta > Magnoliopsida > Dipsacales > Caprifoliaceae > Lonicera > Lonicera japonica. The sequence goes on from CM038469.1 coordinate 23,809,643, forward strand.
GAAAACGGAAATTCTTCAATGTTAAGGAACCTTTTTACCATATCTTGGCTAGAGTTTGTCTTCTTATCTCATTTGTTCATACATATATTTTCCTGGGCAAACAAGAAGATGATAAGGTTAAACTGAAAAAGAAAAGTTTGACAAGGCCTCACATACTAAAGTGAGCCCCAAATTTGTATTATATGAATTAGATGAAAATTATTGACCTTTTTCTAGGAAAAAAAAAATAAAGTGACATAATGCTAAAAAACTAGTCCACACATTATTAGCTTCGAAAATGTTAGGATACGGTCCTTGAATTGCAGAGTTTTAGTATGCATTTCACTACTTTTTTGTTTTATAAGAAGTGTTTTCTAAAAATTTTTCCATACAGCTTGCTAGTGTCTGTCACACGTTATTGGTATTTTCTGCCATACTTTTATCTGCCACTAACATTTTTTGTATCACCGTCCGCATTTTTGGCATTTGCAACACAATATCTCCAAACCTTTAGTTCTCGTCATAAGAAGATACCAAAATTCAGGGATCGCATCTTAAAATTTTTTAAACTTAGAGATCAAATCATAAACGTCGCATTAATTTTGTTACTACTAGTAATTATTTTTGCCTTCTAGTTAAGGGCGTTTATTATTATATTGTTGACTACCATAAATTATTTTGCCTTCTGGTCCATTTTAATTAGGGGATATGGCTTAGGGCAGGTGCTGCTTTTACTCTTGCTTAGCTATTATTATTGCAGTCTGTGAAAATGCAGCATCCACCAAGCTGAAAATTGCACAATGTAGGGCCCACTAGGGTCCCCACAACATATGGTCCACATAAAACTTTTGATTATATTATTGCAAAGTTCTTGAAAGTTTTCTAGAGAGAATTACAATATATTACAAATTCACGTGCGAGAAATTTTTATAGACAATTACAATTACAGGTGTACGGTGTAGTATTCGAATTCAGTTAAAATTGAAATTTTATAGAATTGTAATTCTCGGAGTTATAATTCTACATAATTGAAATTTCCCATTGTTTGGTTAATTTATAGATTTTATTTGGAATTCTAATCAAAATCAGTGTTTGATTTTTTTTCATCGAATCTTTTAGAAATCCATTTTTTTTATGCAATTTTTGTTTCAATATTTTATTTTACTGACTGACAAACAGAGAGAGAGAGAGTTGAGTGAAAAAAGTGTGTATGTGCATTGGAGTTTGGGATTTTATGTGACATTACTTTTGGAACTCCATATTTTTGTTATGGAATTGGATTTGCGGAATTGAAATTCATGCAATTAGAACGCCCGAGTAATTATAAACATATTTTCCAAATCCAAACAACGGTTTTGGAATTCAATGTTCCAATTCTAAATTTCATTCCAAATTATAGAACTGAAGTTTCTGAGCACACCCTTAGAAAATTTGTACGAAAAATTATTACAATTATCTGATCATGAATTTTTACTTTGACAAAAGAAATATAATGTTAAGGAAAATCATCTTACCTTCACTATTTTGTATGTCATTTTTTGTGAAAAAAAACACTTTGATACATTTATTGTACCATGTGACAGTAAATACAAAATTAGTCGTGCACAAGATACAATTATCAGACAGTTTTTGCCGCCTCTTAAAACATTTGTATGGAGCTTAATTTACTATTTATTTGGTCTAATATTAAGCGTACTAAATTTCTCTTATTTTTCCATAGTATTTTTCCATATTGCTTATGCTTTGATGGAATTGATGGAATTAACCAATAATACTAACTTATGTTTATTGTAATGCAGCATGGACATTGGGGAAATTGAAGGAATGTATGAGGAGTGGCTAGCCTAAGAAGTTTGATTGTTTTTTTCTATTGTCTAGTCAAATCTTTAGCTCCATTTTTGTTGAATCATAATTATTATCTTTATTTTTCTAGTCTTTGGAAATCACCTTTTTTAGAATAAAGACTTGGAAGAATGTGATAGTGGACTAGCCATAAGAGGTAAAATAATACAAGGGAGAAGTTATTATTGCACAATTTCTCCTTATGAGTTTATTAATTATAATATCATTTATTTTTAGTAATATTTCTATGGAATTCTCTTAATCAGTGTTTCTGTTAAAGCTATTTTGGACAGAATTTGTGTTATGATTCCTTGATTTGACGTTAGCTGCGTTTCGTTACATGGAATTTCAAAATTTTATTAAAATTGTAATTTTGTAAAATTCCAATGCCATAACATCACAATACTATTGTATGAATATTATATGGTTTTCATTTAGAATTTCAAATTTTTTTGTTTGGCAAATTTAAAAAATTCACTTGAAATTCTAAAAAGACAATAGGTTTAAGAATTTCCCCACTACTTTTCATCGCCGGAGTACCTGCAGTGGTCGCTGGAATGCGAGTGCTGGCGAAAGTTCTTCAATATATATATTTATAACAAGTTCGTACGTATATATGCATATATATATATAGTGAGATAATCTCATTTTCAACATAGTTGCATGTTTTTTTAGAAGACGGTTAAGTCTCCCTGTTTTTTGTTGTGTTTTTAAGTCTCTAAACTTATGAAGTCTCATTTCTATAGTGGACCAATACAATAACATACCGTTAGGTCATTTTATATTAACATAATGACACCAAGCCCTATTGCAGCCCGTGCTATTAAATCAGTTTATACATACATATATTAAGGGGTTAGGGTGATGGTGGGGGTATATGGCTGGAACGAGTTAGCACTGTGGCGGGGTGGGGTGGGTGGGGGTTGCTTTAGTGTGGTATGTGGCTGGAAGGGGTGAGGGGTTGGGAAAAAAGGGTGAGGGTGGAGTGAGTGGTGATAATTGATGGTTATTTTTATATTTTTCATATATAATTCAATATTTTAGAATCGGTGGCTATGGCCGTTTACGCAATAATGGAATTTCAAAATCATGCTCGCATTCCAATTATGTGACATTTAATTGGGATTGTCAAACACATCTTGAGTTTAAGCAATTTCTTTTCTCAAATCAATAATCTCACTTTTATTTTAAAATTGTCTTAAATTAATATAGTTTGATTTTTTTAGGACATGATGAATGTAGCAAATTTTATAATAAAAAATAAATTATATCCTTAACCATTAATTATATCAAAATTAATTTTTAAAAAAATATATAAATACAACAAATTTAATCTCGCCTCTTTGGATGCCTTACTCACGTTGCAATTACCCTACATGCAGCTGGGCTAGATATAAGTCTTCAAAATTTTGAATAACATTGAGGAATTTAACACATTTTTATTATTACATTTTAAATTTCTCATAAATGTCTTCTAAACACTCCATAAATTAGAATTGTATTACTTATATGCAGGGGCGGATCTATGTAGAGGCGAGAGAGGGCAGCTAGTCCCCTTGAAATTTTGGAATTTTTTTACTTATATTTGATATTAATTTATTTGCACATGCAATGTGTGTACTATTGTAGCATATAATTTGAGAAAAATTTAGAAGTGAGAAAAGTTGGTCTAGTGGTTATAGTTACAAGTAAAGTTTTTATGAATCAGGATTCAAAAACTAGTAATCTTACTTTAATAATAAAAACTTTAAAACTTTACCACAAACAAGATTACTAGTTTCGATACTTAGATTTGGTCAAGTAAGATACTAATTTTGATACTTATATTTGGTTCGTGAATTATGAAAAAATTGATGTCGAGATTTGGTTTGAACTAACTTTGAAAAATAAAAGAAAAAAAAAATCACTCCCATGTAAAATCCAAGGTTTGCTTCTGCTTATCAATGCACAAATTCACGATTCATCAATTGAAAGTGAAGTAATTTTAAATTAAGAAAATTACGCAACCAAAAGGGTCCTATACGTAGATCATTTTTTGATACAATCAATTATATTGCCTACTCCTCACGTGTGAGGGGAAAAGCCGCACCCTAATCAAATAAGTACAAATATAACACAAATTTACCTATCGCTATATATTAGAAAAATATTAACACGTACTAACTTATTTTATTCAGCCACTACTGCAAATTCATTCCAAACTCACCATTACATCTATGCCATTTTAGATAGGAAGTGTAACAATTCCTATTTCAGTGGAACGCGTAACTAGATAGGTAAATAGATAACATAAATAGATTCCAAGTAATTCAAATCAAACCCCACTTAACAGTTATTCAACTGTGTAATAGTAAACTTAAAAGAAAAAAAGATGACCGGAGTCTGTCTTTCTGGCACGGAAGGTTCATTCGCAGACCAAACATTAGTGACGGTTTTCTTTTTTCCAATAAATTCAGAGATACATTTTGAAATAAAAAACCGTCACTAAAAGTCCTGTCCGAGCCTGGCCCAAGATGAGATATCTTTCTAGTATATGAAAGCAAACTAATAGCAATACTTCTACTTAATAACTTATATTATAATGCTCTTAATCTCTCTTCAAAGCCAAGGATTGTTAGCAGAAGGCTTTTTAATGCGACGAATTGACCTCCAAACCGCGCTGTTACACTTAAACCCGGACCCAAACGAGAGCTGCCAAACGCGGTCCCCTCTCTTGATCCTATCCATGGCTTCCAAGTAAGCGAGCTCGTACCAAATGCTGCTACTAGAGGTGTTGCCGAAGCGTTTAAGAGTCATTCTTGAGGGTTCCATGTTCTCATCACTAAGCTCCAAATTCCTCTGCAGCTCATCCAGAACGGTCTTGCTGGCTGCGTGCACACACAAGTGCTCAAACGCGAGCTTGTAGTCGGGGATGTAGGGCTTCACTAGTGGCCTTTGTTGTGGTCCAGTGGTGGGGCCGCCAAATAAGTGGCGCTTGACGAGGGTGGAGAAGAAGAGAAGCTGCTCAGACAAGGGGAGGACTAAGGGACCGAGTGTGGTGATGTTGGTCTTGAGCGCGTCTCCTCCTATTTCGACTAGGTCTTTGCTGATCCTTAGCCCCTTGAACCGTTGCTCGTCTTCCTCTTGGTACACGCTCCTTTCATATTAATCACGGCAGACAGATTAATAATATTAGTGACTAGAACTCGTGGCACACTTAATTCTTTTGATACCAAACTATTTCGTTATGAACAATTTATTTGGGCTATTGCTATTGCCCGATCAATATATATATTGTACTTGAAGCATAATAAACAAATACATATATATATGCATACTATTCTGGCATTACATATTTTGCTCCGATAATAGCAATTTATTTTACTTATATTAATTATACTGCATCTTTTAAATATTGTTAAAAGTTAGACGCGAACTCTTAATCTTAGACACGAGAGTAATAAATATGAGATGAAATGAAATGATTACCTAAAGCTGCGATCATCAGCCCCTTTATGAGTACGAACGATATGTTCGAGCCGATACTTAGCACGGTGATGATCACGTCGACGATTAGATAGAAGAACAGCCGAACACCCAATACGAAAGAAGCAATTCGGAATAAGCATAGACCTATCCCGCCCTGGATACCAGTTATACCCAACCATCTCAGTACTCACAACCACTGCATAATTGTTTGGATTCGCCCGCAACATATCCCTCGCCAGATCCAACGCTATGATCCCCGCGCTACAACCCATTCCTCCCAAGTTAAAACTCAGAATATTTCCCCTCATCTTGTAGTGGTTTATTATCATCGCGGACAAGGACGGAGTGGGATTGAATATGCTGCAGTTGACAACAAGTACTCCTACGTCTTTGGGCCTGATTCGAGTTTTTTCAAAAAGTTCGTCTAGTGCTCCAAACATCACCATCGATGCTTCTGCTCTCCCTTCTTTCATCGTGCAGCAGTTTTCGGATGCCATTATCGCTTTGGGCACGTAGCTTTCGTCGCCAATGCCAGATGATTCGAGCATTTTTTTCTGGAATTCGAGGCTGGACTCGTCGAATTTGCCTGATCTTCTTGCATGATCGATGAATTGCTCCTTTGACACCTGCGCGCACCATCATCATGAACATCACACATGAATTTGGGTTTGTGGCTGGGACTAAATTGACAAATGACAATAATACTCCCTCTAGTCCGCTACATTCAATTGCGCGTGCAGTATTATAACTGATAATTTGCAATGGGATATATAGAGTTTTAATACATTTTAAGAGCATATCATAATCTTTGATCTAGACAAAACAAATATCTTCTAAGGATCCGTTTAGTTACAATATGTAAAAAGAAAATAAAAACAGTTAATTTGTGTAAAATCTCTTCTTACTTTGGGGTTTTTTTTCATGAATATTTTTTTCTATGGTAGTTGAGCAAGAAAAATATCCACAAAAAATAATGAAAGATAGTAGACATCTACTAATAAAAATGAGCATGACATGGAAAGTTGTCATGTCGCTTATCTCAAATTATTTTTCAAACTTTTTACATAAATTAAACGTTTTTCTTATCATTTTTCATATTGTTATGAGCCGAACGATTCCAATCTTATTTCAAACCAGGTAATTTGTGATTTTAAGTGCAAACTAAGAAAGTACTGCCAAGTCCTCTTTGCACTTAAGATGAGATCGGATTATGAAGATAGTATTGACAAGCAATATAAATTTACATTTAAACACCGAGTTGTTTATTATTATTATTGTTATTATTATAATTAAAAATCTTGAATTTATTCATTGCAAGATAATCTAGTGTATATATATACAGAAATTTTTAAGTGCAGATCGATCCGTACCAAAAACATAACTCTATATATATATGTTCTTTTCAAACTGTAGGTAACTAAAACTCATCACTTTGAAAGTTTTCCCCACCAACTCCTCACTTGTCGAATACATGGTATAATTAGTTGTCCAACTACTACAAACCTCAAATTCGAAGTTAGTTCGGTCCTTTTTAATCTTTTTTGTATGGTTCTAATTTTATCGGATATTCCTTAAGGGACTTTTAGAATTCCATAACTACTCATTAATTTGGATTATTCTATTTTAATAAAAAGCTAAAGGTGCCTTTTATATATATATAGATAGATAGATATTTATGTCGTGGCAGACTGGCACTGGCAAAGTCAAAAATTAAAAATGACCCAGTCTAATAACATATAATTATAAATTAAAATATAAAATATAAAATGTAAAATGTAAAAAAAAGTAGGGGGTGGGAGAGGGGGGGGTACAATAATTAATGTGAATTGTATATATGTTTGCAATAGATCCTTGGAGAAGAAGTTACTAACTTTAATCAAAAGAATGAATTCTTATTTTCATGGGCAAATAGGTGAATTTTTTCATAAAAATTCGAATAGACGATCCATATAGAGATTAGATAATCTCAACCAAATTTTATAAAAAACTTCAACCTAAAAGTGTATTGAAAAATTGATATATATATATGTGTGTGTGTGTGTGTGTGAGTGTGCGTGCGTGTGCGCGCGCACATTTTTTGCAGTTGAAATTTTTGATGATCAACTCACTTACTTTTAGGTTGAATATTTTTATGAAATTTGCTAGAAGTCATCTATTTAGTGCATAAATCATATCTACAAAATTTCATAAAAATATTCATCTATCTAATCCTCCAAATGAAAACCCATTTTTTTTTATTAAATTGAAAGAATATCTCTTTATAGCCTAATATATATATATATATATATATATCTCCAACATATACAACTTTTCATTTTTCCAATTAATTATATGAAAAATATGAAGAGTATATATATAACCGAAAAAAAAAAAGAAAAAAAAAAAACTCACTTGTATGCGTCAATCTAAGAAAGGCTTGCAACGCCTTTCATATAGTTAGTTTCTATGTGTTTGGATGAATCAACGTGGGATGCTTTATTTGTGAATTGATGGGTCTAGACCATTCAAAGCCTAAAATTGTTCACATATTCATAAGGTGAGTAGTATTAAGGTTGTCTAAAATAGTTAGACCAAAACTATAACTCGACCTCATTCCTTTGCGAGTGTATTTAGGTCTCGTTTGATTTAGGTATTAGGGTCAGTGGGATTAATAATATCAGTATTAATAGTACTGGACTATTAATCATGGTATTAATTTAATACTAATACCTTATTTGATTCATGCAGTATTAATACTGGGATATTTTATGCCGATGTTAATACCATGTTTGATTCTGTAACTCATATACGGGATTATATTTTGGACTGACAAAATAAAAAAAAATTTAAAAACATTTTTTAAAAAAAATTATAAACAAAAATTTAAAAATAAATTAAAATAATAATAATATAGTAGTAGTGGCATTTTTTGAAAATATTATAGTAGTAATGGCATTTTTGAAAATATATGATTCATTTTTCTTAATCCTGGATAAACAATACCACCTCCCCCTGGTATTAAATTATACTACAAAGAGTGGTATTAAGTTCGTACCGGTATTAGTAATCCCAACACATTTATACAAATCAAACAAATTATTATATAAAAAATGGTATTAACAATATCATCTCACTTTTTAATACTTGAATTAAATGAGGTCTTATAATATAAGTTATTCAAACAACTCTCAATTTGACAAGGCGACTATTTGCAAGTCTCTTTGACCGGTAATTCTGGAAAGCGATAATATTGTCCTCGCCACAAGAATGTTAGTTCATGTAGCGTAATAAATACGAAAGGTGACTATAACAACCACAAATCTAAATGTCTAATATTCAAGTTGGGTTACTTGATGTTTGATACCTATTTCTTGTGTCATAAATTCATAATTAATTTTAGCACCTAAAATTCCTTCTTCCCTCCTCAAACCAAATAAAATTCCTTCCTTTCCTCCTAAAATTTTAATACATATGTTTATTTTCGATCATCAAATATTTTAAAGATCGTCTCACCTACTTCCGGTTTGAATTTTTTGAAGAAATTTTGTGGAGATGATCTACTCATTGTAGAGATCATCTTCACTAAGTTTCGTGAAAAAAATAATCCGTTTAAGCCTCCAACTAAACTCCCTTGTACGAAATTGGATGGAAGGTATCAAGGAGGGGAGCTAAGTCCAAAAACACCCAATCGCTTCTCATCGTTATTTCTTATCTTCACCATCATCACTTCCATAGCCACAACCTCTATTGAAATTGGCCATCTCCACCTCTCAAAGACACACCATTACCACCATACCTTGAATAACCATATCCATCAAACTACCACTCCATCCATGGGTGAACCTAATTTCTGGCAGGGAGGGCTCAAGCTCGGAATATTTTTTTTCCCACTAACTATGTGGTAAACTATACAAATTTATACATTATACTTTAAATGCGCACGCATTAGTGCCAAAAAGTAGGTGACCCACATTCAAAAATAACTAGAGTTTACTTTTAATGGAGAGGGGAGACTTTTATGGCTACAAATAAAAAAAAAGGAAAATAAAAACAATCACTTACTTTCTTTCTTATCTAATTTCGAGAAAGTCTAGGATTATTTTCTAATTTTTTTTTAATGTGGACCTCCTGCTTTTTGGCACGAATGAGTTCGCATTTGTGTGTATTTGAAATAAACTACAAATATATATATATATATATATATATAAATTTGTATAATTTACTTCACTCTATGTCCAGCTTTTTCTCGTTCTTTCAGAGAAATTCTGGGTTCGCCCCCTGAGTTTCCATCTCCACCAAACCACTACTCCTTATCACCTAAACTGGCAGTAATCTCCATTAAAGTTCCTCCTAGATGTCCGCCGTATAGCCCACTATTGTCATACCTCTCTTCACCTCTATCCAATCAAATCATTATCCATATGTACAAAGAAAGTTGTATGTTAGTCAAAAAAAATGAGATGTTGTGGTATTGTACATAATGTTGTGTATATCAGTGTATATATATATATATATATGCAGTGGTGGAGCCAGAAATTTTTTTCAGGTGGGGCCAAATTTTGTTCCCTAATTTTTTTCAGGTGGGGCCAAACAGATTAGAACAATGGCCCCCTAATCCTCAACCACAAATTACACGCGGTGGCCCCCAAATTTACAAAGCTTCTCACACAAAAGCCCTTCTTCCCTTACTCACCTGTTTTTTTCTTTTATTACAACAGGCAACCCTCAACTTTCTGCAGTGTCTCAAATAGGCCCCTATATTCAGCAAAAATTTCAAAGAAGTCCAGGTGAGGCCATGGCCCCACCTCGCCTCTACATACCTCCGCCCCTGTATATATGTATAGATAGAACCTAGGTTTATCAATGGGAAGAAGATGGTGTTAATCGGTGGTATAGTTTCTTGATAAAGTGGGTTTGAGCAATTTTTTCCAATGCCGCAATGTTGCCGGCATTCCATCGGAGTTAAACCGGAGGTGAAAGTGTGGGTATAGCTAACAGTGGAAAATGGGGTTGATGATGAAGAATTTTCTTGTAATGGGCATAGATGTCATTTTCATTGGAAAGAAAATGTTAGTTTAGTCATTCAACTAGCATTCTAAAAGTATTATGAATGAAAACGTTTAAAATAGGGATCAAAGGTACAATATATTAAATTTTGAGTGCTAAACTTAGTTATGGCACAATTATAGTTATGGCACAATTAATAAGGGCCAAACTCCAAATAACCTTTATTTAATTAGTTGAAGTTCTTAAACTTAACACACTCTCTATATTAATTTGATAACTACGTTTAAATTAATGATAATAAACGAAATCCAAAAGTACCTAAAACAAGGTTTTTTTATTTTTTACATTTTTGAACTGCGAAAATGAAGCATTGAAAGTTACATATAACTACACATCTACCCATGCACGTTGCTATCAAATTTGTTTACCCACGATGGTTTAGGGAAAAAGATTAATATTATTCAACCTAAAAGTAAGATTGTGTTTCTCTAAAATCAATCTCTACGCACTTCAACCATGTGCATATATAGTGGTATTGTCATAATTTAATATAAAATGGGGCAAAAAAAAATTCAATTATAGTATAAGAGACGAATGACAAAAGTTGAAGTATAATATCTATATAAGGTAGGCAAAAAAAAATTAAAATAAGGTGGGCAAAGTTCTATATCATCACTTATCAAAAAAAAAAAAAAAGAAGATTCCTCAAAATTAGTTATACAAATAAGTCAATTTTTAAAACATATGGCAACTAAGTCCCCGCCTTAACTATAAAATGGCTTTGCCACTATATATATAGAGAAAATATTGAGTACAAAGACTGTATATTGGTTATTTGAGTTGATATATATATAATATCAGTCTCCTCGATCTCTTAAGGACCAACTTTTTTGTCCTTAAATATGGATCAACTATTTTGAGATGGTAAATGTGTAATTTTTTGATAATGCTTAGCGAAGAAAATTCAATCAAAAAGTGAGTTAACTAAATATGTAAATGATCAGAAACGTGTCTCTATATATATATCAAGAGTCTGTTTCTGGTATGGACCGGTCATTTTTACGACTTTTTGTCGTAATTGTGTTGAAAAAATTTCATAAAAAGGACTTGTCTAAGCTTAAAAATATTTTAGTTAACCCACTTCCTGTTTCATTTTCTTTTAATGAAATTTTGTAAATATGATTTATTGCTAATTATTAAATATCATCTTCATCAAATTTCTTGAAAAAATTTATCGGTTTACCTACTTCCTTAAAATAGATGTATTTAAAGACAAAAATATTGGTCCTTAAAGAATATTGTTCTGGCATGTCATACTCGGACTTTACATCTATATGTATTTAACTGACAAAAATATAATGGTCTCTTAAATGATATTTATTAGTTCTGGCTTCATACTCTATGACTGTATATGTTATTCTCTTCCACCGATTTGTAACATGTTATTACTATTTATTAATTAACGTCTTAAAATTAATAGAATAATTAATTACTCGTTTTCTCTTTAATTTATTTTCAACAAAATGAATATTTGAACAAATTTGGGATAGAAATTAAGTAGTTTTAAATAGCTTTATTTTGAGACGTAATGAGATTATTCCGCTCTTTCATGCCTAACTAAGAGTTCACTATAATATATTTAAACTTAATTATTTTATTTAAAATATATATTTATCTCAAATTAATCAATAGTTAAAAATAAATTTTGTTTGCAACATCCGGTGCATTATTCAATCTTATCAATAAAAAAATTGGACTTTTAATTCAATAATTCTATGCACACCAAAAAATACACAAAAACATGTGAGGATTATTAACCAACAATTATTCATTTCAACTACTTTCAACTAAGGCGTCCTTTGTAGATTGATAAATGTGTCTTGTGTACTAATTTTTTATACACTCTATGGTTAATTAGCAAAAATAATCCTTAAAGTTTGAGTAAAATCTCTCGCTCATCCTAACCGAAGCATCTTTAAAATTTCTAATTTCGGTTTAAACATCCTTAAAGTTTCTAATTTTGGTTGAAGCATCTTTCAAATTTCTAATTTCGGTTAAAATATCCAAAAATACTCCTTAAAAAAGTGAGTCGTGACAATCATACGCGTTTTTCATCCATCTTTTTAACGGACATCCAATTTTAGACGAGTGAAGGAAAATTAGAAACGGTAAGAATATTTCAACCAAAAATTAAACTTTAGAAACAACCGAAGGATTTGAATTAAACTTTGTGGGTCATTTTTATTAATTACCCCACTCTCTATTTTTGTTACTAAAACACATAAACTAGTGAATTATTAATTTGAAACGGAGAAAGTATAACAGTAACTAATTTACCTTGAGATCGTCGTGAGCTTTGTAGCATGCAAAATCAAGGAGATAAATCGAGCGAGGCCGAGACATGAAATAAACCGAGAGCGTAAAAACAAACACGCCAAAGAAAGCAAGAACAGTAGCGAGATCGTATTTCGCGGTACTGTCCCATACTTTCCTCCAAAGCTCCTCCCTGCTAAGATTTCCGACTTCAGCGCTAAACACGAGTACCAGCACCGGCACAGTCGCCAAATAAATCCCGTGGTTTATCAAATAATGATACCCCAACTTAACATACTTCAAATTCACAGACTGCACGAAGTCCGGCAGCCTCCGCCTCACCCTCACCGAGAATGTCATGGATCCTGACTCGACCCCGCGGTTAACAATCTCGGTCGAAAGGAGGTCTTGTTCTCCGGCCATATTACCTTTTGGTTTTTGCATAAGTTTGATAATTTTTTTTTTGTTTTTTATGATATGATGGTGAGTATTTTTTTTTTTTGAAATGTGTATTTTGTTTGATGAGGATGAGGATAAAGAGGAGGAGGAGGAGAAGTATTTATTGTCAACTAGAGGGGAAGATGAGTGGGTGAGGGATAGTTAATGTAAGCACCAAACTTAGTTGGGAGATGCTTTTAATGGCTTTTATTAAGTCTTTTGCAATGTTTGCATCTTAGCATTTATTCATGGTAGTTCGACTTTGTTACAATTCTAGTATGGGTAAAGCCAACTTTTATTACTATTATTATATTATTATTAGTATTATTATTCGAGAGTATTAGGGAGATACGTGTTGCGGATATAGTCATGAGATACTGGATATGCCATTAGTTCATTGATTAGTGAACCAGTCCATCATGAATAATTTATACAAAATTTGTTGTTAACCAATACACAAATGATACATCATTGTATTATGAAAAAACGGCATATTTAGGGGATAGCGAATGTGTCATTAGTACAGTGGTTAGTGAACTAGTCCATCACGAATATTTTATACAAAACTTGTTGCTAACCAATACACAAATGATACATCATTGTATTTTATATGAAAGAACGGCATATTCAGGGAATACTGGATGTATCATTAGTACAATGGTTAGTGAACTAGTCCATCATGAATAATTTATACAAAAGTTGTAAATGACCAATACACAAATGCTACATCACTGTATTAAAAATGAGTTCTCGGATTATGTCAGCCTAGAATTATTAAACATTAGATGTTACTTGCCAACTACGATTTGTCGGATATGGTTGTATTTTAACCCGATTCGGCATGCGGAAATTGGTTGAGCAAAAAGTAGGATTATGTATTGGCCTTCTCTTTGAACACATGCATTCTTATCTTCTATTTTCTTTCTTTCTCTTCTTTTTATTATTATTATTTTTAATTTTTGTGTTTTCGCATGACAATTTTTGCATGTTCTAAACACAAAACACATTAAAAGAATGGACTAATAGTGAATTTCATCTACAGTAAAAATGTACGTCAAACACACGACAACAATTGTGTCGAATACGTGCTTGCAATAAGAGGTTGTTACTTTTGAACCTTCAATATCTTCGAGTGTGTCAGCGGGGTGTTGTCGTTTGATACATGCCGGTTTGTCAACTTCTTAGAGTATTTCCCATGCAAATATAAATCGAAAAGAAGTTTATTGTTGTGTTTGTGTACAAGGCATGTGATATGACTAAACTTTAACAGCCTCAACCCAAATGGAACAAAGTCGATTAGCACGATTGATGGCCGCCTTGTTTGAAATGTTGAATGCTACTTTGGATTTGTCTTTGCTTGTATATCGAATGGTTTTTTTGTATAGATTCTTGGCTAAGTGTATGTTTAGATTTCAATTTGGCCGCATAAATATTTGGCCAAAGACCCCTTAAACTGAACCTGCAGAATTGAAGTATTTTCTAGGTTTTTGGATCGATCCGTGTGTAGAATGAGCCGCAAGACTCATGCCGTTTAGGTGATTAGCTCAGTCAGGCAATAATTCTAGAAATATGCCTAGATTTGCATGATTTGGCACTGTGCTGGTTGGTTCAGTGGAATGAGCCAATTCATGTACGAACCATGCGATTCATCTCAACGAGCCATGCGATTCATGTCAACGAGCCAACACGCTCGTTCACGAATCCTTCTAGCAGAAGTGTTGGATGAACCACATGCTTCATCGGATGAACCACTTGGCTCAGTGGAATAGAGCCATAGATTCAAATAAAGGTCGTGAAATGGGCAGCCCTCGAGTCCTCTCCAAAGATTGTTTTGGTTCTAAATCAGCCACAACTCTTTTGGAATACTTCAATTTTAATTACATAGTGAAACATGACTCCTCAATTTTGAACATGCAACCTCTCGCTTGGGAGATGAGTACATTAAGCTCATGTGCATAAAATTAATATTTTTTCCCCTAAAAAATAAAAGGAGAACAAATTTAGGGATTCAAAATAATAGTTTTCATCTATCACAAAACTTTAACATAAAAATTTGTTTGGTATAATGAGAACATTAAATTGATTAGGCCTAAAGAAATTAACTTTTAATTAGAACAATAAAAAAGAAAATTAATGGAGTTTATTGTGTTTCATGCATCTTTTGAGAATTTGAGTCAAAGGATTATATATAGGTCATGAATTCAATTTTTACAAGATGTAATTTTTGAAGAGCAAACAATAAGCAATGTATTAATTGTGAATCCATCTCGACACACACGACTTGTCTTTAATCAAACTAGATAGTAATTTAATTAGTTTAGTAAACGAAAGCTAATCCAGCCTACCCAAATCATTTGAAACAAAAAGAAAAGGTCATATTTAAAGTTTTTTTTTTTTAAGCGAAAACAAAAAATATTTATAACGAAATCGAATCTTGTTGGAGAGGAGGTAACAAGAATATAGGAGCCTTCTCTGTCTAAACTTCAAACCCAAAAATACTAAATATATGTATATATTGAAGGGATTAATATCAAAAAGATAATAAACTAGATAGCTATGCAGTATCATTATCATATCATGTGGATGCATGCAAGTAAACAGCTAAAGCCTAGCTAAGGTTTTAGGTACAAGTGGAGTTGGCCAAATTATTTACAAGGAAATTAAAGTAGGCAGGTTATTTATGAGCTCACTGCTGAGCTATAAATTTCCAAGCTTTAGCATTGAAGGAGACGACAAGGTTGGTATTCAATATTTAATTTCTGTATTATTGTCTTGAGGTCAACCCCAAAATTTAAAATTTTACATATATAAATATACGGTGTATTTCTTATAAGAACCAAATTTAAGTATTATTCTGTACAGATTGGGGATTTTGAGGGGGTAAATGAATCAGTTTTTTGTCAAAATTTGGTGGAAATAATCTCCATGATTAGATCATGTCCATCAAATATCATCAAAAAATTCAACCGGAAAGTGGATTAGCTGAGAAATTGATATATATGTTTGCGCAATCCTTGTATATATATTAATTTTCTCATTAACTCACTTCGTGATTGAACTTTTTTATGAAATTTGGCGGAGATGATTTACTAGTGATGAAGATCATCTTTATCAAGTTTCATCAAAATATTCATCCATTTAGTCTTCAAAAGTCACAATCTGTACCGAATAATCCTTATGGAAAATTATATATCTATATATATATATATTCATAATTAAATTCACCACATCATTCACTATTGAAGCTTTGAGCTAGCTTTTGGGAGTTTTGTGACCAACTTTTCCTACTCTAAGCCGCCATTCAAGTTTAAAGTTGAACAAGTCTTTGGTGGGTTTATCTGCATGGGCTTGAGTTGGTTTGATTAACTAATTGTTGACACAAATGAACTAATTATGACCCTAATTACACAATTTAACCAACTATTATACATGCATGTGGCTAGTTTGTAGATTTGTACAAAAACCCACTTAGATGTACCTTAGCGCTGATAAATTTCGATACTTGACTTAATATTAAAAGTTATTGGTCCAAGTGGTGGAATTACTTCATAATTTGCAAGATCTCACAATGTAAACCTAACAATAATATATATATCGGCCAATAATTTGATATTAAATTTATATAGGCACTTCAACAGCTACGCATGGGAGTAAGCAAAAGGAAATGGCATTGATTCTTAGACTATCTCGATCACCATTACCTAACTGCAAGCCCCTTTGAGACAAAAGAGCCATTATACTTAAATTTTAATTTGCCATATTTGGATATTGTGAACATGTATTTGTATTTCTTTAAAATCATATGGTTGTATTGTAAATATTAAGACTTAAGTGTATTTTGGACCTTCTTGGAGGCTACCAATGTACTAGACTTTTAATTTATTAATGTCATGGATGGTTTGATATTAAACAGGTGTTGTAGTTAGATTTGATTATGCATGTCAAACTTTATTTATATGGAATTAATGATAACCTTATTGTTAGGTTTATATTTTTAGTTGGCTTAATTCCGATGCCAAAAATATTTTTTCCATCGTAATTGGTTGAGTCAAATTGAAGATATAAAGATGCGATAATTAACAGAAACTTGCCAAACTCACCGCATCCATCGTATATAATTCAGGACCTAAGATAAGTTGGTAATATGTTTTGATTCAAAATATAGGTAGTGGTTAAGCTTAAAATTCGAAATTAAAAATCTTTTGAGTCAAATCTATTTTTAAATATTTTTACTGAGTTTTGTCAAAATTTGAATAACTCGGCCAACACAAATTATTGAAGAAACTTATTTTTTTCATGTCTAATATATTTCATAAAATTGTTTCTAAAATTTGAGTCGAATGAGAGTTTAAATTGATTTAATACAATAAAATAAAATAAAAAGGTCTTATTTAATAAATAAATAATAGAAAAGGTTTGAAAAAGGACAACTTTTAAAAAGTCAAAGATACTTCCTTGTTTGCAAAACCCACGTGGGCTTTCTGTAATTCAGGCCCCCCATTAAAGTGAAGCCACGTGTAAAGTAGCAAAGAAAAAGGAGTGCAGCTTTTGTAAATTTTAGATCGATCGGGCACGAATTTTTATCGCAAATTTTTTTTTAAAAAATTTCTGTTAATTTATTTTAAAAAATATTTTGATTTTTTATTTTTTTATAAATATAACTAATGGTTTTAGTAAAAAATTAGTTAACAATCCGTGCGATACGCGAGTGTTTAATAAATTTTATTTTTAACTATGTGTGAATAATTTAAAATTATTTATATATATACATATATAAATATATTTTACTATATAATTTATTTAAAATAATTATATATTACTATCAAATAGAAACATGATGAAGGGTGCACATTTTAATCTTAAAAAAATCACATTCCTACATGAATATTATTATCTTATAATTTTAACATGACAAATAAATATATATGATATATTGTATAAATAAATATGAAAAACTAATTTAATGAGCAAAATTTTAAAAGTCACTAATGAATCAAAAGCAGGAAAAAAAAATTCAAATCCTACTAAAGACTTGAGTTAGGGTGAATTAGTGGGTACTATTTAACAACGTTAGTTGAGCATAATACTAATGATTATATCATACACAACAAATTGAATATAAGTATAAAAATCTATTTCATTTGCTTTGATTCTTAATTCCTACCGACATTACTATTATACAAGTTATGTATCTATATTATTAATTGTACTTGCAACTTCAGTAGCGTTTATCTAACTTTATCAAATAATTGGCTTAAATATGTTACGTACAGAGAATAAAATATACATTGCCTCGATCTGTTTCAAATTAATTTTGCAACTTTTATTTTATTATTTTCAATAAGACATTAATTTCAATATAATTAATGGTTGAGAATACAACTTATAATTTATGAAAAATTGAAAATAAAACTATTAATTTTAAGACATTTTTAAAAAATAGTATAATAAATGATACTACTTCCTCTATAGTACTAAATAGTAAATTAAAAATTACTATAATTAAAAATTAAACTATTAATTTTAAGACATTTTTAAAAAATAGTATAATAAATGATACCACTTCCTCTAAATACTAAATAGTAAACTAAAAAAAATATTATAATTATTACTTTATCATGCATCGAGAATATAAGAAAGGTAATTAATGAGTAATTAATGTATCCACTTCTTCAATGATTGCATTAATTAAGTAATTGATATTCATAAAAGTTATTAATGATTGCATTAATTATATTAGTTCCTCCATTTTACTATATACTAATAGGTTGCCAATGCCCAATAACATCTTTTCAATTAAAAAAAGAAGTTTCTAAAAGTAGAAATCACAAAAAAAAGCTATAAAATAAAGAATCCAAAAAGAGAAAGACCAAATGAGAGGGGAAATTTTTGGGGGCTGTTTTGTTTTAATAGATATATAGATACATGATTCTAGAGAGTTTTTTTAGGCAAAAATTATTTAAACGTTAAAATTAATTTTTGAGAATTTTGAAGCAGCACTTAGGTTTTGTTTAGATGTTATAGGAGATCCTATTGTTCTTCAATTTTAAGAATTAGGGTTCCAAACATTCACGGTCCTGCGAAAATGTCTTTGGTTGCAATTAGAGACAGGTGAGTGAAGTGGGTAATACGCAATAAGGGAGATTGCATACGGGAGTAAAGAATTGTGATCAAGTGCGTGGAATAAGACGACAGGTAAGCCAAAAAAGCTAAAAGCGCTACGCCAAGCCAGTCGTGGTTGGATTTTATGTTCAAGGGATTGACGGGACTATTGCATAAATTATGGTGAAACAATTTTTGTAAGTCATCGAGTCTGTAATTCCATTTTGATCATAGTGAAGTGCTAAAGGTTAGTCCCGATGATTAGTCTTACGTAAGTAGGGATAGCTCGTAAATTTCTGGTGTTGTGTGATTGTTTTTTGTGTAATTGCTTGATATAATTGTTAGACAACACAACACAGGTTTCAACAGTAAAATTGATTAGATATAGGGTTTTAATTCCGCTTATGAAATCTCAAATTATTTTTGATAAAAACCCTAAAATCAACCTAGGCAATACAATCCCTGAATTTTTCACTTATAATGTGGATCGTCATAATTACTCGCTGTCGACGCACGACATATGTGATTAATCAACCTTGGAAGAGTTTATCCTCTTAATGGGATTCAAAGAGTCATATCTATGAGTCAAATAATTGCAGCAACCACATTCTGAAAGTTTTTAAATTGGGGGAATAGATCTTAATCTTTTTCATATTAAAAACTATTAAAAAATATTAATTGATTATGTTCCAAAAAAAACGAAACGTGTAAAATATCAAATATGTAATGTGATATAGTTTGTCCTACATCATTCTTTTGGTATGAATGATGATCAGATCCCTTCATATTATATATATATATATATATATAGTGTAACGCCTTACATTGATTTTGTATAGAAGTGATGAGGTCAACTCTTTATATAAATAGAGTTAACTCAACCCATATTTTATATCAGTTGAATAAAATCTCACCTATTATCTTAATTGTTTTTCTTTCTCTTTATTATTTTAATACATTATCAGCACGACTGCTCCACAATCAATTGGAGGCTATTGTGAAAGCCATCATAGTTAAAAAAAATCCTTCTTCTTGGAGGCCAGCCATTGCAAAAGTAAGCAACTATAGTTAATTTTTTCTTCCTTCACTACAAAAAAAACATTTTTTGAGACGATACATATGGGACGGCCGCGTTGATTTGTGCCAAATAAAAGAATATATGGAACGGCCTAAGTGGCTGTGCCAAATACTTAATTAAATTGAGAAGGCATTTTTTCCCGTCCTACAAAGATTTTTTATGAGCGCGGCAATTTCTCCCGCCAATGTCAATGGCACTAATATTTCATTATATGAGACAGCATTTAGAAAAACTTTGCCATAAGCTCAAATTTTATTTTTACATCGTGCCATAAAATCAAAAGGGGGTGCAAATTATATTTGTTCTTCTCTCTACTCTCTTCTCTCACTACCAATTCTTTTAGCACTCTCTCTCTCTCTCTCTCTCTCTCTTTTCTCTAGCCATGCCCTATCCTTGCCATTCATCATCTCAATTCATCATTTCACGAGCTGCCCTCCCCTCTCCATTTATCATTACACTTAGCTGCACGCCCTACCCGTCACCAATCATCATCTCAAGCGAGGCTTTGAAGAATTTACTCTATCATCTCTTTCAAAGGTACAAATCTTACTATAAGAAAATCCCTAAATCATGTATACTTAGAAAGCCCTAGATCGATTTTACATAAAAAGCCCAAAATCATGAATTAAAATTTTATTTGCCTATTTTCTTATGTTTTATGATTGTTTACAGAAAAAACCCTAAAATCTCTACTCATTTTTCTTTCTGTTGCCTTAAAATTTTATTTGTTTCTTGTTTGTTTATTTTGTTTTTATGGACTTGTAATATGGGAGCGAGGGTGTAAGAAGGAAGTGAAGACCGACTACTTCAGAGAATTAAAGGTCTCTCTATACTCTTAATATTACTCATTACATATATATATATATATATATATGTATATATAAACATTGTTCTCAAGATTATCCATGTTGTTGACAAATTATTTTTACCTATTTGTTGTGAAGTGGATTAACTCGGTATATGCTTAACTTTGCTCTGTAAGAATGAAATGATCTTTTTAAAAAAATTCTTTTTTTTCAAAGTTGTTTTTGTATACTATTGGTAGTTTGGTACTCCATATGTTTCTTATAAATGAAATTTGCTACTCTGTTCTATTTGAAATGGTGAAAAAATGGAGGATAATTACTATGAGTATTATAAAAATTATGACATTGAAATTATTAGGGATTGGTGGTTCTGTAACTAATTTTGACTACAACCATTACGGATGGCAATAAAACCCAACTCGATGGGTTTTTGACTCGACCCAACCTAGATGGGGAGAGTTCGGGCAGGTTTTTTAAACACTAGGTTGGGTTCGGGTTTTAAAGAAAAAACCCGGTGTGGTATCATAACATAATGACCTGTTGTATATTATGGCTTGAGTTATATGTCAACCCCTATGTAATCTCTTAAACTTTCAAAGAATTATGTACACATACAAGTGAAAGCTTTCTAGAATATCTTAAATATATGTAGTTGTATAGAGAAAGCGAAGCAAGGTCTAAATGATTGGTTCACACAAATGGTTAATAATTCTGTAGAACTACTTAATGCCTTGTGCAAGCAATTAGTTAATAATTTTTTCAAACAAATGGTTCGCATAATCTATATATCAAAATAACAAATAAACACCCTATTGTATAGGACGAAAAAGGGCATCTTTAATATGTTGAATAAGGCGTCAAAGTTGCGCGAGAAAATTTCCCGCCAAGTTATATACGACGGCAATATCCGTCCTGAAAATGTTTCTAATGGGACAGCTGTGATAATCCGAAAATGTGACCCCCGGGTCTCAATCCCGAGTTTAGGGTCTAAAACGTCGGAACGGATTCTATCGTTCCATTTACTTTTATTTATAAAGATAAGTCTTATTTTCTATTTCTAGATGCAAATGGGTTCGTTCAGAGTCGCCACCACGTTTTTACAAGAAAACGTACAAAAGTCCGCACAGGGATAAAAAAGTCGAAGTATGCTCTTTTCCCAAGCATTTAGTCTACGAAACCGGGATTCCTATAGGGTTCGGGAACTATGTTACGGTTTGGGAAGGTGTTAGGCACTCATTCCGCCCTTTCGGTCTCTAGTGGCTTATATGTTTATTCTATTGTTGGAAAACTTGAATGCATTTACTGATATTCTACTATTTTGGAAAATAACTCGTAAAAAACCTAATTTTTTGGGAAAAGCGGGAAAAAGGATAGAAACTTTGTATTCCGTGATCCGATATTTTTGTTGAAATCCAATTATTAGTGACAAAAGTTTATCTTATCCATTTTTTTAAAAAGAGAGATTCAATATTGTTTTCTCAGATAACAATATCAATTATCTCGTTTGGGTAAATTAGAAAATATCGGATTTTACCGGAATTGATTTGATATGAAATTGAACTCTTGAAGAGAGTGTATCAGATATATTACAGTCTATATGAAAGACGGAATATATCTGAGTTTAATTCCTATGTAAACTTTATCAGTCCGGGTTTTTGAAAACTTGATTTTATCCGGACAATAATGACTTTACTTCTTTTAGTTTTGAAAATGATTTCATCGGGTTATTTTGGAAATAATAAAGTATCGATAACTTGACAATAAGTTTATCCAGCTAGAAAGCGGACAGAACAACAAATATAACAATTCTACAGAACAATTCAAATGGAAGTAAATGCTTTCGGTTGAGGAGAGTGGTTGACCCAGTGGTAGGCAACCTCCACCCTTGACTTGAGGTCAAGGATTCGAATCATAGGGTGGGAGGGAAAGGTTTTTCTTTATTTGTAGGATTAAGGGAGAGAGTTAGACCTTCCTTAATTTTTCAAAAAAAATAAAAAAATAAATGCTTTTGGTTTATGTTGGCCCAAGCAAGCCAACTCCTTACTCACTTATAGTTCTTCCGAAAATAACAAGTATGTATATATATTAAAATTTAAATAAGAGTTTAAACAAGTCTAAAAAACAATAAAACTAATAAACGGATATATTCTTATTTACTAGAAGGGATTTTAGTTACCTTCCCGACGATAATAAGAATATAAGAGAGAGAAAATATAATATGACCGAAGATGATTCGGTGAATATAGACTTTTCTTCTCCAGATGCAGTCGAGAATTCAACTTTTAGTATCAGAGACGTCGAGTGATGTCGAGTATCGGAACTCGGAGATTCCTTCAATTCTTCTTAGAAAATTAGATTTTTCTAGATAATAATTCATCTTCCTTATTCTAATTTTCAACCAAAAAAAAAACCCTATCTCTAACCCTTGGGGTGTTGGCCTATTTATAATACTTGGGACCGATTGTCGCGCGACATTCCCCCAGAAAGGGCAAGTGTCGCGCGACATATAAGACAATGTCGCTCGACAAACGGCTGAAGTGATGTTCCTGACAGACTAATGTGTCAGAGAGTGGATGGTCTGGGTCAGAGGGGTTTGTCGTGCGACATCTGAAGGTTTATCGCATGACAATCAGGTCTGTCGCACAACAAACATCTCTAGGAATGGGTTTGTTGGACGACAAACTTCCCGGAGCAGTTTTTAGCACTTTTGGATGAGTTTTGGGTTCAAAAAGGTATTAGAGAGGA
The DNA here is from genome assembly GCA_021464415.1 of Lonicera japonica. NCBI lineage: Eukaryota > Viridiplantae > Streptophyta > Magnoliopsida > Dipsacales > Caprifoliaceae > Lonicera > Lonicera japonica. Next base: position 23,833,400 of record CM038469.1, read on the forward strand.
TTCTTTAGGGTTCTTGCGGGGGTCACGGATTGGGGTGTCTACAACAGCAAGTGAGTCGTCCTCAATATTTTGGACCTCTGCTATTATATGGGACATGAGGGGAAATCCGTGCCGAATACTCTTTTGGCACAACTTTTACTGTGCCAAAACGTTTTTGCGACACCACCCTAATGTGACCCCCCATAACTGACCCAAAAAGTCATATGGGACGACATTTGGACGTTTTGGGACAGTTTTCTGCCGTCTTAAAAAATGTTTTTTTTTGTAATGCTTCTTCTTGGAGGCATGTTCAAAAACAAGCATTACAATTTTTCGATCTCATCATATAGGTCAGATATGTTTTTCTTTGTATTTCATACTCACTTCATCCCAAATTGATTGTCCCTTTTAAGAAATTCAACTTATTAAGGACCCAACATCATCATTGCACTTTTTGCTTAATTTACATTGACTTTTCCTTTTTACCCTTTTCTTTATTCAAAACTTTTACTTGAAAAGTGAAAGTACAAAATGGCAAAATAAGTATGTATTTATCTTTTATGGAAAGTGGACATTTATTTTGGGACATCCAAAAAAGGAAAGAGGGACTAGCAATTTGGGACGGAGGGAGTACATTCTTAACAATAATATAATTTATATTATTTTGTTATATTTAATTGTCTTCCATTGTTGTTATAGAAATAAATATTATATATTATAAATAATATGGACGTGAAACTCCATGATTTATATACTCTTGGAACCTAAACTTCCATAAACATTAACCTAGACCTGAAACTCCATAATTTATACTTTTGGAACCTGAAGTTCCATAATCATTAATTAATCTGGACCTAAAGTTTTACGATTTATATTTGAGACCTGAAGTTTCACCATACCTATATTTTAATTAGAGACCTGAATCCTCTAATAATTAATCTGGACCTGAACTTCCATGATTTATACCTTTAAAACTTAAAGTCCATAATCATTCCCTTGGAATTGAAACTCCGTGATTTATATTTTTCAAACCTGAAGTTCTCTATTTATTATTCTGGACCCGAAGATCCAATATTTATATTTAGGGCCCTTAGTTCTTAAAAACCTATATTTTATATAGAGGTCTGAAGTTCTATAATCATAAATTTAGAGTTCAAGTTCCATAATCATTATTTTGGACAAGAAGTTCTAATAAAAGTATGCATCAATAATCAAACTTGAAGTTTTGAAATAAGATGATATTGACCTAAAGTCACATAAATATTAATAACCTAAATTAAATTTGGGCCTAAAGTCCTATAGCGATCACTGCTATATTCTTATTTTAATTAAAATAACAAGTAACTTTATATTTAAGCATGTCGTTGTTGCATTCTTTTCTTTATGATCTAATTAGAATATATATATATATATATATATATATATATGTTTCCTCTCATTCTACCCCTTCTTTATAATTGCTCTAAATAGTAGAACAAGTTACTACAAATAAAATATATCAATACGAGGCCAAAATTTTTCAAGAAAAAAGTGTTAATAAAACCAGAAGTTATATTATTTATTATGAGCCTGAAGTCTCATATTTATTTTAATCAAAAACCTAAAGTTCTATATGATGGAAATTTAATTCAAAGATCGTTTAATATTGCATATAGACCGAACAAAATACTCTTGAAAAACCCTATAAAAAGAAAAGGATTTCCACCTTTGTGGATCATGTAAAGGATCCATATAAGGAGACTAGGATTTGATAGCATTACTCATATGTAGAAAAAAAAACATCATTTCTAAGTTTTATGGTTTCTTAGAACCCATGCAAAGTATTATAGACATGATTAGTGGCTCCAGAATCTTCACACTAGGTACTGGTAGATCAGACTGCTAAACAAGTTTCAACATCTAATTGAAATTTACCTCCGTTGTTCTGATGGTTTGGGAAACAAGGACAATCCTTCTTCAAGTGCACTTTTTGTTTATAATGAAAACACTTGCCCATATTTTTTTCACTGCTCTTCGAGGTCTAAGGACTGCTACATGCGCTGCTGTTTGTGGGACTACAGCTTGTACGTTCCTCTTTTACTTTTTCTTACTTTTTGGCTTAGAAGTATAAACTTTCTTAGCCACTAGAGCACTAGCTGGCTTACCAAGGAGTCCCTCAACTGTTTAGAGCTCTTTAAGAAGTTCTTGCAATGAATAATTAAACTTTTTCATGTTGTAATTCAGTAGGAATCCCTTAAATAAGTCTAAGAGCTACTGGAAAACAATATCGACCTAAGTTTTTCCATCGATTTTAGCACCAAAGATCTCTAGTTTATTCAGAAGACCAATCATCTTTAGAACATGATCCTTAACTTGGGTTCCTTCAGCTATAGTTGTGTTCATGAGGTCCTTCATCGCAAACTTCCTTGCGGCACGATCATGATCCCTAAACATATATTTAAGGTTCAACATTATGTCATATGCCATGGCAAAAGACTCATGCTTATGTTGTAGTGTATTTTACATAGATGCCAAAATGTAACATCGCGCCATTTCATTAGCCTTTTTCCACCTCCGGTAAGCCTACGTTTCCTCATCGATCACCCCCTCACCAGGTTCTTCTAGACAAGCCTCAGTGAGCATAATTAAACTTATACTTTTCAGTAGTAAGCACAACGTTCAATTTTCTTTTTCAATCAATATAATTAAGTCCGGTCAATTTGTTTTGGTAGAGTATAATTATAAGTGAATTGAAAGCATTTGCCATTTTAAAACTTGATAATCACATAATAATACAAATTGTAATGGGCAATAATAACTTTGAACGCATATTTTTAATATGGTACCCTCTACCATTTTTAAAAAACGTTTGCTAGCAGCAAAAGACTTTGAATTATATGCATCGTTAGTTAGATCGTCTATCGTTCATTATTTCTTATACAAGCCTAAACCTATTAAAATTTATTATTTAGACAATCATTTATCGTCAAGTAATACGTACTATCTAGGCGATCATTTATCGTCAAGTAAAATTTAAATAGCTGACTTCCTTTGATTTTACAAATAATAGCAAGGACTCAATTAGAGAGCATACTATTATTTATATCTAAGTGTATACCATTATTTAATTTATTATAATGATTCTGTAATTTATTCTTTGTAATCACTCGGATTCTATCCTAAAAATGGCTACCCAAATTGTGATTCAAGGTCATTATTCCCACATATATACAAAGGACCTTCCCATTACACTATCGATGTGGGATACTTTCAGTCATTACAATTTTCCCCATTAAATCCCTGACGTCCTCGTCAGGCCAGGGTCACACACAATCATTCTCAGCTCTAGCTAACTGCATACGACGATTCCGACTCGCCGTCAGCCATACAGACTCGACCCACAATATCCGCACGTCACGTGATAGTGGTTCTGGGTCCGCTTTTATACCATATGTAACCACCCAGGTTCTCACTTGAAATGGCTATGTGCCCCTAATCCCGTTACGAGATTTTCACCTTTGAGACCCAATTAATCACGGATCATAATATGACTAGTCAAAACGACATTTTTCAACCAAACGAAATTTAAACAAAAATGAACATAAATAACTAAACTAGGTGTATTATAATCTCCCTTCCTTAGGAAATTTTGTCCTCGAAATTAAAATTGGAGGGTTAAAATGAACCTTATTAGAACAGGTGCGATTACTTAGCTTGAATTTCCGATTCAAGCTCCCAAGTGGCTTCTTGAAATCCATGGTGGTGCCAAATAACTTTAAATAAAGGAATTACTCAATTACGAATGACTTGTTCTTTATGATCAACCACTGTTACTGGCCATGTCTCGTAAGAAACATCCGCATTAACCTCTAACTCTTCAGTCGGAACGACTTCGGAAGGATCCAGCACATATTTTCATAGTATCGATATATGGAATACGTTATGAATACGCTAGAGTGAAGAAGGTAGAGCTAGACGATAAGAAACTGAACTAACTCGGTAACCTCAAACTGTCTAATGTACCTAGTTTTGACCCTATTTTTACACCATTTAAACACACCTTCACCTCCATTTCGAGCTAAGAGCACCAAGGGGAGAAAAAGGGACTTAAGAGCTAAGTAAATGAGGGATTTTTAATCTTGTGAATCATTTATTCCCTTGAATCAAACCTTGGATTCTAAGCTTGCATCTTCATCTTCATCTTCAACCTCCCACACCTTCATTAAAGCTTGGTGGAGTTTTAGGATTTTGTGGTCTTGAGGAGAAAGCAATTTCAAGCCATCATATTCGGAATTAAAGCTCCTTGGAGGTGGGAATCTAGTACTAAAACTTATTTTTACTTGTATTATTGCCTTATTATGAATTTACCATTTATTCATGCCAAAGCCCTAAGTTATCTAAATTGGTCTATGTACATATGTTGAAATCTTGTGTTGTAGTTGAAATTGATGTTCTAATGGACTTGATATAGCCTAAATTACATGGTTTAACAAGAAATTATGACAAATCTTATATGTTACCTAAAAACCCACTTGGACTTCATTTTGTGGTTTGTAAACCTCGATGTAAAATTTATCAAACACTCTTAAGGATCCAAGTGGTGGATTTTCTTTACCAAATACTTACTAGAGGTCCATTATACTTGTAAAAGTCATTTGTACAAGATTTTCCCTTGATAATTATGCTATAGCTGAAATATGGCTACTGTAAATTATGTATATGGCACAATTGTTCTTCCTATGAGCCGTTTGATGCGTTGTTGGAAATAAACGTTAGCACTAGTCCATGAACGGTCCCATATATGGTCTCATTAGACGGGGCCGAAATTTGTGACATGGTCTCCTGGGTGTAAGACCTGAAACTGTGCACGAAATCGAACAGGAGGCCCTGGTGCCGTGTGGGTGAAAGGCTACGAAATGCAGACCTGGTGTACGCTTAGATCGTTGCAAGGATTGTCGAGATAATGGCTCAAAATTTATGAGATAAACGGATGTTAAATTGTGCCATATGGTTTGGTCGGATAAGGAGTTTGCTTTATAAAATTATTCTAACGTTTTCTTAACATCTTTTTCATATTTAATCTATTATATATGATTCCCACTAAGTCCGTTTGACTCGCCCCCATTATTTTATTACACATGTACTTTCGTAACTTCTTCAAAAAAAGGGAAAAGGAAGGACGATATTTCATAGATCACCTTTATACCGTTACTTGATCGAGGGTATTTCACAATAAAAGGACCATTACTCTTAAAATTTTGTTAACGACATATGTATCTTTTATTCAAACTTATGTATTATATGGAGATTGTAGACTTAATATTTTGGGACCTCATTGGAGGCTTGTTGATATGTTACTATCTTCCTAGCACAATATATGGTTTGTATGAGACAAGCACAAGATAAATCCTAATCTTGTTATTTGGACTTTGAATTCTCGTATTTTGTTCAGGAGTTATTACTTAGTTTAATCGTCGTCGACACACGGCACCCATGATTAACCAGGTCCCGATAGAGAAATCCTCTAAACGGGATTTGAGGCATCACAGGCTAGCCCAAGTTGTAAGTTAAGTTCATTGTTCCACGTATATACCAAGGACCATCCCATTACACTACCAATGTGGAATATTTTGGGTGGTTACAATCTCCCTCGTTAAATCCCTGACGTCATTATTAGGTTAGGGTCACACGCAAATAATTTCGGCTATAGCTAACTGCATCAAGTGATTTTGGCTCGTTGTCAGGTGCACAAACCCGACCCACAATATATGCACATCACGTGGTAGTGGTCTTAAGTCAGCTATAATACCATATATAACCACTCAGGTTCTCTCCTTAAAATGGCTAGCCCAAGTTGTGATTTAGGTCATTGTTCCCATGTATATACCAAAGACCTTCCCATTACACTACTGATGTAGAATATTTTGGATCGTTACATTCTTTCTGATATGGAGGTAAGCACTAAAACCAACACGAAAAATAAATCACATCATTTAAAATTATCTCTCCTAGAAGTTTGTACAATAATTCTACAATCTATTATTTTCGATATGGAGGTGAGCACTATAGCACACCCGAAGAATAAACTACATCATCTACAGACCAATGATGGAGAACATGGGATTTTCATCTGAAAAAATTTCTCACCCACATGGTATTTAAAACATTATTTTCTGAGGGTTAAAAAAAGTTTATGTTTCTAGTCAACAAAATACAATGGTATGAAATATAGAGCCATGGGCAGTAAAATTACTTTGCTACTTTTTTTTTCTAACACATAAAACATAATTACGTGACCATAACAGCGGAAAAAAAACACATCAGAACAAGGGTTAGAGAGTTCTACGTTATATCCAACATCCACACGGTTCAGTTTGTTAGACCCTACTTCCGCGGTCAGATAGTTCCCCAAGAATTTTCACTAATACCAGTTTTTTTCCGGGTGAAGATTAAACCTCTACAATTTTATCCTTCTCACACATTTTACAAATATTGAATTCTCACAAAACTCACACAAAAACAACCTCTTCTATTTTAAGAGATGAACCTCTCTTAATGTTTGAAGAATAAGATTTTTGTGACAAACACCAATGTACAATAGTTATTAAGTGTTTGTGGAATTACAAATAAAGCTCACGCTAAGAGATATCAAGATTGACCAATAAATAAGCTCAAATATGAAGAATATGATCAATGCAATAGCTTGTATACTTGAACAATGAGGATATATGAAAATGAGTTTGTATGATCATTCAAGTGTGCAAAAATGTGTCTAAAAGCTCATATATATAGCTTGTAAAAGGATATGGCCGTTTGAAGTGGTTACAAGGAGTTATGGGTCAAAACTAAACATTTACCAACTTTCCAGCGGTTAGTTTTTGGCAGCATAGTCGATTCACTCTTGCACCATGTAATCGACTACATGGTGTAGTCGACTCACGCAAAATGCATGTAGTCGGCTATATGCTTCTGGAATTCCATGACAAGTCAAACCTCAAATCAACCAAACTTTTGGGGAGTGTTCTAGAGGTTATTCTAAGTATGTTGAAGTTGGTTTTGAGCATAAAATCAACCGGATAAATTAGATATGATTTTTACAAGAAAATCGGTTTATGTGAAATAGCTTTGCAAAAGAGGTTCAATTCAAACTTGATTTTGAAAGAGTTTGAATACAATGAATGATATATAATCATGTTTAAGCTTAGTTTGTGATCAATGATAATAACTTTACATAAAGCTAAGCACTCACTCAAATAATAAAGTATCTAGCCTTCAAGGAGCTTGATTGAATTCCTTTGTACTTCTTCTTCTTGAATGCACCATATTTTTCCATTTTGATACATGATATTTTGAGTTCATGTGAGTATTGAGAGGATCTCATGAAGAGGTAAGAATCTTGATATGGGTTATGGTTTTGGTCCTCGAGATACTTCAAGAATCCAATGGAGCTTATTAAAAACGGTTTAAGCTAAATTCATGCAAAACACATGTTAAATACACATTATTAACTTTTTGTCATTATTAAAATTAGATTAAGACCTTTTAGGTCAACAATCTCTCCTTTTTTGATGATGACAATAAATTAATATGTGTTATCAATGAATGATAATGTTTTGAAAAGACAATTTTTAAACGATAAATATGCTCCCCCTCAATATATGCATATAAAAGAAAATTGAGAGTAATATGTATTCTAAGCATAATCATAAACCAACAATGATATAAAAAAACTCAAGATATTATCAAAACATTAGAGTTAAAACTTAATTAAAGCATCCAAGTCAATTTAAACAAAACACTACAACGAGATAAGATAGTTTAAACTTAAAATATATAAATACTAACATAGTTAAGTTAAAGTAGTCAAAGTCCTAAGAGTGTGTACCATTATCACTCTTAAACTTGGCCTAAAACTCACACACACTTTACTTCTCCCCTTTTGAAATCATCAAAAAGAATGAGTCACTTTTGAATGGTGGTGGAGGCGGTTCCATGGTTGCCAACCCAAAAAGACATAGTCCAGATGATAATGTTGAAAAGCCGTCTCGATTCGATTGAACCGTTAATGCATCTCTTGACATGTGTTGGCCATTTAAATAGACAAATTGTTAATGGCATCCATAAGTTGGTCTTGGCGACGACGACCCCTTTGTTGTCATGGAGAATGAGGGGCTTATGGGTGGTTCATATGCTTGCGCTTCTTCCTCCCCTTCTTCTTCATCACTAGCCTCTACGTCATTTGGATCATTGGATATCCACAGTCCATTTTCTAAGTGGTAGTGCATTTGATAAAACGTCCTTTCGGTGTATAGCTCATGTTCGGTAGGTTCCCTTGTATCGATCTCGTCATCAAGTGGAATATCATAGAATTTAAATAAACGCATAAAAGCCATACCATAACCGAGGCCTTGAGCCAAGTGAGACATAATATATATGAACTTGTCAAAAATTAAGCTAACATAATCAAGCTTGTAGTTGCTAGCAATGGCCCAAGTGAGGAATATATCGTAGTTTATGACATTTGAATAACTACCACTTCGAGGAGCAATGCAATATGTGATGATATGATTGATTAGTCTAGCATGTAAAGTGAGCATGAAGCAAGAAATTATATCATAGGAGTTATTTCTCCTATTTTGATGGCACCCCTTCAAGAGAGGTATAAGGGCGTCGTAACAGGTATATCCGAACAAAGTATCATAATTGCTAGAAACAATGGTTGTATCATGACGATTAATCCCAAAAATTTGTGCAATAACATCCTTGGAGAAAGTAATTAATCTACCTTTTATATACAATCTCAAAAAAGAGGTAGCCGCTACCCCCATCGTCATCTAGAGGGTGATGCAAGTTAACATTAAAAAGACGAACCAATCTCGGACAAATGTTTTCTTTGATATCTAAGAAATTTAGAAATCTTTGTTGATGAAAAACATGTGAGATACACAAGCCATTCTCCGAAAATAGAGTATGATTGAATTGTTTACCTTTTACGATATCTCAGTTGATGAAATTCAAGTTAAAACGGGCTTTTTGCCAGGCATTGATAAAAATAGGTGGTCCTTGTTGTGGTGGAGAATTTGATTCTCGTAAGCGTCGTCAAGTTGTTCGTCTAGAGCTTGAAGCCATGAATGTGTTGAAGAAGTGGGCTTAGGTTTTGGTGGGTTTAAGGATTATTTATAGAAAGCTTGAAATTAGTAATTTTGTGAGGAAATAAGTAGTGTAAGGTATAATATGATGATGTGGAAGAGTGATTTTGCGAGGGAATTGAGAGATTTTGGGTTGAAGAAAGATAATTCTAAAATTGGGGTTAGGATTTGAGAAGAGAGAGAAAGTGTTGATTTGGGTTGATTTTGGGTAGATTTAAAAAGGTTTGATGTGTTTTTCTAAGTAATAGGTGATGTATAATCCTTGTGTAGCAAGATTTTGAGAGTAATTTGAGTTTATGAGGGTTATAGAGGTGTGGCTATGGAGAATTCGTGGGTTATGTTGTGTGGAAGATGAAGGAAATAAGAGAGAAGTGGGTTAAAAGAGGAGAAATCCGGTGAGTCAACTTAGTGGGTCAACCAGGCATGTAGTCGATTACACTACCCAATTTTCTGCCAAATTTGCCAATATTTGCACCAAAATTCTTGTTTTCTAATCCATCATCAAATAACATTCTAGAACTGCAAAAACACTTTTTAATCTTCACAATAACATGTAATATTAAGACAAGAAAAATTAATTTAAAAAAGATAGTAAAAAAATTAAGCACAATTAACATAAAAGATGTGTGCTCAAAATTAAGCACTTATGATCTTATTTATGAAACTTTTTTGGATTAAACTAGATATCACAAGCTCTAGTATTCAATATCAACATCACATTTTTGCACATGATCACGAATAAAATTATGTCTTATCTCAATGTGCTTAGTACGTGAGTGTTGTATAGGGTTCTTGGTCAAGCTAATAGCACTTGTATTATCACATTTAATGGGAATGTGGCTAAGACTAATTCCAAAGTCTTCTAGTTATTGTTTAATATATAAAGTTTGTGCACAACAACTTCCGGCCGCCACATATTTGGTTTCGGCCGTTGAAAGGGCCACCGAATTTTGTTTCTTACTTTACCAAGATACTAGTGCGTGTCCTAGAAAATGACATGTGCCACTAGTGTTTTTCCTATCGATTTTGCAACCAGCAAAGTCCGCATCGGAATAACTTATTAGGTCAAAAGTGTTCTCTCTTGGGTACTACAAACCCAAGAAACTAGTACCGGAAAGATAACGGAATATACGTTTAACGGCAAGTAAATGTGATTCTTTAAGATCCGCTTGGAATCGTGTACAAAGACATAAACTAAACATAATATCCGGCCTACAAGCCATCAAATACAATAAACTACCGATCATACTTCAATATTTCTTGATATCCACACTTTTACCAATTTCATCTTTGTCAAGCTTCAACGTTAAACTCATAGGCGTACTCATTGATTTAGCGTCTTCCATGTCGAACTTCTTCAAGAGTTCCTTCACATACTTATCTTGATTGACAAAGATTCCATCTTTGCATTACTTTACTTGTAGTCCGAGAAAGTAGTTCACCTATCCCATCATGGTCATTTCGAATTCTTTTTGCATACAATTCAAAAAATCCTTGCATAAATTCTCGTAAGTAGAACCGAAAATAATATCACCAACATAGATTTGCACAAGTAGCATATCATTATCATGATTCTTAATAAATAAGGTAATATCGACTTTGCCTTTAACAAATCCATTATTAAGCAAAAATGAGCTTAATCTATTATACCATGCTCTAAGTGTTTGCTTTAAACCATACAATGCTTTAGACAGTGTAAACACATAATCCGAGTAAACGTGATTTTCAAAATCGGGAGGTTGTTTCACCTAAACTTCCTCTTCAATAAAACCATTTAAGAAATCACTTTTCACATCCATTTGATACAACTTAAAATTCTTAAAATATGAATAAGCAAGTAGCATGTAAATGGCTTCTAAGCGTGTTACGGGTGATATGTTTCCTCATAATCAATGTCCTCTTTTTAATTGTATCCTTGGGAAACAAGTCTAGTTTTATTTCTAATAATTATACCACTTTCATCCTTTTTATTGCGAAATATCCATTTAGTACCTATAATGGTGTGATCATTTGGTTTGGGAACAAGTGTCCACACTTTGTTTCTCTTAAATTGATTGAGCTCTTCTTGCATAGCCATCATCCAAGATTCATCTTGCTCGGCTTAATTTATATTCTTAGGCTCATATTGAGAAACAAATGCTACATTATTGCATACATTTCTTAAGGATGATTTAGTCATAACCTTACTAGATAGCTCTCCAGGAATTTGATCAATAGGGTGGTTGAACACAAATTTCCAACTTCTAGGTAAATCATTCGAGTTTTGCTCGGTTTGATTTTCTAACTCCTTGGAAGGATCTTGAGCACTCGACGTTTCTTCCTTAGATATATCATTAATTTGAATATCCAAAACTTTTTGGATAATTTCAACATCATCATCAGAACGGACTATGGATGAAAAATGATTAGACTCATCAAATACAACATGCATAGACTCTTGAACGACCAAACTTTTCTTGTTATAAACTCTATATGCTTTACTATTAGTGGCATACCCAAGAAAAATTCCTTCATCGAATTTTTCATCAAATTGACCCAAGTGACCACGATCATTCAGAATAAAACACTTACAACCAAAAACTTTAAAATATGCAATATTTGGTTTCTTGTAATTCCATAACTTATAAGGTGTCTTATCTAACTTTTTAAGAATAATAGCACGATTAATCACATAGCATGCAGTGTTAGCGGCTTCCGCCCAAAAATACTCCGGCAAAGAATGTCCAGACATTTCTTGAAGAGATCTATTTTTATTTTCAACAACACCATTTTGTAGAGGAGTTCTAAGTGCCGAAAAGTTATGATTAATACCATGCTCATCACAAAATTCTCAATATAAATATTATCAAATTCTCTACCTCTATCACTTCTAACATGCACTATAGAAACACCTTTTTTATTTTGAACTTTTCTACAAAATTTAGCAAAAACAGGTGGAGTTTCACTTTTGTGAGAAAGAAAGAACACCCAAGTGAATCTAGTATAATCATCAACAATAACAAAAGCATACAATTTTCCACTTAAACTAGCAACCGAATTAGGACCAAATAAATCAAGATGTAACATATCAAGAGGTCTAGTTGTAGTAATATCCTTCTTAGACTTAAATGAAGACTTGTGTTATTTACCAAGTTGACTTGCATCACAAATTTTATCCTTAACAAATTTGGTTTTAGGCAATCCATTAAATAATTCTTTCTTAGACAAAGTATGAATTAAGTCCATATTAGCATGTCCTAATCATCTATGCCATAACCAAAAAATATCATTAATAGCGGATAAACACTTAACATCTTGTTGAGACAAATCATCAAGCTCAAGAGTGTACACATTGTTAGTTCTATATGCAACAAGTAAAATGGAATCATCACTAACATTTTTAACAATGCAACGATCAGATTTAAAAATAAGTCCATAACCCTTATCACACAATTGACTAATACTAAGTAAATTACGCTTTAAACATTCAACTAAAAGAACATTATCAATATAAGTAGAACTCTTACCAACCTTACCTATACCGATGATCTTACCCTTGGCATTGTCTCCAAAAGTTACATTCCCTCCTTACTTTAGAATGAGACTTAAGAAGTTGTTTTTGTCTCCCGTCATATGCTTTGAGCATCCACTATCCAAGAACCATTTGGTTTTTCTACCTTTAGCTTTCAAGCACACCTACACCATAACCTTAAGTAATTTATGCTTTGGTACCCAAAATGTGTTGGGTCCCTTTGTGTTAGCATACATAATGGTTCCTTTTGGAACCCAATCAAGTTTCCTCTTAGGGAAACTCTCATTTCTATAGAAACAATGATCCACATTGTGAGTATTTCTACCACAATATGATCAAAGATGAATGGGATCATAAGGTGTGTATGTTTTAAAAAAGTTTTTGTAATCTTTTTTATTGTCAATTTGATTATAACCCAAATCTGCTTTGTCAAATACATACCTTTGCATTCCTAATAGTTTATCCAAGTTGTCCCTTCCATTGGTGAGCTTGCTTAGACTATTAGTTAAGTCATCCACTTGGTCTTTTAACTTGGCATTTTCCACTCTAAGTGTGTTTGGAATTTTCTTTTCCTTTCCTTTCTTCAAGGTTTTAATTTCATTTTTCAAATACACTTTTTTCTTTTCAAAAGTTTCACACTTCCTAGAAATCATCAAGTTGTCCTTTTTTAGGCTTGCATACTTTTTAGATAAATTTTCAAACTTACTATACAATTCCTCAAACATCTTATATAATTCATCATAGTCATTCTCATCATGTGCATCATTATTAATAGAAACATCATTATCTCTAAATGAATCATAATTAGAGTCTACCTCATCAACTTTAGCCATAAGGCAAAGGTTTTCCATTTCCTTATCGCTAGAGTCAGCATCGAACTCCCTTCCTTCGGAATCGCTCCAGGTGCCTTTAACAGCGTGTTTTACTTGTTTGAATGCTTTGTCTCTCTTATCTCTCTTCTCATTTTTTCACTTCTTCTTTTTTAACTCTTGGTTGAATTGATCGATCATTGTTCCTCCCATTGACTCCTCATCATCCTCTCGTTGACTTACTTTGAGAACATCATCCTCTCTTCTCATTGTTTGCTTTTCCTTGAAAGCTTTTCTTCTTGGCTAGAAATTTCATAAATTTCCTAGATAGAAGAGCCATGACTTCATCACCTCCCATTGACTCCTCATCATCCTCTCGTTGACTTACTTTGAGAGCTAGAGTCTTTTTGGCTTTCATATTAACCTCTTCTTCTATTTCCAATTCTTTTTCATGGGTTTTGAGAGAACCAAAGAATTCATCCTTGCTAAGGGTTTTGAGGTTATTGGTTTCTTGAATGGCCGTTACTTTTGGTCTCCATTTCTTGGTGAGAGTTCTAAGGATCTTTTGAGTCTTGTCCTCATTAGAATCGACCTTACCAAGAAGATCTAAAACATTAATGATAATATAGAATCTATTATAAATAGAAGCAAGAGATTTATTTGGCTCCATTTTGAATAATTCATAATCATGAACAAGCATGTCAATATTATCATCTTTAACGTGTGAGGTTCCCTCATGAGCAACTTCTAGTTTATCCCAAATTTCTTTGGCGGTTTTATAACTAAAAATTTTGTTGTATTCGTCCATAGTCAATGCACAATGTAGAGAGTTTAAAGCTTTAGCATTAAATTGTATTTTTTTAATGTCATGCTCATCATATTCGAAGATAGACTTAAGGAGAACATTACCTCTTTCATCGGTTTTGGTAATCTCATAGGGTCCAATAAGTGTAACCCTCCATTGTTTGAAGTCACTAGCTTGTAGAAAAGTACACATACGATTTTTTTAATAATTATAATTTTTGCCATCAAAGAAGGGTGGTGTGACGCTCCGAATCTCGTTTTGAGATTTTCACCTCCGAAATCTGGTTAATCACGGGTGCCGTGCATGATGGCAGGTTCAAAATGTACAACCGGGTCTGCATTTCGTGGCCTTTCACCCATGCGGCAACAGGACCTCTCGTTAGTTTTCGTGCACGATTTCAGGTCTTGCACTCAGGAGACTGTGTCCCAACTTTCGGCCTCAATCGTTAGAGACCAAACCCGGGACCTCCCATGGACTAGTACAATCGTATATGTATATAAATCGAATCATTCATGTATCAACCCACAGATTGTGCCAACTAGATTATATAAAAGTTCATGTTGAATCCATTAACTAGCCAACCAAAATAGAAGTATTAAAAACCATCATCATCTCAAAAGTATACTGAATATACCCTAGCTTGTATAAATATCATAATTGTATTTTTCGAAAGTATGAAATACCACGCAATCTATAAGCTTGAATCAAATATAAGTTCAGTAGATATAAATATATATATATATATATATATATCTTATATATGTATCATGCTCATTTTCCAAATCTCATATAGTAATACATGTTCTATATGTAAAACCAGATTTGCCTAGTCCGTCAACTAGTAGCTCCCATAAAATTTCAATTTCCAAGTTCACTAATACGGGAGACAACTTAGTATATAATCAAACCAATCTTAAGCCGAGCATAATTCATACTTTGTAATACTTTAACTTGGCATCAACATCCCCCGTAAGGTTTTCACATACTTTCAAAATCAAAAGTATTTTAAAGATGGCCTGGCTTAGTTACGGAATGGCTAGTATTTCATAAATTCTATAAACAATCAACCAATAGTTCAAGTACAACAATAATATAACAAAAGTGGGTAATCATAACCAAATTTTTACCCCAAAACCCATTTATATATCATTATAGAAGTGTATTATGATTTATCAGTTGCTATCGTATCCGTAAGTAAGGGTTTTGGATAAATCTTTACTAATATGAATAAATAATTAGGGTTTCTTGTATAATAATCTTAATATAGTTATATAAAGTGCAAATCATCTAAAGAATCAAAAGAAAGCAACCCAAACCCCCATGATTATGCAACTTTAAGAATTATGGGTAAAACCCCCAAATTTGGTTAGATTCAAAGCAATTAATATCTAATAAATTGAAAAGAAGTTTGCATACTATTGTTCCCACCTCTCATGAGCTTAATTTCCAGAAATAAAGGCTTGATGATGCTCCCTCAACAAGATCATGAAACCCTAGCTTCTCCACTTGAGCTCCAATGGTGGGAGAGATGAAGAAGATGATGAATAGTGATTTGGAGAGGTGTGTGGATGACGATGATTTTTAATACTTCTATTTTGGTTGGGTAATTAATGGATTCAACATGAACTTTTATATAATCTAGTTGGCACAATTGTTCGTCTGTGGGTTGATACATGAATGATTCAATTTATATACATATACGATTGTACTAGTCCATGGGAGGTCCCGGGTTTGGTCCCTAACCATTGGAGCCGGAAGTTGGGACACAGTCTCCTGGGTGCAAGACCTGAAATCGTGCAAGGAAACTAACGAGAGGCCCTGCTGCCGCGTGGGTGAAAGGCCACAAAATGCAGACCCGGATGTACACTGTGATTAACCGAGTTCCGGAGGTGAAATCCTCTTACCAGGACTCGGGGCGTCACAAGTGGCCTAGTGGTTGCAGAACCTTCATTAAGGACGATTCCTTGATAGATAGACATGATCGTAAACTTTAAGATTGTAAAATCAAAACAAGAGTACAACTTTTTATACCAATTGTAGGTCGAAAAATACCCTAGAGGGGGTGAATAGGGTTTTAAAAACTAAATCGAATTTTTGAAAATAATTCAAAAAGATTTAAAGTCTAAATCAAGTAAACAAGCAAGTAATCTCAATCAAACGCAATAATATAGCAATGAATAAAGAGCTAAAGATAGAAAGATTTGAACCGATTGAAGTCCAAGACTTTTTGTCTACACGGTTTGGTTTATTAAACCCTACTTCCGCGCTCGAATAGTTCCTCAAGAATTTTCACTAATACGAATCTTCTTCCCTGTAAAGATTAAACCTCTACAAGTGTATCATTCTCACACACTTTACAAATGTTGAATTTTCACAACACTCACACAAGAACAACCTCTTACTAATTTAAGAGATGAACCTCTCTTAATGTTTGAAGAATAATATTTTTGTGACAAACACTAATGTACAATAGCTCTTAAGTGTTTGAGGAATTACAAATGAAGCTCACACTAAGAGATATCAAGATTGATCAATAAATAATCTCAAATATGAATAATATGATCAATGCAATAGCTTGTATACTTGAATAATGAGGATATATGAAAAATGAGTTTGTATGATCATTCAAGTGTGCAAAAATGTGTCTAAGACCTCATATATATAGCTTGTAAAAGGATATGACCGTTTAAAGTGGTTACAAGGAGTTATGGGTCAAAACTAGACATTTACCAAATTTTCAATGGCTAGTTTTTAGTAGTGTAGTCGACTCACTCTTGGACCATGTAGTCGACTACATGGTGTAGTCTACTCACCCAAAATACATGTAGTCGACTACCTGCTTCTGGAATTCCATGACAAGCGAAACCTCAAATCAACCAAACTCTTGGGGAGTATTCTAGAGGTTATTCTAAGCATGTTGGAGTTAGTTTTAAGCATAAAATCAACCGGATAAATTAGATATGATTTTTACAAGAAAACCGGTTTATGTGAAATAGCTTTGCAAAAGAGGTTCAATTCAAACTTGATTTTAAAAGAGTTTGAATGCAATGAATGATATATAATCATGTTGGAGCTTAGTTTGTGATCAATGATAATAACTTACAAAAAGCTAAGCACTCACTCAAATAATAAACTATCTAGCCTTTAAGGAGCTTGATTGAATTCCTTTGTACTTCTTCTTGAATGCACCATACTTTTCCATCTTGATACAGGATATTTTGAGTTTATGTGAGTATTGAGAGGATCTCATGAAGAGGTGAGAATCTTGATATGCGTTACGGTTTTGGTCCTCGAGATACTTCGGGAATCCAATAGAGCTTGTTAAAAACGGTTTAAGCAAAATTCATTCAAAATACATGTTAAATACACATGATTAACGTTTTGTCATTATCAAAATTAGATTAAGACCTTCTAGGTCAACAGGGGAGTTTGGTCCTTTACAGCCCCTATATGTTCCGTCTCAGTTGGGACGATGTTAGCTTTAACGACCTCCAAAGAAGGAGAACGGGCTGTGTCCTTTGAACTTGAAGAAGGGATGTCAAGCTTATTGACTCTTCAATTAGGAGAAGCCAATTTTAGAGGCGTGTCCTTGGTGATGTGGACGATCGAACGGAGCCTCTTGGAGGCCGATTCCCCTCATTTCTTACTTAAGGCTTGACCTCTTTTCTTAGCGAGTGCCTCAGCCAGACTGTTGATCAGCATCTTGTCTGTGTCGGACTATGTCTTTTCATTTTCCCTTTCTGGCCGACCTAATGTTGAAGCCTGACCTTCGCCGGAGTCGGTGGGCTGATCAACCAACCTAAGACTATGGCGAGATGAGGATTGAACGGGGTCCGACTGCCCTAATTTTGGACCTCTTTAAGGGAATTAGAGGTTCTTCTCCTTTCAAAATGGTGTTAAAACTGAGAAACCTACCGGAACCGTTCTTGTTCAAAAAAACTGGGATTAGTTGATTCATGTCCCTGGCTATATTGATGGCCAACCTTTCTTGAATCTTGAAGTGGCCTTTTTCCTCCTTGTTAAGTTCAATCCACGGGATATCAAGGTATTCGGCCGACAGTTCGAATCTTTCCAAGCAACTAGAACGAGTGTTTGATCGGGACCTGCCCTCTATTTCTTTGGCAAAGTTCGAGAACTCTCTGTCGATTATGGTGAGTGTTTTCGATCTTATACTTTCTGAACAAAGCTTCCTTCTGCTAGAAAATCCACTCAGGTCCAAGCCAGATACTAATCATGTCTCTCTTAAAGAAAAAAATCCATGTGCTGGCGTATCCCAAAAACTGATGTACCGCACCTGGGTGAAAGGATTAGCTGGATAGAATACTACCACCATCGTGACTGGCGACAGCATTGATTTGTGGGATGTTGACGTTGTATTCCGGAGGCCGATCAAACTTATCAAAGTCCCCTACAAAGATCATTAGAAATAAATCATATTTGCACTAAAAAGCACTTAGTGAACGTAACGAGTAAAATTGAAACACAACAGGTCTCGAAGCTCGTTGGGGGACTGGTTTGTAGATGGGATTGGGCTCGATGTCTCCAATTAGAATGACAGCATCTGAATCGGACCCTTTATAAGATTCCGGCAAAGCTAGAACGAGACTGGGGGCACCGTGCTTGGCATTCAAACTATAGTCGTATTCCTTCTTTGTAAGGATATAGCAGTACCTAAGTTCGTTTAGACCTAACTGGATACTATGAATTTCATTAAGTCTCTCTATACCACGAATGATCCTAACAGTGTATGGGAAAAGTTACCCTAAAGTCAAATGGTATATTTTGAGAAAGTCTACCATCAGGGGACCTAATGGCAACCGAAGCCCACACTCTCTAAATATTGACATATGAATAGGGTACTCATTGAGGGCGAGTTTATATTCTTCGGCGAAGGGATCATCCCCCTCGCCTAAGGTTCTCCCACTAGTCCCTTTCAGAATATACGATATGGCAAACTTGGTTTTTTGTTCATTTATTCTAATTTTAAATATACCCATATTTTTAAATAAAATAGGGGTACGAGGGTGCAAGAACAAGAAACTCTCTAAAGACAAACCCAAAAAAAAAGAAATGTCAATAATCGAAATTAGAAACTTACTCGAAAGTTGAAACCACTGAGAAGGGAAGAAAACCAGATATCGTAGAATAATGGAGGACATATGGAATTCTTAAAGGAAAGCGCATATTCGGAGAGGTTTGACATAAGTTTCTGGCTGCATGAAGGGTTTTATGAAGTTCTTGGATCGAGAAGGCGAATAGAAGAGAATAGAAAGGTTTTGGATGAGATTAAGTAATCTTCCGTCCCTTCCATAACTTCCCATCACATAGGGAATCTAGGTTTAATGATGGAATGCATTTAATGTGCAGTTCCCACCATGACATCCCGCCCATTTTTTAAACGCACGACTGACCAATCAGATGACCAACAACTGACTTAGTGGGCACACACAGCTATAAACCACCAAGCTTTCCATATAAGGCACGTGTCTCGTTCGTTATGTTCTGGATCGTCGAATAAATACAAACGAGGAAGTATTCTATCCGAGTAATGCTTTTCTTTGGAAACCAAGCACCTGAATCTAACCTGTTAGCCGAATTCAGATGCTTGGGGGGCAATTGTGGGATGATAATTTTATACATGGGCCTCACCCCAAACCCAACGATCAAACTGTGGGCCTGTCTTGGGGTGAGAACCCTTGATCGGCTGTGTTATTTTCTGGTCGATGAGATAGGGAACGTCTTACTAATCAAATAATGGGAGGCTAGTCCGAGCATCATTTACCCAACAATAAATAAGAGGCAACTGAGATGAAGGATAGACAATGGAAAATAGCCACTTCAGTTAGTGTGAACAGGGTCCTGGACACATGAAATCTTGAAGTATTGATCAAGCTTACCCTTAATAGTAATTTCGTATCTCACCAAACCCTATCCAAATTGTATAAATAGGATAAAATAAACCCAAAGCATGGGATCAGCCAATTCACTGGGGCATAGCTTTCCCTTTGTACTTTCTCTCTCTAAAAATTCCAGTGCAAGAGCATGATTTTGGCCATCAGAGCTTAATGAAGAACACACACACTTAGGAGGACGTACTGCCAGATTGGGAATAACAGCCACCGGAGGAACCTACCCCATAAACAAAAATCCTTTTCTTGTCACTGTTAATTTACGTTAATTTACTATTCATTATCGCCACCTTTGCAAAATATGGTCATCAACTCTACCGATTTGGGCCAATTCAACTTTATTTGGGCTTGGTCAGATTTCTACCACCCACATTAAACAAGTGTCGTAGTTGGATTTGGTTATACTTGTCTAACTTTATTTATATGGAATTAATGCTAAGTTTATAATGTGAATTGTCATAATTACCTGCCGTCGACGCACGGCATCTGTGATTAATCAACCCTGGAAGAGTTTATCCTCTTAATGGGATTCAGAACGTCAAAACTATGAGGCAAATAATCCCTATAATTGCATCCCAAAAGTTTTTAAATTGAGGGAATAGAACCTAATTTTTTCATATCATAAAACTATTATAAAAAATTCAATTGATTATGTTCCTAGAAAAATGGAACTAAAAAACTGCAACATCCTGAGGAAAAAGAAAGTGAGAATATCATCCGAGACTAGGACTAGGTTCGATAATGTTACTATACCACAGACCTCGTACTAAACTTTGGGTGCGACCAAAAATCATTGTCATTAATGCACCAAAAATTTTTATATACTAAAATAATCAATATATGTAGTGTGTTAATGGTACATTATCAAAATACTCCTCATCTATGTTTTCCTATTTTTGGAAAAAAAAATTATACCAAGAAAAAGAACATAAAGTAAAAGCATTCATTCATTGCATACCGAAGATCATTTCCAAATAATGATATATTCACCCAACCGGAGGCTTAACAAGTTCCACATTTTTTATCTCTTAAAACAAAATTGCAAGACCATAACCAAATTAAATAAGCTCATCTTAATTGTACAGTATTTTTTATTTTATTTTTTACAACCATCATAGATTAAAATAGTTCTTGGGGGAAGGGGGAGAGAAGGTGGATTGAACAGTGCTATCCTATTTAAATTATCACACTTATATACCACTAGAAGAAAGTCCGAATCTAAAAGAGTACACACTTAGCTAATCTGAATATAATTGTACTCTTTTAGTCCAATAAAGAAAACCTAAGTTCAGGATCGAATCAGGACTAAAAGAATTAAGTTCACCTTAGTTACTTTGTCTTAAATTGGTACATTGATATTTTGGTAACTCTGAACGAAAAAAGAAAATATATATATATATATATATAATTTCTCGATGCAGTACAGTATACCACCAATAATAAAATTTATTTCATTATTAGTATAATATCATATGCCTACAATTACAGTACGATTATCTAATTATACCAAATTTTGGTACAAAATTAGTATAGTACATTGTGGTTGTGACGCCCCGAATCCCATTTAAAGATTTTCACCTCCGAGACCCAGTTAATCACGGATACCGTGCGCGACGACGGGTTTAATTACTTAAAAATACAACTTTTAAAACTTTCCTTTAATAAAATATGATCCGAGGAAAAATTCGTTTTTTCTAAAATTTTGGCATGTGGAGTTCGTTTAAATAATGATCCACCCTGTTAAGTTTAAAATCATTTTCATACAAAATCAACCCAAACCAATCCACATTTTAAATTCACCCCACATATATGAAAACCATTTACATAAGCCTTATTACACGTCCTTGATACATTAATACCAAAATCTAATTCTGATAAGAGTGTTTATATACATTACAACAAGATCAAAATCGATTATACAATATAATCCTTCTCGAGGAGGACTAAAAGGTTTAGGGACATAAAAGGCCTCTAAACTCGTGAACCACGCGCCACCCAAAATGCTAAACCTGCAAAACTGTTTAGAAAATGGGATGAGCCAAATCCGGGCTCAGTGGGAACTATATAAGTGTGGTATGAAAGCACGCGTAGCTCTTACAGAAAATAATTACTTTACTTTAGTATAATAGTTAAAGACAATGAAATGCAATGCAACCCACACCCACTTGCATTCTGAGCCTCCCTAGGAATTCTACTCCTATGGTCGGAAGCTAACTATCCGGGTTATTGCTCACGATCCCACAAATTCCCATATACGTCATTTTAATGATATTACATTCTCCTAAGGGGTGGGTTCTAGGACTACCTTGATGAATTATTAGCCTCCAACGATTCGCCATCCTAAGGCGAATTCTTACTAATGTGTATATCAACCCTGTACCCCAATCATCCCGTACCTATCTCGGAAGTCGATAACTATCAGCCAAGTATTCCTTATTTCCTCTTTGTTATTAATTTATTATGACATTCTTACTTGACCGACTAACAAGCATTTCTACTTGATCCCTCGTCCCAATCATCATGGTACGATGTCTCTCGCCGAACCATTTCTTTAGCTATGGTTGCCACTTTAATTATTAGTATGTTATGTTTATCATGAAAGGTCAATGGTTCTCTATGTGTATTATGTACCATTTAATGGAATACGCGTTCAATCTTATATTATCCACAGTATATTCAAGACAAAGCATATATAAGATAGTTATAAGATATAACACAATAACATTCATCAAGACCACCAAAACAATACAAATAATCTTCCACTCCGGTCTGCATTTCGTGGCCTTTCACCCACACGGCAGCCGGGCCTCTCGTTAGTTTTCGTCTGCGTTTCATGGCCTTTCACACATGCGGCAGCAGGGCCTCCCGTTAGTTTTTCGTATTCTCAATATCCAATCATAATACCAATAGCCGTCCAGCATCACCAGGTCTGCATTTCGTGGCCTTTCACCCACGCGGCAGCAGGGCCTCCCGTTAGTTTTTGGGCACGGTTTTGGGTCTTACACCCAGGAGACTGTGTCCCAACTTTAGGCCTCAATCATTAGAGACCAAACCCGAGACCATCATGGACTATGCAACCCCACTATCATATATCATATCAACAACAATCATGTAATGTATACATTTCTCAATAATCGCACAATCCATCCCATAACTAAGTTATAATAAGATATTAAGGCATATAACGTTGATAAGGCAATTGTCATCATACACGTTATTATCATTCAGATATAGTTGTGTAAGTAAGAAGCCCATATATGAGGGAACCAATGTGTACATCATTCATATATGTACATATATACATGTGTAACAAACCCATACAATCCATTGCACTTGGAATCAAACATATCTCATTTTATTTTGCCAACAATATAATTCACCTCAAAGTGCGTTCACCGTTCATATATCATCACCAAAGTATCATTAGTCTATCAGTATTAAATTGCTGACGCCGCTAAGAAAAGCGCGTTGCAATAGAGCCCAAGTGCAGGCACGTCAAGTTGTAATATAGTCTCGAAAGTCCGAGTGTCGAACCACAGGGATAAGTGAAAAGGAATAAAATGGATTACGGATTAAATGGTTTTCTGGTTTCTGTGAGTTGGTTTGGTTGTAGAACAACGTAAACGTAAAACAGTTGTGAAAATTAATAAGAAAGCACTAAGGTAGGTGGAGGTTAATTACGATTTAAAAGACGGTGATCGATAGCTCAAACAAAGATTTCAACACAAGGTTTCTCAAGATAAGGGGAATGTTGGTGTATCTCTCGATAGCAAAGGGTGCGACGCTAGGCGCCTCATTCCCGGATTGAAGCTATATCAAGAGAGAGACAAACACATTCCACCAAAGACGAGATTATCGTTCCTATCTCTTAGCTACGGGTGTGAAGCAAGGCAACCCATTCCCGATGAAGCTAATCCGAAATAGATATGACAAACTCATCATAAAAAGGTTTAACATAAAGCAAGTGTATGCAATCTCATAATTTAAAGAATGAAAATTATAAAGTGAATCCTAACAATGAAACGGAATGAATATTATGGGATAAATTCGTCAACTCATCGTTTATCACATATGGTAGAAAATAAAGAGTCTAAGTATCACATAAAGTGTAAGAAGCACTCAATATATCAATAAATGAATCAAAGATAAGCTAAAAAAATTTATAATCCATCTATGGAGTTTTGAGAACTATTCATAATTTCTATGAAGAGGGAAAAAACTCCATGGATGGGGGAAAAATACTACAAGCTTTCTAGAACCATATAAATATGTTGTATGTTCATTAACAACCAAGAACTAAATATACAAGGCATATAAAGTCTTAACTTAATATGAAAATACCTAGAAAGCTTGAAATAATGGAGGATATGATGAAGAAGAAGAAGATTCACAAATATTTATCAGACTTTAAACATGGATTAAGCCATTAATCACCACAAATCATATCGCAATCAACCTCCCTAACCTTAGTAAGAGACTACTCCATAATAGATGCAAGAACAAATATTATAGAAGAGGAAATCATTCTTACAAATCAAAATACTTACAAGGAAAAATGAAGAACAATATTCAAAGAGCTCTCCCTTCTCTCTAGAACTCTCAATGTGTAAAAAAAATCAAGATGAGATCTCCCCCTTATCTCCCTAGACTAAACAATAACTAAAGGAGTACAAAAACTAATAAACTAAACAAGGGAAAATATCTAGGAACCAAAACCCCCGAATTAAGGCTAAAAGCAGGAGTTGGTGAATGTCCCCGCCAGGCCATGATCGATCATGGCCTTCCCATGATCGATCATGGGGTTCTCTGCCTGAAGACAAGTTTGCACCATGATCGATCATGGGTTACCCATGATCGATCATGCTTCTGGGAAAATCCTCAAATCACCATTTTGCGAGCTTTTTACTAGCGCGTGATCGATTCTTCGAAGGCCATTGCATCCTATGCCTATATACACATAGAAACACAACAAAAGCACACCTAGCGGGACGATATTAGATACAAAACTCGCTAAGATACTAATCTCGAGATAAGTGGATAATTAGGCAGAATTAAAGCAACAAACGCGTCAAGCGACTCCGAGAAGGAGCTTAGACATGACAATATTATGCGTTTATCAATTGCCAACCGGTTTATATCATCATAAGCATCGATACCGGGCCATTCACCCAAGGCCTTATCGCTTTGTAATTATCCTCATGTACATAGTCAACCGGTTCATGATCAATATCTTATGCCATATACAATTCTATATAAGTAGAACCCGAGCCGTAATATTCTTATGTCATTTATCAAGCCGGGTGTTTGTTATTGAAATTCTCACCTAATCGGTGCACTAACGGCACTACGGTATTTTATGATTGTGGCCAGGACAATATATGTGCTACCAAATCACGTTCATCACATTCCTAACATGTACCAAGATTATATCCCCATTACTAGTCTTATTAATGTTCTACATAAGGCAACCAACCCAAAGGTTATTGCATATAGCTCCGCCCTAATGGGTTTTTGGTACAAATCCCATAAATAGCTTTCTACCCTTACTTCTAATATTATATTTATATGTATCCATCATTCATAACTCACAATTAAAGATTCTTTAAGCAAAAGCCCCAAATACCCAATATCTAGTTCATACGCGTAGCCACATGATGGGTTCATGATAAATTTTTGTGTGTATGAGCTAAAACATTAATTTAGATGCTGAATCATGCAATAGAAACAACAATCTACCGATATCAACCCCCAATCGTAACTCAATCTAGCCCAACCCATTTAATGAGCACACAACCTAGGGTTTGTAAGAAATTTCCCCAATTTGATTTCAAACTTTTAATTCAACAAGTATTAATTTGAAAAACAGTTTAATTAGGAGTGTTCCCATCTTAGAGAAGTCGAATTGCGTTTCGATGAAGCGTGGAAGTCCAATAGCGAAACCCTAGCTCCATGCTCAAGCTCCAATGGTAGGAACCAAGGTTAGGGATGATAAATAGTGTTTTGGGTGAGGATTTGTGTGATTGAAGCTTAAATCTTTGGTGGGTGATGAAAGATGAGTATAAATCTCCCAAAGAACTCTCTCCCACGAGCTCTCACCTCTCTCTAACTCTCTCTAAAGCTATGGCTCGATAATGGGGGAGGAGGAGGCTTAAAATGGTGTATAAATGGTCAAAACCAAATTTTTGGTGTACCATGATCGATCATGGAGTCCATTGCCAGCACAGGCATTTTGGATCTAGAGCACTGTTCGTAACTTGTCATAACGTTTTGCTCAGAACTCCGATTGAGGTGATCTTTATATCCATGGAAAGATAATTCAAAGATCTAAAATTTCCTAAGAGAAAGTTTCTTCAAATTCTGGATGTATAATTCTCAGAAATTCACCGAAGACAGCATTCTGCCGAAGCGCTACAGAATGAACAGATTTTACTAATCGGTCTACTTCGGACGCTGTTTTGACCAATGAGGAATGTGAATTGGACTTCGGTCAAAACACGAAAGTTGTAGAATAGTATGAAACCTAGACACGAGCAAAAACGGAGTCTAAATTGGATAAGAGATAAAGAAGTTACAGGGCTTCAAAGTTAGCCAAAAATAAAGAAATCGCGTAAATCAAAAACACGCGATCAAGATCTCGATTTCAACCCGGACCACCCGAATTACGAAGCGATTGATTCCACAAACTTAATATGTATAACATGACATGTTAGAAGCATCAGATCATGTTCAGAGAGCTCATAACCCATTACTCGTACTCCAACGAAGATTAAGCCTCAACCGGGCTTAAGAGAAGTTCAATCCGATAAAATTAGAACACAGGCTATTACAATGGTACAACAATATGGTATAATTTTTCAACCCTATTTAAGACCAAGATAGTTTCATATTTCTTTTTAATTTAATTTTGACTATGTTATCAATTTTTTACATATGCAAGACTAAAGAAAAAAAAGTGGCATAGCCATTTCTAACCACCAAATCACTACTTCCTTTTCTTATTTTTGTATTTTAGATCACCTTGTATGCTAATTGAATTGCATGTGTAAAAAGAAAAAATATACTTCTTCCTCGTATATACAAAATTAATTTCCATATCCTTTTAGGGTAAAAATACAACATATATTACTGTAAATTAGAGTATATCAATTATATGTCTCAAAAAAAGTGTGAATTTTAATTTGACACCGAAAAAATATTAATTCAGTTCCAATAATATAAGACATTAGAAATTAATATATTTTAACCTTTTTCCTCTTAACAAGATTTTGTTTTGGCATTTTACTTCTTTTTTTGGACATTAGGATGGGTTTGTAACCGAAAAACTTCTCTAGTCGGAAATATTCCACGTGTCGCAAAGATGGTAAAAACGAAGGGATGGGAACCTCAATTTCTTTCCATCTTCTCCCATAGTTAAACATTACTACATTAGTGCATTTTTGTATGTGTAGCCTTGCATGACTTATTAGAGATACAGTTATTAGAGAATAGATATACATGGTTATGTGCGAAATTTTAAATTGACGATCTTTTTTAATAGGGCGGTATTATTTACACTCTTTATATTTATTACAAACAGTTTTTTTTGTCACAAACATTTTCCGAAAGTAAATTTATTATTACTAACACTTCTCTAAGGCTCACTTAATTAGAGGTGGATGCAGTCACATACACTCGGCTTACTTAAGAAGAGTTTGTTGGTAAGAACTCACCTACCATCCAGCAATGGAGTGCTGAAATATTTTACAAATAAAGTCCACCTAATAAGAGATAGGTGCACTCACATAAACTCGACTCAAATGGAGAGAGTGTGTTGCAAAGCACTCGCTTAACATCAGACAAGGGAGGGGTATTTTGTGATAAATAAGGGGGGAGTAAAACGTATTTTTAGTTAAATTCTAGAGGGAAGTATTTTTGACAAATTTAGGGAGTGCCAATAACACTTTCCTTTCAATATACAACACACTTTTTAGGCCCTTACTCTAATCGTTGTATAAAATATTGGGCCCTTTGCATAAGTTATAAAAACTTATATTATAATCAGGTCATGCGATTGCCCACTTTGCTCACTGTTATAATTAGGGTTGGCATGCATTGATGCCTTGTACTAAAAAAAATAATATTGTACTTTGAGAACTCGACAAGGTCGCCATTTTTATACGATTCAATAATACTTTTCGAAGACACATTAGATTGAGTTTTCGCTTTGTTGAAAATTTGATACAATAAGAAAAAAAAAAAGGAAATTGGAAGACACACAATATAATCATTATTTCTCCAAGTTGCAATTTTTGTAAGGAAAAAAAAATTGGTCTATAGAAAAAATTAAGTTAACTGGTTGATACTTGATAGTCTTTCTAATAGAAGATTCTTGATATATATAGTTAACTAGATCCAAAATTATATGGCAAGTATGTTAATTCCTTCTTCACATTAACTGTGACGTGCTTAATTTGTAAAATTGAAATTAAGAGCGTATTTGGCAACCTAATTTGAAATGGAAATAGAATTAGAGTAAAAATTAGCGTACGCAATTACAAATTTTTGCTCCAATTTTAAAACTCGAAATTAAATTGTCAAACTTACCAATTAAGTTGTTTTGATGAACGTAAAAGAGATGAAATATTCTAGGCCTGTTCGAAGTGGCAATCAAGTCATAGTAAAGCAAATATTTATTTTATAAGCTGAAGCAAGTATTTATTTTATAAGTTTAATTGTTTGGGATTTTTTGTTTGTATATATAGATATGTAATTTGTGTGTCATACAAGCAAAAATTCTTATGCATATGATACCAATTGAAAACAATAATCTATAATTGAAATTACAATAATCTTAGATTGCACCATGTATAAATAATCAATAATACGCATAAACATTAGAATCGACGATTACCTAATATAGATGAATCCATAGTTGTTGTATTCTTGTGTCTGCTATTGATCGAGGAGAGAAACTATTTCTATTCTATAGTGCTCTAAGATTTGTGCAATCTCAATGAGTCAATTACACTACACAATAGAAAAAAATAAGGGCTTTTTCTTATATTAAAATAAATGTGTCACACCCCGATTTTTGGACCCCGAGTACTTATTAATCCACACGTACTCGACCATCCAACTACCGGGGGTGAAAATTAAAAACAACAATTAACTTAAAACTCATTCTCAAAAACTAAAATTTAATCTTAAATCAATATCCTTGACAAATGTTTGCGGAACAAACAAAACTTTAATATCCAAACTTTATTTAAAAAGTTCAATTACATAATAAAAACGAAATAGAATTACTCTATTAAAATAGTTGGCCAGAGTATCTAAACCGGTGTCGTTCCCAAAGTCCAACAAACTATATACACTTTACAAAATAAAAGAAAATAAATTTCAAGTAAAACTCCTAGCACGATCAACGAAGCACGTTAATATATACCTGCAAAACTGGGCTACGCTCATAAAGAGAACGTACTCAAGAAGCATGGAGACAACTTGGGTCAGTATATAAATACTGGTATGAGTTGATTATGTACCACCCAATATGTCCATGATGCAAACACATAATTCATAAGTACATATCTAATACAATTAACTCAAATCTCACTACGTGGCAAGACGAATAGTTCCACACACTTTTCGAGACAAAAATAGTAATTTCTCGACAAAGTAGTAGCAAGTAGTTTCTTACCCCGTACACTTACCAAAACTATTAATAACATACCATTATAATACGGTAGGCCAAGACCTGCAAAAATATTAGTACGGCCTACCATCCTGCGTTAGAAATGTTAAACTTAAATTACTCGAAAATAAATAAGAAAAACACAACAACATAAATATCCATTTTGTGTTCAAACCATAAAGAATCTCGGAAAACTCAAAGAATGAAAAATATGCAGAATGTCGTTTCCAATAAAATCTCGCGAAAACTCGTTAAATTCTACCATTCAATATTCCATAACAGTGTCCAAGATTGCAAATGCAAATTAACATGACGATACAAGCTGTCTATTGTCCAAGCGAAGCATTACATAATTTAAAGTACGTCATCTTGAAAACACTAGACTTGAAACCACTAGACACTTAAGTTAGCGTGTGCACCTTAATTACATGACACCTCGCCATACTCTCCCATGGCCTACACAGATCATCTTGCCCTGTGTCTCCCCGTATAACTAGCGGCCACTCCGAACCGGAACCCGCACGGGCATATCGTCTAAAGTTCCGACCTTCTTCGGAAGGCTAGTTATACGTTTGCGCGCCAAAACACTCGCCCTTCTGCGAGTGAAATCACATATAATCCACTCCTCTATTCAACAATAGAACGAGTACAACAAACATCACAAGCCACAATCTGGCTTACAATCAAGATCATAAAATTCCATTGGCTTTCACCAAAGTTTTCTTTTCACAAAAATCATGGGAAATCCACCCAAGTGTTGAATCAAAACCAATATAAAATCATAACAAGGGAGCGGTGGCGTAATTAAGGAATTTTCCTATGACTTCTCTAGTCAATTTTAATAAAACCAACTCATAGTCGATACAACTCTAATACTTAATATATAAAGAAACTTTACTATCAACCTCAACAAGAATGTAGATTCGTCCCAAAAACAAAATCATACTCACACATTTACTAAATATCACGTCTAGAAGCTTAAGACAAATAATTCCACCAATTGTGAATTTTTCATAGTATTCCAAACGTCAATCAAGTAAACAATTTCACAAACTAAATACAATCATACCACAAATCCTTTTAGAACCTCATAATCCCAATTTTAAAGGCTATTAATAAAATTATTTTAAAACATAAGTTATATTGCACAAAAAAAATAAGGCAAGAGCACAAACAATATCTTAAATCGGCACAATCATCAATTTCACAGACATTCTGGGGATAAACGAACAATATAAAAATTCCATAAAAATTACACAATATATACAGCCATGTCTAGTTTCATATGCAATTGGATTCAACTAAAAATCATTTATATTCTAGGAGTTATGAATGTTTTGCTAACAGGTATACAATCTGTCCAGCATCAGATTTTGCTGCGCACTGTTTTTGTAACTTCAATAACTCTCAACATAAAAATCATATCCGATCAATTCCAAAGCCCAGATTCTCCTAACACACGATATTAACTTGCCAAATATTTCCAGAATTTTACACAAAAGTTTAGTACCCTAACCGAACTCAAAACTACAGATGTGTGACAGCAATCTGATCAACATTAAGTATTTTAACACTCTGTTTTTGTAAAATTGATATCTCCCAAATTAAAAATCATATTACTCCAATTCCAAAGCCACAATACTTGTAACTCATAATATTAGTCTATGTATTTTTCTGAGATTTTAATAAAGACATATAATTGAGGTTTGTCTTTAAGAAACTTATAATCAATTGAATAAAAATACAACAAACCACTTTCCCAAAAATTAGGTCAAAAGAAAATCAAAACAATATATACGAATAGAAATCACAAGAGAGGGTGAGAATCACTCACTATAAATATTAAAACCTAAATTGATCAACCAAAAGAAATCTAAAAGAGCCGCCAATATAAATTGACTCATAACAAATAGGTTATATATATATATATATGCATGTATCGAAATCCACATAATAAAGGTGAGAAACACTCACTAGATAATCGAAAGGGGAAGAACCAAAAGTATTCTGCGCTTACTCGGGCTCTCTCTTGCGTCTCTTCTTCTTCTCTACAAGCGGCCACATGACAATACGTAGTTTTCTCCTCTCCTTAAGACCTTATTTGTGTTGCTAACCTACTTATGTTCATACTAGGGTTTTTTTCTCATCTCAATTAGGCCAACTAAAATAACTCTTATAATAAATAAAAGAATACATATAAATTAACCCATTAAATTAACCTAGTGGCCCATCTAATTATAATTACTCAAAACCTCAACTAAATTTTCTTTTTCTCTAATTCCCGCAGGTCAAACTCACAGCATGGTTAAGTCAACTTTCAAAAATCATAACTAATTCATTAAAAGTCTAAATGTAGTGAAATTTGTGCTCAAATTGAAGCTCATCAAGTCTAGTTTAAAACAAAATTGGTTTCACACAAAAATTCTCAACATAATAAAAGATATGAATTTTTAAATGAGAACATATCAAAACTTTAGGTTTCAAAACTAATCATATATATTTTAAATTATAATTTTTAACACACTATAATAAATTGGCCACAAAATAAATGCACCACAAAACGAATAAGTGAACAAATATTAATTTACAATATATGCATATATTAATTTGGAGTAAATAAGTATTTTAGAAAATTCGGGTCGTTACAAAATGGGTCCATCTACCCATTATAATGAGCCCATACAGAAAGGCCTATCTACATTATTATACTCTAATATTCGGCATATAAATTAATATGAGTATCAAATAAATAATGCTGATTATGCTAGTTCAAATAATTAATCTAACATATTTGCACAAATCTTGTATAAAATTTGTATTTTATTCAAACATATAATTGAATTTTGTACATAAAAGCACGCCAGATAAGTGTCAAACTAGTAGGATTCCGCTAGCCTGATAGGTGTCCATAAGTTTCAGAACTTCCGAATAGGAGTGTTATCAGAAATCCGAAAACCGAACCAACGAACCGAACCGATCCGTTGCGATCAGAAATTTCCCGAACCGAAAAAAAAACCGAAACCGAAATCAAAACCGAAACCGAAACCGATTGATTTGAGTCGGTATGGGTTGGGGATTCAGGGTCCCCGAATTGGACCGAAAAAACTGAATCTGTAAAAAAAATTATTTGGTAACTTAATTTAATTACTTTGAAAAAAAAAAAGAAAACTTTCTTACAACATTTATATTATATAAATGACCCAACTCTATGGATTATTTACATTTATAAATAATTACTTAAGCTAATTATTAAAATAAATACATTATATAATTTTTTGTAGCGTCTTTTGCGTGAATTTATATTTTTAGTGCAATTTTGAACTAAAGTTTTAATAATACAAAAAAAAACCGAATGAGACCGAACCAGACCGAAATCGAATAATTTGGGGAGGGTTTGGGTTTCATAGATACAAAAACCGAAACCGAACTATAAAGTTTGGGGAGGGTTTGGGATACCTTAATTTCTACCCCGACTGAAACCGAAAACACTCCTACTTCCGGATGGTTTTCAACAATAAATAAAATTCGTCTTTTACCCAGTTTTTAAAACTCAGGGGGTCTTCATGTTTTTAAGTCTTGGAAGCTGGGGCTTGGTCCCATAAAACAAGGGCTGCTGCACACCTAACCCTATGCCATAGTGGGTAAAGACCTATGCTCTTTACTTGGGTGCCGCTTAATCTCCACTCCTTCCACTTTACCATGGTGGTTAGGTGCATTTAATACAATCGTTATCATGGTGTTCTGCTAACAGACAGTATATTTTTCTTTCAAAGTGCACTGTCGCAACCGACTGCTCCATTGCAGTACTCTGTTACAAATCTCCGGGAGGTTTATTAGCCCTTCCATCCTGCTTAATAATCTTTGATATGTCTTGAGAACGCGAGAGGAGCACATGAGTGGGTCCTCAGTTCTATATGACCTACATGCATATCTATTAAGTCAGTGGTATAATTCCTTATTTTGCTGACGTGGCCTGCCATGTAGGATCTTGACTCATTAACTTGTTTGACAAAAATTCACCTTCATCATCTTAATATATATTAAAGGTTATTGGTCCAAGTGGTGGGATAACTTCATAATTTGCAAGATATTACAATGTAAACCTAATAATAATATATCAGCCAATAGTTTAATATTAAATTAATATATGCAATTCAGCAAATACGCAAGGAAAAGCGAAAGGAAATGGCGTTGATTCTTAGACTGCCTTGATTACCATTACCTAACAGCAAGGTACTTAAATTTTGCCGTACACAGATATTTGGACATTTATTTGTATTTCATTAGTATTTCATTAAAATCTTATAACTATAATGTAAATATTAAGACTTAAGTGTAATTGGGACCCGTTGGAGGCTAGTTGATGTACTAGACTTTTATTTTATTAACGTCATGGATGGTTTGATATTAAATAGGAGTTGTTGTAAGTTGGATTTGGTTATACTTGTCCAACTTTATTTATATGGAATTAATGCTAAGTTTATAATGTGAATCATCATAATTTTTTATTTGCCGTTGGCGAACGGCATCTGTGATAAATTGACCTTGGAAAAGTTTATCCTCCTAATGGGATTCGGAGCATCAAAACTATGAGGCAAATAATCCCAATAATTGCATCTCGAAAGTTTTTAAATTGAGGGAATAGATCCTAATTTTTTCATATCAGAAAACTATTATAAAAAATTTAATTGATTATGTTCCCAGAAAAATGGAACTATAAAATTGCAACATCCTGAGGAAAAAAAAATTGAGACCATCACCCGAGACTAAGAGTTGGTTCGATATGGTTACCATACCACAGACCCCGTACTAAACTTTTAGTGCGACCAAAATTCATTATCGTTAATGTACTAAAATTTTTGATATACTAAAATAACCGATTGATTTAGTGCTTTTAAGGTAGATTACCAAAATACTACTCATTTACTTTTTCCTATTTTTGAAGGAGAAAAAAAAGTCTCATACCAAGAGAAAGGAACACAAAATAAAAGCCTTCATTCATTGCTTACTGGTGATCATTTCCAAATAATGAAATATTCACCCAACCAAATTAAATAAGCTCATCTTAATGGTAAAGTTTTTTTTTCCCTTTATATACAACGATCATAGATTAAGGTAGTTCTTGGGGGAAGGGAGAAAGGAGGGAGATTGAACCGTGGTACCTCATATAAATTATCACACTCTTAATCATTAGAGTAAAATCTGAATCTAAAAGAATAGTCTTTGCTAATCCAGATATAATTGTGCTCTTTTATTCCGATAAACAAAACCTTAGTTCAGGATCAGGACTAAAAGAATTGATTTCACCTTTGTTACTTTGTTTTAAATTGGTACATAGTTATTTTGGTAACTCTTGAATTCGGTATAGCAATATATAGTTACTATCCGTAATGTAAATAATTATATATATATATATATATAATTTTCTCAGTGCAAAAAATATAATTTATTTCATTACTAGTATAATATTATATGACATTGGTACGGTACCATTACCAAACTATCACGTAGTTGTACTGAACTTTGGTACAAAATTAATATAGTGCAGTATTGTACAACAATATGATACAATTTTTCACCCCTATTTGAATCCGAGATAGTATCATATTTCGTTTTAATTTAATTTTGACTTTGTTATCAATTTTTTCCATATGCAAGACTGAAGAAAAAAAAGTAGCATAACCATTTCTAACCGCCAAATCACTTCTTACTTTTTTTACTTTTGTGTTTTAGATTGGTAAAAATACAACATGTATTACTGTAAATTAGGGTATATCAATTATATGTTTCAAAAAAAGTGTAACTTTTAATTTGAGACTGATAAAATATTAATCTAGACCTAATAAGATATATTAGAAATTAATATATTTTCATCTTTTTCCTTTGAACGAGATTTTGTTTTGGATTTTACTTCTTTTTTGGACATTAGGATGCGTTTGTAACTAAAAATCTTCTCTGGTACGAAATATTCCGAGTGTAGCAAAGATGGTAAAAAGGAAGGGATGGGAACCTCAAATTTTTATTTTTTTTTTTCCTCTTCTCCCATAGTCAATCATTAGTGTATACATGGTCCTGTGCGAAAGTTAAAATTAAGGGTCCTTTTATAATATACAACACACTTTTTAGGCCGTCACTCTGATCATTGTATAAAATATTTGGCCCTTTGCATGTATTACAAAAACTTATACTATAATCTGGTCATGTGTGATTGCCCACTTTGCACGCCTTTATAATTAGGGTTGGCATTGACGCCTTAGACTAAAAAAATACTATTGTACTCCGAAAACAAGACATGATTGTCGTTGTTATACGATTCAATAAGACTTTTCGAAAACACATTGGATTGTTTTTTCGCTTTGTTGAAAATTTGATACAATGAGAAAAAAAAATTAATAGGAAGACAAAATATGATCATTATTTCTCCAAGTTGCAATTTTTTGAAGGCCAAAAAAAAATGGCCTATAGAAAAAAAATAATTTAACTGGTTGATACTTGATAGTTGTTGAATACTTTTCTTTCTAACCAACAATGTATAGAAGATTCTTGATATAGTTAACTGGATCTAAAATTATATGGCAAGGATGTTAATTCGTTCTCAACATTAACAGTTAGGAACTTAATTTGTAAAATTGAAATTAAGAACGTATTTGGCAACCCAATTTTAAGTGCAAGTGGAATTGGAATTAGAGCAAAAATTAGCGTACACAATTACGAATTTTTGCTCTAATTTTAAAGCTCAGAATTAAATTGTCAAACGTACTGTTGAAGTTTAGTGTGTACTTGAAAAAATGGGAGAATAAGAAATGAGACAAAACCAAAGCAAGCACAAGTGAGTTTTTCCGAGTGCCACATAGGGAAGAAGAATAAAACCTTCATGTGTTTTTATAAGGGTGAATTTGCCTAAGGGCTTGAAGCCCTTTGGGCATTAGAATTTTGTGCTATTGGGTGAGGACTTGGATTGAGTGTGGTTCACCACACACGCGCGCACCAACCTATCTGGCTCCAACCAAATACTATATTTTTAGACAAAATACCTTTGGAAAATTTTATTTATTAAAAATAAAATTATTTTCTTTGAATTTCGAAATTAGGGTGTTGACTCAATCTTTCCCTTCCGTTGTGGATAGAGGAGTCTCTCCCTCGATCCCTTTTTTTTCTCTCCCTCAACGCAACGGACAAATATTTTCTTTTATTAAGAAAAATTCTTGTTTTCGAATTAGTATTACAACGAACAAAATTATCTTCCTCCATTGTTATCTTCTTGACTGGAGATTCAAAAAAAAAAATTCCTTAAAACAAATTTTTGCCTCCGCCAAGGGGATTAGTTTACCGATTCCGGCATTATTATATAGAGAGTTAGGTTTCCGATTTTCCAATGTGTAAGGAAAATCGAGACAGATGGAAAATCTAAACTGTTGTATCCTGGGGACGGCGTAGCCATTACGAATTGCTAGCACAAACACCGAGCAAAGCCGCGAAACTTCTTAAAGAGGGGACAGTGTAACCATTACAAACTGCTAGCACAAACACCGAGCAAAGCCGCGAAACTTCTTAAAGAGGGGACAGTGTAACCATTACGAACTGCTAGCACAAACACCGAGCAAAGCCGCGAAACTTCTTAACGAGAGCGACCTAGTCCGCGACTCAACCCGGTGTTTTCCAATCGCTGTTTGGTAATTTCGTTCCTGTTTCTACACATACCAATTAAGTTGTTTTGCTGAACGTAAAAGAGATGAAAAATTCACGGCCTGTTCGAAGTAGCAATCAAGGTCATAGTGGAGCAAATATTTTTATTTTATAAGTTTAATTGTTCGGGCGTTTTTCGTGTATATAAATATGTAATTTGTGTGTCATACAAGCAAAAATTCTGGTGCATATTTTCACAAATGTAATATAAAATCTATATCTTTTGGGACATACAATTTAATTAAGTATGCAAAATCACTCAAATAAGTATCAAAACTAGTAGGATCCAGTAGCATGAGACATTTTCAACCACAAAAATAATTCCTTTGTCATCCAAAACTAATTTCTTTAATCGCTAAAAATACAGAAACTTTTTATTTTAAAAATACGGTAACTTTTTATTCCGTTCTCAAAAATTGACAATGCTATCGGATGTTATATAATTTTGCAAAAATGCTCATCGAATTAATTTCCAACATCTCAAAAAAATCAACCGTAGATTTTTGTTAATTCTTCCTTGATGTAATTGAAAAAATGGAATATTGTTAAACTCTCAAATTGATTTAATTTAAACTTTTAAAGATAATTGATTTAATTTAAACTTTGAAAGATAAACTGATTTTTATTCCTCAAGTCAATCTAAATACTATTAAGCATGATGAACTAATTTCCATCTCTTAATTAATTTCTCATATCATTCATGAGTTTTATATTTATTCTCTTAATTAATTTCTCACATCACCCCTAAGTTTTATCTTTAGTTTCCTCCTATATTTTTACCATATAGTTAATATATATATATATATTAAAGTCAACTTTTTTTAAAAGAAAGAGAATACTAAATAACATTTGTTTTTATTTTAATCTACATACAAACTACTTTATAGCTTACCACCATTCCATTAACATGCGATTGTTGAATTCATTTGGTGTGATTGCAAGTAATGCACTTACCATGTTTACAAATTCAACAAATTTATCATGAAATGTGGTTAAAACAGAAAAAACAAATGAATTGAAATAGAAAAAGAAGGTGACAAGTTTGATAAATTATTAAGAATCTTAAGCATTTAACATTATTTAGGCTGTGTTTGGCATGAATTATAAAAATCATAAGATAAAACCATTTTTTTCCATGTTCGTGTTGACAATAAATATTATCTTAAAAAAAAAAGTTTTGTCCCATAGAAGAATAGATGAAACAATTCTATCTATAATACAAAAACTTGCGTTACTGAGTTATGATTCATGGATTGCATCAAACATGAGGCTAGAATAATTGTCACACCTCGATTGTTTGACCCGTCGGGGGGAAAAAACATAAATGATAATATTAATAACCAATGTCCAGATCTTTTCGTAAAATCTTTCTACATTGTCTCAAATACCAATGTTCACTTCAAACACTTCGCGAAAAGAAATGTAATGGCGATGCGACTACAATGTTGAAAGGAAAAACTTAAAAAATCAACGGCATTGTATTTATTATAACAATCACATACCGCTTCATAACTAGTCCTTTCTAGATCACATATCAAGTACTACCTGACCTCGCCTCACCTGCACCTCGCCCAAGCTAGAACTCAACTTGTTCCGGGATTTTTTACTATCAGCAATCTTGGCTGGTAGACATTGACCATGTGCCAGTCAATCTCATGGCACAACAGAAACATCTGTCAAGTGACTCGAGTCGATTGATGTATCATCAATGATTGGTTGGTGATTAAGGTCCACGCTTTTATCTATTCAACCATTAACCAATAAGCAACTGTTACACTTGAGTCACTTTTTTCAGCCTCGATCCTGAGTCACTTTAGAATTATGCACCGCAAAGTACACAAGAAAACCATCTGTTATACATGAAAGTAGAAGCAAAAGTATGTGGTAGAGCATGCACTTCAAATTTAAATGCTACATTTGACAAAATAAGAATAACACAAAATCATCTGCATTTTGGCAGCCATTTGCATTTTCTAATAGCAATACAAGAAAACAAGATCATACCGCAATGATGATGATGAAGATCAAGAGGGGGAGGAAAGGAGGGAGAGCATCTTGGCGGTGGATTCAGGGCCTTCATTATTCACACTTGGGATAATGTTAACAGGAGATATTAACTTAACAAACTCCCTCAGTTCTGTAAAGCTACTGTGCTCACTGTATGGTACTTCATACCTGCACCAAAACCAACCATCAATTAAAACACACAGTTAAGTACTAACATATCTTTTTCCAATCTGAATAATTCGTCAGGAACTCAATGCAGTGGAAACTGTTTTCAATATAAATTTTTTTACACAAATTAAGTGTTTTGTGCCTCTTTGATTGTATGAGAAATGATGCAAATCAACAGAACTATTTTTTGGTGCGCGCTGTTATTTTGCATCAAAAATTGAAAATCAGTCTTTTCATTACAATGCCAACCAAACACATTGTTTTGAATTGTCCTTGGAAACTAATTCCTCCTGTAGTATTTACACATAGGTTTGTTCTGGCGAATCCAAAAATTGAACTATAGAACTGTACCAAGCTGATCCAGAAAAAAAAACTGAACCGGAAAAAACCAAAATTATTCCGGTTTAGGGTGTGCCAGTGCAAAACCAAACCGAACTGAACCGAATCATTTCATATATGACTCGAAAGTAATTACTTCACTATCTAAAATTTTATATTCCTAAATTTACAAGCTCTAGTTACACTGCCCTTACTCATACTTCATACGGATCAAAGTTTATGCAGAAATTGGGTTGAGTTGGGCCATTCCCAAAGATGGCGCAAGACTTCTTATCTTGGAAATCAATAGTTACAGAGACAAATCTAAGAGCAGGGAGTTATGGAGATGTGTCAAGTCGCTTCCTTTTGGCTACGGATGTAGAGGAATTATTGAATTTTCAAAGGAAAGGTAGAAGAA
This sequence comes from Lonicera japonica, assembly GCA_021464415.1. NCBI lineage: Eukaryota > Viridiplantae > Streptophyta > Magnoliopsida > Dipsacales > Caprifoliaceae > Lonicera > Lonicera japonica. Next base: position 23,873,808 of record CM038469.1, read on the forward strand.
AAGGAGTGACTGTGGAAAAGAGTCAAATTCATGGCTTCGTTGTGGGCTTCTGACACTAGGCCTTTCAAAAACTATAGAGTGGAAGACATCAAGAACAATTGGACAGCTTGAATTTTTGAATAGTGTTCCATTGTATAATTGGCTGTGGCTCCAAACTATTATATTTCCTTTCTTTTCTTTTTTGGGTTATATGTTTTGTTGGTGGACTCCTTGTCCCCGCTCTATTTGTATTTTTAATTTATTAATAAAATCTTGTTTCTTATCAAAAAATAAAAAATAAAAATTACGAGCTCTAGTGAGAACACAACTCTTTGAGCTATCATAAATATTGGAGTTATATTATAAATGTAAGAGTTAATATTTTTTTAACAAAAATAAGTAGGATCAAGCATAGAGTAATTATTTTTTTGCCTTACAATTTATTTCTTTTAAAAAGAAAACAGAATAAAACCAACCCAAAACAGAACCGAAAAGTTTAGTTCGGGTTTGAGTTTGGAAGATTTAGAAACCAAACCCGAATTTTCAAATTCAGTTTGGGTCACCTAAATTTCACCCTGACCGAAACCGAAAACATCCCTATTTACACAAAATCAAACACAGCTCTATATTATATTGCTCTAACTTTGCATCCCATTGTTGAAAGATCAAATGGGTTTTGAGTGGTAAAGAATATCAACCTAATGAGTTTGATTGAGTAAAAGTAAAAAACAAAAACAAGAATATTAAACCATCACCTTATAATTGTTCCCTGTTGCCACCTTCTTCCTGGGGATTTTTTCTTTCCTTTACCAAATGTCCAACCAGTTGGAGAGATCGCAACTACAAGACTGAACCGACTCTGAACAATAAGAGAAAAGGTTAGAGCTTGAAAATGTAAAGAAATGGGAAATCAGAGGTTGAAACAAGTGGCTTAATCTAGAAGTTCTGCATTTGAATTGAAAGGTTAAAAATATACTTAAATGAAAAATGCTGTTTATTCTTCTAAAAGTGATGTTGCTCATTGGTTATTTGCGCCTTATGTATAAATATCAATTCACATACCAATTCTATTAAAGATATTAAAATAAATAAATATACATATATATGTGAATAATTCTATACTGGCTAAAAATGTGCATAAAAGTCGTGCACAAGACGAGGTGTCCCCTTGGGATTTTACGAAGAGTTGAAGGGGAGCCACTCTTCCCCTAGTGATGAGGTGACACCTCATCATGTGCGCATTTCTTGCAAGTGTAGCATTACTCTATATATATAGATATTATGTTCTTGACATATCCTTGTCATATCCCGAACTCAGTTCCTTTACGTTTGTTGTATCCCTACATCGGGTCGTTCTGAATTGCATATGGCGTATTCAGTACAGTGCCGAATAGATTAATAGCTAATGTTGGTGTTCCTCTTGCAGAACTAATATGAACTTGGCAAATAAATCTAATTACAAAGTAATAAAATCTTAAGCTAAATTTATTCTCTGCTTATATAGCCACACACCCCTTACCTGATATTGAGTAGATACATGTTTCAATCTTTTGAAGCTTGCAAGTGTCCACATAGGCACAACATGAATATGACTCTCATGTTCATTTGGTGTTAACCACTCCATATCTTCCTTTGGAAGCCCTAAGCATTCCAATATACGTAGTTTTGCCAAAGTGACATGCACCTTTTTACGGAGAACACGAGCAACCTCTAGAAACAACCTTTCTTTTCCTGTTATTGAACAAAAAAAAATATGAGAATGTTCTGTTGGAGAGTGAGAGTGCTGTACTGGACAAAAAAAGAAGAGATGGTGTCATGGTGTAATGTAATATAAACAACAGAATCAGGTACTCCATCACAAATTAAGAGTCCAGTTTGACTTTTACATGATTTGAAGGATACATTGTTTTCAACGTAATCAATGGTTATGAATAAAACATGTTTACTACCTTCAAACAATATGCCCTAAAATGAAACTGTACTCTTAATTTGGGATATCCCAAAAAGGAGCAATAAACTCTTAATTTGAGACGAAGGGAATATAATTTGCCTGCTTAGAGAGAGAGAGAGAGAGAGAGAGAGATGGACTATAGTACTATACCAATCGTATAGCTACCAATCAAAAATAGAGTTTTTGGGTTGAAAGCTTCAGCTTGGATGGCCTCGATGACAAACTGAATTACAGCCTCCTGCTTTGGGAAGTCATACTGCAAGGAATAGTCAAAACATCTGTAATATTACAAGCATCATGTGGAGAAGAATAATAACCAACTAAAATACGTACGTACACAAATTCGATCACTTTGCTTCATATTATTAGACAGATTGTCAGCAATGAAAAAAAGAGATGGTAGCTGATTCTGCAGGTTCATGACATTTGTGATGTTTCATTATTCCTAGGCTTGTACGAAGCCAAAGACTCAGATTGATTTCGAAAGTTTCTGGTTTATGAACTTAGGAATATTTAATTCCAACTAATTTACTGTTCCAAATTTTCGAATTAGGGTAATAGAAATTTAATTTTCAAAAATCAACAAAATAAACATGTTTTTAATACTTTACACCATGTATGTTTGGGTTTACAATAATTAAGACTGTAAGAACAATTGATGTATAAATAAGAAACGAACGGGGAAGTTTTTAGAACATCTTTATCAAAATTTAAGCAAGGCAGTGTATATATCAGGAATTTAAGCTTGGAACGAGCTTCAGAAACCGTAGGATTTTCTTTGTTTTGTTTAATCCTAGCTTAGGTAGTATCTAGTATCTATTTTGTTTCCTTTTCATTCAGAGATTCAATAGCCGGTGCTTTTAATGTTAGGGGCCTAATTTCCTAACTTAAGAGCATCTCCAATTGTTGAGGATAATTTTTGTACTCCAAGGGCACTCCTGTAAAATTTGAATGGATCAATGAAATACGCAAAACTGGAATATATCATGATATGTAAAAAAACTTTATACATAATTTTATGGTTTCAATGGACCTTGTTTTGGAACTCTTGATTAGTAGATTTTAAATATAAAAAATTTCATATAATTCAGTTTTTGGATTTTAAGTTGTATTGTTTCAAAGTTTTTTACTAGTTGAGGAGAGAGAAAGATGATGTGGATGTGTAAAATGGGTGCGTAAATTTTACACATTGCTTATGTTGAATGCATTTACACAACCACTGGAGGCATGGTCCAGTTTTGCCCCATTTCCCTCTAGCATTGAATTAGTCGAATTTCAGGCCATTCCAGATGGGCAACCTCAGGCCGTAGCTCTTGGTTTTCCAAATATTGTAGTCGACAGTAGTGCTGTTGCCATAGTGGAGCACATCAATTCTAAAGATTGCGTCCTTAGTGGAAAGTAGTGAGGAAGTGATTTTTCAATTTGCTACTAGAAGCACCAACTAGTGGACATTTTGCCCTTGTCTCAGGCGTTTCAGAGAACTAGAACACCTTGTTCCTAGATTGGTTGCGCTGTATTGCATCTTTTAATTTAATTTAATATTTTAATTTTTTTGCCTTTTCAGACCCTTGGGGCATTCTGCCTTCAAAAAAAAAAAAGAGGCTCAAGTATGACTGAAGAACCTTTGAGAATTTCTCTAAGATTAAATTCCCCAATATTGTTTAGACGATAAAGTGCTCCAATTATCTTTTGCACCATCAAATTAGACATAAATAAATTCATTTGTTACATCAGAGAAATTAGCATTCACCAACTTAGTGTGCCAATAAGGAAGACTGATATGACAAAATGATGGTAATATTATGGAAAGAGCTGACTCAAGCTGACATGGACAAGGATAACGATGGGAGACATGATAACTTTTGGTTAACATAAGTTATTGTCCTAGACAGGGCAGATTGGAAAATTGGATTCATCATCATATACCAATGTAGTCAGGATAAAGCTTTGTGTAGAGTTTGAGTGTTTAAATATAGCCTCTGAACCAAGTTCAGTGTCATCAAATTCCTGTGCTTCGTCAGTCAATTTTCCTAATTGAGTACAAATCCTAGTGACTATTGACTAATTTGAGTTAATCCTTGACATATAGTTACAGTTTGGTTCAGTTCAATCTGCCTAAAAGGCCGAATATCTTAGATGAAAAATAACTTTTTTATGACGGACTCACCTGAGGGTCACAGTAAGTAGTATCTAGGATCAGAGTGTGGACACGAGATGCCTGCAAACTAGAGATCTTTGCCATGTCCTCACTAAAACGAAAATCACCCGTGTGTAGAACAGCCTACATGCGTGGAAAAAAAAAAAAAAACCAACTTCAAAACAGTTACAAGGGAGTAGCCGAATAATATGAATTGTTAAGAATTACTTAGGACCACACCTGACCACTGGGTGGCTCAAATAGTATGATAATGGAACCTGGGCAGTGATTTGCATCAAAGCATGTAATATTAATCCCTTCAATGTTGATCTTCCGGTTGAGGGGTAGAACTTGCATTTTGTCCCACGGGATCCCAATTTTCAAATTCACAAGCTTTGCTGTAATCGAGGAGCAATAAATCTTCCCATGACTGAATGACCTTGTAAGGCCTTGATAATCTGGGAAGCAAATGAACACAAAAATTCAGGATTACAAGCAAACTCTGTTTTATGGTAACGGAGGTACTAAAGTTGGCAACACCTAATGTCGCAACCTGGTATAGAAACAAAAGATAGACTTTTGACGAATCTCATTTAACTAAGTTATTAAAATCAATCTCAAATATATAATATTATCAAAAGGTGTGACCTATTATTTATAGGCCTTAGAAAAGAAACTGTTGAGATCAAAAGACGTGAGTATTGTAATTTCCTTATTTGTTTTTGCTGGGTCTAAAATCGGGATTTCTTTGACTTAAGCAATCTATTTGACTGAGATCAATCATGGAGATCCCTACCTTATTTAGTTCCCTCAAGTTTATTTTATATACCCTTGTAGTCTCTAAACATTTTTGACAAAAACCATCTAGACGTCAAATAGGATGCTAACCCTTGTTATACTCTAAGTCCAAATTAACTCAAATGTATAAATGTTAGAAACCATCTCTCCCAAAAGCTTCAGCTATTAGGTGGTGGCCCAATAGCGCATATCATGCTCTCCAACACTCCCTCAATAGCACGTCAAGAGACAAACTAAACAATGATGCACTTAGTGCACAAACAACAGAGGGTGCATACTGCACAAACATGAGGGGGGGAACAAATGAAAGAGAGAGGATTCAAACCAAAGACCTTGCGAAACCTGAGTTCTGATACAGTATTAGAAACCATCTCTTCTAAAAGCCTAAGCTTTTAGATCATGCACCAACAATGTATAGCATGCTCTTCAACACCAAATAAATAAATAAACAAATAAAATAAGTAAAAATAATAAAGTACGAAATTAACTTCTTAATTCTCTCTATGATTCCTCCGAGTACGTCTTAATTCAACCTTACAATCCCCATCACAACCAGACCTAGGAATATATTAACATCCAGTATCATGAGATCAATTATAGACTCTAGACCTCAATGATGTGCTTTAGGGAAATGGCAACAGAAATTCTTTGTGGCTTTCTAGACACAATTAGCACCAAAGGATCTCCAACTCGGTTTGATCATTCATTTTTTCTGTTTCAATTAGTAGCAACATGCAATCTACAATACTGAACCTTAGAAATTCAGGTTATTAGAAACTTCATCTCTATGTGGGGTCGTAAAGTGAAAGTCAAACCTAAGAAGACAACGCTATTCCAATATTATATCTCTATCAGCAAGTTCATGTTGTGACAAGGCTTCTATTGTTCTTAGTGACAAATATAATGCTTTAGAATAATGGTGAAGAAAAATACATAAAATTGATCACTTTAAAAATGGGGGAAATGACTCTTTCAAAAATGCGTCGAAACATACACGAACTACTAAAGATAAACTCCACTGAGCTCGCAATTTGGGGATTTTCTTTGAAGAAACTCTACGGCCCCTCGGTAGTCCAAAATGTTATAGCATAAATTATTAAGAGTTCATGTAAATTACAAGCCCCCACCTCTAGGCAAGAAAGACTATACAATGACAAAGCCAAAAGATGGATAGAGTAAAGCAACTGATATGACCAAAGGAGTGGATTGTGCGATGGAATACGATAGTAAGTTCATCAAACAAACCACCAAAAGTTTGTCACTACAGAAAGAGCAATGGGGCATTGTAAAATAGCAAAAACCTTTGTACAAAATACAGGAGAATAGCCAAAGGTATATCTTGTAACTATGGCAAAAAGTAGGGGCGGTCACTGTTCGGTAAACAAACCGATTTGGTCGGTTTGTAAAACGAACCGAATTGGTCGGTATTCATATACTCCAAACCGTAAACTGCACCAACACAGTCGGTAAACCAAACATTTTGGTCGGTTCGGTTTGTATTACCAAGAAACTGACCAGTACCAAAATCTGAGGAAGGGACCAGAAAATCGAAAGAATTAAGCTATTCATCCTTACTGAACAGAGTAGTCTCAAGATATGGTTTTTTAATGATCTCATAACATTAATTTAGTAGAGAATTTCATGGTTATATCTACCATTCCAAACTTTATATATAGGAAAGGCATCATCGAGTAACACTAAGGCCCAACTCCCAAGCACCCGAATGGCTGAATCTGAAGCTTAGTGACAGTAGAGAGCAAATAAAAATCCTGCTGCCTCACCTGACATGAACAGCAACTGGAGGAAGGAGGGGGAGGGACGGACGTACGGACGGACAAACAGAGTGAAAATCAGAGAGTGACGGAGAGACAGAGTGAGAGGAGTAGACGAAGGCCTCAGCAAAGTAAAGCAAACCGGAAGAGACAGCGCGAGGAGGGAGTGGACAGAGGAGAGGGTTTGGTGATGGAGAGACTCAGCACACTCGATTGGCAAATAAACTAGGTAATTGACAGTATACTATTAGTAAATTAGTAATTACTAATTACTAATTAGTTTATAAATGTATATTATTTTTTTGCTAATCGTTGATCAGTCAGTCAGTTAAAACTGGACATAGGCATAAATTAAACTGTTACCGAGTTAAGTCAGTAATCGAATGCTTGGTTACCGACTAAAGAATGATTGGTTCAGTCGGTTGGCAGCCTCAGTTTTTAATATTAAATCGCCACCCCTAAAAAAAAGGTACAAGATTATAAACTACATATAAGGACGCCATCAACCTTAATGAGGACCTAGGAAACACAGGTACTCCTAAATAGGAGTACCCGAGTCAAACACAGACACTTGTACGATACGGCGTGAACACATTTCGGATACATCACATGGCATTTTGAACATATTCAGTATTAAAATAATTTTCGACACGGCACGAGTAATCTTTGGATACCACTGGAGTAAAAATAAAAAGGTCAATTTGTAATATTTAAAAGTAGTCGTGGTGTCTTTTGTTAAATTAAAAAGATATATACAGATACAATTAAATCAGATATTCATATCCCACTTCGCTCTTAAATAATTGATAAAAAAAGGGAGGGTTTCAAACGTTTCTTACAGCCGCGGTCCTCACTTAATTGACGCACAGAGCTAGGGTGTTCTCCAATCTTCTCTCATCTTCCCCAATATTCTCTCATCGATGCACAAAGCCTGATTTGACTTTTTAGTTGTGTATTTTGGATGTATATAACTTTGCATAATGCATATTATATATTATATATTATATATTTATACAAGTATATATACAGATTAAAAAATATTTATTTATAAGCGTGTCCCTTATCATACCCATGTTACAATTTTTTAAAAATTTGTCATCTCCAATATCGTACCCAATACGCGTACCCTATATGTGCTTCATAGATGAAGACTATTGCATTAGAAGGCCTAATAGATTTGTGAAGCAACGGAAAAATTCCAGGAGTGGTCTGTAACAGCAGGAATGGGCCAGTGGCGAAAAAAGTGACCCATGTTAAGATGATAGTAGGAGTGTTCGTCTGTTCAAATCTAGTGGATTTTAAGCCATCTGCACCCAATCTATGTGACTTTGGTTTTGAAAATTTGGATCCAATTCAACCCGAGATATTCGAAGAACCCAATCCAATTGAATTTTTGGATTGGATCAATTTCCAATCCAATCTGATTGAAATTTATGATTGCAAAATTATGAAGGCAATCAAAGGTAGACAATGAGAAGGAAATCTATTTATGGCCTAACAAATGGTACGCAAGGGCCGAAGGGCGATCAAATGGAATGGCTTGTGGTGATGATACAGTGTACCAAAGGTACCAATATAAAAAAATATATAAAAACAACCTCCAACTATCATACGACACATGACAATTTAATCTAAACATGTAATTTAGGTTCAGTTCAGTTTGGATCGGTCTTTAAGACCCCTAAACCGAATCCATCCAATAATTTTGGTTTCTTAAAAAGCGGATCCAATCGATCCATAAAAATAGTAAATCGGATTGGATTAGTTGGTTAGGATGGATTGGTAAGTCGGTTTTGGATTGGACCAAGGAGATGTGGGAGCACCAAGAGGTTAAAGGGACCTGCAAACCTGCAAAACAGAAGTTAGTATGAAAAATCACCACAGCTACAAAGGCTACCTGAATCTCCAATTAGGCAGTCCATAGATGTCATGAAGGACCAAAGGAGCAATGTAAGGAAGGGGATAAAACCACCACTAAGTATAACGCCAAAGAAATGACCATTTCTTAAAAAAAATCAGCCGCCATTTCCTTCTCTAAAAACATGGGTACCAAGTTATTTCATTTTGCCCGGAAGTAACTTGCAGTATCTAGTATATAACCTGTCAATGTATCATATAACCTATTTCGACTCCTAAATTTTTAGCATGGGAGTGTCATGCCCGGTACACCACACCTGCTAAGATAATTTCCCTCTTAGAGGCCAAGCCTGCACACTTCTGATGCTTAGCTACTGCCCGAAAGCCCTTTTACTAGGAAGACTTGAAACCACAAGTATATAACTCATCACCCATGGCGATGTGAGACGAACTCCCCATATGTGCACCTACTGTAGTCACAAAGGCATCTTGCAACGGCCTGCCTATAACACCAGGGTTTTGTGGGAGCATTGGGTGCTTGTAGGTTAAAGTTTTTCCTTATTCAGGGGCTCGTGGCCCCCCTACATACTGCAAATTGGGTGCGCCAATCCCAAACAGGGTGCCTCCATGACCCAAAACACCAACCCTAACGACCCCCGATTTTGACTTGCACATCTATACAAAAGGAGACGTGTAGTTTCATATGGACTGACATATATAAACACTATAAAAAAAATCAAGAATTCCATTGTGATATTTACATCTATGTATTGAAAGTGACCTGAGAATACCTTATAAAACGAATCGCCACCCAGAATAGTGTTCCAACTAAGCCTATTCACACCGCACCACACACTGGGATAGATACGTACCCTGCACCCTACCATGTAGCACATACCAAAGCGTCCCACAAATTAGATAACATTTAGTAACAAACTATCGCCTGGGCATGGTAAGATACTGCTCGCAAACAAAACCATGGACAGTATCTCACTGAGCGAACCAGAGCATGAGTGGTATCACAGCCGGACCTAGCTGAAAGGGAGCCACCAGGGATGTTGATGTAATGAACCTAATGTTGTGGATGGACTGTTCTAGGTGCCTTTGTGGCTAGGCTACAATAAGTGTTAGCATGCTACACAACATGGAAGTTCACCCCATGTCGCCAACAGATGATATGTGTGGTGCCAAGTATTCCTAGTAAGATGATTTTTAGGCAGTAGCCAAAGAACACACCTTCCGAGCATGGGCCAAAGCAGACAACATCTTACTAGGCGGATTGGGGCATGATAGAGAAATCAAGAAGTTGAAAGCTAAGTTCTTTCCTTAATATATAGTATAATAAATATATGATCTAGGAAGCATAGATGAAACTTTCCAAATTTTGGTAAAACAAAACTAGGCTACGTGCATTACCGTTTATAGTGAATACTGAATACTGCATTTCAATGACAATCAGAAAGGGTAAATATTGGCATCCCAACAAGAGTTCTTTTTTATCTAATCAACAACGAACATGAGGAGTAAATGCCCCAACTTTTGCTTCATACAACTTTCTACTAATCATAATTTAGCCTTAACAATGAAGGATGAAGTGGAACTTACGATCAATATGAAAGTGAGTAAGAAACCAATGAAAACAATCTCTTCTTAGATACTTGAATGCATCCTGCAAACTTAACACAAATGAATTTAGTACTCAAAACAGTATCATTTTTATCCAAGTATAGAGGAAACATAATTTTGTGTATGAATATTGTTCAACCAATATAAACATAGGGCAAAGAAGTGTAATATTGGAGCTTGACAAAGCCTTAGTTCTAGCTTCCAATCCATACACCCTCAAACTCCTCAATGAGTTGTGCAGCCATTTCACAAGGAGCAGGCCCTGCCTCACTGAGCTGACACGAGTTGTCAACCTTTACTGCCCGCAATGGAGAACCTTGTTGATTGGTAATGACGTAATTCTTATGGTGCAATAGCCAATAGACTTGGTAATGACTGTACACATGTACATAGATACTACAGAAACTAACCTAAACTAGTAAGAAAACATAATTATTCAAGTCTTGAAAGTCTGATAAAATAGGAGAATGCGCTAGGAAACTGGAATTCAGGCAGCCAAAAAGGCAAAAACATGCTAAATTGACTCTAAAATGTTGAAGACCTCACTATCTACATTTCAGGAATGAGGCACCTCCTCTCTCATTAACCCATAAACTTTTTTGAGGTCTTCTAGTAGTAGACTAGCAGTAAAAACATGCATAGTGCATTTTTAGAAACATGCAAAACCATACAATCAGTTAGAATTATAGGCTTTCTCTACTACACCCTCCTGTTTTATACACGAAATTAGATGTACTGTACCCTCTGTTTTCTTAATTGTTATTATTTGCCATGCAGGGAAATCTCAAAGAATTATGTAAAAGTGGGTTAAGTCGAAAGACACTTTAAATTTTATAAAATAGACGTTGTCACGTTGCCCCTTTTTTAACCTAATTTTTTGAGATTCCCTCGCATGCAGGGGTAACATCTAATGATTATGAAATCAGGGACTAAGTCTAATTTTGACGTGACTATTCAGTACTGGCGAAAGGGCACTGACCACTCGAAATTACTAAAATCAAAAGAAGTATAAGAAGCAAAGTAGCACTATTCAGTACTGGCGAAAGGGCACTGACCACTCGAAATGGTGTTCCTGGTATGGAACACCACAAAGGAATATCTCTGACTTTTCTATTCTTGACATGACTTTTTACCACAACGCTTTTATTACCAGAGTCTGAGTTACTTTTCTCAACCTTGTTTTTCCCCCTAGAAGTAACACATACTTTGGGTCTGTCAGCAACATGTCCTGGAAAATAATCAGTAATCAACTTAGTTGCAACTTGTTTGTCAGTCTCCTCAACTATTGGTTTTGGGGCATCTGTATGTGTTTCTGTTGTGTTGGTGCCTTCCTCTCGGAATAGACTAAGGGCATGGATGATCTTTTTCCTGGGGCCAAGTGCAGTAACACCTATGCTCAATAGATCCTGTAGGGGGCAACAGTTTATATTAGTTAATGAATTTTATCAAACATTACAAAAACAGCAAACTAATGTGTATAATAATTAGCATAAGCGCAAACAGAACTGAACAACAAGAAATTTGTTTTTGTGGCTCAATGTATTTATCAATGTATTTTGTTAGGAAGCACAAGTTGCACTACATCTAGTAGTGTAGCGGCAGAAATGAAAAAAAAAAAAGGCATTGCTAAATAGAAAACAAATCATTAAAGACTTTGCAGTCATTTGGTGCATTTAAATGGGTGTAACCTTAAGCGGCCAGTCTTGAATCGTCATGGCACAATGCTAAAGAGAACGGTTAAACAAGGACAAAGCTAGAAAAAAATTGGGGGGGGGGGGGACTCTATACTAATATCACGTTTTATAAATTAAAAAATAAAATTAGTAGTAATATTGTTTTTGTTCAAGATTAGGGGTGGCAAGATTAATACAATTAGAAATTTTTTTAAATTGAAGGGGGGCAAACTTCACTAATATACATATATTTATCGATATTAATTCTAAAAGTGTGAATGAGGTAGGTTGATTTACTCATTTACACACAGTGTTTTGCACTTTTATTCATTGGTTTAGAAGATTTATTATAACTAACTTCCAAATAAAAAGTACCACATTTAACTAGACATTAAATCCTACTCTATTTAGTCTTTTTAGTTGGAATTAAAAGCAATAAGTCAGTCTCTAGATTTCTATCAGAATTATAAACTAAAATACAATAAATTAACATTTGAATACTAATCACATATACAGTTTTACCAATTGGTTAAGAAGATTTATTATATACTAATTATTAAATAAAAAGTACCACATTTAATTAGACATTAAGTCCTACTCCATTCAATCTTTTTAGATAGAATTAAAAGCAATCTGGTAGACTTTAATTTCAATTTTATACTATTAGGATTCTAATCTAAAATAATATAAATTAACATTTGAATACCAACCACATATTTAATTTATACTATGATTGTTGCAAAAAAAAAATCGTTTTAATTTTGTAAACCTATCGTAATTCTTTTTTTTTTTTTGAAAGGTAAACCTATCGTAATTTTTAACCAACAATTTATTATATTATATTTGGATCATAAAGTCCTAAATTATTTAATTCTATTTTATTCCCATTAGAATTCTAATCTAAAACACGACAAATTAACATCTAAATATCAATCACAAATTCTTTTTGTATTAGGATTTTTGCAATAAATACAACACATATAGTTGAGTAGCTTTAGTCTTTAGAAATTGAAAATGGTAACAAATTTTAGTATTTTAATACACAATAAAATCCACTAAAATCGTATCAATCTCTTACAAGGTACTCAAACATAAAAATAATACAATTATTTTTCATATTCTAGAAGTTATCGTTTTGTTAAATTTGCCTACGTATCTGAGATATACAAATTAAACTCTAAAAACTAACATCACAAGAACTAGCTAGAGTAGCACTATTTGTCAAATCACTTTTGTATCTTTAGTTAGCTAATGAATTGTGTTACATAGAGTGCATAATGTATAATCACCTAATACATTATTTACTTTTGGTAGAAGCTGAAGGTAGTTTAAGAACAATATTTTGAATTAGAAAGAAAACAAAAAGTATCAAGGCAAAAAATAATATTTACAACAGTTTTATTTCAATTTTGTATTATGGACCTTTCCAGTGAGGAAACTGCCCCATTTGGCTGGCTTTGGCTCCGCCCATGCGGTTACAGTCTTTCAGTTTGTCACCTCTATTGACCTTTTCATTGAGAATAACAACAGCAATTTCTTTTGTGCTTAAGTCTTTTTCCCTGCCGAGTAGTACCTCAAAAAAAGGTTTTCAAATCCAATTTCAGGTTTAACTTGGTTATAGGCCCAGGGCTAAAGCTTAGGCCTTAGGGTAAGAGTTATAGCCTCTTCTAAACATCTATTGGTCAAACATGCTTTAGAAGATGATTTATGAATTACCCATAAATCCATGGATAGACGATGTTGATGTATCTTACCGGGTGCATGATGATCCCATCGGTCGGGAGGCAACCGTACTGATGTGTGGGTGGGGCAATAGACCCAACACCTGTCACTAAACACCAAGAAGAGCAGAGCTCAGAAGACCCTCCTTACCCCGCAGAAACATGAAGAGTATTGGCTTGGAGGATTGAACACAAATACTGTTGGGTCAAACAACAAACCAACCAACTCGAAGACAGAGAGAGGCACCTTCTTTACCTGCCCACAGAACACCACTGTATCCCATGAGTTATTCCTCGAGCCTAACCTAGACACCCTTATAATCAGTCCTTGAAATAAACCTAGTACGATTCCATATCGATGCAATGGATCGATACGGCGTTTTCCTTTTGTGGAATGCCATGTGGTTTGGTCGGCTTACTTGTCACCTACTTAAGGAAAGGCTGTCAATCTGACCATCACCAGAATGACCCAACCAGCTGTCGAGACCCATCAGAAGTCACTCACATTAATGTGATTATACTATGATGCCTCGCCTTGGGCTATAAATATCAGCCTTAACTCAACAGTCAACATACAAACAATGTCAACTACCTCCTTAGGCCTGTATTGTGTCTAAAATCTCTCTCTCTCTCTCTCTCCGAGGTGCTTGTGCTCTCACTCTTCAATTACTCTCAGTTGATCATTTTACAATTACTTACTTCATTACCGAGCGGTTACACCACTCCTATCACTACCTGACCAACACTACCATTCTACAGAAGGTATGTGAAGCAATCTTTCAAAACAAGATTAAGAAAAATAGTAAAGAAAATAGCACATTAATGATAATTAAAATATCTAGTCCTTTCAAAATATAATATGCATGCACTGCCTCCGTCTCAAATTAAGAGTCTCAATTTGACTTTCTTACCTTTCGAATAGACTAATTTCAACGCAATCTATTTACTATTCTAAAATTAGCTACATTTATTATGTCCCAAAGAGTAAACAAGACTCTTAATTTGAGACATACCAATATGGAAATTGGAATTCCTAATTTGAGACAAAGGAAGTATATCACTTTTTGATAGTGGTGCCCAAATTTTATGTAGATTGTTGGTACGTATGATATCTAGATATTCTTATCTTTGATTAGTGTTCATAGCAGTACCATTAAGCTCACTGTATGGAGACCACTATGACCACTATGCTTCTGTAAAGTAAATACACCTCTTTAAGTTGAATAGGTAAGCAATAGTATATAGAAGACTATGAAGTATACCTCTTCTGTTAGCCACTGAAGACTGTCCCAATCAATCTCCTCCCGGACAAAAACTTCTTCATATTTCGCTAGGCCCAGACTGCGTAGCCATTCTAGAACAGAAGACACATCAACAGCTTGCCGAGGAGATTGAACTGGAGAACCATCAAGAACTAGTCCAGGATTTTGAAGTCTCATCCCATCGTCAAGAGGAGCCATCTGCAAAAATACCCGCAGATGCAAGATTCTTTTTCAATGTTTGAGATGTTGCACGCTTTTTCAAAGGTTTAAATACGAGATATGCTTTTCTAAGGTGGAGATGCAAGATGATTTTTTAAAGGTTGGTACTTGATAGCGCCTTCGGCACGGGTTACACGTAGTATATAAACATTGTCCCTTGTAATACACTCGTGGAATATCAAGGATATCAACAAAATCACCTCCAGGACTCAAACATAGATTCAAATGAAGAAAGATATTCAAAAGGTTCTTGAATTTTAGGACTCTACGATAAGATTCCTGATGAACTGCATAATAGTCTCGCTGAATGTTTTAAGATATAGCATAACCCCATAAAGGCACCCGTGAGTATCAGTCTTTCTAAATTATATATTGATGACAAGCAGTAAAAGCTCAAGCCAACAACTCAACAATTGTCTTTGGTATCTATAAACCATTGTTGGTGCTTCTGAATGGCAAAATGTTAAAATAGGAGACGCCTTTGGAAATGTGATAATCCCCACTAAATTGAGCAAGTGAGAGCAGGAGTAAAATTAGGGTGTGTGGCAATCAAATTCTGAGCTTTGGAATAGAAATTGGAGCAAAAATTAGCCGACAAATCAGAATTGTATGGGCTAAATTTTTGCTCCAATTCCCTTTCCAAAGCTCGGAATTGGTTTCTCAAACACACAATTACTCTCATTGCACAAAAGATTGCCAACCAAAAGAATTAATTGCCAAGACTAACTGCACAAACCCATGAATTTCAGATGGTATATGATAAAGAACCTATAACTGATACAGGCATGATAATGAAATTGATAAATACACGTCTATAAGAAACAACAGATATAAAATAAAAAGAATGCGACAAACAGTAGGAGAAATTACATCATTTGGGTTTTCCTCCTTATCAAGGCATTCATTAGTATGGACCTGTCTTAGCTCATCACTCAAATCGGATATATCTTCTCCACAAAGAGGGCAATGAATTGAAGTTGTCTCAGAGGAATTAACTTGCCCGTCAACTTCAGAACATAGCCTGAGCAATACATCAAGCTGTGTACCCGGCTCAAACTCATCGTCAGACCCACCATCATTTTCACAAACACGGCCATCTTTTTCACAAACACTGGGACCGCAATTAACCGTGGATGACTTCAATAACCTAGACTCCACTGAATTGGATGAATAACTAAATCCCTCTCTTAATTTTGACTTCATTTTTTCACTCTCTTGGTATTGCCCACCATCGTCAAACCCATCGTCATTTTCACAAACACCGCCATCTTTTTCACAAACACTTAGAGCGCAATTAACCGATGATGACTTCAATAACCTAGACTCCACTGAAATGCATGAATAACCAAATCCCCCTTTCAATTTCGACTTCATTTTCTCACTCTCTTGGGATTGCCCACCATCATCAACCCTAAAACTGCCATCGATGGTTGACTCTATTGAATCCAAACTACACTCCAAACCTAAATCCGGGGGAATGTTAGACTCCAATGTGGAGTTTTGGGTAAAATAGTTACGATGATGTGGAGGAATTGCAATTGGAATGTTTTCTTTGCCATGTGTAAAGGTTTGTTGTCGATTATTTGGGTTCTTGGAGGGGCGACTAATGGGGGAATTTGAGGGTTTGAGAGGGTTTTTCATTTGAGGACGAATGGGTTTTTTTGTTTGGGTGAGAGGTAGAGATTGAAAGATAGGATCTTGAAAATCATCATCGTTCGAATGGGGAGCCATTTCTCTGTGTATTTTCACGACTGATGGATTATTAGTCTACTTGAGAGAGAGAGAGAATGAATGTGGGTTTCAACTTTCAAATTTATGGAGGGAAATTTTTATTTTTTTGAAAGTCCCGTTAGTAAAGGGGCGCACTGTGTTGGGAGATATCCGCGAAAAGTGCCCAAGGAATTAGTTTTTGCCGTCAAGTGAGGATACTTTGTAGCAGTTTCGCTTAAATTCAAAATTGAATTGCATTTTTTTATTCTAAACAAAATTGTAATAGCTTCGTTTTTTTTAAATTGAAATCGATCTAAATTAATTTATAGTTAACTGATCTAAAATATCCTATCCTGAATAACTATTATTTTAAGTTAAAAATAACTTTTAGACATTAAATCTAAATAAGCAATTAAACTTCAAACAAATTAAGTATCCATTCTTTAAAAATAATATATATATATATATATTTATATAAAATAATATTTCTATATATTATTTATATATATATATATATTCGGGGCGGTTTGGAGCAGTTTTTAGAAAAAAAATCGAAACCGAACTCGCGGCGATTTTTTTTTTAAAACCCAAAACCGAATCAGTCTAAAACAAATCATCCCAAAACCGCTACAAACAGATTGGATCAGTTCAGTAACCCGGTGGGTTGGGGTTTTTTGCCACCCCTATTTGTTAGAGCATCCGGAGCGGGTATCGTAAATATTAGGCTAAATTTATTGATTGGTAATTAAGTTTTAGTCTTGCATATAGCGAAAATGGTAAAAATATACTCATGATCGTTCTTCATTCAAATAAAATTTTGTACTTAAAAAAAAATAAGAAAATGGTCATACGAGTGTGGCTTACTCGTATGACCATTTTCTTTTCTTTTTTTAAGCACAAAATTTCATACGAAGAAAGGACGATCGTATGACAAAAATTTAGTGGTATGTTAAGTTTACCCATTCTCTACCCTACCTTTCTCATTTTTATCTATTTACCTTTTTTGTTGTGCCAATGTGGATGCTCTTAAAAACTAAGGTGGTGTTTAGTAAAAAAATTAAAATTTGAAAAAGTTGTTTGTTTAGTTTTGAAAATTGTATCCGAAAAAATGTTGTCTATTTGAACATAACACGTCTAAAAACTGAATTTTTTTATCATGACAATTTTACCCCTATTATTTTATAAAACTCCATGAATATATATGTATGTATGATTACATTACACGAAACTCTATCACCAACTGTGTTATATGCGGTGCTGAACTAACTTTGAAGCAAACTAAGCTAAAACATAAATAGTGATGGTGGTGGTGGTTGTGGTTGTGGTTGTGGCGGTGGTTATGGCGGAGGCAATGGTGGTTGTGGTTGTGGCGGCGACGGTGGTTGTGGGGACTACTATGTAATTTTGTTAAAAAAAAAGAGTAAAATAGACATTTTACACCTTTTAAAATTAAGTTCAGATTTAAGTGGTAAAGTTGTCACTTAAAATTTTGAATAAAAATTTTAAGTTTTAAGAGATAAAAATTAAGTGGCCACTTAATTTTTTGGGTTACCAAATAACTTTTTAAATCACTTAAATTTAAGAATTTTAAGTTTTCAGATTTAAATGGCATTTTAAATGCTAAAACAATACTTAAAAAAAGTGTGTGTGTGTGTGTGTGTGTGTGTGGGGGGGGGGGGGGGGGGTAACACCACGAAGAGCACACTGAAACACATAAAAAATAAAAGCTATGTTATTAACGACATTTTAATTATAAAATAAATGACATTGAAATAGTTCCAAAATATATGTCCACGAGGTTTTTGTAAGATTGGGGTGGTTCAATTTAGATAACCCACCCTTTACTTTTTTCAACCACCGATTTCAAGGCTTTACCAAGTATCAATATTCTTAGGTTATCTCCACTGTAAATGATAAAAATGTAGTGTAAAATATTAAATTTGGCATACATTACTAAGAGCATCATGCAGTGCAATGTGGTAAAAAACCAACCGTGCAATATACAGTACATCACGTTGTTGGTAGCTGAGCGTACTTGAAAATCTCACCCACCACTCAATGGACAGTCAATTGCGGGAGATAAAATGTGTATGGCGCAATGAAGAAAACATCGCGCAAAGATAGAAGCCACGACGCGACATAATGTAAATTGCACTGTGAGTAGAATTTTCAAGCACACTCAACTACAAACAACGCAATGTACTATATATTGCGCTGTTGGTTTTTTACCATATTGTGTTGCATGATGTTCTATATATGTCATATATGTCAAATTTAACATTTTACACTATATTTTTAGCATTTACATCGGAGATAGTTTTAGAGCACATGTCATTAGATGGGACATGGACCTAACCTTTAATATCCCATATTTTTCTATTAGTAATTTTATATGTATATTTGAGCTGATATATATGTGGGTGGGTGCGTGGGTAAGTCATAGGTAGGTGAGTTTTGAAGATGTTCACGTGGCTAAATTATATTATAACATTAAGAGGTGACAAGATGTGAATAATTTGATGGGAGTGAATCAACATGCATGGCCACGTGGCTAGGGCCGGCTTGAGGAAAAATGAAACTCTAAGCGAAATTTAATATTCACAAAAATTGGAGCCCTGTATCATTGTTTTTTTTTTTCAACAAAACAATCTTAAAATCATAATATTTATATATTTGAAACAAAAAAAACTCTAAAAACTAGAACCAATCAATTACCAAATTAAAAAATAAAATAATAATAATAATAAATACAACAATTAACATAAGATTGATAGATAAATCTTCGAGTTTGTAACAAAAATATACAAAACCATCCAAGAACTATCTAATAGCCTATTCTTCGTACAATAAATACACCTAATATTGTACCACTAATCAAGAATAAAACTAATTTTAACAAGTAAAGTGTAAATAACTAAATCTAACAATATAAAATTAGAGCTAAATAATCATAAATTCTAAAGTGTAATTTTGTATACTTTAATACTTGTGCTAGTCTTCAAGAAATATCATAAATCATAAATCCTAAATAATTATAAATCATAAAATCAATATTATCCTAAATAATCATAAATCAAGAAATATGGAATAAAATCAATAAATAATCAACAATAAAAATTCAACAAATCAATATCATGTTAATTGCTAAATAATCAAAAAATATGGAAGCAATGGAAAAGAGAAAACGAAAAATCAAGAAATTAGGGCTTAAGAATCTTAACCTTGGTTGGTGAGTTGGTGCCCTTTCGGAGGCTTGGAGTTCGCAGGCTTCCAACGGAGCTAAGGAAGAGGGGAAAAATGGAGCTGAGGAGGTGGAGAGGAGCTGGGGTGGAGTCAAAGAGGAGAGAGACAGAGAAAGAGGGAAAAACGGGAAAAAATGAGAGAAAGAGGAGAAAGGCGCAGCAGTGGAAAAGAGAAAGGAAAAGGAGGGGAAGCTGTAAGTGAGGAGGAAAAAAAAGAGAGAAAAAACTCTGAAAATTTTAAGTTTTAAGTGGTCACTTAATTTTTTAGGTTACCGAACATCTTTTTGTACCACTTAAATCTGAAAATTTTAAGTTTTCATATTTAAGTGGTAAATTAAGTGGCAAGTGAACAACACCATAGTATCTCTCTCCTCAATTTAATTTATCCTACTTTTTAAAATGCCCCTCAAGTTTGCTTCCTTACAATTAGATACCTAAAAATTTTTTTTTTGCCCTCTCTCCATGTGGGGCCCTAGGCATTTGCCTTGGTTGCCTCCCCATGGAGCCAGCTCTGCACGTGGCATCCATGTTTGTTTCTTACTTAGACTTTGGTCATATACCAGTTTTTTACCTGCTTGATAAGCGAGCGAGTTTAAAAGTTTTATACATAATTAAATTATACGATTCATTTTGTGAATAATATGTATTAGACATGTATTAAATTAACTGTTAGAGTGAGAAACAAATACAAAATACACCTCAAACAAATAGAGATAAAAGTGGCAAAGCAAGTATGATGCATTTGTAACTAGGCCATTAGGAAATATGTAAGTTAAAAAATATTTGAAGTACCAATATATATCTTATGCATATTTGAATTCTCCAAAGTTGAAAACATAAAATAAAATATGACTATTGTATAGCAAGGTTGTATTGTATGGTGAAAGAACAATAAAGTTACATAAACATTAGATATCCTACTTTTTTGGAATTGCTGAATTTGAAGATGAGAACTCCTCCATCGATCCCTGCAATTACAGTTTGATGAAAATTATACAATCAATAACTATTTGTAAGCTTAAATGAATTTATTTTTAATATTGAGTATGGATAATTTATGTGTAGAAGTATAAATAAGTAATAGCAAATATTGTTTTTTTATTCAATGACTTACATCCTTAGGTTTGTTTTCTTCATTTTCTTTATTGTGAAAATGTTTGATGGGACTTGATTCCTTTTGCTTGCTACTGGATGACACGTTTGATTCTTCAGCAACTTGTGTTGGTGATTTTACTTCATCGATTTTCATTTGAGGTCCATCATCACCACTTTTCATTTTTTTCTCTTATGTTAATTTTAAAGAACTATTAAATTGAATAAATGATATTTTAATTATTTAGATATTTTTGATAACCTACATAATTTGTCTCAGAAGAATTGGTGAGTTGCGTTTGGCTCTTCGTAACGGTGTAGTTTTCGTAGCAGAGCCTTAAGTTGAACCTGTTGAGCTTAAGATGAAATAAGAAAGTTTTTCCAACAATTGTGTTTTAAACAATTGGTAGACCACCATCTTCTTCCTGCATTGTTATAGAAGAAGTTGTAAGTATTATTTATTTTAAAAATTATGTGGGAAAAAAAACATTATTTGTGTTCTAACGTCACTTACAAAATTTATATCCTCGGAGTTGAAGATTTGGGAAATTGAAAATTCCAAAAACAAATTCTACTTCCTTGTGAAACGTGACAAAAGTTGTATTTTATGTTTCATCATGGACTTGTACATGTAGCTTGTATTTATTAAAAGATGTCAATCATAGTTATAATTAAACTTTTCAAATATGAAATTACTTAATTCATTGTGTACCTGAGTGTTGGTAGAACCTCATTTGTCTAATATTCACACCTAAAAGTGGATTATCATTTGTGTGTTTCTATAGATATAATTTCAGCTTTGTACATTAACATCACTTCCTTAAGTTATAAAATATGGAAGAATACTATAGACACCCCGATCCGTGACCCCCGCAAGAATCCTAACGACTTTCGAGAATTACTGTTTTTGGGTCCGGGACTCACCCGAGTACCCGAAACTACCCCGAAAGGGTTTATTGGCCAACAAACCTATTTTTAAGAGAGATTGTCGCACGACATATCACATTGTCGCGCGACAATCCCTCCTGACACCAGACCATCCACTCTCTGACACATCAGTCTGTCAAAAATATCACTTCAGCCGTTTGTCGCGCGACATTGGACACTATGTCGCACGACATATGCCCCCTTTGGAGAAATGTCGCGCGACAATCCTCCCTGAGCAGTATAAATAGGCAAACACCCCCAAGGGTTCAAGGACAGCAACTTGGGATTGAAGAATTATTGGCTTATATCTGATTTTCTAGTTTTTTATCAAGCATTCTCGATCCTCGTCTTATTTTTGAAGAATTATCGAATCTATTCTCGACACTCAGCGTGTCCCGTCTCTGGAATCGAATTCTCAGAAATATCTGAAGAAGGAAAAGATCATCATCGCCGAAAATCTCTCCGCCGTATTATATTTTCTTTCTTATTATTATTCTCGTCGGGAAGGTAAAGAAAGTCTCTTCTAGTATTTAAATTATATATCTGTGTACTTGTTTTACCTCTGTTATTCAGTCCACGTTTTATTTGAATAAACTTATTGCCAAGTTACAAAGTAGTCTACTGTTTTCAAAACAAAAAGACCCTGATAAAATCATTTGCAAAAATGGGAAGAATAAGTACATTATCGTCCGAACAAAATCCTGTTTTCAAAACCCGGACTGATAAAATTTATCTAGGAATTAACATCAACATATCATGTATTTTTAGACTGCGACGTATCTGATAAAACTCCCCTCAATAGTTCTAATTTCATATTAAATTAGTTCCAAATATAAGATTCGAACTTTTACAAAAGTAATCACAATATAAGAAAACCGTCATTATTTGAGAAATAATACGGGAAACTCTCCCTCTCAAAATAAAACAACTTTTAACACTCATATTTACATCTTTCAAAATAATAAAAACATCGGATCTCGGAACACAAAGGTTTTTTTTTATCCCTTTCCCCGCTTTTCCCAAAAATTAGGATTTTTACTTAGAAAGTAGTAGACTCTCAGTAAAAGCATCCAAGTTTTTCAACATAGAATAAATATATAAAAGACCACTAGAGACCGAAAGGGCGGAATGGGTGCTTAACACCTTCCCAAACCGTAATATAGTTTCCGAACCCTATAGAATCCTGGTTTCATAGATAAACGTGTAAAGAAAGGCTTGTCTATAGCCTTTCCTCTTACACGACCCTTTTTGTCCGTTTTCTCGTAAAACGTGCTGGTGACTCTGAATGAACCCCTTTGCATCTAGAAATAGAACATAGGGACATGTGATATAAATTATCCAAAATACTCCAACAAATGGAACAACGGAATCCGTTCCGACGTTTCAGACGCCCAACCGAACGGGGACGAGACCCGGGGGTCGCATTTGCGGATTCTCACAAATACATACCCTAGAGTTAGAATCTGAGTGTAGGTCCAATATCTCTGCTATTGTCATCTGTTTGAATGGTTTGGAAGCTGCATTTATTTTACGAACCACATTGCCGTCGTACATTTGCATGAATTCTGTAACCTCCAAAATGTCAAGATTAAAATAAATCTTGCTTACACTTGTTGTAGACAAATATATTTGACCTAGTAAAAACATATCTTAATTTTTATTGTGTTTCTTTAATAAAATATTATTTTAGATAAAATTTAATACTAAGAATTCATAATATAACCTCTAAATATTATATTGTAAATTGAATAGTACAAAATATACCATTGTATTATATTTTAATTTGGGGAATATTTTTTATTTATCGCCTCTATGGGCGGGACCTCAAATAACCTGTGACGCCCTGCGAGTGATTAGTACTCCCTTGGGGGGAGGAATTGTAGCTCAAAGGGGGCATCCCACATCAGAAGATGGGAGATTCTTGGAGACCTATATAAGTAAGAATCGGTCGCTAATTAAGTACGAGGCCTTTTAGGCTGACTTCAGATCCCATCAGAACTCCGAAGTTAAGCGAGTCGGTGGCCAGAGCAATCCCAGGATGGGTGACCCCCTGGGAAGCTGGTCGTGAGCTCCCAGAAACAAAGCCGTGCGAGAAAGGGCTGCCCAATTTGTGCTAAAGCAGAGCCACTCAAAGCGGACAATATCGTACTGAGGTGGGACCGGGTCGTTACATAACCTCCCTAAAATAATTGTGAAAATAAAAACAAATTGTTGGCACTGGGCTTTATAAACTATCCCCCAAAAACTGAACAAACCAAACCAAATATAAACCACTACTAAAATAAAAATATAAAACAATGTCTGCATAACTAGTGCAATCTAAATATATATCAGTACGAGGAGATGACATGGTACACGTCACTTAAGTAGTTGTCTGAAGAGGAGTTGTGTCGCACCAAATTGGAACTAAACGATTAAGCCTCATCGATGCCATACGATCCGAAATGGCGTTTCCCTTCCTATAGATGTCGGAGCAGTAGAAACACATACCTAAAAGAAGCTGCTTGCAGTTATGACATCTCATGGCAACACGCCAGGGATGCAGATAAGTAGAAGATTATAAGCATTGAATAACAGCCTTATAATTCAACTTGATCCAAAACCTACGTCAATCGGGTTAATGAGCATACTCTATACCTTGAATAGCTGTCGAGATCTTCCCAGTGAAAGTCATACCAACACTGACATCAAAATAATAAGCAGCAATGATGACCCCCATGTGATCTCGAGCAATACGCATAATTGTCGTTATACCCAGGGCACCCTGAGCCATGTCATCCATATTTAGCTTCACCCACCTAACCTGAGAAGGAAGCTAATGAACTGAGATAGTAAGATCGGCGCAAATTAGCCTAACTTGCACTCTAAAGTCTTTAAGCATAGAAATATCGGACGCTAACTGACCCATATGCCTCGTAGAAATAGTATAAACCATACGCAACCAACCCGTCAGAGAAGTGAGATATTATTGGAAAATAAAATGCCACTCCTAAAACACCTTCTTAATGTGAGCCTATTAAATAAAATATAGCCCCATGTATAAAGAACCACATCAACCCACAACTGAAAAAGTCCGAGGACAAAAAGACTAGCAAGAAACAAACAGCGGCATATTTAAAAACCGTTCAAAAGACCTTAAACAAGTTAATTTCTTAATTTTTTCTAGTATATCTTTATTATAAGGCAATCAATAATTACTAAAAGTTATCACTCGTAGTTTATAGTTACAATCTTGAAAATTTTAAAGTAAAATAGAACAAATCCCTAGATTTTATCAATAACTAAATTTTAGGGTAAGGGCGTACGAATAATTTTTATTAATTCAAGTTTACACTTAAAAATAAATTACTAATTGCAAGAATATATATGCGAAAACTGGTATTTATAAAATATGCATTTTAAAAAAAAATTGGTCCATTCTTGGTGACACTCGAATCCGATCGTTCACAAAGTTAAAGAAGTTTTAAAATAAATAATACTACACCTATTGAAAAAGCAAATTTTTGGTGTCAACTATACAAAAACGCTAATTAAATTATAAAAATATTCTGTCATTTACTTTAAATATAAGAATTATTTGCTTTATCATGTGCAAAATTGAATAATTTTCTTGGCGTAGGTAAAACTTAGGGCTGGATTCAGTTTGGTAACTGAATTGAACCCTATAATATCGAACTAAATCGAAATTTTAGTATCACTAAAATGTAAACCAATCTCGAACTGAGTAGTAGTTAGTAATTGTGGTAATCCAGAGCCGTGACTCGAGAGGCGTCCTCGTTCTCGGTTTTTAATTGTTTTAAAGGAGAACGTGTGTTTTGTAGAGTCGCCATTTTGTTTTACGAGAAAATAAACAAAAGATCGTATGAAGGACAATTCGAAACGAATTATCGTTCATACGTTTAAAACCAGAGATTCATTTAAAAATACTTTGCTAGGGTTCGGGAACTACGTTACGAATTGGGAAGGTGTTAAGCACCTAATTCGCCCTTTCAGTCTCTTAATGGATCATGTATTCAATTCCTATTTTAGATATCTTGCAAGTAGTTTGGATAGTCTTCAGAATAGTCCTTTTCGGATAAATTCAGTTTAAAACAGTATTTTGAAATCAGACTCGAGCTTTTGCGAGCGCCTACGTATTAATTCATAGAATGAAATCAGAGTCTCGTAGTTCCTTTCTTTTTGGAAACTGTTTTTGTGTTTTTATTTTGAAAACGTGTCAAAACGAATTTTAGACTTCTTGTAAAACTTAGAAAGGACTTATTTTGAAAGTAGTGGACTTCTTTGCAAGTTATCTAATTTTTAAAACGGATATTGAAATGCAGTATTGGAAATTAGAAAAGTTATAAAAAAACGTACCTGATGCGCTTGAAGAACAGAACCTTGCCTTGATTTCCTTCTTTGTCTCCTTCTCTCTCTAAAATTTTCTCTCTCCAAAATTTTCTCTCACCAACTTTCTTCTCTCTAGATATTCCCTCAAAGAAATACCTCTCTAATAATTTTGACAGAATCTACACTTACTAAAAACACTATTGAGTGTTGATGATCCCAAATGGGATCCCAAGGGTCCTATTTATAGCAAAAATTCCGCCAAAAACGCTCCAAAGGAGGCCAACCGCAGGGGGTAGCCGCAGGGCGTGCGGCTGGTAGCGTGCGGTTTGGTGGTTGCGGTTGGGGCGTGCGGCTGGGTGCCAACCGCACGGCTGGCAGGTAGCCGTACGGTTGGTGCGTGCGGTTAGGGGCTGTGGCTGGCTCACCAAAATGCACAGAAACACTCGGGAAAAACCTAATTTTTTAACGGGGCGCTGCCCCGCACCCCACGACCTGACCGGGCAGGTCGATCCCTGTCCTAGTAAGCGAAGAGGCAACAAAGGTTATCTTAGACTCCTAACGCATCTGGAATTGGAGTCTTTCCTATCAGTCTTCTACATGCATGATGAAAAAATGTAAGATGATTGTGTTTTAAGAAAAGCATATTCGCACGAGAGTCGCGGATTGGGGTGTTCACAGTAATCAAAAAATCGGTTTGGTATTGGTTTAATTTTAGTAAAATCGAATTCTCCATACACAACAAAATATACAGCATCACAAAATCAAATACAAGCAATAGATCTGAAATAGTAGAATCAAACAACATAAGGAAAAAATTTCTTGTTTCAAACCAAATTGGAAGGGTTTAACTTTACCAACCACTAAACCCTTTCAAGATAAACAAAGTGAGAAAAAAGTGAAAATCGATTGAACTGGTGGGTTTACAATAAATTCAACACAAAATTGGAAGGTTTTGAATATATTGAAGTGGAGGTGGTAACCTAGATATGGGAGGCGACGAAGATGGAAGAACCTGGGGGTGAGGAGGAAGGAGTGATACTTTCCTTTTCGGGACGAATCGAATTAAGAGTCTCGTTTTCTTTTCATACATAATAATGAATTAGTGGAGGTAACAAACATCATTTCCTTCGATCTTAATCCTTTCAAGTCAAAGGAAGAATATTCAATTAGATTGTGCTTGACGCGCCGGATTAAAGAACAAGAGAGGATTACTTTATCCTATCCCATGTTTGGTATTCATCGATCAAGATTGGATATCGGGATGAATTATTTATCCCATTAAACTTATCCCACCACGGGATGGATTAACGAATCCCACCTTAGAGGTGTGGGTTTATTTTATCTTGTCCAGATAGGATTAACTAATCCAATCCGACTTTCTAATTCGACGCGTCAAACATATCATTATAATATATGTTTTATTTTTTTGTTTGCTATCATGAATCTGTAATTAAAGTTATAATTTTAATTCGCTTCTAGGTAGGAACTAAATTTTGTAGATGTATTACAAATATTTCAAACTACACTTACTGTTTAATTACTGTTCCAAGACTAATATGAATTATTGTGTAATC
Organism: Lonicera japonica; assembly: GCA_021464415.1. Lineage (NCBI taxonomy): Eukaryota > Viridiplantae > Streptophyta > Magnoliopsida > Dipsacales > Caprifoliaceae > Lonicera > Lonicera japonica. The sequence goes on from CM038469.1 coordinate 23,901,677, forward strand.
TCAATTATGGAAACAAATGTGAATTATAGACCATATTCTAATCTCAAGTCCGGAAAGTGGATATAATTGACAGTAAACTATATATAATAGAAATATCATTTTATTATTACAATTTATACTTACTTTTTGATATATTATTGACGGTGGATAGAAGTAAAAATTTGGTGGATAATTTACATTTGAAATAAAAAGAATCATTATTTTATAAAAATTATGCCAATATTGATTTTTGTAAATTTATCCAACAACGTGGTTAAACTTAGTAGGCAATAGAGTTTAACTTAGTAAAACCCAAAAAGATGGATACATTGACAAATTTCGCGGATATAAATAAAATAACCTTTGTTAATTACTAACCAAATCGATTAGGTTGTTTAAATTTTTTTGATTGTTGAAATTTAAATTTTGAATTATTTGATTTTCTATATTTTTGTAATTGATTAAGTTGTTAGAAGTTATTTGATTGTTTAAATTTGAATTTCAAATTTTATTTTATAGATATTAGTTTCTAGCAAGATTCTAGGAGTTTAGATTAATTTAATCATCAATTAGATGATGGGGACATTATAGGAATAACAATAATATAAATTAGTTTTGTAATTATATTAATTTAATTTTAATTCTTTATCTGCAAAAAAATTTATTTTAAAGAAAACTTTGGACCTTAATTTATTGGTATAAAAGTTGTATCCTTAAATAGATAGATAAAGAAATATTCGTGTTTAAAACTAATTGCCCCTATTTTTATTTATTTAATTAAAGTGGATGTACTTATTAATCTAGAGAATTTTTTAATATTAAATTATTAACAAAATAATATTTATAAAATTAAATCAATACTACTTTTTGTCAGTCTATCCACACTCGTAAATTAATTTAATAGGTAATGAGGACTAACTTAACAATGCGGATTAACTACAAGATATCGTGTGTAGAAATAAAATCACCCTTCTTAAAATACATACAATTCTTCTTCAGAATACTTATAAACTTGTAAGTTTAAAACAAAGAAAAATAAATGCATATTAGGAAACAATTGGTTATATATATATATATATATATATATCTATATATATCCATATTTTTGCATTTAAATTTATAAATTTCACTTCAAGATTCATATTTTTATATGTTCACTTTTTTGTCGTTAAACATGTAATTTCACACTAATATATTTTTCAATAATCATTTTTTACAAACTTGTAGTCAACTTCTAAATTCTAACGTATTTCTTGTTTTTTTAATGAAAAGTTGTAGTAGATTTTTTAAATTCTGTGCAGTTATTTTCTTACAAATATGCAATAACATCAATATTGTAGTGAATTTTGTAATTTTCAATGAAAATTTTTAAACCAAAATTTCAAAAATAATCTCATAATTTGTAGAGAAATTTGATGTTGCGCAATAAATCTAGTAAGAAGAATTAAAATTCGGAACCAATTGACGTAAGGAATGCAATTAGCAAATTGGGAAACAATTCATTACATTTGGTTGTGTGTATATTATTTCATTTATACTTGTTTCATTTCAACAAAAAAATTTGTAATGTGATTTTTTCTGCATGAACTTTGTGGGAGTATAAAAATTATGAAGATAATAATGAGCCTGAACATGAGCCGGCCCAAACTCTATGAGAGAATTTGTAAAGGGGTAGAGTAATTAAGCCATTTTTAGTCTTTTACCCTTAACCCTAATGTAAGATATGTAACCCTAATTCTATGAATATAAATAGAATAAGGGATAGCCATCAAAGGGGGCCTCCCTCCAGATCCTAAAGAGATAAAGTGGTAACTTGTATCCTCATTTCAATTGCCTTTGAGCTAATAAATCAAACACACACACACAAACGGATGATGTACTGCCGGAATAGTATAAGCGCTACCGGAGGAACCTACCGTACCCAAAAATCTCTTGTTTCCACTATTATTTTCATCTATTACTCCATTGATTTTGCTAAGAACTTCATTATGTGGGTTTGCCCAAATTTTTGGCCACCCATAATTGGCGCCGTCTGTGGGAAATCGACTCGACATTCCCGAGTTCTTAGCATTTTTCATCTTCACTTCCGCTTCATTTTCTGCCCAAGGAAATTGCAGAAAGAGGAAACAAAGGCTACATGAAACATTGCTATCAACATCAGATAAGCCTTATTATATTCTTAATTGCATATGAGCATTCTTTTAATATTATTTGACCATTATTAGTTTTGTATTGCCGAGCCTATTTCAAAAAGATACATCTGTGTAAAAATAAAAAAAAGTTTTAAAATTTTGATTATTTTGAGATCTTGGTCCAAGTAGGCCAAAAATATATCTTTCAGTATAAAAGAAAAAGGCTCAAGCTAATTACCATGTTGTTGTCCAGCTCAACTAGTTGGCTCCCCTTTTAAAACAAGGGTTGCAGGTTCAATACTCAGCAGTAACAAATATTTTTTGCTGAGTTTATTTACTTCAATGGCCAGATCTATTAAAATAGGCCAAAATGCATATTGAATCTCAAAAGTATGTCAATAACACGAGGTCTTGTGTTCGATTCTCAGCCAAAACAAACATTTTTGCCGAAATCATTTACTTCAATGGCCAAAGCTTGGCCGATTATATTATATCATAGAAATGCATACATATTTTTAAAATTGACTCCAGCCGAGTTGGTTGACTCTCTAACTGTCATTATGTAGGTGATCATGAGTTCAACACTTGGCTATGACAGAATATTTTTACTCGGCATATTACTTGCCGAGCTCACACAAGCCTGAACGAGTTATCAAATAGAAGTACGAATGAAATTTCAAAGATGTCCTTAGCCGAGCTGGTCAAGTACTGAACTCATAAGCTCAATGTACAAGGTTCAAATCCTGGCCAAGACATAATATTTTTACTCGGCATATTACTTGCCGAGCTCACACAAGCCCGGACGAGTTATGAAATAGAAGTACGAATAAAATTTCAAAGATGTCCTTAGCCGAGCTGGTCAAGTGCTGAACTCATAAGCTCGAGGTATAGGGTTCAAATCTTGGCCATGACAGAATATTTTTACTCGGCATATTACTTGCCGAGCTCACACAAGCCTGAACGAGTTATCAAATAGAAATACGAATGAAATTTCAAAAATGTTCTTAACCGAGCTGGTCAAGCGCCGAACTCACAAGCCCGAGGTACAAGGTTCAACTCTCGGGCACAACAAAATGTTTTTAATTCGGCAGAATAATTGCCGAGCTTGCACAGGCCCAACTGATCTATATAAAGTTGAAGCACGAATAAAATCCCAACAAAGTATCTAGCCAAGTTGGTTAACCACTTTGTTCCAAACATTGAGGTTAGGAGTTCAATACTCAGCCATGACTAATATTTTTGTCAAGCAGTGCATAATTTACTTTCAACAGCCTAAGTTCTCAGGCAACTCGGCATGCGAGAACTATAACAACTGGGATTCTAACTTGGATGGTCGGAACTCCTAGAATCAGGAAAGGAGCTTATGTATTGAGACTTAGCTGAGTTGGTGTGCAGCGCAGACAATATCATACTAAGGTGGGACCGGGTCGTTACATGCTTGTTCAACACCCAACAGCGATAAATTGATTTTTCGCAACAGAAGTTCATGACAACTCTTTTAAAGGTAAGTTTTATGACTTTCTTACTATATATTCTTTAAATTGTATAAGCATACAAATACATACTAGAAACATAATAGTTTCAGTCAAGAATTAAAATTTTGAGCTATATGCTAAAGAGCACGAACATGATATAATGAACATCAGAACCTTCAAATTTTGATACATTAGAACTTTTATACCATAGTCAGCCTGAGTATACCAAACATTTTGCATGCTTGAAGACCCCTACTATGCAATTTATTTTGCAATCGGCATTACTAAAGAAAAACTTCGATAGCAATAATTCATCTAAAAAGCTTGTTATGTATTTGTTCTTGCGATAGATAATAAAAAATACAAAATTATTGGTAATTGGAAGCCATTTTTATGCACGACATGATTAACACTTCTTGCAAATATTCATGTTCACAAAAAAGGGAGGGAGATGGATAAGGTCATTGTTACTTATAACCAAATGCTCTCTTTGGTAAGAAAGTTGCACATACAACTATACATTATTCCTGCCGAAAGATTGACATGATAAATCACAGTTCTAATCCTCATACTATCTTTATATTGAATAGTAGCTTTGTGAAAGCTAAGGAGGCTTGCTGTAGCCAAATCTTTATAATCAAAGATTGTCAATTTACAAGGGGTCAAAGCATGGCAGCCACATTTTGTTTCGGAACGCCTTGGTGTATCCATTTCGGCAAAAAAGAAAACGTGTAAGACCCTGCTCAGTCAAGGCGGCAAAAAAGAAAACGTGTAAGACCCTGCTCAGTCAAGGCAGCAAAAAGAAATCGTATAAGACCTTACCGAGTCAAGGCGGCAAAAAAAAAGTGTAAGACCTTACTCAGTCAAGGCGGCAAAAAGAAATCGTGTAAGATCAGTCAAGGCGGCAAAAAAGAAAACGTGTAAGACCTTGCTTAATTAAGGCGGCAAAAAGAAATTGTGTAAGACCTTGCTCAGTCAAGACTACAAAAAAAAAACGTGTAAGACCTTGCTTAGTCAAGGTGGCAAAAAGAAATCGTGTAAGACCTTGCCCAGTCAAAGCGTCAAAAATTAAATAAAGCTTTTATCAAATTTAAATAAGACCTTTATTTTCAAAAGGCAAATTTTGCTTAAGACCTCGCTCGGTAAGGCAGTGTATTAAGACCTTTCGACGATTAAAGGCGAATTTCACTAAGTCCTATATTTTTCATGAAGGGCAAATTCTACATAAGACCTTGATCAGCAAAACAAATTTAAAAAAAAAAACCCTTTATTCATCAAAAGTATTGTGTTCAAGATAAGACCTTCTTATTGACAAAAGGTAATTTTTTAAGACCTTTCTAAAGTTTAAGGCGAGACCTCCTACAGGAGCATGATCTTTCTAAAGCTCGTTGCAGCTAGTTGGATAAATGTAAGACCTTTCTTCAAGGGCATTAAAGACCTCCCCTGGGGGCACAACAAAGGCCGGTTAAACCGATTAAATTACCGGGTAGGCAGGGCCCAGAAAGCTACCATAAGGACCACTCTCATGCTTTAGCCGAATCGTTTTTATTGCTTTGATAAACTGCACAAAGTTTAAACTTTTAACTTTAAAAAGTTACGAAGGCCGAGTAAGCCACAAAAATATCAGCCAACTCGGCCAAGATGATTGTTTCTGCCCTAGGGATAAGTTGATGAGGTCTAGAAGGCCAAACAAAAAATGATGCTTGACCACCGAGCAAATTAGCCTAGCAAAAATAGAGGAAATACAAGTACGATCAAAGCTCCATCCATAAAAGCCAGACAATTGATCACATATGGTAGGGGTCCTAGGCCCATTGACTACAAGAGGAAGAATTTAAATAAAAAAATGTGCTCGCCCAACACCAATAGTCACCTACTCGGCAATAGGTGCTTCTTGATTTACAACAGTTGGCCTAACAACCCGGTCAGCAACAACAACAACTTGTTAGGTCGGCAAGAGAAGATGATTTAGCACGCCGACCATTCATATATCAATGCATCTCACTTCCCTGCCACAAGATTTGAAGTTTTTCAGGAAAGCTTTCTTATAACACTTGGTGAATTATTTCGAAGACTACAAGAATAAGAAAGCTGATGGTCCAAGCACATGAACTCACCTTGCTTGCCAAGCTCACGTGCTTGGGGGGCAATTGTGGGAGTATAAAAATTATAAAGATAATAACGGGCCTGGATATGAGCCAGCCCAAACTCTATGAGAGAATTTGTAAAGGGGTAGAGTAAGTCATTTTTAGTCTTTTACCCTTAACCCCAATGTAAGATATGTAACCCTAATTCTATGAATATAAATAGAATAAAGGATAGCCATCAGAGGGGGCCTCCCTCCAGATCCTAGAGAGAGAAAGTCATAACTTGTATCGTCATTTCAATTGTCTTTGAGCTAATAAATCAAACACACACACAAAAACGGAGGATGTACTGCCGGAATAGCATAAGCGCTTCCGGAGGAACCTACCGTATCCAAAAATCTCTTGTCTCCACTATTATTTTCATTGATTACTCCATTGATTTTGCTAAGAACTTCATCATGTGGGTTTGCCCAAATTTTTGGCCACCCACAAACTTGTATGATAGTTCTAAGTTATGTGATTTTAACTATATTTTTATGTTTTCCTATTTAATTTCTTAGGTTTTAACTTTGTAGTGTGTGTGTGCATATGCATATATTTGGTTCCAATTCCTTCATAAGTTACCGGCTTTTGAAGGTTGTTGTGCTTGGTCAATGTGTGTGTGTGTGTTATAACCTATCAAAAAAAAAACTTAAATTTATGATTTTATATATTAATTCATTTTTGCAACCAAATGTTCAAATTAAATAATTCATAAATTAAGCAATTATAAATAGTCTAATTTGTAAATTGAAGGACAATCAAATAGGCTCTTTAGAAAATAATTTAGCATATATAATATATATGGTATAATATATATATATATATATATATATATATATATTGTTACCATAATCATAAATAAAACATTTGTTTTGGAACTTCCTGCCCTTTTAGATACTGGTGCAGATCTAAATTGTGTCAAAGAAGGATTAGTTCCAACAATGTATTATCAAAAAACAAGTGAAAGACTAAGTTCTGCTAGTGGTAGTAAAATGGAAATGAAATATAAATTACCTAAAGTACATATCTGTCAAGATGGAGTATATTATAAAACAGCTTTCCTCTTAATAAGAAATATGACAGATAAGGTTATATATAATATTATATATATATAATATATATATATATTGATATGGATATATATATGTCAAACATTAAAGCAATTAATTCAAGTTTAATCCTTTTCATTAGTTATCCTAATCAAGATTTTCTTTCTTGTTTTTAAAATCTTATCGCAAACATTTTGTTAAAATGTAATCATTCAAGGAACTTTTTCCTATTTTCCGAAATTAGAAAGTGAACAATTTTTTTAACTATAGTAAATTATTTACCTCCCGTGAAAAAGGTCAAACATTCGGTAATTTTTATATTAAAGATGACCTCCATGTAATTAGGCCTCTCCAATTTTTTTTGCGTGTAATTTTCTCTAAAGCCGTGTTTAGAAACACGGAAAAAAAAACGTGAAGGAAAATATATATTTTTTATGTGTTTGGTCTATGGGAAATTATTTAAAACTTTTTTGCGGGAATTTTTTTTTGCAGAACAATTATGCAAAAAACACAAGATTTTGCAGAAAAGTTACAAGAAAAATTATGCTAATTACTAATATTATGTATTTAATATCTAATTGATGAATTTTATTATATTAGTGATTTCTTTGTACTCCAATGAAATTATATTCATTTTTTCAATCTTGGTCATTTTAATTTTGATGTCAACAAAATGCAAACATGAAAGTATGTTTCTTTCATTCGCTTCACTTTACCTCACGTTTCTTGAGAATTATAACATGCACAACTTTTTTGACAATCAAACGGATCATAAGTTTTAACAGTATCTTTATTAGAGCATCTATAATGACAAATTTTGTAACACCCCCGCCTTAATCCACAGGATAACACCTGTAATTAAGACTTAGAGCGTTACTAACCCAACTTAGTAAAACTAAGATAGGTATATACTAAAAGGAAACAAACTAGCAACAACATGCATATCAAGGGTTCTAAGCAAGGGGTATATAATCATATCATAACATTCAAGCATGCATCATATATGTATACCCAAACCATATGAATTCTCAAAGTATATAACTCCTCGGGCTAGCCGTGGCTTCCCGAAAAACACATATACACCAAAAATGAATTTTATTAGAGCTTCTAATTCATCCTTGATCCCGTCGCTTCTCTGTTCTCATGAAACTCGTGAGTACCTGTAAGGATTTAAAGAAACAAGGGTGAGCTATTTGCTCAGTAGGGGGGGTGAAGTACATATGTTCAAAAACTGGTTTATGAACATATCTTTCAAACCACATGTAATTCGATAATATCAACAAGAACCATGTTCATCAAATAAATTATGTATGAACGTGCTAATGCAGTTTACCTCTCGTGTCAACCGATTACCATACAATAGAAAGCTTGAGCTGTGACTATCATCCAATGCCACTGAGATGTCGAATCATCAAGTTAATACCCCATATGAATATTGTAGACACCCCGAATCGTGACTCCCACAAGAACCCTAACGACATTCGAGAAGTATTGTTTTTGGAGTCCGGGACCCACCCGAGCACCTGAAACTGCCCCGAAGGGGTGTGTTGGCTAAACAAACCTATTTTTAAGGGGAATTGTCATACGACAAATCAATATGTCGCGCGACAATCTCTCTTGTGTCGCGTGACAAACCCCTCTGACACCAGACCATCCACTTTCTGACACATCAGTCTGTCAGAAACATCACTTCAGCCGTTTATCGCGCGACATGCTACACATTGTCGCGCGACACATGCCCTTTCTGGGGAAGTGTCGCGTGACATACTCTTCCCACCACTATAAATAGGCCAACATCCCCCAAGGGTTGAAGACAGCAACTTGGGATCTAAGAATTCTAAGTTTTAAATCTGATTTTCTATTCTTCTATCAAGTATTTTCTATTATCATTTTATCTTTGAAGAATTATGGAATATATTCTCGACACTCGACGTGTCCCGCTTCTGGAATCGAATTCTCGGAAATATCTGAAGAAAGAAAAGATTATTATCGCCGGAGATCTCTCTGCCATATTATATTTTCTTTCTTATTATTATTCTCGTCGGGAAGGTAAAGAAAAGTCCCTTCTAGTATTTAAAATTAGATATCTGTGTACTTGTTTTACTTCCGTTGTTCTGTCCACGTTTTACTTGAATAAACTTATTGCCAAGTTATAAATAGTCTACGGTTCTCTAAACAAAGGACCCTGATAAAATTATTTACAAAACCAGAAGAGTAAGTACATTATCATCCGGACAAAATTCTGTTTCCAAAACTCGGATCGGTAAAACTTACTTAGGAATTAAAAACTCGGTATATCCTATCTCTTTCATAGACTTTGATATGTCTGGTAGGACTCTCCTCAAGAGTTCTAATTCCATATTGAATTAGTCCCGATACAAGATCCGAACTTTTCCAAAAAAAAATTAAAACCAGAGAAAACCGTCATTATCTGAGAAATAATACGAGAAACTCTCTTTGAAAATAAAACAGCTTTTGTCACTTGTATTTACACCTTTCAAAACATTGGATCCCGAAACACAAAGATTTTTATCCCTTTCCCCGCTTTCCCCATAAATTAGGGTTTTTCACTTGGAAAGTAATAGACTGTTAGTAAAAGCATCCAAGTTTTTAAACATAAAATAAACATATAAGACCAATAGAGACCGAAAGGGCGGAATGGGTGCTTAACACCTTCCCAATCCGTAACATCCCAATCCGTAACATAGTTTTCGAATCCTATAGAATCCTGGTTTCGTAGACAAACGTGTAAAGAAAGGCTTATCTGTAGCCTTTCCTTTTACACGACCCTTTTTGTCCATTTTCTCGTAAAACGTACTGGCGACTCTGAACGAACCCTTTTGCATCTAGAAATAGGATATTGGGACACCCGATATTAGATTATCAACACAACGAAGCAAATGGAACAACGTAATCCTTTTCGACGTCTCAGACGCCCAAGAACGGGAGCGAGACCCGGGGGTCGCATTTGCGGATTCTCACAGTGGCGACTCTGCTGGGGACACTAGAAAACTAGACTCTTATATGTGGACTTTTGTTTATTTGTTGAATATTTTCTTTTATTGCTTTCCCTACTTTGTTTTTGTAATAATTGATTGAGAAGAAACATTTTTTCTAAAAAATGAAAGTTTTCCAAAAAATACGTAATAAAGATAATGATATTTGTAAAATCAATCTTTCGAACTTTGCACGCACTTTCACAAATCATGCATTGGTTCTACGAGTGTGAATTTACCCCAAACCCTCGGAAGTATTATAAGTGAGTAGGGAGTTGGCTTGCTTGGGCCAACATAAACCAAAAGCATTTACTTCCACTCTCCTTGACCAAGTACGCCCTCGAGGTATATCGAGTGACGAGAACACTCATGTACTCGGGAAGTATATCAAAAGATTATTGCACGTACCCACCCTTGGGGTATATCGCAAGGTCTTGCCAAATATGAGGGAGCCTGAAGCCTTAACCGTTCGTACACCTGCGCTGCATATAAGATCGAGTCAGCTAAAACATTTGTTAAAACAGTCGTAGTGGATGTACCACCTTACGGCTTCATTTACACCACCTTTTAAAACCCGAGTCTTTTTCTCGGTGATTTTATTTTAGTGGTTTTTTTGGCAAAAATCGAGTCACATCGCAGTCTTCCTTCATCTTCGCCACGTGGTTTCGTCTACAGCCGTAAAACGACGATAGTCTGAAAGGTTGGGCCGGTCGAGATCATACCGGAAGATTAGTGAGACCAAGCATATTCGCCATGACCGACGGACGTGAGGATCAAGAAATGGATCAAAGCCTAGCCGAGGCATCAGGAGTTCAGCCAACCTTAGCCGAGATGCATTGTTTGCTTATGATCGTCAGCAAAAATCTAACAAGTCTCACGACCGAGCAACAGAGTACCCGAATTCGAGTAGAAGAGTTGTCAGCCGAACGAACTGCACCACCAAGGTTTGAGCGACTACCACCGAATCGGGATCTGAATCAAGGGCAGTCGTCACAAGTACTTCCCCCAGTCCAAAGAATAAATCCACCACAAACAGGCCCCATCACAACTAGTCCCATCCAAACCGATCCCAACAATCAGAATCAATGGGCCCCAGATTTAGGCCCTACTTATCAACAGCAAGAGCCACCCATTGTCTGGCCACAACCCCAACCAGGTTTTGATCCCCAATACCAACCATGGCCACAAGTTCCCGCAAGGCCTGTTTCGCCCTCGGCCCCAGTAGCCCCTCCTAATGATTACCCAGACATTAACCGACTCTGAGCAGTGTATGCAGAATCGGTCATAGCTCGGGAACAGCCCGACGAAGTATCAAGAGAAAGTGAAGAAATAAAGAAGCTGAAGGAACAGATGAGGGTCCTGCAAAAGAGGGTTTCTCTAATAAAAGGAGCAGACGAGATCACAGATATGAATGATTTCTCCCTCTACCCAGAAGCAAGATTACCCCAGGGATTCAAGCTCCCTTTCATCACCAAGTTCACAGAAACCACACCCCCTAAAACTCATCTTCAATCCTACATCAGATCCATGCAAGTGTCCGGTTGTGGAGAGCCGGAATTAGCTCAGGCCTTTCACATGACTCTCACGGGGGCCGCCCTGAGATGGTTTTTTGATCTGGAGAGACACCACACAAAGACTTGGGGAGATATCGTCAAGGAGTTCATGAATAAATACGGGTCCAACGAAGATTTGAAAATTACCCGCAAACACCTGGAAATGGCCAAGCAAGGAGAAAAGGAAAGCTTCAACGACTTTGTCACACGCTGGAGAGAAATGGCCTCCCAAATGTCCAAACGGCCCGATGAAGAAGAGCAGTTGAAGATCATACAGAAGAATTTCACTCCAGCTGTATTAAGTTTCATGGGAAAGCATGTATTCCGACACTTCAGAACCCTGTTAAGCATGGGGTCACAAGTAGAGGAAGAGCTGGCCAAGAAGGCAGAGATAGATACCAAGAAAGCCTCATACACCGGAAGATAGACGGCCACTCCAGCCGTAAACCAATAGTTCTGGGATTAATCGTCTCGATCCCATATAAACATCGATAACAACAAAACCATAGTCCCTTGCCAATTTGCCTAGGTTCCCGGGCTCCACATTGATGGCTTATAGGCAGCCAAACCTTGCTCCCCCAGGGGTTTAGGGCTTTTCAACCTAAGGGCACCGGGCCTTACCTATTTTTTCCATCCCGGCAAGCACTATTTAATCAATACAGGATATCCATTTTTGAGGAATACAAGCTCCCCGAACCAATACAAGAAAATATAAGCCTTTCACGAGATAGCCAATTAAATCACAAGCCACAATTGCATTCAAGAACTTGCCGTAAAATCTCCGGGCCTCCGGTTGACACAATATAGATGTAGACTATGCAAATCATGCCATTTACTAAACATATGGGATAATTTATGCCATACACAATCAGCCAAATCCCACTTTATATCCTTTGGTGTGTATAATCCACCAACAATCCATTTTTAACAACAAATATTATTCACACAACCAATGGATATCTCTTATAGTTCAGATAACACTTTAAAGCAAGTGTGGATGGCATATTTTGTCTCAAATCATATTTTTATAGCTTCATCAATCATACAAATATCAAAATTTCACTTATTTTTCAATACACAAGCAAACACAAGTCAAAAGCTATCAATATTGAAGAATAAAAGGAAATCATTACGTTTTAAAAGCAAGAAAACCCCTACCTCAACTTATCAACGAGAAAGAAGAAGAAAATATGAAGATTCAAGCCTTATCCGAAGAAATCCCAGCGAGGAAGATAATGAATAGTGACCAGAAGGATGATTCGAAGGATTTGGACCTTTTATTTCGGATTGATGTTGAAAAATGAGCAAGAAACCTTCAAAGAACCACCTATATCTCTCTTTAAAGCCCTCAAGTTGATATGAGTGAGTTTTGGGTCGAGTTTGGTGAGTTAAAGTGATAAATGGTGAGAAAATATGGTTAAAACTCTAGAAAATTCGACACACAAGGGTCTGGGACCGATCCTAGGTTTTCTGGGATAGATCCTAGCCTAGGACCGATCCTAGGATTTCTGGGATCGATCCCAGAAACATTTTATCCAAGCTTTAGTTTTGACTGCACTGACCACTGTTGGTATTTTGGTCATAACTCCCTGCTCGGAACTCGGATTGGGGTGGTCTTTATGTCCACGAAAAAGTAATTCAAATATCTACAACCTCATAAGAGGAAGTTTCTCCAAATTATGGATATATTATCTCCAGAAATTCACCGAAGGCATTACTCTGCCAAAGCATTACCGAATGACCAGAATTTATCGATGGGCCTACTTTGCGCCCTTTTGACCCACAAAGAGTTCGAATTAGCTTTCGGTTAAAACATGAATGTTGTAGAATGGTATAAAAACTAGACACATATGCGAACGAAATCTTAATCGGACAAGAAACGAATAAATTACGATAGCTCAAAGTTAGCTAGAATCAACGAATCGCAAAGAACCAAAACTTCTTATTTATCAACCGAAATCGATTCGGACCACCCAAATCACCAAATGATCATTCACATGCGTATAAAGGGATTAATACAACATAATTAAATACATGATGTTACAAATTTAGTAGCATATATGGTAAGTATGGTTAATATACACTATTCACTTGTATGTTACAATTAAAAGATAAGGAGGAAAAAAAGGAGCGGAAGATTGAGAGAGAAAAACTCTCCCATGCATAACATCAATGCCTTCAAACTCTCTCACGGATTTCTTAAGGGCTCGTTTGGTTCGAGCTTTAGGAATGGAATTGATATTCTAAATGCCAAGAAACTTTTGTTACTGGCATCCTTATTCCAATCCATTAAGTGCTTGTTTAGTTGGAGTTTTAGGAATGAAATCAGCAAAAAATATAATTTTTTTCATTTTCTGGGATTTTTTTTCATTTTTTGGAAAAAATAATATTTTCGCTTTCTAGAATTTTTTATTTTTTTTCATTTTTCGGAAAAAATCATATTTTTGTTTTCTTGAATTTTTTTTTTCATTTTCTGGAAAAAAATAATATTTTCGTTTTTTGGATTTTTTTTTCATTTTTTGGAAAAAAAAATCATTTTCTAGTAAAAAAAATATTTTTTTCATTTTCTGGAATAAAAAAAGAGGATTCCCTTGGAATCCTAAGCGTTCCTCCCAAATTTGAAGGGAATAAAAATGAATGAAATGGAGGAATTTAGCTTTTCTAAGAAAGCTCATTTCCCTTCTAAAACTTCAACCAAACACCGGAATCCTATCTAGAATGGAATCTAGGATTCTATGAATTATCAAAAACTTGAACCAAAAGGACCCTAAATGGGAACAACTCCTAAATGCATTTTTGATATGTGTATAGTAAGGAATTTAGCCAAATTTAAATCTATCATACACCTATCTCACGGAACAGTATTTTGTCCTACCAATCGTCACTGTTGCATGTATGCGTATGGTAAATTTATCCTACTTAGCCCACGTACTTGAGCCATTGTGAATGCTCTTACTAAAGTAATTAGTATTTTGTCGGAGAATAATATTGTTTTGAGAAATTATACCATATTTTTATAATGTTGTACTATATACTTTTAAAGTTGTACATTACTTTGAAAATAGTGATAATTGCTTTTGTAATAGTACCACCCTATTTTAATGGCTCGTGGGCACCCGATCTAAAATACCATTGTAAATGTGATACCATAATTTCTAACACTATTGATCATGACATCCATATAGGGATACCCAAAATTTAAGCGGTGATTCAATATATTGTTGTCGAACTTAGATATTATATTCGCCCAATAGTTATCATGTTTGTTGTCTAATATCGCAATCTCTTGTTGTACAATTATCACTATCTCGGTTGAACTATATCTAATTTTTGTATTATTTCTTAGTTGAATGATATCGAAATTTGTATGTATGTTCAATGACTAATTGCTTAGAGGCAATCAAAATTAATATTTTGTAACTTTGACCACATTAGTTAGTATTTAGTCGCTTTTATAAAAAAAAAAAGTAGCTATATTGCCAAACCAATATCCTATTTATTAGGGCAAAATATTAGTATCGAAAGTTGTACTATATAATTTTAAAGTTGTACATTACTTTGATGATGACGTCACCGATATATATATATATATATATTAGTGTCTTGGCTAGAAAATCAGGCTAGCTAACCCATTTTAATTCGGTTGAAATTTGATCTGGCTTGGCCTAGTGGTTATTAGGCCATCTCTATCCATACAAATTTCTATAATAGAAAGGAAAAATAAAAAAAATGATCTAATAAGGTTTTTACAACCATTTCAATGTGAGGTGGAAGTTGAGTCATATGAAAAATTTCTATCCTCATTCTCAGAAATAGTGATAGAAATTTTCAATATGACATATCACATACTCATTGGATATAAGAAATATACTACTTCTCTTTAATTCTTAAATAAAGGGTGGTGTTATGTACATCCTCCAAATGTGTCACAAACACCCCCTCTAAAATTTAATTAAAATTATATTTTAACACTCCCTTATTTATCACAAATGTCCCCTTTATTGCCTGATGTTAGGCAAGTGTTTATCAACACACTCTCCTCATGGGAGTCAAGTTTATGTAAGTGCACCCACTTCTCATTAGGTGGGCATTATTTGAAAAATACTCCAGTAATCTATTGATTGATGTTAGGCGAGTTCTTACAAACAAATTCTTCTCAAATGGAGCGAGTAAGTTGTAACTGCATCACTTCTCATTAGGCGAGTTTTAGGAGGTATCATTTATTAAAAACTTATCTTAAGTGGTATTTGTGACAAGAGAGTGTTTGCGATAAATATGGAGGTGTAATTGTGTAAATAACACCGCCCTAAATAAATATCAAGTAAGAAAGAAATAAAGCACGGTTAGAAAATAACTTTTTTTATATTTTTTTTACTCATATAAAAAGCTTGATAATTAAATATAAAAATATTATAAAATAATAATAACACATAAGATAGAAATAAAAAAATAAAAATTACCATCCAAGATGGTTGATCGAAAACTCCACATGTTGATATCACAAAATATTATAGAGGAATAGAAGATTAGGGAGAATCCATTTTTGATGGGGGTAAAATTGAATGAGGTCATAGAATTTTTAATGATAAAACAACACGTGTTTATTTTCATTTAAAATTAAATTTTTATTTTTTTATTTAATTTAAATAAATAAAAATAGACACATGTCGTTTTATCATTAGAATCTATATTAAAATAAAATAAAATAACATGATCCCAATTTGAACTTTGAAAAGGACCGCCCCACCCCACCGCCACCACTCCATCCTCTATTCTTCTATCAAGTATTTTCTATTATCATTTTATCTTTGAAGAATTATGGAATATATTCTCGACACTCGACGTGTCCCGCTTCTGGAATCGAATTCTCGGAAATATCTGAAGAAAGAAAAGATTATTATCGCCGGAGATCTCTCTGCCATATTATATTTCTTTCTTATTTATTATTCTCGTCGGGAGGTAAAGAAAAGTCCCTTCTAGTATTTAAAATTAGAATCTGTGTACTTGTTTTACTTCCGTTGTTCTGTCCACGTTTTACTTGAATAAACTTTTGCCATTATAAATAGTCTACGGTTCTCTAAACAAAGGACCCTGATAAAATTATTTACAAAACCAGAAGAGTAAGTACATTATCATCCGGACAAAATTCTGTTTCCAAAACTCGGATCGGTAAAACTTACTTAGGAATTAAAAACTCGGTATATCTATCTCTTTCATAGACTTTGATATGTCTGGTAGGACTCTCCTCAAGAGTTCTAATTCCATATTGAATTAGTCCGATACAAGATCCGAACTTTTCCAAAAAAAAATTAAAACCAGAGAAAACCGTCATTATCTGAGAAATAATACGAGAAACTCTCTTTGAAAATAAAACAGCTTTTGTCACTTGTATTTACACTTTCAAAACATTGGATCCGAAACACAAAGATTTTTATCCCTTTCCCGCTTTCCCCATAAATTAGGGTTTTTCACTTGGAAAGTAATAGACTGTTAGTAAAAGCATCCAAGTTTTTAAACATAAAATAAACATATAAGACCAATAGAGACCGAAAGGGCGGAATGGGTGCTTAACACCCTTCCCAATCCGTAACATCCCAATCCGTAACATAGTTTTCGAATCCTATAGAATCCTGGTTTCGTAGACAAACGTGTAAAGAAAGGCTTATCTGTAGCCTTTCCTTTACACGACCCTTTTTGTCCATTTTCTCGTAAACGTACTGGCGACTCTGAACGAACCCTTTTGCATCTAGAAATAGGATATTGGACACCCGATATTAGATTATCAACACAACGAAGCAAATGGAACAACGTAATCCTTTTCGACGTCTCAGACCCCAAGAACGGGCGAGACCCGGGGTCGCATTTGCGGATTCTCACAGTGGCGACTCTGCTGGACACTAGAAAACTAGACTCTTATATGTGGACTTTTGTTTATTTGTTGAATATTTTCTTTTATTGCTTTCCCTACTTTGTTTTTGTAATAATTGATTGAGAAGAAACATTTTTTCTAAAAATGAAAGTTTTCCAAAAAATACGTAATAAAGATAATGATATTTGTAAAATCAATCTTTCGAACTTTGCACGCACTTTCACAAATCATGCATTGGTTCTACGAGTGTGAATTTACCCCAAACCTCGGAAGTATTATAAGTGAGTAGGGAGTTGGCTTGCTTGGGCCAACATAAACCAAAAGCATTTACTTCCACTCTCCTTGACCAAGTACGCCCTCGAGGTATATCGAGTGACGAGAACACTCATGTACTCGGGAAGTATATCAAAAGATTATTGCACGTACCCACCCTTGGGGTATATCGCAAGGTCTTGCCAAATATGAGGGAGCCTGAAGCCTTAACCGTTCGTACACCTGCGCTGCATATAAGATCGAGTCAGCTAAAACATTTGTTAAAACAGTCGTAGTGGATGTACCACCTTACGGCTTCTTTACACCACCTTTTAAAACCCGAGTCTTTTTCTCGGTGATTTTTATTTTTAGTGTTTTTTTGGCCAAAAATCGAGTCACATCGCAGTCTTCCTTCATCTTCGCCACGTGGTTTCGTCTACAGCCGTAAACGACGATAGTCTGAAAGGTTGGGCCCGGTCGAGATCATACCGGAAGATTAGTGAGACCAAGCATATTCGCCATGACGACGGACGTGAGGATCAAGAATGGATCAAAGCCTAGCCGAGGCATCAGGAGTTCAGCCAACCTTAGCCGAGATGCATTGTTTGCTTATGATCGTCAGCAAAAATCTAACAAGTCTCACGACCGAGCAACAGAGTACCCGAATTCGAGTAGAAGAGTTGTCAGCCGAACGAACTGCACCACCAAGTTTGAGCGACTACCACCGAATCGGGATCTGAATCAAGGGCAGTCGTCACAAGTACTTCCCCCAGTCCAAAGAATAAATCCACCACATAACAGGCCCATCACAATAGTCCCATCCAAACCGATCCCAACAATCAGAATCAATGGGCCCCAGATTTAGGCCCTACTTATCACAGCAAGAGCCACCCCATTGTCTGGCCACAACCCAAACAGGTTTTGATCCCAATACCAACCATGGCACAAGTTCCCGCAAGGCCTGTTTCGCCCTCGGCCCAGTAGCCCCTCCTAATGATTACCCAGACATTAACCGACTCTGAGCAGTGTATGCAGAATCGGTCATAGCTCGGGAACAGCCCGACGAGTATCAAGAGAAAGTGAAGAATAAAGAAGCTGAAGGAACAGATGAGGGTCCTGCAAAAGAGGTTTCTCTAATAAAAGGAGCAGACGAGATCACAGATATGAATGATTTCTCCCTCTACCCAGAAGCAAGATTACCCAGGGATTCAAGCTCCCTTCATCACCAAGTTCACAGAAACCACACACCCCCTAAAACCATCTTCAATCCTACATCAGATCCATGCAAGTGTCCGGTTGTGGAGAGCCGGAATTAGCTCAGGCCTTTCACATGACTCTCACGGGGGCCGCCCTGAGATGGTTTTTTGATCTGGAGAGACACCACACAAAGACTTGGGGAGATATCGTCAAGGAGTTCATGAATAAATACGGGTCCAACGAAGATTTGAAAATTACCCGCAAACACCTGGAAATGGCCAAGCAAGGAGAAAAGGAAAGCTTCAACGACTTTGTCACACGCTGGAGAGAAATGGCCCTCCCAAATGTCCAAACGGCCCGATGAAGAAGACAGCATGAAGATCATACAGAAGAATTTCACTCCAGCTGTATTAAGTTTCATGGAAAGCATGTATTCCGACACTTCAGAACCCTGTTAAGCATGGGGTCACAAGTAGAGGAAGAGCTGGCCAAGAAGGCAAGATAGATACCAAGAAAGCCTCATACACCGAAGATAGACGGCCACTCCAGCCGTAAACCAATAGTTCTGGATTAATCGTCTCGATCCCATATAAACATCGATAACAACAAAACCATAGTCCCTTGCCAATTTGCCTAGGTTCCCGGGCTCCACATTGATGGCTTATAGGCAGCCAAACCTTGCTCCCCCAGGGGTTTAGGGCTTTTCAACCTAAGGGCACCGGGCCTTACCTATTTTTTCCATCCCGGCAAGCACTATTTAATCAATACAGGATATCCATTTTGAGGATACAAGCTCCCCGAACCAATACAAGAAAATATAAGCCTTTCACGAGATAGCCAATTAAATCACAAGCCACTATTGCATTCAAGAACTTGCCGTAAAATCTCCGGGCCTCCGGTTGACACAATATAGATGTAGACTATGCAAATCATGCCATTTTACTAAACAATGGGATAATTTATGCCATACACAATCAGCCAAATCCCACTTTATATCCTTTGGTGTGTATAATCCACCACAAATCCATTTTTAACAACAAATAATATTCACACAACCAATGGATATCTCTTATAGTTCAGATCACTTTAAAGCAAGTGTGGATGGCATATTTTGTCTCAAATCATATTTTTATAGCTTCATCAATCATACAAATATCAAAATTTCACTTATTTTTCATACACAAGCAACACAAGTCAAAAGCTATCAATATTGAAGAATAAAAGGAAATCATTTCGTTTAAAAGCAAAGAAAACCCCTACCTCAACTTATCAACGAAAGAAGAAGAAAATATGAAGATTCAAGCCTTATCCGAAGAAATCCCAGCGAGGAGATAATGAATAGTGACCAGAAGGATGATTCGAAGGATTTGGACTTTTATTTCGGATTGATGTTGAAAAATGAGCAAGAAACCTTCAAAGAACCACCTATATCCTCTCTTTAAAGCCCTCAAGTTGATATGAGTGAGTTTTGGGTCGAGTTTGGTGAGTTAAGTGATAAATGGTGAGAAAATATGGTTAAAACTCTAGAAAATTCGACACACAAGGGTCTGGACCGATCCTAGGTTTTTCTGGGATAGATCCTAGCCTAGGACGATCCCTAGGATTTCTGGGATCGATCCACAGAAACACCTCTTTTCAAAATTTCCAATCTGCTTTACTTTTCCATCATAATAGAGTACCAGATTTTCCCTTTGTCAAATAAGCAAAAATCTCTTTTTTTTTTTTTTCCCATTCTGATTATTCATTCTTCTTCCTTATAGTAAAAAACCCAATTCCTCCTTTTTAGTTTTTACTCTCTTTTCAATTGGTTGATTCAAAACCCACTTTTAATTTTCACCAAAAATCTCTTCTTTCTATTGTTTTTTATTCCCTCTTCCAAGAAACCCTAGAAGGGAAGAGTTTGTGGAGAAATTCTTGTTAATTTTCTGTTATTTCTTTTAGTTGATTGATTTGATTCAAGAATTGAAGATAAATAAATATGAGTAGAGTAGAGGTGATAAACAGTCGGGGTTGTTCAAAGGTGTTTGGTGAACTGACAAGCTCTTCTTTTCCTTCTTTCAGAGGTCTGAAAACCTCCTCTTCAGAGCCTCCTCCCATGTCTCCTCTTTCTTCCTCTTCTTCTCTTATTTCCCAATCAAAAGGTCCATTCTCTGGTCTTGTTATTTGTGTCACTGGACTATCCAAAGGTATGCAGATTCATCTACATAGATGTAATATTTATTTCATGATCTGAAAAATTCTTGCTCTCTTTGCTGTTTTTTGTGTTGTCTGAATCTAAATTCTGAACCTGAAGTCTAATTGAAGTCTAAAATACTGAACCTGAAAATTTTGTTTGTTTCTAGTCTGACTGTAATATCTGAATAGACATTAAACATATTACTTTGACTATTTTGCAATTCTTTTACTTTTAAAATATGACCAAAAATGGTATTATACAAGCATTTAGACTTGATTAATCACTTTAAGATGTGGGAGAGACTCTTGACGATTCAGTGGCATATTAAGAGGTTGCATATGAATTTTTAACAAAACCAAAGTTAAGTGGTTCAAAACAAACATACCCTTAATCATGTTTGGCATTTGGTGGTAGATTTTGATTATTTCTACTCTTTTATGGACCCTTTCTCCAAATTGCAGCCTTCCTTTTTTCCTTTCCCTTTTGTTTCCATGGCTTGAATATTCTAAGTAGGTTGTGGATCTGCTTTTTTGCTTTTTGTTTCACAGCTTATAGATATACCTTTGTAAAGGCAGTAAGTTCCTACAACACTCAACTTTTTCTAGAATATTGTTATAATTAATATTCCCCCCTTCATTTTATTCATCAATCGGGCCTGCTTTTATTTATTTATGGCCCGTTTGGATGTCCCTTAAGTTGTGAATTAAACAATTTGTAGGTCGGCAATATAATATTTTTACATTTATTTTTGTTTGATTGTGAAAGTTGAACCATCATAAACATGATAATTCTAAGTTGATTCGCAAGAAGTCAAATTAATTCAATCAAGTAAAATTTGAAATTACCTAATTTTACAACTAAGGAATTCGTTCCAACTCTATACTTTGCGGGGATCTAGTGTCTACAGTTGATGTTGCTGCCTCAAGACATAATTTTAAATAACATAGAGGTATTTAGAACATTACTTAATACTAGCATTTTGAATTTCTCATTTAAGCCTTAGAAACACTCCATGAATTAGAATTGAATTTTTTATATATGCACAAATTTACAATGCATTAATTGAAAGTAACTAATTTTAAAGTTAGGCAATTTATGCAACCAAACGGACCCATTTTTTCCCCATGTACTCTCTTTCCACAAGTTTACTTACATGGTATCAATTGGTTTGATTTACTTGTCTCTCAATGCATAAATGTAGCATGTTCCTTTTCATATTTGCCTTAATGCATAATTGTGCTTAATGATGTGACCAACAGAAGCAAGGAAACAAGTCATGGATGCAACAGAGAGATTGGGTGGTCGATACAGTCCCCATTTGCATCCGCAATGTACCCATTTGGTGGTTCAGATATCCTTTTCCTTTTTCCTTATTTTTTTGAATGTCTATATTGTAATTTTCCTGGAATATGAAGGGCAAAGATGTGGTCTTATCTCCTTATATAGAAGCTTGTAGTTGAGGCTGAATTTTTGTTATCTAAATTGGATATTTACAATTTTTTTTTCCTTTCCCTAGAATTATTATCTATTGTATTTGTATCAAGTGAGCGATAGGCAAAGATCTTTGTCAAACCTTCATTGTAGGCTAATGGTCCATACTATATTGCATTCTGAACCTTTGCTTGTGTGAACACTTAACTCTTTTTTACAGCTCTCGTGGGCGTAAGTTTGAGCATGCTTTGAAGCATGGATTCAAAAACGGCCTCTTTGTTGTTAGGCTTGGATGGTTTGTGGACAGTGTCAGAAGAAATGGTAATAGCCGGCTAATGCTTGATTGAGATTGATTAGGGTTGAATTTTTTGATAAGTAGTTATGGCTTATCAGTTTCTTGCATGATTTGATTTAGCATGCAAGAAATTCGCATACTGATTGATCTAGGACCCATTTGGTTGTCCCTCAAATTGGGAATTATGCAATTTATGATTTTTAGATTTATTTGCGTTTGGTTGTGAAAATTCAAATTTCAAAAATCGTAAATATGATAATTCTAGTTGATTATACTCAGATTGAATCATTTCACATAAAACTTGGAATTGCCTAATTTTGAAACTAGGGAATTGACTCCAACTCTATATTTCAAGGCAATCTACTGTGTACACTTGATGTTGATGCTTCTAGACAAAATTTTGAAAATCATAGAGGAATTTAGAACATGTTCTTATTCTAGCATTCGGAATTTCTTATCTAAGTCTTCTAGACACTTCGTGAATTAGATTTGAATTATTTGTAAATGCACAAATTTACAATAGCCAAAACATATTCCAATAACCAATGCTGTGAGAGCCATTTTATTATCAACAAGACTACTTTGGTTACACACCATTGATGCCCATTACTACACCTAGTGATAGGGCTAATTTATGAACTAGCTTCCGGTCCGATCTAAAGATATGCTCCGTTTATGAAAGATGACTTTCCCAAATCACAGTCACTCATGCCTTTCTTTTGTTTAATCCCTTCTAGGGTCGATCCCAATATAAGTGGGGCTTTGTACAAAGATTGAATGTCTGACCATTTTGCATAGACAACATACATTTAGGGCCCTTGTTATAGTGTCTATGTAAAATATCGGGCCATTTACATAAAGTAGTAAGAAACTTTTGTTGTAACAAGGGCCCTGTGCGATCAGCCACCCTTCACTCCCTCAAGGCCAGAACTGACCCCTTCTATGTTGTGTATTCAAATCGTTAGTTGATAAAAGTCTCTCCACAAAGCTGCCATATGCCTACATATGAATATCATCTGACATCCATATTTAACTCATGCTAGGGTTATTAGTGAAAGCTCTCATTTCTATGTAATTTAAAATGAGAATGATGTAGGACAAAACAAGAACCATAGAATAATGTTTTTGGAAATTTTCATTTTATTTATTATTTTTCTAGATTTCATTTTAATTAGATTTCTAGAAAGTAATAAAATCAAATAGAATTTCTGAAAACATTGTTCTTTGATTATTATTTTGTCCAGCATCAGAGAATATCATCTTCAAAACAATTTTTCCAAATAATAGTTTTTTCTTCATTGAAGAAGTTTTTTCTCCATTGAAGTAATAATGCATTGTTGCCTTTTTTTGTCAGTGAGGTTGAGTGAATCAATTTATGGTGTTAAGAGTGCTGGAGAAAATGGCACCCCCATGAATGATCTGAACCGTGTTGTTCATCACGATGGTGCTGAGAATTCTTGTCTTCCTGTTCGGATGATTGAAGCGCCAAACCCTTCAGAGAAAGAGGTCAAAAGAAGTTTTGGTTCAACTTTGTTCGGTCACACATTATATGTTGACATCAATGTTTCGGCCGAGCTGCAGAGGAAGGTAGTTTGAATTCAAACGAGACATAAAAAATAGCTCAGTATTTGTTTAAAGGGCTTTTTTTTTTGACTTTGCCCCCAGCGCATGGGGGGTATGAGAATTGCGTCAAATCAAGGGGTTAAGTCAAATGATTATGCTAAAAAAATTAGACATTGCCTCCCACATTTTTATGTAATTCATTGAGATTCCCCTGCATGCAGGGGCAAAGTCTAGGGATTATGAAAACATGAGGCAATTCTAATTTCGCATTATGAACAGGGGCAAAGTAAAACAAAGCCCTTGTTTAAAAGTATGATGTAAACCTGCCATATTTCTTAATTATATGCAGGTGGTTTTGGGGATTTGAAGTGCATGTAATTCTTTTTGTCCATAATTTAAATGTAGTGTTCTTTATTTCGCACTAGTTTTAAACTTCCTTTTAGTGTCTATAATTTAAATAAAAATTTCTTTATTTCAATAAGTATCCTACCTATTTTGACCAATTAACCTTCATGTCGAGAAATAATTTTCTTTTTTTTTTTTGATAACCATGGGTATCGGGGCCCCACTCCCACTAATCCCATGAGGCCCTGGTTGCTTGACCGGGAGACGCCCCCAGTGGCCCAAGAAAGGTTTCACGCAGCGGGGAATCGAACCTGAGACCGTGTGCCTACCCACACAGTCCCAAGTTCGCCCTTACCGCTGTGGCAACCCCTTGGGTTGTCGAGAAATAATTTTCTTTTCTGAATGCAAAAATGATATATTTGTTAAAAGAAACTAAAAAAATAGCTTATCTTTTGTTAAGGCAAGGTGTTAGCTAATGGAAGTGCTTGGGAGCAAGAGTAATCATGTTAGTTACAACTATACAGTATAGATAAACAATATTAGACCTTTTGTACTAACACACTCGCCCCCTTTCATCAATACTTCTCGAGCAGTGACATGATTCTGTCATGCCAGGACATGTGTTGGACCACAAATAAGTGCGAAATTGTTTTACTCCCCTTTTTTCTGGAATAACATTTCTGAAAAGGGTGTGCATGCTTTTCTGACACATTCAACATTTTGGGTCTTTAATGTAAATTTTCAAAATAAAAACGGTGAACGTTGCCTTGTGTTTGTTTAGGTGTTCATTATGTTTATGTATTTTTACATTATTCTATAGTTTGAGAAAGGTTTCTTTCATAATTTTGGCAAGAATGTGTCTAACATGGTATCAGAGCCCTGGTTTCTGTGAGGTCTTGGGTTCAAGTCTTGTTTGTGCATTACTAAAATTTCACCATTTGATGGTTGTGCACCTTGGTTGAATGATATACGGTGTTGGTCCACCACCTAACATGTTAAGTTTTGGTAGATATGGTTTTTAACAGTAATAGCCAAGTGTCTGTTACGTCTATGCTCCATATGATTAAAGCCTACCCATAACCCACTTATATTGTTAATTTGTTATATATCAGGCGTGTTGAGCAAATCTCTATAAAACAGTGAATATGTTTTGGCAGGTTGTCGAGGCTGCTAGAGGAGAAGGTGCTACTTTGGTAGATCAATGGTTTGTTGGTCACAATGCCAGTCATGTTGTATGTGAAGGTCCTTCTGTTCATAAATATCTTGGCCACTCCAACAATCTAGTTACAGTAAGTACTTCATTTCTGCATGTACTTTAAATAATGGGCACCCAATATGCTCCACTATATTCTTGGTGAGCTGATAGATTTGGAGAACCCAAATACTCCCTCCGTCTTGAATTGATAGTCCCCGCTTTGACTTTTGTACTTTTCAAGAAACCACTAATTTCAACGCAATCAGTGATATATAATATACAACTTAATTTCTATTGTGAGGTTTGATACATTGATTATGTCCCAAAAAGGAAATCAGACTATCAATTTGAGACATCCCGAAAAGGGAAGTGAGACTATCAATTTTGAGAAGTGGACGTCAGAAGGAAATCATGTCTTCTTTTTGGGTTTCACCTTTTCACGACTATATAAATATTCTGCATACTGATATGCCATCTGCCTCAGCCATTATGGGTTCTGAAGACTGCAAAGGAAAAGCGTGTGCAGAGGCTTGTTCATATATCTGCTGATTTAGCTAGGCGGGTTGGAACAATGCTTGACAATGTTGAAAATGGCATTTGTGGGGAGGTATACTCCGTTGACCTATTTATTAACGTTTATGTTTTTTGTAATCTTGTTTGATTAGTATCAAGGATTAAAGTTTCCTTGCCCTTATTTGTACTAGTTTCCCTTCTTTTCTCGAATAAATCTTCTTTTCCGACAAAAAAATTTCCTTTCATTTCCTTGGGAACTTCCATAATATTTCCCTTCATAGTGAATGGCAAAGAAAAATTGGTGGAGAACTGAAGTATATATGTTCTCATTGAAATAGCTTCTTTCTAGTGAGCTAATGTGGTTGAAATGTTGAAAAGATAAACTTATAATTTTGTTGGCAATGATCATAATGGAAAAAGAACTTGTGGAAAATAAGGCAAGATTCAAGGATTGAACCTCATAATGCACCATAACATCCTTGAATTTTCTTAAAGATAACCTAAGTTATGTTTTGAAAAATAAAAATCTTTTATTTTTTATTATTTTTTTTAAAATAAAAATTAAGGGAGGTCTAAGTCTCTCCCTTAATCCTACAAACAAAGAACCCCCCCCCCCCTCATGAGTAACTAATTTGGTTACAACTGTTGTCACGTTTTTCTTCCCTGTCTATTTTTGCAGCACAGTTTGTGCTTATTATCTTCACATTGTTATAGCAGATTATAAGTTTATAATTACTTTAAGTTGAGAAAGCTATTTTATAAAATATTCTGTGCTTGTTTTTTACGAGTACAGAATTTCTTTCATTATATTGATATCTCATTCGTCTTTTTTTTTTTTATCTGCTGATTCCACCCTCATATACCTTATGTCAAGTAAGATATTTAGGCTCCTCCAATCCTCTAAATTCCACCTGGCTAGCCAACTCAATTGTTCCGATAGACTTATCAGCTCTCTGCTCCATCATTTCATGCTCAACACCTCCAGCAGCTCCACTCACTGGTGCCTTCGATTCTCCAACAGTACCAAGCACTACCTTTTACCAACAACATCAGGCATTTCATTAAATGCTTCATCTAATCCCCCTAGTATGGTGGATTCCTCTTC
This sequence comes from Lonicera japonica, assembly GCA_021464415.1. NCBI lineage: Eukaryota > Viridiplantae > Streptophyta > Magnoliopsida > Dipsacales > Caprifoliaceae > Lonicera > Lonicera japonica. The sequence continues at coordinate 23,928,931 of CM038469.1, forward strand.
AACATTTTATGATCTCTGTGTGATAGAAGTCATTGTCTTCTAGTTCATACTGGTGGTACTGTGCGGTATTTGGATTACACTATTAGAAATTGTTATATTCATATACTTGTTCTAGGTTGGATAAAGTAAATTAACTTTGGACATACTTTAGTACTTGAAGACTTGAATAACATTGTTTTCGAAACAGTCACAAAAATTTTTCTCTGTCTCATCCTTCGTGAAATTTGAGAGATTTTTACTTTTTTGGGGGTGGGGGTACGCTCCTGTGTGTAAATTCGAGCAGTTCCTATGAAGCTAATATGATAAGTATTTCCTTTTCCTTTTCTACGAAGATATTTGTGCTCCATTTATATGATCTGCATTATTTGTGCATACATTGAGTCTTCTTTTTCAATGATTTTCAGGATAATAATAAGAACCATGGTTCCCGAGATGCACCTAGTTGCAGAGTTGAGGCCAGCCATGAAGAAAGACAAAAGATTGTAAACCAGGCAAAAGATGGGGTTAGAAAGCGTCGGTGTCGCCGTATGCAGGTAGTTGACAGTTGTTCTAGCAAATGCTTATTGGTTTATATATGCTTTTGTTGATATGTATATAATAGCTGATATCCATGCAGATGGCACAATTGGATATATTGTTGTCCACAACATATGTGCATTGTACATTTGTTCCTATGGATACACCTAGTGTGTCCGGTACATGCCACACATTGTGCTTATAACTGTCCGTGTGTTAATTCTTATGATGTGCATACAACAAATTAATTTATGCATATGCAATTGTTGCATCATAGTTTAATTACTTTCAAATTGATAGTCCCACTTTCCTTTTCGGTATGTCTCAAATTAATAGGTTCATTTCCTTTCTGGGACATCATCAATGTACCAAATCTTACAGTTCAAAACAAATTTTATTGTTAACCATTGATTAGGTTGAAATTAGTTGCCAAAATCAAGGTGTATCAATTTGAGACGGAGAATTATTACTAGGTCTCATGTCTTGGTAATTAGGTGCCATTAGTTGTCCATTACTCAATTGTACATCCGATAATGAAATGATCTAGTGAATTTAGACTTTAATTAGGATTTGATTTGGTTTCCTTTCCTGAATTATAATCTTGTTGCTATAACAATCAAACATGGTTTGGGGCTTGATTTTGGTCACTTGGTGCCCGCTTTTATAATCTTGTTGCTATTATGCTAAACCAATTTCATTTTACAATTTGTTATCAATGTCTACAATCTGTTTGGGGCTTGATTTTGGTCACTTTTTTTTTGATCGAAAACACAAACGCATTTTATTGAATCATCAAGAAAAGGCGATACAAGAGGTCACTTGGTGCCCGCTTTTATGCTCTGATGATCTGTTAAAGGCTGCTTTTCTTCTCTTTATACATACATCTTTGGGGGATATTACCTTCGTTTTCTTGTAATAAACTAAGGGTCTTTTGGACTTTGGTGCTTCCAAGTGTTGTCAGGGCGTTATTTTGGCTGGGTTGGCCCATTTGGTCTTGTGATTGACTTTAAATTGGGTGGATATGTTTAACCTTTGGAGCATGTGACATTTTTAGCTTAGAAAAATTGGGCATGCTCGTTTTCAAGAACGGAGGAAGCATTTAGATATTTATTTGACGTCCTAAGTTTGAAGGGAGATAGTATGTTTAGGCTTTAATTAGGCATCTATGATTGGTTTGCTTTTCTAAATTGTAATCTTGTTGCTAGTGTAAATACGCATGGCTGCCGAGTTATGCCGATCGTAGACCATTTTACAATGTTAGTTTCATATATTATTGATTTATGTGGATTTCGTAGATTGAAATTCTTTTAGAGGAAGATCAAAAAAGGAGTGTGAGAGGGGTGAGGATAGAGAAAATAGTTAAAAAGTGTGTAGAGTTTGGATCCAATTTTGATGTATTATATTCCATTCAGCAAAAATTGTGGAATTTTTCTCATACTATATACATATATTCATTTATTTGTATTTTTGCAAAGATGAATAATTGATGCCTGTGAAAAAATAAACAAAGAATAACCCGTGTTACGAGATGCACAATCCTTTTCTTTTACCTAAATTATAAAGAGGTTTGGCAGTAAGATGTGGGTCATTTGGCCAAGAATGTTAGATTTGGATTTTGGAGATTAAAAAAAAACACAAACTTATATGTGCAAATCTAAAATAATAGTTGAATCGAAGCATATTATTGGTTATCTTGGCTGGTGATGACCACTATGTTGCGTTTTTTGTGTGAAGTTGTGACAGGTGTTTTTGTCTCTGTTGTAAATGCAGAGTTGTCAAACCCCAATACGTCCAATAACTCCAAGTAGCCTTCTTGATTCAATCTGCTGGTCGATATCTGAGCCATCTTCAAATGCTTCTGTTTACACCGACACTTCAAGTATTGGAGACGCTAGCGAACACCACTCATCATTCTTTGATGCAAAAGGTGATGAGAAGGAGTTGGTATCTTCCTTTCTAAACTTCTCTCGACCACTTACAGAAAGGTTATCCCAACTCTTACCCTTTTCTTTAAGCTAATAGACATAGAATCGTAGATTTGTTTTTCCCTTTGGTTGTAGACTTGGGAGTAGATGGAGTTGAACTTCCACTATAATTATACCATGTGATGGAACTCTTAGGGTCCTCTTGACAAAATTGGAAAATGATTGATATACTAGATTTATGAGAATCTGGAAAAGGAAATGAGTCATTTGATAAGACGCTTCATTTTTTTCTCGTTTTTTATGAAAAAGTACCTTAACCTGTAGCCCAAAGAATTGGATTCCATGGAAAAACCAAAAATCTAGTACACTGTCGAACTAAATCACTCATCTCTTTTTCCAAGTTCTCATAAATTTACTAGTGTTTGCAATCATTTTCCAACTTTTGTTACCAAAAACACCCTTAACTTCATTTCTTGCACTACACTGTGGAGTCCTCAGTCAGAAATTGGTGATTCAATATATGACAGTCACTTTGTTGATTGCTTAGATTAACTTTGGGTGCGTATCAGCACTACATTGCAATGCCCAACATTTCATACATTCCAAATTAAGAGTTGAATTTGACTTTCACACTTTTTTAAGGATACACTAATTTCAACCCAGTGTGGTACATTGATTAAAGAAACCTGTTTGGAGTTGTAAAATCTGGTACATTGATTACGTTCCAAAAACAAAAATGGACTCTTCATTTGAGGCACCCCAAAAAATAATAGCTGCTCTTAATTTGGGAGGGAGGGAGGGAGGGAGTATTTTCCATTTTGAGTGGTATTTGATTGTTTTGAGTTTCCAAAGGAATCAATTTCCATGGTACAACTCGCTTTAGCCTAATTTTTATTTTTGAATGGAATATAACAACCCCCTCCATATATTTTTGTTTTTCATGTAAAATGTCATGCAAAGCAATTTCTGGGAATTTAATTATTTTCCATGTAAACCAATCAAACGCACCCCCTTAAGTTTTACAATTGTCTGAACCTTTCCTTTTATAATCTCTGAGGTTTTGTCCATTCTATTTGTTATCCTCATATTTTTCCTGTACATTTTGAATTACCCCCTTAATATCGAAAATGATTACTCCCTTTCTCAATTTAATTGTCCCTCTTTCACTTTTGCATTTTTTAAGAACAACACTTGTCTCAACCAATTGTCAAGAATTAAACTTATTTAGTTGTGAGATTTGGTTCATTCCTGACCCAAATAGGAAATAGTTTGAGATGCCTTGAAAAGAGAAGTGAGGCTCAATTTGAGATTTTTTTTTCCGGTTGAAATTTGAATACCAACCATTACTTCTATTATCTTGTGACTGATCTTAGTGTTTTAATATGCTTGTTTCCTCTAAACTCTTTTCTGTATATGGCTTTTTTTGCAGTGATAAAAGTGAGTTAATATTGAAAAACCACTTTCTTACAATACTATTTCCGGTAGACCGGTTTGGTGAGATGGGTCCTTGTTCAAGGACATTTTTCAGTGATACCGGCTTCACTTGTTTGCGGGTTTTAGATCATATCTATGCTTTTTACCAGGTACTTTGATGTTTTCCAGCAATCTACATTTATCTATACAGTATGTTAAAGCATGAGCAAGAGTTCGTAGTCTGCTTCTAAACTGTCTAATATTGCCCTTAAATTTGTTTTTAAGGAAAATAGTAGGTGGGGATTTGAATTCATAACATTTTGAGAGAAATAAGAGGATCTTATCCTCACTAGGAAACACTACCTTTTGTGAGTCGTAAGTAAACAATCTTTTTTTAAAAAAAAATGGCGCATAGAACAAGTGTGCCTCGATAGCTAGTCCTTAGAGCATCTCAAAGGCAAACATGAATTGGTGTGGACCCCACTTATATGTACCTGTCCTTTTCTTAGTACAAAGGTAAGCGTCCGGCAGTGACCACACCTAGGGGTGTGCAAAAAAACCGGAAAAACCGGCCCAAACTAGCTGTTTTTTAAGGTTTTCGGTCCCGGTTTGATTGGAGAATATGAAAACTGAAAGGGGTCGGTTCAGTTGTCGGTTGCCGGTGTTATAGAACCGGTAAAAACTGAACTGAACCGAAAGTTATTTTATAAAAAAAATGCTAAAGAAGAAAAATATTAAAATCTTTTATTCTTTTGTCGAAAATGATTTAAGAAGCAAAGTACCTAATTAATTAAAAACAAGCTCAATTTTCTATCAAAAATGACTTTAAATCATGGCCTGACAATATAAAAATAATTTTTAAGCCATAGCCCAACAATATAAAATAGGCCCAATTGCTCAAACCAAAAACTGACAAAAATCGATTAATCGAACCGACTTCGAAAAAATAGATCCCGACCGGTTTTAAGCCTTCATCGGTTCTGCTCAGTTGACCGCCATTTGAAAACCAACTTGTCGGTTTGGTTTACGCTGATACCACACGGTTCGGTTAACCGAACCGTGCACAGCCCTAACCACACCAAAAAATAATTGATTTTATCTAATGGATATATGCAAGGGCTGATTTGATTTGTGTTTTTCGTACTCCCTTGGTCCCAAAGTAAGAGTGGTTCCAAATTAAGAATCTAGTTCGACTTTTGCAATTTTTTAAGGATTCACTAAAACCCACCTTATCAATGGTTGAGGAAAAAAAATATTCTTTGTATCGTGTGATTTGGAACGGAACGAGTAATTTGATTCTGAATCGAGGTAGTTATTCGGTGTTAACTAAGTGGCGGTGTTCTTGCAGGAGAACATGTCATCGCAGGAAATAGAGGTAGCTCTTCATACAGATTCAAGGCATGCGGACCGTTTGAGATCAGTGTACTCTAGTAAAGAAATGATAGAATTCAAGCGCGTTGATTTTCTAGGAAGTCGTAAAAGTTTTGAAATGTTGAAGCGCGTTACTGGGGATAACAATAGTAATGTCTACGAGCTGCTGATTAGAGCTTGATGAGATCTGTCCGTCTTCTTCACTTGACTTTTTTGAGCTTTTGGCTTGCTGCAATTATGGGCTTTTTCGACTTTGCTTCTTGTTCTTGATGTGAAATTAGACTTACCAATCATTAGACTTTGCCCGGCATGCGGGGAAATCTCAAAAGTATTATGTAATTCTTGGACACAACCCTCCATTATTTTGTAGTTCTTTGAGATTCTTCCATGAGATTGCAACATGTAAGGGCAAAGTCTAAACAATTATGAAAACGTCAGGTAAGTATAGTTTTGCATATAAAATGGCGGGCAAAGTAAAAACAGCCCTTATTTTTTTATTTTTTTTACAATATAGTACATATTTTGAAGTTCTCTCCCTAAAAAAAGAAAAAAAAAACTGTAAGATAATTGTCCTGTTTTCTTACTTCAGAAAAATGTAAATAATGTGGGAAGGTTACCCAAAGCATCAGTGACCTCCTTTCTATAGGGTTTTTCCTTTATTTTACTAATTTAATTTTATGTTATTTTAGGTTAAAATTGCCTGATGTGTGCAATGCATTCCTCTACTCTTTTATTTTTTGGTTCATTATAGAATAAATAATATTTGCTTTATGTTTTTTAATTTCTATAGTTGTATACATGTTAATGAGCACGCGTTATTCCACTAAAACCTCGTTTGGTTCACGGAAGGGAAAGCAATTCCCTTGTCTTTTCTATGGAGGTGGGAAATTAAAATTCCTATCAAGTTTCATTTCTTGTATTTGGTAAAGCAGAGAAAATATTTAAGTAGGGTTATTGTTGTTCAAATTTTTTGTAATAAATGCTAGGAAATTACAGGGAAAAATAAATCCCATGGGTTTTGAGAGGGATGGCTTTACCCCTTACTTTCCCATATGTCATGAAAGTGTTTCCGGAGTTTGTGCTTACCAAACAAAGGAAAAGAAATATTTTCTTTTTCTGAGTGCTCAAATTCTTGAACCAAACGAGACCTAAGATTAAAAACATAAAAATTTGTGTACGTGGATGTTAATGTGACTGTTGACTAAAAATCAAGGATGCGAAACACAAGATTTTATTGTCTTTACTTATTACTATTATATTCTTTGAATCAACGAGTCTTTCTTAAGACTTTGTTTGGTTCGCGGATTTGAGTACTTAGGAAAGGAAAGTCATTATTTTTCTTTATTTGGTAAGCACGAATTTCGGTAATACTTTTTTAACAGAGGGGAAAGTAGAGGGGAAATTATTTTCCTTAGATCTCATGGAATTGATTTTCTCTTCTAATTTCTCAACATTTATTATAAAAGTTTTGAACAACAATACTTCTACTTAAATATGCTATTGCCAAAACTTTTGAATTTTTTGATTTTTTATTTTAAAATACAAGGGTATTATTGAAATATTGATATAATTTTACTCTTTTTTTTTTTATACCAACCAAACACTGAAAGGGAAATCAAATGGTATTTCTTGAATAATTTTCATGCTTTACCAAATATAGGAAAGTAAACCTGATTGAAAATGCAAGAGAATTGATTTTCCTTCCATGAATCAAACAAGGCCTAAAGGAATGGGTAAAATTTGTTGCACGTGTCAACACATTATTCGGGGAAACAGAGAGGGACTAGAAAAATAAAGCAATTATTCTAAGTGTTTTACGTTCATGGCAACTGATATACAGGGAGTAATTTTTAATATCTTGTTCATAAAGTGTTGACGGAGAGTATTTTATTTAGGGGTTTTTGTTTTAAGTGATCAAATAAAGGAAATGAATATCGTTTGAAGTATGAATGAGGGTATTTTAGTGATTAAATGACAAAACTAGCCCAGATGAGACGCGAACATGTTCTTGGCTCAAATATGGATGGAGGCGGAAATTAAAAATTCAACCGGTAAATTATTTATGTATTTTAATTTAGTGAATAAATTTAAACTATCTAATAGTTTAGTGGCTATTTTTGCAATTTACTCCATGAAATTCACACATTAAACTTTTTCACCACATGCGGAAGCTCATTAAATATTTCACATGCATGGTAATTATCAACCAGCATAATCTCCAACTTCTTTAATTAATGTACGATAATCTTACTCCTATTTATACTATATAAACTAGTGTACAACCCACGTAATGTGTGAGGATATTACAATAAAAATTTTAAATTGTAAAAAAACTTAAGGGGTAAAATTTTAAATTGATAAATTGATATAGGAGAAAAAACCCTTAAAAACTTGAGAGGTAAATTCATCTACATTGATCCTAAGCAACACATATACTGAATATCTAAATTGTGTTGAAATTAGAACATTGATTCTAGTATGAGAACAAATAAATTAAATAACTAAATTGACATTTTTGTAAGCATAATTGAGCTTCCTACAAATTGTATAAGTAAAATCTAGTAAAAATATTATTGTGGCCAAGTGATAGAAACGATGTTAAAACGCTCGGGCCATTCGGTTGAAGCCCCGTCCTTTCCCCTTTCCCAATTAAACTCTTGTATCTATCTACCTCTCGTACCTATAATATTAGTCAAATATAATGAGTATTTAGAAATAGAGAATTGAGAGAATGAATCGTTATATTCTTCTCACATTTGGAGGAATTATATAAGAGAAAAACATAATTAAGGAAACTACGCCTTAGTCAACTACGTAATTAATACAAAATAAGTACACAATATTCTCTATAATATATAATATTTACTTCCTAATATAGACTCACGTTAAAACCCCCTTTAAGTTGGGGCATACACATCAACTATGCTCAACTTGCTCAGTGAGTTATAGAACGGTTTCCTGGAAACCCCTTTTGTCAGGATATCTATAAGCTGCCCTTTAGTGGAGACAAAAAGAAAGCTAATAAGGTTGGCATCTAGCTTTTCTTTTATGAAGTGACAATCAACCTCCACATGCTTAGTACGATTATGCTGGATTGGATTTTGTGATATATCAGTAGATGTTCGGTTGTCACAATACAACTACATAGAGTTTTTAGGTTCGAAACCCAAATTACACATCAAAATTTTCAACTACCTTAATTCGTATACTCCATGAGCCATCCCTCTATACTCAGCCACAATTACTCGAGCTAGCTATAACTTTCTGCTTCTTGCTCTTCCATGTAACAAGATTACTTCATACAATGCTAAAGTACCCTGACGTTGACCTTTTGTCAGTAATACTCTCGGCCTAATCCGCATCTATGAAACCACAAACTTCAAGATAGTCGTTGTGTTTAGAAAACATCACTCCTCTTCCCGGGGATGACTTTTAGTATCTCAAAATTCTAATTAAAACATTCATGTGACTCTTACTTAGATTATGAATGAGTTGACTCACCACACTAACAGCATAAGCTGCATCTGGTCTGGTATGGGCCAAATAGATTAAATGCTCAATCAATCTCTGATAGCGAGCTCGATCAATAGGTATTTGGTCTAGATACTCTACTAAGCAATGATTATGTTTAATAGGAGTGTCAACATGTTTGCAGTCCCACATGCCAGTTTTCGTCAGTAGGTTAATAATGTACTTCCTCTGACACACGTAGATCACTTCACTCCCTAAGAAATATTTAAGTTCACCCAAGTCCTTCATCTCAAACTCAAAGGCCAACTGTTTCTACAATCTATCAATCTCAATAGTAGCATCACCAGTATACCCATATCATCAATTAAATAATCAGAGCTGTTACCTTCCATTGTTGATACTTGAGGAACAAGGTATGGTCTGAGTTACTTTGTCTATACCACATTTTTCATGGACTGTGAGAACCTTTTAAACCATGCAAGAGGTGACTTTTTAAGCCCTTACAGTGATTTCTCCAATTTACAAACAAAATTATCAGGATAAGTTGCCACATAACCTAGTGGAAGAGCCAAGTAAACTTCCTCAGCTAACTCTCCATGAAGAAATGCGTTCTTGATATCAAACTGTTGAAGAGGCCAATTAAAACTCACCGCAAATGATAGTAGGACTCGAATAGTATTCATTTTTGCGACAGGAGCAAATGTCTCATCGTAGTCTATCTCATACGTTTAAGTAAACCCCAGGGCTACAAGGTGGGCTTTATATTGATTTACAGAACCATATGCATTATGCTTAATGGTAAACACCCAACGACAACCTACACCCTTCTTGCCTTGTGGTGGGGGAATAAGGATCTACCCATTATACTACCGATGTGGGATATATTTGGGTTGTTACAATCTCCCCTGTTAAATCCTTGACGTCTTCATCAGGTAGGGGTCACACACAATCAATATTGGCTTTAGGTAACCGCATCTAGCGATTTCAGTTTGCCGTTAGCTGCACAGACTCAATTCACAATATCCACACGTCACATAATAGTAGTCTTGGGTTCGCTTTTATACCATATGTAATGACCCTGTCCTAAGCTTAGCAAGATATTGTCCGCTTTGGCACAGAGCCGCACGGTTTTGTTTTTGGTGGAAGTCACCAAGACTCCCCCAAAAGGCCTATCGCTAATTAGGTACTGAGCAGGTACATTATGTAACCAACCGAGTTCTCCCCCAAAATGGCTAGCCCAAGTTACAAGTTAGGTTCATAGTTCCAACATATATACCAAGGATCTTCCTATTACATTATCGAAGTAGGATATTTTGGGTTATTACAATATCCCCCTGTTAAATCTCTGATGTCCTCGTCGGACCAAGGTCACACACAATCAATCTCGACTCTAGCTAGTTGCATCCAGTGATTCTGGTTTGCCGTTAGTTGCACAGAGCCGACCTGCAATATCTGCATGTCACGTGGTAGTCGTCTTAGGTCCGCTCTGATGTGATCTTGTCTAGCTCCAGTTTTCATTCAATCATGGTGGTTCGTGGCATTCTAAATAATGATCCACACATAGTGAAACACATGATAGAGCATGAAAATTCAAAAGGAATTTCATAGAATTTCACATGCTTGATGCAAGAAGCTTGAATGATAATAATTCATTCCATCGAATTCCTAAAGATTGGGTGGAAGTTCAAGATGAAGAAAGCTGGAGTGAAAAAACGCGAAGAAATCAGAAGAAGTGTTCGCCTAAAGCGTAGGCACGCCAAAGCTGAGAATTGTGTCCAATATGCAGAAGTGCTGTTTTGATAAGGCATGAGCACACCTTAATATTCGAAATTCAGCCTTATTTTCTAGCGTGTTCTCACGACCGGCTGGTGGAATAATTTAATTAGTTTTATTTATTTATTTTGTATTTCTTAAAGCTCAAGGATTATTATTATTTAGAGTATTGTCATGTTAAGAATCTATTGGGCTTATTTTAGAGTGTTTATTAGTTACCTTATTGCATTAGGATTATTCTAAATGTTATTTTCCTTTTCTAAATAGGAATTAGTTTCCATATTATTTTAGGAAACTAATTAGTTGCTTTATCTCTTTTTTAAGGAGATCTATTTCATTATTTAAAAAAAAGACGTTGATCAATATAATATGGTGTTTTCACTTTTGAATTCTTAAGAACTTATTAAATGATTACGAATTAATTTATTCGTATCGTTCTTGACTTATCAATTAATCATTCACAATCAATTGTGGCATCTTCGACTATACCAATGTTCATACCTCCATAATAAGTGTTGGGTTGAGGTTTATCTTCCATCTATCGTCCAATTCCAAGGTTCTAGTATGTTTATAGATTATGGGTCAAGGATTTACAAACAACCTAATTAAGAGTACGATCCTGGATCGCATCACGCTCTGATACCATATGTAACCACTCGGGTTCTCATACTCCTAAAATAGCTAGCACAAGTTGTAAGTTAGGGTCATTGTACTCACATATATACCAAGGACTTTCTTATTACACTACCGACGTGAGATATTTTTTGGTCATTACAATCTCCCCCTGTTAAATTCTTGACGTCCTCGTTAGACTGAGGTTACACAAAAACAATCTCGGCTTTTGCTAGCTGCATCTAGCGATTTCGGCTCGCTATCAGCTGCATAGACCCAGCGATTTTAGCTCGTTGTCAGCTGCGCAGACCCCAACCTACAATATTCGCACGTCACGTGGTAGTGGTTCTAGGTCTCCTTTGATACTATATGTAACCACCCGAGTTCTCCCCTAAAATGGCTAGCCCAAGTTATAAGTTATGTTAAATGTTCCTACATATATACCAACGACCTTTCCGGCCATTACACTACCAATGTAAGATATTTTGGGTTGTTGCATCTATATTATATTTGTTATCCTAGAATAAGAAAATAATTATATTTTGTGTTTTGAAGAGATGTACTAGAATTTGTAGTGGGATTATGGATGTTATTTTTTTCCCCTTTTTTTTTCAATTTGAGAAACATGAGTACTAGTTTGTTTGTCATGTTTGTTTGTATTTAGATTATTTAATGGTTTTTAAGAGTATACTATTTTATTATTGTAAACGCAACTTTGTATAATTTACATGTACATTTATTTGCATCAAAAGAGAGATAAAAAGAAATGCTAAATTATTTGCATCACACTTGGATGAATTTAGATTACCATTATCTGCGCGCAGTAACACTTGTAGAGACGAATTTAGATTTGCTAAAACTTTTGTGACAAAAAAGGCGTCTTGAAATATTATTGTTGTTTTTTTAAATAAATTTTATTATCTATAATTAGTATGGTAATTAGATGTACCCGGACTATTAGCCTAGGTTTAATTTGTTTCAGAAAATAAAAACCAAATTCCATTTAAAATTTAACTTTTTTCATATCAAACTTTTCAAAAAAAATCTTAATCCCGGATTACTAGTTAAACCACCCTCACCCACCCACCCCCCACCCTTTTCTTTTTTTCCGGAGTATAATTGGAGTGAATTATTCTCTTATTAAGGAGTCACATTATTTAAAATTTACCCCCTTAAGGTTTGACAGTGTTTGCACTTTCATCTATGAAGTTTATTTTGTATTATTTTCGTCCTTCAAGTTTACTCCTGTTTTCATTTTAGTCCAAAACTCAAACCGCTATTAGGTTTTTGGACAAAAAATGACATGTTTCACTTTGATCTTGTAGTCATACATGTCAGTTGCACATGAAACTTTCCATCCAAGAAACAAATTGCACATTGGATTTTCTAGTATAGTGAAAATAGAAGAAAATTTGAAATACGGGTATGATGCAAAATGAACTTCATGAACAAAAGTGTAAAAGCGGTCAAACTTTTAGAAAGGAAAATATAAATAAAACCTTTATTACTGCCAACATGAAAATAGTTTCATGTATGTTCCATGATATGGAACCAGAGGAATGAAGGTTATGTACTTATGTTAGACAACCTCAATGTTTTTCCTTATTTCAAAAAGGATTATAATTTAATGATACAGGGTTTTCTTTGTGCAATTCTTTCTTTTTGGAGATGGGCTTTATGCTTAGATACAATGTTTTTATTTTAGCTAGTAGAGATTACTAGTGAAGACAATGTTTCCTTCTTGTTTGGTTTTGATTAAAGAATACTAAAATTTGTAGCACACTCGACGTTATGAATGAAATCAAAAATTAATGTTGGGAGGGGCCAAAATTTATTAAATGTGTCTTTTAATAAATGCGCACCAATGCTCAATAGTATAACAAAAAGTTATCATATAATGAGTATCCTTTTTCCCATAATTAAAAGTTCATATTATGTTAAGAACAAAACTTGAGAGTTCATATTTTGTACACTACGTTAAGAACAAAACTTGTACACTATCATCAAATTTGGTATATATCTAATGTCCCTAAAAATAAACCCAATACTTAATGATATCGTCCCAAAAAAGAATTCTGAGCTCTTATTTTGGAACAAAAAATGTATAATTTTACAATCAAAAAAGATAAGATTATTATATAATTTTTTCCGATATTTATTTAACATCGCCCCAAATGTAACTGTTAACTTAAAAAAAATATTAATTTTGACAAAATTAATGGTCAAAAACTAATTAACATGAATCAGACATTGATGCATCAATTGAGGTAGACCCGTGTGTATTTGTGGAAATGTGTAGGTCCTGGTGTTCACGGAAGAAGAGGTATATTGTGCTCTTAAACACATGCACCATCTCCTTTTTTAAATCATGGAATTTTTTTTATCAACGGCTCAATTTTACCCATATTGTTCTAATCCTTAAAGTAAAGAAGCCCTCGTGTATAAAATTGTAGGCAAAGTTTTAGCTAATCGGCTTAAATCAATATTAGATGATATTATTTCTATTAACCAGAGCGCTTTCACCCCTGGGCGGCTTATTTCTGATAATGTTCTAGATTGCTTTGAACTGAACCACTTTTTGAGAAGGGAAAGGCCATTTTGCTTTAAAACTTGATATGAGAAAGGCTTACGATAGGGTTGAGTGGTCCTCTCTTGACCGCATGATGGAAAAAATGGGGTTTGATAGGCGTTGGATTGATAAAATTATGAAATGCGTATCCTCGGTCACTTATTCAGTTATTATTAACAGTTCTAGTTATGGTTTGATTCACTCAACGAGAGGGCTCCGTCAAGGAGATCCATTGTCTCCATATTTGTTTCTCATTTGTGCACAGGATCTTTAAACCTTACTCAACAAACCGCTTATTAGATGGCATGTCCATGGTTTGGCGGCGAGTAGAGGAGGACCAAAAATCTCACATTTATTTTTTGCTGATGATAGTATAGTTTTTGGAAAAGCTACGTTTTGTGAGGCGGCCGCTACTAAAAATATTTTCGGTGCAACAAGTTAATTTTGAGAAAAGTGATATTTGCTTCAACAAAAACACGACGATGGCTTCTGCTAACTTGTTGGGTGTACAGGAGGTGGAGCATCATGAATTGTACTTGGGGTTACCTATAGTGATTGGTAAGTCTTAGAAGGAAGTGTTCAATTCCATTTGGTATAGAGTATGGGCCAAAATAAAGGGGCGAAAAGGGAAGCTATTATCAAAAGTAGGTAAGGAGGTGCTTATCAAATCGGTTGCGTAGGCGGCTCCGGTGTATGCTATGAGTTACTTTAAACTTCTGGTCGCTTTGTGATGAAATAGAGGCACTAATTTGTAGATTCTGGTGGCGTCAGGGTGAGCATGATATGAAAGTTCATTCGGTAGGGTGGCGAAAGTTATGCTTGAAAAAGCTGGTGGGTTAGTACGTGCGGAAGTAAATAAATAAATTAATTAACCCTAAGTTTGTTATTTGATAGTTGGAATCTCAAAAATCAATTTTAATCGAATCAAAAAGTAAACTAAAAAAGTCTATGGATTTTAATACTGTAATCCGTTTAATATTTTCTAGTATGTAGCAATTAATAAAGTAATTAAACAGACAAGCAAACACCAAAATTAACGAGGTATCTATGTAGCAATTAATAAAGTAATTAAACAGACAAGCAAACACCAAAATTAACGAGGTATCATTGTAGTGCATGATTAATTCTCAGCAACTCACTATATGTACAAAAGTTTACAGACTCGATTAATCTCAAATCACATAGATTTACAAAACTTGAATGACACAAGCCGCCTGTAAAAGTCTCCACCTTCTGCGTAGATAGACTTCCTATTCGAATCGTATGAATAGGTTCACAACGAATCACTTGCCACGGTATCACACAGTTCTTCAACTTCTTTTACGAATCACACGTACTTTGGGATTTAATTTGATCTTCAAAGAAAAAACACTTGCTTTGGCATGAACAAAAACCTTAAGATGGTTTTATGTTTTGAGGTTTTAATTTCTTTCCAAAGTTTAAAAAATTCTCTCAAAACATATGTAATAGTCCCTTACTTTACGAGTCTTTTTATACAAAAATATAGAGAGCAACTCATTTGAGGAAAGGATTAAAAATACTTAAAATATGAATTTTTACGATAAAAATACGCTGCTTAAAAATAAAATTTGTATCAATCCAACACCAAAAAGGTGTACCTATTCAAAATTAAGAATTTCAATTTTGAGCCTTGAGACAAGCCGAATCGGTCTACGTTTTTACAATGTGTACCGGTCCACCCCTTTATTTAAAAACTAGCCACACAATTTTAAAACTAATCACAAAAAACCTGACATGTAGCTTGGTTGATTTAGGAGAAAAGTACACCACACCTTTTGAAACCAACTTCACGTGGGTTTTAAAAAAGTGGACGTTTTACTTTTGACTTTTGTCCTCTTTTAAAGTTTAATTTATTTATTTAATTTTCTTTTTGTTTTTTGCCATGATAAATTCATTTAACTTCCACTTTGACTCAAATTTTCGGAGCAACTTTAAGAATATATTAATTAGGAACATAATTCAAAAGTTTTTTTTTTATTAATTTGATTCGCCAAAACATTACAGATGTGAGAAAAATACTAATATAAATAGTAAACAAATAATTCGACCCAAATGGTTTTTGTGAAAATACTACTTGGGAAATTAAATTCAAATGCCAATGCTCATCGTATCTTTCTTGAATTGATCTTTCAAGGCATATCTTCGATAGCTTAGCTTGTTTGTAATTCTTCAGATGTTATCTCGAACGACTCAAACAACTTATAAGCAAATGTATTTTTGTCAAATGAGTAAAGCTAATATAAATTTAGACTTTACAATGCTCTGCTAAGGCTGAGTGTGGCCTTGGTTTTCGGGATCCTAAGGGTTTCAATTAGGCCCTTCTAGCTAAACAGGCGTGGAGGATTACTCAAAGACCTGATTCTTTACCCATTCACATATTCAAAGCTATGTATTTTGTAGACAAATCTTTTTTGGGAAGATGATTTGGGGTCATTGCCATCATTAATGTGGCTTGGAATTTGGAAATCGAGGCAGGTATTGGAATCTAGTACACGATGGTGCACAAGAGATGGGGTGCCTGTAAACATTCGAAATGATAGATGGATCTTGGATTTACCAGGTTTTAAAATCACTTCATCACCTCGGGATATTGAGGGCTTTGATACGATTTTTTCGTTAATGTCGATCGTCCTTAGGATGTGGAATGAAGTAAAGATTAAAAATTAATTTCCATCAAACGAGGTGGAGGCCATCCTTTGTATAGTTCTTGCTAATAGAAATAGTCCCGACCTTCTAATTTGGCATTTCTCTATGGATGGTGAATTACCAAGAGTGGCTACAGATTATTGAAAGGATTGACAAACCAAGCTTCTGGGTAAACAATGATATTCAAAATCCTATTGCTCAGGGCTTCACTTATTACTCTATTTGGCGATTACGTGTTCCGAACAAGGTTAGCCAATTTTTATGGCGTGTGGCTTTGGACTATATCCCTATGGGGTTGAATCTAGCAAAAAAAAAACATTTTGAAAATTCGGTTCATAAATGGGCTTACATATTTAATCAATTATATTATGGGCTACCTAGTGCATCTAATGGGTATGAGCTTTGCAATGTGTAGAGACCTAATACTAATCATATTAGGATTGACAAGTACCTATTTGAGCTAGTGTATAAAGACACCTAGGGTAATGGTCCTTATCTTAGAGAGTGAGTTCATTGAGTGCTCTGGGATTCTGCCGTTGGAAGGCAACAAACCTACTTTATTTTATGTGTTATACAACATCATAAATTATGGTACGCTTCTTAAAGATCAGTTTCTTCAGATGAAGTGATGATTATGATCCTCAAGGCTTATATAATTTAAGATTAAAGTTCCTATAGAACATAGTGGTTTCTGATGTGTGTCCTGTGTGTGGTACTTACGTTGAAGATACATTGCATGCTTTGTTCCGCTCTCCAATAGCTCATCAAGCTTTGCTATGGTGTTGGGTGGATACTTCTTCCTATTACACTTATAATTAAGTTGCTAAGGATTTGATTTTTTCCTTTGTGGGTTCTTTAAAATCGTGCTTTCAAGAATTAGTAGTAGTTTGTTTATGGCAACTATGGTACAATTGTAACTATATAATTCACGAAGGTGTCTCTAAGGATCTGGGGTACATAGCCACTGTCGCAAAAATAAAATAAAATTCTTTCTCAGTTCCATGAGGCAAACCCCTGTCTTAGGGCCCAGTCTCCTCTTGTAGTTAATTGGTCTCCTTCACCATTAGGTACTTTCAAAGCAAATTTTGACGCTGCTACGTTTGATGATTTGAAGGCGAGCGATGACGCGATCCCGAATCTTCTTTCCTAGCCAGGCTAATGGATCCTTAACCCGTTTGGGTTTGGTTGCACATGAGGAAGGAACGCTTTCCAGTTCAAAGGCATTCTAAGCTATTACCAAGAGAAGATGAACCATTCCAAGTTGTGCAAATGATCAATGATAATGCATACAAACTTGATTTTCCTGGTGAGTATAATATGAGTGCTACATTTAATATTGCTGATCTAAGTCCGTTTAGTGCAGATGACGAATTGATGACAATTCCTTTTCAAGAGGACGGGAATGATTAGTCCAAGGATAGCACTGGAGTTGGATCATGGAGTGAAGACTATGCAAATTCCTTCCGGGTTTCAAGTGGTCCAATCATCCGAGCTAGAGTCAAGAAAATCAAGGAAGCAATTATGGCCATGGTCCAAGATTTGATGAATAAAGCTGGTGCTTGGAGAAGCATTCAAGGAGATGAAGGACGAGAATAGAGAATAATGCTTAGCTGAGAATAGTGCAGTTTTATGGCATTTTATTATTTTATTTATTTGCATTGCTTAAAGCCCAAGGATTGTGGATAATTGTTATTTAGATTTATGGGCATGCTAAAAGTGATTTGGGCTTATTTTAAAGCATTAGTTGTTTTTGTTTTATTTTCGAAATTGGGCTTGGGTTAGGATTTTTAGGGTTATTACTTTTACTCATATTTAAAGGAGATAACTTTATTGTTTGAGTAGCCTTTGATTAATTCGAAATTGAGTGTTTCCACCTCTTGTGTTCTAAGAATATCTCGAACGTCTAGAATTAGGGTTATTGTCGTTCTTCGACTTATCAATCAATTAACCCATCGATTGATTGTTTGTCTTTGACTATACCAATGTTCATTCTCGTTTGAGGGGATTGGGTTGAGGTTTCACCTTCATCAACTTTGCGTGGTTCTAAAATTCTTGCGTTTTCAACGTCAAGGGTTGATGATTCATCTTATTGGATAGGAATATGATCGCAGATCACATCATGCGGTGTCAGAATAGCTATTAGAAATGAAGAAAGAGGTTTTATAACTGCTTTCTCTAAACTATTCTCTACTCATATAAGTCCTACAGTAGTGGAATCACTTGTGGCCCTAAGTACTGTCCAATTTGACTGTGAATGTGGTTTAAATAATGTTGTTTTTTAGGGAGATTCGTAAGGTGTTATTGTGAGAATCCGCGCTTTCGACGCCAAGTCCTCATGGGCAGTGATTCCTCCAGTTTTTTATTTATTTGGAAAACTGTTTGTTTTATTTGAGAAAAGAATGATGGGTTGCAAAGAAAATCAGAGTCGCCAGTTTGTTTTACTAAAAAAAAATGTGTGTGAAAGAGGAACATTTATGGATTAAACAACCTCTTAAACATAATTAATGCGAAACCAGTTGATTCAAAGGTTTGGAGATTAAGTTACGAATCGAGAAGGTGTTAGGCACCCAATTTTTCCTTTCGATCTCTGAGTAAGATATGCATGCAAGTATAATTAAAGATTCACATACTTATTGATATTATTGCGTATCAATCCATAGTTTTAAGAGAACGAGATTTGGGGTGGAGATAGAAAGTATATGCTTTGTATTTCGCTTGTTCAATTTTAGAAGTCAATTTATGTGATTTGAAAAAGTGATTTTGATAATGATAGACAGAAAAACAATTGATTTTGGCAAAGCTCAGGGCTTTTCAGAAGCTAATTTAATTTAGAATCGGATATCCGGTAGTTCTCGAGTTTCGTTCGTCAATAGTGTACCACAATTTAGTGATATAAACTGGCATTGACAAGTCTAATACTCTCATATTAGATATTTACATAAGCACTGTGATTTATAGGTTAAATTAGATATAAATGCTTGACAATTCCTTCGTAGAATGAGATTGATAAAATCGGGATTTTGTAAACTTAATAGATAAAAATATGTTTAAAAATGGATAAAACTAGTTTTATGCCTTTGGTTTAGAAAACAAGTTTAAAATATGAAATCAGGATCAATTTTGAGATAGCAATAATTTAATCAAGCGTCTGATCAATTATAACTAAAGGAAGTAAAGACAAATAAATAGATAAATCCAAACTGACTTAAAAATACATGAGAGCCTTAAAAACAGAGGAATTATATTCTATGACACAATTCTCGAAGTTCCAGAACTATCTCAAGCTTTAAAAAGGGTCAGTGTAGGTCTATTTATATCCGAAAGAGCCCTAGAGGTTTTGTCCACAAGATAAAGGAATTGTGTGTCTTGAGGAAAAAAGGTCCCATGCCTTTGTACAAAAGACAAAGAAAATGTGTGTCTTGTGGAAAAAATGTCACATGCCTTTCTCCACGAGACAAAGGAATTGTGTGTCTTGTAGACAAAAGGTCCTATACCTTTTGTCAACATGATATTACTATTTATCCTATTATAATTTTTACTGTATTGGCCAAACAAAGTGTCATATTAATCTAAGTTTTTAGTATGTTGTTCCCTACGATAATATCTATCTATGGACCAAATATGAGCTTATTTGGAGTTTAGAAAGGTCTCCGTTTGATCACCCGAAGTAAACTTCCGATTTTATCGATTCTTGGAGATTATGTAGTCGGATCGAGCCAATTTTTGAGAATGTTACTCCTAACGATAATGTGTAACAACTTTAAAAGTTTGAGAATGATCTAAAATCAGGAAGGTTTTCTTTACAAGATTGACGATTTTTGGTTTCCCGCAGCTTCTAGTTATCCTCGTAACTTTTTATCTGGGAGTCCTATTTACTTTATTTTTTGACTTGTATCACATGTGCCAAGTATGTATGCATGTATGAATGCTCATGCATGCATGCATGCTCATTTTCTAGGAAATCAGATTCTTGCGAGGGTCATAAAATGAGGTGTTCACAGAATCTCTCGGCCTAGGTTTTTCGTTAAGCAAAGAAACTAGGACATAACAAGAATGCATCATTTTGTGACTCTCTTATGAATATTTATGACATTTTGAAATAAATGTTATGCAAATGATGCCATGCTGTGTTGTTGTCTCTGCTGGGAATGGATTTGTGACTCCGGAACTTTTTAGGACATGTCCATTAGTTAGACTTATGTTGTTTCTTCTGTGCTAAGTTGTTGTACTCCTTCTTGCGAGGAAAGTTCAGTTAGTAAGATGGTTTAAAGAAATTGATCGGGTGTTGAACTGATGTACTCTCACTGGCAGGGACAGTTATGTTAACAAGTTTAGTTGAGTGTTGAACTAGTGTATTCCCACTGGCTGGGATAGTTTTGTTAATGATTTGTTATTGTTAAGCTAATGTACTCCCAATGGCAGGGACGATTCTATTAACAATTTGATTGGGTGTTGAATTGACGTACTCCCATTGGCAGGGACGGTTCTGTCAAGGATTTGATAATTTTTAAGCTGATGTACTCCCACTAGTAGGGACGGTTATGTTAACAATTTGAATGGGTGTTGAACTGGTGTACTCCCACTAGTTGGGACGGTTATGTAAATAATTTGCTATTGTTAAGTTGATGTACTCCCACTGGCAGGGATGGTTCTGTTAACAAATTGATTGGGTGTTGAACTGGTATACTCCCACTAGCAGGGACAGTTTTGTCAATGATTTGGCAATTATTAAGCTGATGTACACCCATTAGCGGGGACAATTATGTTAACAAGTTAATTGGGTGGTGAATTGGTGTACTCCCACTGGCAGGGACGGTTATGTTAACGATTTAGCAATTATTTATTGGAGACGTTGTTTTGACTTGAGAGGTTATGCTTAGGAAGATTGGGAATCTGATGGGGAGATGATGATTGATGGTCTATTAGGAAAATGAGACATTCTGCTAGCTAGGATGTAAGGCTAAAATATAAGGTGGTGAGAGTTGATGATTTACTGGGGGTGAAAGCCTTTAAGAAGGCATACATAGAGATTAGCGAGAAAGAGTTTTGGTAGGATCTCTTTTGTTTTAGAAAAATGAGGACTTTTGGCTGCCTTTTTTCTTTGTAAGAGAGGATCGAGTTATGTTCTCTCAATTCTTGAACCTCGTGCATGAGTTTTGGACTTTGTCTCTTGCTTTGCTTCTGTGGCATTTTCCTTGTATTATAAGGGTGTAATTTTGCTTGTTATTTCCTAACTTCGTGAGAGGAGAATATTTTGTGCTAGCATCATTTTCTATTTTTGGATGCCCTTATTCCTCCTTGATTATTTGAAAGCTTTTTAATGCAATTTATTTGTTCTCTTTCGCATGGTTAGTATCCTTCCTCACCCAAGATGTAGCCCTGTACCTTTTTGCCTAGCTGTCACTCTTGAGGTGGCTCTTGTTGCCATCTTCTGCCTTTTATGTTTTTTAATCTTTTTTTCTTTTAGCACTGTAAGAATATATCCTCTTTTATACTTTTTTAATCTTTTCTTGTACCCACTTTGTTCCTTTTCACTTTGTCAGGGTTTTATTAGAATCGTCCTCTTTGTGATTTGAGAATGTTTGCTTTAGAAGTTTGCATTTGACATTGTCGTGCTGTGTCTGTAATTTTCGACAAGAGAGACTTCAGAAGCGTATCTTGAAGACTTCTTAACAAAAGGAAGTTGAGCTAAAACCCCTTTTGTGGGGCTTGTTCCTTGTGTAACAGTTGCAAAATGTTTTAATTCCAAACTTTCCTCTCTAACTTTATCTTATATCCCTTTAGAGGGGGATTTTTTTGTTTGTGGAGAAGACCTGACTTTGCTTGTAGAAAGGGCTTTGGTTTGTGCATATACAAAGGGCTTGAGATTGCTTGTAAAAAAAGGCTTAGATTTGCTTCTAAAAAAGATTTTGGATTGCCTATAGAAAGGGCTTGGGGTCTGCTTGTAGGAAAGGTTTTGGGTTTGCCTGTAGAAAGGGATTTGGAGTCTGCTAGTAGGAAAGGCTTGGGGTTTACATGTAGGAAGGGCTTTAGATTTGCCTATTGGGTCTGCTTGTAGAAAGGGCTTTGGGTTTGCCTATGCGAAGGGCTTGGGGTTTGCCTGTAAGAAGGGTTTTGGGTTTGCATGTAGAAAGTGATTTGGCTTATATTATGTCTCTCTGGGAGTGTTTGAATTTTATTGTGCTTTTCAAGAAGAACTAAAATTTATCGTGCCTCTCTAAGAGGGCTTGGGCTGAAATTCTTCTCTCTAGGAGGGTTTGTGATGTGATTTGCTTCTCTGAAAGGATTTCTAAGTGCTTCTCTGGGAGGGACTTCTGATATGATTCCTCTTTCTGGGAGGGTTTGTGAAGTGATCCGCCTCTCTGGGAGGGTTTGTGATGTGATTTGCCTTTTTGGGAAGACTTGTGATGAGATTTGCATCTCTGGGAGGACTTCTGCTTGATTTTCCTCTCTATGTGGACTTCTGATATGATTTGCCTATTCAGGAGGACTTGTGAAGTGATTCTCCTCTTTAGGAGGGTTTGTGATGTGATTTGCCTCTTTGGGAGGACTTGTGATGTGATTTGCCTCTCTGGGAGGACATATGATCATGTTATGCCTCTCTGAGAGGGCATTGTGATCTTATCGTGATGATCGGGAGTGCGTTGGTTAGAGGTGTGATGGCGGTGTAACTAACCATCGGGGTATATACGGAGATGTGGTGATTCCCACTATTGAGCTTGTCTGGCAGGTCATGGAGCCTAGTACTTATCTGTTCTTTAACTAGTGTGCAGTACACTTCTGCAAGTGTTTGTCTGTTGCACCATGTAAATGTTTATGCTATGCTTTCCTAAATTTCAAGTATTCGCATGCTTTTTAAATCACCACATTTTTGTGTGAAAGCTTAATTTGTGAAAGAGGTGTGAATCTTTAGTTACATGATTTATGAAGCATTTCGTTACTCGAAATTATCTAAATGCAAATGTATGCATGCAAGACCAATTATTTTCGGAGAATATATCAACATTTAGAAGGCAAATATTAATTTTTGGTCAATTAGTGAATGAGTGCAAGGTGACATCGGTCACAAGAGAAATGGCGTGCTTCCGCCTTTGGATTCTGCTGATCTGGCATTATGCTCTTGTTTTGACAAGTTACTCTTGGCTTCTTGATTCTTGGGTCTGTTAGAGTCCGTGTGCATTGCTGTTTTTGCTCATATCCTCAGTCTTAAGAGGATTACTGATGTTCTGTATTTTCATGAGTGGGTGTGGATTATTCGAGATTGGCTTAATTTTTAGGGAGAGGCGTGGGCCTTCTATTGCTAACGAATTAATTTTCTTGACTTGATTCTACTGATAGGATGACCACGGGGTCATGATGGTGTGGGATAGCACCCTTAGTGCGAATGATGAATGGAGAGGTTAGTCTATGGAGAGCTGTTTGAGTCTTTTTGTCTGCACCCTCAATGTATCATTCGATACCTTCAGTGTATGCGAATGATGAATAGAGAAGTTATTCTTTAGAAAGCTGTTGTAGTCTTCTTGTCGATACCCTCAGTGCATATACTTTTGGCACCTTCAATGTGTGTGAATGATGAGGAGAGGTTAGTCTTTAAAGAGCTGCTCGAGTCGTTTTGTCGATACCCTAAGTGCATATACCCTCGGCACCCTAATGTGTAAGAATGATGATAGAGAGGTTAGTCTTTGAGGAGTTGTTCGAGTCTTTATGTCGATACCCTCAGTGCATATACCCTTAGCACCCTTAATGTGTGTGAATGATGATGGAGAGACTAGTCTTTGGGGAGCTGTTATGCTCTCTCGACTCCCTCAGTGCATATACCTTTGGCACCCTTAGTGTACACCCCTGGCACCCTCAGCGTATCTATGGTTGCTCCACGCTCTTTGATTTAGATTCGTTACATGTGTCTTTTCAGGAATATTGTTTATGGATTTAATTTAAGTAGTAGTAATCATGAATTGGGATAATCAAAAAATGATTCGATTTTATTATGAAATGAATGGGCACATTGATAAGAAATTCCTCATCCTACCTTAATCCTTACAATTTCACTCCCTTTTCCCATCAATTCCCTCTATTTCTATGATGGTTTAACTAAATTGGATTAATGGTGTTTGCCTCTGCTTAGGGCTTCCTTCATCTGATATTTGGAATATCAGGGAGCGTAATCTTCTCGGAATCAATTAAATCTTGGATAGCATGCTTCAAAGCGAAACAATTATCAGTGTTCCAAAGCCTTGGATATAAGTGCAACATTCAATGGCGTTCCAGCTAGGGGGAGTTGGGTTAGGGGTGCCCGAGGAGCTAGTGGATGTAGAATACCCTCAGATTGTAGCACGGCTAAAATATGACTAAATTTGACTCACGTGAAAAAGGACGGTCTTTCTTTCTACTGCTCCACTTTTTCAGCCTTTATTCTTGTGGATAATGGAAGCAACTTGAGCTTTCTTAAGACTAGATTTAGTTGATGGCTAGAGGTGATCTTCTCATATTGAGAGGAGGCTTTCTTAGCCTGACAGCTTGGGCAAGTTCCTCTTTAGTTTCATCAGCCACGTGCATCAGGGCCTTATATTGTTCGAAGTATTGGTGAACCATACCGTTTCGGATCTTGGGTTTGAAGTTCTTGATAATCATCCTTAATTGCTCTTTTTCAGGGATTCCATCGACTAATTGAGATACTGATTCCCTTCAGCGAGTGATGAGTTAAAAAATACATGAGAGCCTTAAAAACAGAGGAATTATATTTTATGACACAATTCCTGAAATTCTAAAACTATCTCATGGTTCAAAAAGGGTCAGTGTAGGTCTATTTATATCCGAAAAAGCCCTGGAGATTTTGTTTACAAGACAAAGGAATTGTGTGTCTTGTGGACAAAAGGTCATATGACTTTGTCCACAAGACAAAGGAAATGTGTGTCTTGTGGACAAAGGTCTCACAAGACAAAGGAATTGTGTGTCTTGTGGACAAAAGGTCCCGTGCCCTTGCACACTAGACAAAAGAATTGTGTGTCTTGTAGACAAAAGGTCCCATGCCTTTGTCTAGAAGACAAAGGAATTGTGTGTCTTGTGGACAAAAGGTCACATACCTTTTGTCCACACGACATTACTATTCATCCCATTACGGTTTTTACTGTATTGGCCAAACGGAGCATTGTATTGATCTAACATTCTTAGAGAGTCTAGATGTTTTGGATCTTGTAATTGGTCTTTTGTACGCCGTATTGGCAATGAGGTCGCTCACTGTCTCGCTAAGTATGTGAAAGTTGTGACAAGCTTTACGTCTTGGAAGTAGGAGGCTCCGGTGTTTTTGTTGCCTTCCCTGATGTTGGATTATTTTTCTCTCTCGTAATACATTCTATACCGTTTGCTTTAAAAAAAACTAATTAACATAAAAATTGGACTTTAATTATGCCCTAAGAGGAGAACAGAACTCAGTAGCTTTGAGATATTATCAAAAGAAAAGTGAGATTGCTGATTATATAAAACTAAAACCTAAAATATTTATAATTAAGAAATTTGACAAAAAAGTAAGGATAAAAGACGAACAAATCTGATGTTTAACTTTTGTAGGTGTCCAAGAATTATGCCTAAATTAACAGATAGAAGAGTTGAAAATATATTCATAAATCTGGTGGGAGGGCCATTAGTTAAATAGAGAAATATCTACTTTGTGTATCAGTGGTACGCTTTGATGCGTACACGTGTAATGTTATATATGATTTTTTCATCTAATTGTAGATCAATTAAATACCTTTCTCTAAGAGCATCTTTAACGGTTGTATGAAAATTTAAATGTAAATTTTATATATCAATAAACTTTTACATAAAACTTGAAGTTTGAAAAAATTATGCTCCAATAATACTTTTGTAAATTCTTGTGTAAATTTTGAAATAACCAAAAAGATATGAACGCATGTTAAATATTATTTTATAAAATTTTATATTTTTTTCCTTCAATTTTTTTATACATAATCTTATATTTACAATAGATCTTGATTTATAACTCTTGATGAGTAGATTTCAAATATATAGTTTTTATTAATATATATATATATATTTTGTATTAAAAGTTATTACATTTTAAAGTGTTGGTAGAGAATTGAAGAAATAGAACGTTCTCGGGGCAGTGTAAAGTGAGTGTATTTTACAAAAAATTCATTTTTAAATGATTGTTGGAGACTAATTTGTTTACGAGTTTTGTAAAATTTACACAAAACATAAATATAGAAGACTATTGCAAACGTTCTAAGAGCATCTCCAATAGTCTTTTATATTGATGTTTTGAGTAAATTTTACAAAACTTGTAAAAAATTTAGTCTCCAATAGTCATTTAAAAATAAGTTTTGTATAAATTGGTTGTGTAAAATACATTTTCACTTTACACTGCCACGTCAGCTTTCTATATTTTTTATTAAAACTTTAAAATGTAATAACTTTTAATACAAAATATATTTTAATAAAAATTATATATTTGAAATCTACTCATCAAGAGTTATAAATTAAGATCCATTGTGAGTATAAGATTATGTATAAAAAAATTGAAGGAAAAAAATATAAAATTTTATAAAATAATATTTAACATGTGTTGATATCTTATTGGTTATTTCAAAATTTACACAAGAATTTACAAACATACTATTGGAACATATTTTTTTTTCAAATTCAAGTTTTATGTAAAAGTCAATTGACATATAAGATTTACGCTTAAATTTTTAAATAATTGTTGGAGATACTCTAATACTTTTAAAAAATATGAAGAGTAATTTAGTAATTTTAAATGCTTACTAAATAATATCCACCAAGCAGTGGGGGAGCCAAGAATATCATTCAGGTGGGGCCAAATTAGGGCCAGCTCGACTCTAGGCGAATTATTTTAGGGCCCTTTCGTATTCGTATAAATTTATGTATATTTTTTAAAGCATATAATTTTATTTTTGTATATTAGAGTGCAAAAAGGAGTCGAAACAATATAAAGAACGAAGATAAAAAGTGTTGTTGTGTTACAGCTGAAAAAAAGAAGAAGAAGCTGCAGCTGAGAAAAAAACATAAAAAAGGAGGCTACCTCCTTTGTTCCTTTTACACCTGACCTAGATAAAATTACAAAGCCCGCCCCCAGACTTATATATCTTATTGTACAAAGATCCCTCAAGTCCTGACTTTTTTTAATTACACAGAGACCCATATGCTCTGCAAAAAATTACCAAAAGTCCATGACCTCCATGTCGCTCTGCCCAGTGGCGGAGCCAGGAATAAATTCTAGGTGGGGCCAAAAAAATTTTTAAGCCAAATCAAACTTAATAATTATGTTTCTAGGCTAAATTTTTACTAAAATACTTTTCCATTCTATTTTGATATTTTGGAAAAGTTAAAAATGATATACTAAAATTAATTATATATTTTTATCAACTTAATATTCATCTTACTATAACCAACGTCCAACAAACACATATATTAATCTAAATATTAATTTATCAAATAACAATTTAATAAACAAATCAACCTCAATAATCAAATTTAATATCAATATTTAAAAATTTAAGAAGCAAATCAACATTAAAACACATAATTCTTAATATTCAAAATTTTAAAATAAAATGTATAAAATTATAAAGAAAAAATCTAATCTAAAATACCAGAATAAATGAAGAATAAAAAACTCTACTTATTATTAAAATTAAAAAATATTTTAACTTATAATATACAATCTAATATATATTACACGCGTGCACTATATACTTATACACCTATTGGCATAAAAACCCCTGCCCAAAAAAACTGACCAAACTTCTAAAAATCACTCAGAACTGTCCCGACAAAAGAACTGACCAAACTTTCTTTACCTAACCTATATTACGAAGTTGGCCCCTCAACTTATTTGTTCAACATCACACAGCAGTACATCACCTTCTCTCAAAATTACATGCTGGCCCCTCAACTTGCTCTTCTCACACAAAGCCCCCCAAACTCTTTAAAAATTTACAAAAGGTCCAGGTGGGGCCATGGCCCCACCTCGCCCCCAAGTGGCTCCGCCCCTGGCTCTGCCCCTGCTACCAAGATAGAATCACGTATATTTAGTATAATAGAACAAATGTGACCCAAACCAAGGGCGAACTAGGGGATATATATATAGCAGGACAAGGCTACAACCCAATCTAACAAAAGCAAAAGTACATCATTAATTATATCTTAAGGATAAAATTAGTATAACCATTACACCAGTCTGTGTAATTCTGAGTCCGTCCATCCAATCCAAAGTTCTCCCCGGATCCAAAGCCAAGCATATATAGCAGCTGATCAACTGTAATAACTCAAGACTTTTTTTTTTCAATCAGATTAGTTAAAGTTTGTGGGCAAGGATTTCTTCTATCCTCACAAGTGGCACTTTGATATAACAGGCAATAAATTGGTAGCTTCTATGATGTAACCGTATGTGGTCCATATATATATATGATATTCTTTAAGAGTGAAGTACAAAGTAAGAAAATGAAATGGGCCCATTTCATTTATGATTGAAAATAATGTCTTTGTTGGAGGGATCACTATTGAAATCAGTAATGGAAATGGACCACATGGTCCCACACGCAAAATAATCTAATATATATGTGGTCCCACACACAAAATAATCTACTATGGATCTTTTTTCATACATGATATTTTGTCACATTTTTATTTTTATGGTAATAGACATTATTTTCAATTTTAAATGAAATGGGAAATTTCATTTTCTTTTACTTCACTATTATCACTGGGGCGACAAAAACTTTCATGTATAGAAACTAGTAATAACCTACTTGTCTATTGGCACATGGATGAAGTTGCATTGATATGATAATATATTTTCACCCTTATTAATACTCGGTTTTATTATCACTTTTCATTCTGTCTTTGAGTACCGAGAAAAGTGTATTTTATTCGGTTCTTGAAGATTAAATATAAGCATATTACTTCGTATTTAGGTGCTAAGTAAAACATTGTCAAGTTTATACTTGACATTCAAGAACCAAATAATAAGCATTTTACTCAGTTTTCAAGAATCAAATGAAAGGTGAGAATGCAACCAAATATTAGTGAGATGGGGGTGGAGTGGGGGGAATGAAGAATAAAACCACAGAATATTATGAAGTGAATTAAAATACGACTAATGTGATAGAGGTTAAGGTTTTTAAACAACAAAATTAAACCAGCTCGAAGTATTATAAAAAATTTACATTTATTTCTAAATTGTAATGATTCGTTTTGAATTATCTGTTGAGAATGGTTGGCTCAAACTATTGATCCCACATGAAAAAATTGTATAATTAAATATGGGTATATAAGTAGAAAGAGTCACTACAAAGTAACAAGACCTTTAAGTCAAACACCTTAAACACTAGTCCATGCACCGACTGGGCCCATCGGTCCACCTGCATAGTAACGATATTGTCCCAAACTTAAACACCTTTGGGGCACAGGTGTGGAGTTTTAACTTAAAAAGCATTGTTACTTTGTGGTGATTCTCCCCACTTATATATTCACGTGAGATCAATGGTTTGAGCCAACCATTTTCAGCAATATCCACCGTGGATCAAACAGCATATTTATGGCTCGACCTAGACTTATACCTTCGTTCACCTTGAATCCACCTTTGAACTGTCCATATAGATCACTACTCAACACTGTCCCCAGGATCGTTGACCTTTGGTCAATGCATATCTCGAGGTACACCTTATTTTATCGTATTTGAGGAACCTGCAGAACTACCTTGAGAGTACTCGTGTGTACTTAGTCTATAGTGACTCCACCCCCGGCTTCTTCGAGTCTAACTCCACCATAAGGTCCATTGAGTCCAGCTACTAGGACATTTTTTGTAGTGACTCATCACCTTAGGCTCTACGAGTTCTTCCTGACTCCACCTAGTCCAACTACCAATACTGCTCCACAAGTGTGTGGATTCACTATCGAGCTTTGATATATACCCATTATTGTGCCCACTGGCACATGGGATGGGCCCAGGATAGTAATTGACCCCATCGATTTGCGCACATAATAATGATATTGCCCCAAACTTAAACACCTTTGGGCCATAAGTGTTGGGTTTTAACTTAAAAGGTCCTGTTATAAAAAAATGGCCTCGTTACTATGTGGTGATACTCCTCTACTTATATACATATGTTGAGTTCTACAATTTTTTCATGTGAGATCAATGGTTTGAGCCAACAATTTTCAGCAATCTCCACCTTGGATCAAACCAATCCAACCTTTGGCTCCACTTTGAACTATCATTGGTCCACTTGGCTCCACCTGAACCTATACCTTAGTCCACCTTGAATCCACCTTTGAACTGTTCATGTAGATCACTACTCAACACTGTTTGCAAGATCATCCACCTTTGGTCAATGCACATCTCGAGGTACACCCTATTTCACCTTACTCGAAAAACTTTCACAACCACCTTGATAGTACTACGGGTGTACGTAAACTATAGCGACTCCACCCTGAATTCTTTGAGTCTAACTGCACCATAGACTCCACTAAGTCCATTTACCGAGACGCTTTTTTTGTAGCAACTCATCACCTTAGGCTTTACGGTGTCCACCTACCGGTACTGCTCCATAAGTACGTGGATTCACTATCGACCTTTGTACATAATAACGATATTATCTCCAACTTAAACACCTTTGGGTCACATGTATGGGGTTTTAACTTAAAATGCCTCATTATAAAAATGGCCTTGTTACAATGTGATGATACTCCTCTATTTATATACCCATGTTGAGATCTACAATTTTTCTATGTAAGATCAATGGTTGGAGCCAACCATTCTCAGCATCACGTGCGGTTTGACACAAGCAATACTTAGTGAATAATAACATTGTAGTGAAATGGTGTCATGGAGTCATTGTTTGCTTTTCGTTCTTTTACTTTTACTTTCTTTGTTCTAAATTAAAAATCCATACTTGAGATCAATGATTTGAGCCAACCTCTACTATATGGTGGATTTTGTTGCATTGATTATGTTTTAATAAGCAAAATGAACTCTTAATTTGAAAACGTATCTCAAAAATAAAATGTGGGACTCTTAGTTTAGGATGGGGGACTATTTGAAATAGGTCTCTCTTATACAATGTATTTAAATTATGGTCTTGATAAAAAGAGAAGAAACAATTGAGAAGAGGGTATTTAATTATATAATATACTTTTCTCGTCTTAAATTAATAGTCCATTATTTTTTTTCAGATGTCTTTAATCAAGACTTCACCCTTTTTTTTTTTTTCTAAAACACAATCTACGTATCAAAACTCACAATATATAAGAAATGAGTTTTGTTCTAAATTGCTGATTGTTATGACATTAGTGCATTCTTAAAAATGATAAAGTGAAAGATGCACGGTCACTTAAATAGGAACAGTGAGAGTAAATAATTTCCAAAACAAAACATGTATACAACTTACAAGTTGATATTACGTTTCCACAAAAAAATAATCTTTTCGTCTCAAATTAGAAGCCTACTATTTTCTTTAACGATATTTCCGACAATGTGCCAAATGTGCAGATTATGTTGAAATTGGTGCATTTATAAAATATTTAAAAACTAATATGAGAGCTCTGAGCCACAGAGCAATTTGAATACCAATTGGTTTGTAAATGAAATGTACAAGACGAAAATAGTGTCAAATAGCACTTTATACCTTTGAACTAGAACATTTATAGGGTATTAGTTATTTTCTTACAGATTATCTTAAGAAGAATTTTATTAAAGACCATTAACACAGTGGACTAACATTATTTTTATTTTACAGCGATGACATATTCAAATCCTAACAAAGAGGAAAGCAAAATGGAAAGTCGAGAGTGATTTCAATTGTCAAATTTGAGAAAGAGGCAATACTAACGAGAAAATTGAGTGAATAGCTAAACTATCACACTTTTATCTATGTGGCCCTTAATCTATTTTTTGTATTCATGGTTTAAACTATGCACTTTATATACACCCCTAATAGTCCGTTGAACTTTATGGCCACAAGTTTTCTTGCGGCGTAATAATATTTTTTGCTAAAAGTGTACAATTAGCGACAAAATATACAAATTTGTCACTATAACTACGTCGTTAGAGGTGCACTTTTAACGATGACTCCATATTTCGCCGCTACATGTAGACGTTTAGGGACGACTACGTATTTCGTCACGAAAGGATTCATAGTCATAGTTAGCCTATGGGATTTTTAAGGTACGAAGTGCAAAGCTTAAAGAATGCAGCGGTACAAAAAATAGATTAAAGTCTATAGAAGTACAAGTGTGACAGTTTTAAAAAATTTAATCAATGCAATCATCATGCAATCATGGAGCAATATACATCTTATCTTCAAATAGTGGATTTAGGAAAGGATTGGAGATGCAAAGTGACCGAAAAATAATGTTGATTGGTATATATATATATATATGTATGTATGTATAAACCGAGCGTGAAGAAGACTCAATTTGACGTATGGTAGATATTTGGAAAAATAATGTTGATTGGGACATATATATCTACATGTATATATCTTCATGTTAGATATGGACTCAAGAAAAAAATGGGTGGCCATATTCTCCTGACAAAAATATTATTCTTTGGAAAGACCCAATAAATAAATGAATAAGTAATTAAATAACGAAAATTGTATTTGGTGATGGATAAATTTATGACAAAAATGATATTTTTAACAATTTTAATTTACCGGATAATCATACTGGATGTATTAATGAGTTGTGCATTCCAAGAATACACAACCCACCAATGTATTTGGTATGAATATCCGTTTGATGAAATTTGTAAGTGTAGCATTGCTCATTTATGAATGGTATTTTCTTACCGGGAGTGGTAATATATATAGTTAGGGTATAAAGCCGGATTTTTCCTCTTTAACAAAAAGAAGAAATATCCATTTGGAGATATTTTTTTTTATAAAATTTTGTAAATAATCTATATAATTAATAGATCACCTCCATGGCTGCAACAAATTTTGTTAAATAATTCAATCTACAAGTAGGTAAGATGAGCATAAAAATTTCTAAAATCGAAAATTCACACACACACATATATAAATATATATATATATATAGATATGAATTTTTCATTAATCACACTCATTTCTAAATTGAACTTTTAGATGAAATTTTGTGAAGTTGATTTATTCATTATACAGATTATTTCGACAAGTTTTCATAAAAAAAGAAGAAGAAATCATTTATTTTTAAATCCAAATGGACATACCTTTTTTATTTGTGTTAAGGAGAGAATCCCTTTTTATAGCTGTGGGCTCCCCAGACTCGACCCCCCGGAGGGGAGTCTGCATAGGCCGCGGCGTAGTGGTCGACCCTGTACCAATATGTCCCATGGCTTGTGTGCATTAAAAACATAATGTAGATATAGTTGCTAATTTGTATTTCTAAAATGGATATAAGAGATAACAGATTCAATCAACAACGGAGGTTGACCGATTCATTGTCGGTATATGAAATTAATGATCTGAACTCAAAGATTAAGTTACGAATAAGGAAGGAATTATAACACCCTATTCGCCTCTTTTGAGTCTCCTCCTCTTGTATGTCTTGTTTTATTGGTGGATGCGTGTGCGAAAAGTGTGCTTACATGAATTATGTGGCTCTTTATTTCATTAAAATGTGCCGCTGAAGGGAATTTTGGTCATTTTTGAAATTTATCAAGTGTTGGGTGTGAAAATATTTGAAGGTAGAGCTAATTTTAAGAAATTGCACTTAAGTCCACAAAGTTTGCCAAAATTGTAACTGTTCTCACCTCCCCAAAGGTCCTATTATATATTGAAGGGTGTTAATTTATAT
This sequence comes from Lonicera japonica, assembly GCA_021464415.1. Taxonomy (NCBI): domain Eukaryota; kingdom Viridiplantae; phylum Streptophyta; class Magnoliopsida; order Dipsacales; family Caprifoliaceae; genus Lonicera; species Lonicera japonica. The sequence continues at coordinate 23,963,065 of CM038469.1, forward strand.
GATGAAAAAAAAGTGTAATTTGATGAAATTATGATCCTGCCCCAAAAATTACACTCTTACCCACTAATTAACTTCGAACATTACAAAACAGAGCCAAAGAGTAAAATCTGGCTTTTTGGTCGAGAGCCCCAATTGAACAATTCAACTCGGGCACAAGAACCAAACCTAAAATGTCAGATTCTAGAAATTATGATTTTAAACTCAAACTTTGAGAAAGTTTCAAAATAGCCCCTAAACTTTGAGAAATTTCAAAAAGTCCCAAAATAATCTATTAAGGCACTTTGGGTTTTTTTTTTTTTTTTTTTTTTTTTGGGGGGGGGGGGGGGGGGGGGGGGGGGCCGTGGCGTGAAGAAGACTCATTCTGATATATGTAGACAGTAGATATTTGGAAAAATAATGTTGATTGGGACATATCTATAATCTACAAGCATATTCATGTTGGATATGGACTTAAGATAAAAATGAGTGGCCATATTGTACTCCCAAAAATGGTGGTCCTGGAAAGACCCAATAAATAATTATATAAGTAAATAAATAAAATTGCATTTGGTGATGGATATTATATATATTTGATAAAAAAAATGATATTTTTATCAATTTTATTTTATACATAATTATATTGAATGCATTAATGAGCTGTGTATTCTTAAAAATGTTCAATCTACCAATTCAATTGGTATGAATAACTTTTTAATGAAACCATTAAGTATACCATTGATCATTTATGATTAGTCTTTTCTTGCTGAGAATGGTTATATATATATAACTAGGCTATAAAGAGATATTCAATAAAGAGTATAGATGTCCATTGGGAGGAGAGACTTCTTTACAAAATTTTATAGAAATAATGTATAAGATGAATAAATTATCCCTACCAAATTTCATTAAAGAATTCAATTTAGAAATGGGTGAGATGACCATCAAAATTTCATTGGCCGAAAATTCATACACACACATATAATTTACATTACATCCACTCTTACATTGAATTATATACATATATATATATATATATATATCCAGTTTTCATAAAAGAATTCGATTATTTACCAATCCAAATGAACATACATTCTTTTTGTTAAAAAGAGAAAATCCATCTTTATAACTTTACCACATATATATATATATGTATGGGTACATTTCAAGTAAGGTTTTAAGTTAAGGATCTTAAGTCATGACTTGATTGGGTATTTTGGGAGGTCAAACGGATGAATTTTTTGACGAAACTTGGCGGAGATGACCCGAGTCATGAAAAAATTCAACCGGGAAGTGAGTTAACTACAAAATTGAAATATTTATCTCCATTAATTGGACATATATATTTAAATTTTGAAATTAACTCACTTACCGGTTGAATTATTTTTATGAAATTTGGTAGAGATGATCTACTAATCATGGAGATCATCTCTACCAAGTTTCGTTAAAGAAATTCATCCGTTTGACCCCTCAAAATACCCAATCCGTAATTTAAGGTCTTTAAGTTAAGACTTTACTTGAAATCTACCATATATGTACGAGTAAACAACTCAAATAACCACTAAACTTTCAATCTAATACCATTTTGGCCATCAAACGTTAAACGAACCATTTTGGTCATCTAACTTCGGAATGAGCTTCATTTTGACCATTCCGTCCAACTTTGCTGTTAAATTTAGTGCATTTGCGTGGCACCTGACTTCATGTAAGATCATTTTGGTTATATTGCAGCAAAACGATATTTTTCTCCGATAATTTTCGTCAAAATGAAACACACACACACACACTGTATAAAACATATCAATATTTTCAACAAATAGCACCACTTAGGTTATTTTATACCAAAATGATCAAAATACACTTAAATAAAGTCATGTCACATGTGCCTTGTGCATGGTTTCATTACATTAAATTTAACAGTTAAATTAAAAGGAATGACTAAAGTGGCACTCACTCTAAAGTTAAATGGCTAAAGTAGTTCATTTTAAAATTTGATGGTCAAAGTGGTATATGATATAAAGTTTAATGCTCATTTGACCTGTTTACTATATATATATATGTGTGTGTGACCATGAGATATGAGAACCTGCATATATTTGCATCTATTTTGTATATTAAACTCGATGAACTATATTATAATGTCCACTTTGTATCATTGCACACAAAAACACATGTAATTTATATATATTTAACTTGAATACAATAAGGTAAGGCTAAATCTTATGTAATTTTCGCACTTAATTGAGTTATCAAATTTTTTTCATGATCAATTTTTGGTAACGAGCTTTTTAATTGATGTCAATTGAGTTCATTCGTTACATTTCGTTTAAATCACTTAACAGAAAACTAAATTTATTTACATAAACCACCCAACTTTTCAAGTATTTACACAAACCACACCTATTTACTAGAAGCCTTCAATTTATTTCCTTTGTTATGCAATTTTCCTACACTTGAATCTCTTTCCTTCAATCAAAAAGATTTTTTTTTGTTTTTTTTTTTTTTGGATTATTCATTGTTCTTTGTATGTTACACCAGTTTGTTACCCGAGGTAGTTGGTATCATTCATCTTGAGACTTATCATGTGTGAAATGGATTTTACAGTAATCAGGGTGGTGAACCCTTAAGCTTATAATATATGCTAAGAGGTTTATAAATACAGCTTCCTTGTAGACAATTATTCGACGTATGACCAGAATGTCAAATTATCCACCAGATCCATAAAGTACTTTGAATGGTTCCTCATTATGGATGGATTAATCTACAAATATATCATTATATTCTTTCTAATAATGGTATAATTTATTTTGTATCTTTAGTTTAAGAAGGTCTCGATCCTATTTTTACTAAAGAGCAGGCTTTGAAAAATTTGGTGTCATTCATTTGACGTGGTCAATGAGGCATAATAGGAAGAGGGATATTACTTCCAATACTTCGGAATTCAATGATTACTTTTGAGCATTACTAATATCAACACTTTGAAATGTGTTGAATTTTTGTTCGATTTATTTGTTACTTAGAATAAGGGATGTCCGTGTAAGTACATTAACACATTGATCATCATGACCAAGGTACACTATGCAAGCATGCTAAAGCTTGTATAAGTCAGTGTCCCACAATACATTATTGGTGATATCATAAGATTCGACAATTCTTATTGTAGTGGGGTATATTCCACTAGAATGACTCAAAAGTTTCTCTAAAATGTATTTCTTTGCACATTTGTTTAGAGACAAAATAAATATATTTTTGTTCCATTCTTACATTTGGTTTTGTTATGATTATTGTTGGTATGAATATCATTAACAAAGCTCGGGTCGCTTTGGGTACATATAGAGCGTATGTTTCTTTAAACACCATTTTAGCAACAAAATGGTTAAGCAGTTTTTTGCTTTTACACATAGGTATTATAAGTTATTAATTGCCTATTTCGTTGAATGGTTATGGTGTTCCTACTATCAACCAATCATTAAAGTTATCCTCGATTCATTCTTACAATAATGAAATTGAGTATAAAATCTGAACCATGTATAAAAAAATTTCGAACACATCAAATACATTTGAATAAAGTCCGAAATTTAATAAAACCAACGATAGTCAATCCAATATCTTGTTCAAAAATTTAATTCATCAAATTAATCATAAACTTTAAGACAAAACCATAATCTAATTAAAAATTAGGCAATATGCCTGTTAAACTATTTCTATAAAATAAAGTGAATAAAGCAGATTAGTCAAAATCGAGTGTATTCATTGACTGAGCAAAGTCCTTCTTGCAATAAAAGTTTGTGATTGTGAAGTTGACATTAGCGTCATTATCTTCTTCATTCATAAAATGAGATTCTTGTTCTTTAGATTATCGATATCTCTTGTAACTCGCTGCTATTTTAGCACTTGCACGGCAGTTCTTATACCAATGCCCAGGAACTCGACACCTGTAACATAGCTCATCACCAACTTTTTTATTTTTTGACAGGTGGGTTCTTCGGTGGATTTTTTATCTTGTTTCCCTGACAATTAGGTCTAATAGCACAAATTTTTCTCCATATTTTGGAAGAGCCTCCACGACCCGCATCATGACTCCCACGTCCCTTTCCACGTTATGCATTGTTTCCATGTGAGTAGGGATCAATACGTCCAAACATTTTTGTATTGGGATTCTTTCCACTGTTTATTTTACCGTAATTAGTCTCAGGAATTCTCTTTGTCCCGACAAGCCTTGCATTGTTATTTAAAAGAACCTCATTATGCATTTCAACCATTTGCAATAGGTTGATCAACTTATTGAATGTTATGATTCTTTTGTTATTATACTCGAGCCTATATTAGTTCGCTAGTATAAGTGCTGAAGTAGAAAAAGTAGAAATAGTCTTCTAAATCATATCATCTTCTGTGAGATCCTTTTCATAGAAGTTTAGACGTGTCTTTAGGCGCAACATATCTTTGTTGAAGCCGTTAACCCGTTTATAGTCAAGTAAGCAGATTTCATTCCATTGAACGGTCAATTCTGGGAGCAAAGTGCCATGAATGTTCCCAAAACATCCCTTAAGGGCATCTTATAATTCTTTAAGTGTCTTCAACTGAAGGTACTCCTAGCGTAGGCTGGGATCAATATGTCTCCTTAAAAACAGTAATGCATTTGCTTTCACCTTGTCAGAAGGTCCTTTATCAGTGGGGTCAGCAAGTGTGTTGGAGTATTCTTTGGTCACAAAAAAGGTTTCCACATCATAAACCCACCAATGGTACTAAAGTCATTCTGAGTCAAAAATGTTAAATTCTGGTCGAGTTGGGTCGGCCATCTTAATAAATAATAGAGAAAATATTACAATCATAAGTACATCCATGTTAGTTATTTTTCAATAATATAAATTAGATTTCAAAACCAAGATTCGTAATGGTCACATTTTTGATATTATATGAAAATACTTTATCATAGTAATTATAATGCGTATGAACTTTCATTATCATGGCAAATTTCAATGTATAACATACTAAATAAAATAATTAACAATACAAGTAATTGTGAGAAATATAATTATATAAGTAATATTTAAATATTCTTAGCATGCCGATTTACTAAGATTATTGCAATTATAAATTTAATTAATTCATCTAAAAAAATATATGTATAAATAAAAAAAATATCTAATAATATGAAAATCACTAAAAAATTGTTAATAAAACATGCAAAATATCTCATATATATACATAAAATCTCTCTATATATTAAAGTGGTAAAAGCCAAAAAACAATTTGATGTCGTTAAATATTAAGATACAATGGCAAATTTTTACTCATCTTTAAAAATAAAACGTACAAAAAATATCAAATTGAGATTTCAATGGCATTTGGATACATGTCTAGGCCTTAATAATAATAATAAACAACCGGCAGAATCATACAATAAAGAAAGAAAATATTTTTCTTAACCCAACATATATATGTGCTATCAAACAAATTGTCTAGTGGTGAAGTCAGGAAATTGACCAACGGGGGCGCGGTCGGGAGAGGGGGGGGGGGATTTGGTCGAAAATCGCAACACACTAAATCATATTTAAAGCCATAGAATTTTAACGCAAACATAATAGTATTAATAATAAAAGTTCATGCAACTCAAATAACAAATGCGAACTATTATGTAATTAATAAAAAAACACTTAATAATAATAGTTCAATAAGTACACTTAATATTATGTAATTAATAAAAAAACTCAACTATTATTATATATTTCCTAAAGAAACACAACTAACATAATATTTAACAATTAGAAATTGAAAACTAAATCACTAAATAATCAATAATTAATAAATAGTTCAAGATATACACTTTAATATTATGCAATTAATAAAGAAATACCACTAATATTATGCAAGTATTCAAGAAATAAAATAATCCCTAATTTTTAAAAGTAGATCTAAAAAATATACCTATGAAATGGAGAAGGTGGTGGCGCATAAATAGGCTATAGTGGCGACGTGGGGTGGAGATGGCACGGTGCTGGTGAAGAAATGGTGTAGATAAAGAGAGGTGAGTGAAGAAATGGTGAATGGTGAAGCAGCACCAGCTAGAAGAAGAAGATAAATGAATTTGGCAATAGCAGCTCCTCTTTAATTAACTAGGTTTAATATTTACAAACCGTTCCTTAAGTTTCTGTATCTTATAGTTAGGTCCCCTCAAATTTATTTTTATGCACATAAGTCTCTAAATTTTGTTTTTTCAAAAACTGCCCCAAACCAAGGAAGGGCACCTACCCTCCCCCCTTCCCCCACACAGCTTCGCCCTTGAAACCGTTATATCCTTATATATATAAAAAAAATACTCAAGCTTAAACCAAAAAAAAAGTTATTTAATGGTACGCGCGTGCCTATCCTAATAGGTGAATTTAAGGTTCTTAAATATATATATATATATATATATATATTATCCTTATATATATAACAAACTGTCCACGAAATCTAAATATATATTAAAATTTTACTGAAGCCAACAAATATTACCAATCCATTATATATATAATGATTGTCCTTATTTATTAATTCGGCAGATCTTATACATATAAAACATATCACACACACATATATAAATATACCCTTTTATGCATGTGTCTCATAAATGCTTGGTCATATATATGTAACAAAAAAATTCTTTAAATCCTCATATATATATATATAGAGGGGATCTCATATGGACTAGTGCGTACGCACTGGTCGTTTCCGCACGTTTTCGCGAGTGGGATAAGTGAGAACTTATTTATTTATTTTTTCTCCTGCATCACACTACTTCTCTCACTTTCCCATCTCTCACTCTCCCACTCCACTCCGTCTTTCTCTCTCGCCATTGCTGTGTCTCTCACCCTCACCGAAGCAGAAAAAAGCTCCGTCCCTCTCTCTCTCTCTCAAAGCCCACAGCGCCATTGCTCTCTCTCTCATTCTCACCGCTCTTTCACTCTCACCGAAGCTCCGAGCCACCTGTGACCACAACCCACCAAAGCCACCGAAGAAATTGTGCCGACGATGAGCTCCCCTGCACCGACGACGGGCTCTTTCTTTAACATTTTGTAAGTGTACATATGATCCATTTCACTCTTCTTGATTTTTCAATTTTTAAATGGGAAATTTCGAAATATTTTAGGGCCTGATGTCTGTACATTGTCAGTGATTGACAGTATTGCATTATGGTGAATTTTTAACATTGGTGTATGAGTGATTACTGAGATGTAATGTAGTTTCTACCTGGGGGGGTTATATGAGGATTTTGTGGCATTGTGTTGTGGCTGCTATCATTTTGGTTATATGGATAACTCTGCATCCAAGAAATTTTAGCAATTGGATTGCCACAGTTAAATTAATGTGGGACAGAGTAATGAAAAACCCTTTAAAGTTAATTAACCTAAAAACCTTTTAAAGATAAACAATCATAAAGGCAAAATAATGCACAAAATTTAGCAATTTGCTTGAATTTCAGGCCATTAATTCAAACTTAAAGTTACCCTACGAAGAGCTTGCATTGACAGAGTTTTGTGTGTGGGTGGGTGTACACCTGTTCTCTAGTTGAGAAAGATAATTATTACTCGAAATGGGAATGAAACGCATAACCTTTATAGTAACCACTCAACCAAACACTGACCTTTTTTTCCTTGGAAACATATCATATGATCTTAAAGTGTTCTCAGAAGTTACATAGTATCAAGAAATACTGGGTACAATATTGCACACGCATTGAGTGTGCTATGAGTTCTAGTATGTGTATATGTATGTGTCTGTTTGTGTGTACACATTACACAGAGATAAGAAAGGATATAAAATATACTCAAGTCAAAAAGAGTAAATGGCCTTTACCCATTGGTTCAACCTTTTAAAAATAGAGAAGAGGCATTACTAATCTTGTAATCTTACACTGCAATTGGCAATCTCCCTATGAGAGATTTCGAAAAAATCAACTGAAAGCTTTAACCCCTAACATCTAAGTGATGCAGAAGAACTAAGTGAACACATTGAAGAGAGTCGGTTGACACATTCCATGGATTCAATACAACCACACTTTCTTCACCAATGGATTCTGCTGCTGCCCCTGCTGCAGTGCTACTTATGACTGTACCATCTTTTTAGAGCCAAGTGTGGATAACAATGGCTGGTCAACTTCTGCTTGGCATCACTATAATCAATTAATCATGTGCTTATCCTCGGTATTCGTGTATTGTACCTTTTACATTTTTTTAATACGGCGTGAGTGTGATGTTTGTGATTTTGTCTGATGATTGAATTGTTTTGAACTTGTGTAAGAACAAATTTCTTATGATAGATAATCTAAAATTAGAATATATTCGTGAGGTAAACACATATTACACAAATTTAGGGTGCCTTTATTTCTAGAGATACGCGACTCCTGCCAAATCAATATTAGATCTTAAAGAAAAAAGAGCACTTATCCAATTCATTGTTCCTTTGGCAGAAGCTAAAACTTCTTCAGAAATAGCTCCTCCCACAGATTTCACACAGATGACAAACTGATCCTTTGCACACCTATATCTATTAATTGTGGAATGTGACTTAATCATAGTTTGACTTCTCATTCTTCTTTGATTATAATGATATGTTACTCAATCATAGTCTGATTTGTTCAAGTAAATTTGAATTTTGCAGATTTAAATGGCTTCTTTTTCATTAATTGTGGAATGTGACTCAAGTGACGAAGTTGATATTAGATTTTTTTTGAAACAATGCGAGTGCGGAGAAGTAGCGGATGTGAAGATAACAAAATCAAACAAGAACAATAATCGTGGTATAATCTACTATGCGTGCAAGAGGCAAAGATGCGGTAGTTTCTTGGGTTGGTGCAGAATCTCATCAATTCAATCAGTATCACATATCGTTGGCACAATAGAAGAATGTACTACGTTGGGTGCCTAGACTGTTGCTGAACCTAACACAAAGCATGATCTAAAAGGCCGCTGGAAGTTTTTAATAGTTATTTTTCTCATGTTGTCTACTTATTTTGGTGTAAAAGTTATGAAAATGTAATATCTAATTAGGTATTGTTATAATGAATGTTTGTTATGGATTTGAAATAAGTTGGCGTTATTACAATGACTTTATTTTATTAAATGGAAGCATTTTGCGTTCTTATTATGACTTCATTTTATAATTAAGTGGAAGTATTTTGCATTATTATAATGGCTTCTATTTCAGTAATGGAATCATTGAGTTCGCGTTATTATGATGCCTTCATTTTTAAGATTATAATAATGTAATTGAAAGATCAACACCCATGACATTGAAAAGTTCACACCAGTGACATTGAAAAGTTCACACAATTCAAAATCCTTCAAACTACATTAAAAAGTACAACCCTTTCAAGTTTAACATCCACACCATTAATTCAAACTTGAAGCCTAAACTCAAAAAATACAACCCTTTTAATTCAAACTACAATCCTATATCATTTCCAGCTTTATCATCTTCATCTTTTGTTGACGACCCGTTTCCCTCTTCCAAATTTGCATCCTCACACGTAGACGACCTATAGTTTGAAAAACAAAAAATAATCAACATTCATCGTAAAATGAAAAAAATTAAGAGAACATAAATCAAAAATGTCATAAGTACTTACAGATTCGTAAGTGCCGGGCAATTTCGTTTATCATGTGACTGGCCTACTTTTCCACACCTATGACAACGTCTAATTTTGCGATTTTTTGCCTTTACTAGTGCCTTCTCTTTTCTTCCTTTGAGCCTTTTCCCACAGCCCTTTGCTCGCACTAGATCTGGTTCGTTATAACTATTTTCAAAATTAGAAGAACCGTGCACACTAGTAGCATTTGGTATTGCATTAATACCAATTGGAGTACAACCAACTACTTGACTACCAATTGGAGTCTTAGCATTTCGGCTACTAAGAAATTGGTCAATCTCGTCATTAATGCGATGCAATCCATTGCTCAATATCTTTCGTGTTTCTTGACATACAAAGGCTTTGTCAACCAAATCCAAAGATGATTGGATAAATTGACTTCGCATCAAGACGTAATCTTTGTCTTCTTCTATACCCACGCCTTTATCATCCATCACTGTTACTAATTTTGCAGACTTAGTCCACCTTTTCTGTAGGTCAAAAAATACCCTAAGGGGGGGGGGGGGGGTGAATAGGGTTTTTAAAACTTAATCTGATTTTTAAAATCGATTTAAAAATGTTTAATGCCTATATCAATCAAGCAATCAAGAAAAAATGTTAATTCTAATCATAAAGTATAAATTACACAATATAAGAGATCAATAGATAGAAAGATTAAACTGATATAAGTTGAAGACTATTTGTCCACACGGTTCAGCTTGTTAGCCCCTACTTCCGCGCTCGGTTAGTACCTCGAGAATTTTTACTATAACCGATCTCCTTCCGGGTGAAGATCAAACATCTAGAAGTGTATTATTCTCACACACTCTTAAAGTATTGAATCACTCTCAATAGTCACTCAAGAATTCATTCTTGCTATTTTATGGGAAACATCTCTCACAAATATGATTTGAATAAGTTTTGGTGGCTAACACCAATGTACAATAGCTCTTAAGTGTATAAAGAAATACAAATGAAACTCACACTAAGAGATATCAAATTTGATTAATAATTTCTAGCTCAAAATAAAGATGATTGATCAAAACCAATGTTCTTGAATCTTTGAGTATTGAATATAGATGAAGATAATAGTGTAGGAATGATTCAAGAGTGTTTAAATAAGTCTTAGATGGTGTATATATAGTCTAGGACACCATATAGCCGTTTGGAGGGAGTTGGTGGAAGTTTGGTACCAAAAATGGTAAAAAATTTGAAATCCAACGGCTAGTTTCTAGGCCATCAGTCGACTGAGTAAGGCTCATCAGTCGACTGAGCAAAGCCCATCAATCGACTGATGGTCCCCATTGGTCTGCTGCCAGAATGACAAAAAATCCCATTTTTAACACTTCTGCAAATTAGCTCAAAAATTAATTTTGAAGCTTGGGGATACTTAAATATGAGTTTTTAAGACTTCTATAATGTAAAAAGTTCGAAAATGAGGTCGTTAGAATTTAAAATGAATTTATTTCAAAAACGGTTTTTCTCTAAAAGAAGGTTTTTGAAAGGATTCCGATTCAACCTTTGATTTGATCAATCTAATTATGTTAGAACATAGTATGAGTTTTTATGATGATCAGATATGAATCTTTACATAGGAATCTAAAGCACTCACTCAAATATACAATAACGAGTCTTCGAGGGCTTTGTTTGTATCTTCGTTTCTTTTCTTCCTTGGCTCATTGTACTTCATAGAAATTCCATTGAAGATGTATTGATCAAGTAGTTGTGTGAGTTGTAAGACATTGATCGTGCAATACTTTATAGGTGAATGATCTTGATTCCGGCTTTTCAGTTAAGTCCACGTATGATCAATTTATTGTGGCTATCACTCAAAACATCAACTAAGTTAAATTACACATGATTAACTTTATTGTTATTATCAAAACAACATTAGTGACTTTCAAGTCAACAATCTCCCTTTTTTTGATGATGACAATAAATTAATGTGTGTTTGCGATTAAGATCATTAGTTGTGTTTTCTAACGGGAAAACTCCCCCTCAAACTATGCATCAAAAAGAATATAGCAAGCATGCATAAGAGATTATAAACCATTCAAACTTTAACTAAGTTCAAACCAAATACTAGAGTTAAGATCATATGATGGCCAATGATAAAAACATAATACTTTGAAGTTAAAAACAATAAAACTTAGAAGTTCATAGAACAACCAAACATAAAACTTTGAGAGAGTGTGTACCAAACATTCTAACACACATACTTCTCCCCCTTTGTTATCAACAAAAAGGAGAGAACCCAAGGCTTACTCTTGCGAGTCTTGAGGGTCTTGTGGCCATTGCCCCAATCCTTGATCAACTTGATTAGGATACCAAACCGGAAAGACATGCTCCGGATGGTAGCGAAGAAAGGCTTCTTCATGAACTCTTTGTCGATCCTCAATGCGATTGAATATATTGGTTGATAGAGCTTGAACTTGACCCGATAGCCCTTGAATGGCATGAAGCAAGGCGGCATTAGATGATTGGCTACGGCCTTGTGATGTAGTGGCTTGTTGAGGGAGCTCGGAACCTTCTCTTCATTCTTCTTCTTCTTCTTCTTTTTCACCCATTTATTTGGACGGGGATGAATCATTGCCCTCATCGCCACTGTCATCTCTATCTCGAGGATCATTTGGAGTCCATTGACCATATAACAAACTATATTTTATCAAATGAATCACCTTGGCGCTATAGGTCTCCTCACTTGTGGGTATGATAACGTCGACCTCATCTTCAAGACGAATATTGTAGAATTTGAACAATTGAGTGAGGGCCATTCCATAGACCAACCCTTGCCTTTTTCGATTGGTGATCTCAAGGAGATGATGAAACATTAGGCTAGCAAAACCCAATTTCTGTCCCATTACAATAGCCCATACCAAGAATAGTTCTAAAGCGTTGAGCGAAGCACGACTACCACGCCTTGGAATGATCGAATATCCAAGAATTGAATGTATGAGTCGGGCATCGAGTTTGAGCATTGAGGCCTTAATTTCACCACCCGTATTACGAAATCTACGCTTGAGTAGGATTTCTTTGGCAGCATTCTTATCAAAACCAAGAAGATTCCTAAAGTTGGATGGTACTTCCGTTACATCGTCAACGGGGAACCCAAAAATTTAAGCTAGTTCGACTTTGTTGAAGCTAATTCGTTGATCATTTAATAGTGTAACAAGGCGGGCCTTGTTGGGACGGCCATTATAAAGAACCGGATGGTGCAAGTTTACATAAAATAGATGGATAAGCCGTGGATACACATTTTCACGAATACTCAAGAAATCTATAATTCCTTGATTTTGAAACAAGCCAGCAACATTCAAACCATTTGAAGCGAACAATTGAAAGTTAAATTATTTACCTTCAACAATTGTCCGGGTGGAGTAGTCATTGTTAAAATTCTCTTAAGCCTCATCAGAGATGAACAATGGCAGTAATGGACCTTGCGGTGGGTTTGCCGATGATGTGCCCACTTGTGGTACACTCTTGCGAGGGCGTCGAGAGCGAGATGGTTGAGACATATTTATAGAGATTGGGTGAGAGATGTAGGTTTTTGAAAAGTTAGGGTTCTTAGAAAATTAGAAAAAAATTTAGGTGAAAATTTGTTTGGATGAAGGAAATTTGAAAGAAATTGGTTAGATAGAAGTAATAAGATGAATTTGTAAGGAAATTTGATAAAAGATAGAGATTTGGGTGAAAAATCAATAATGGAAGTTAGGGTTAGGGTTTGAGAGAAAATGAGATATGTTTGGGTGATTTGAAGTGAAATGGTGTAGATTTGTGGTTGATTTGTTGTAGGAGAAGGAAGATTTTTGGTTTAAAACAAGTTTTGATGAAGAATGTTGAAGATAGATGATGTTTCTCAAGGTTTGGTATGTGTTTGCTTGAAATGGTGAGGAGAAGAATGAAGAGAAAAACAGGGGAAAGAAAGGGTTAAAAGAAACTGCTCTCAGCCACTGCTCAGTCGACTGATGAAGCCCCTTCAGTAGACTGATGAAGGCTTAGTCGACTGATCATTGACGCTTAGTTGACTGTTCACTTATTCTGCTAGAATTTCCTTTGCTTGAGCTTTTTGAGCCATAACAACCTAGAATGAGCAACTTTACAACTTTTGTGCTCGATATTTCTTGATGTCTACACTTTTACCTATCTCATCTTTGTCGAGCTTCAATGTTGAACTCATAGGCGTGCTCAATGATTTTGCGCCTTCCATGTCAAATTTCTTTAAGAGCTCCTTCACGTACTTCTCTTGATTGATGAAAATTCCTTCTTTGCATTGCTTCACTTGTAATCCAAGGAAGTAATTCATCTTTCCTATCATGCTCATTTCGAATTTCTTTTGCATACATGTGAAAAAATCATTGAAAAGATTTTCGTTAGTAGAACCAAATATAATATCATCAACATAGATTTATACAAGTAGCATGTCATTGTCATGATTTTTGATAAATAAGGTAGTATTAATTTTTCCTCTAACAAAGCCATTGTTAATAAAAAATGAGCTTAATTTATCATACCATGCTCTAGGTGCTTGTTTTAAACCATATAAAGCTTTAGACAATTTAAACACATAATCCGGATAAACATGATTTTCAAAACCGGAAGGTTGTTTCACATAAACTTCCTCTTCAATAAAACCATTCAAGAAAGCATTTTTCACATCCATTTGACATAATTTAAAATTTTTAAAGCATGAATAAGCAAGTAGCATGCGGATGGCTTCTAGACGAGCTACGGGTGCATATGTTTCTTCATAATCAATGCTCTCCTCTTGATTGCATCCTTGGGCAACAAGTCTAACTTTATTTCTAACAATTACGCCACTTTCATCCTTTTTGTTAGGAAAAACCCATTTAGTACCTATAATTGTGTGATCATTAGGTTTGGGAACAAGTGTCCATACTTTGTTTCTCTCAAATTAATTGAGCTCTTCTTGCATAGCCATCATCCAAGATTCATCTTGTTCGGCTTCATTTATATTTTTGGGCTCATATTGAGAAATAAATGCCACATTATTGCATACATTTTTTAAGGATGATCTAGTCATAACCCTACTAGATGGCACTCCAAGAATTTGATCAATAGGGTGGTTGGACACAAATTTCTAACTCCTAGGTAAATCATTCTAGTTTTGCTTGGTTGTATTTTCTAACTCCTTAGGAGGAGCTTGAGCACTCGAAGTTTCTTCCTTAGATGTATCATTAATTTGAATATCCAAAACCTTTTGGGTAATTTCAACTTCTTCATCGGAACGTACTATGAGTGAGAAAGGATTTGACTCATCAAACATAACATGCATAGACTCTTGGACAACCAAACTTTTCTTGTTATAAACTCTATATGCTTTATTATTAATGGCATACCCAAGAAAAATTCCTTCATCTGATTTAGCATTAAATTTTTCCAAGTGATCACGATCATTCAAAATAAAGCATTTACAACAAAAAACTTTAAAATATGCAATATTTGGTTTCTTGTTATTCCATAACTCATAGGGTGTCTTATTTAACTTTTTACGAATGATAGTACGATTAATCACATAGCATACGGTGTTAACGGCTTCCGCCCACAAATACTTCGGCAAAGAATGTTTATTAAGCATAGTCCTAGACATCTCTTGAAGAGATATATTTTTTCTCTCAACAACACCATTTTGTTGAGGGGTTCTAGGTGCCGAAAAATTATGATCAATACCATGCTCATCACAAAAATTTAATATCAATATTATCAAATTCTCTACCTCTATCACTCCTAACATGCACAATACAAACACCTTTTCATTTTGAACTCTTCTACAAAATTTTGCAAAAACATGTGCAGTTTCACTTTTGTGGGTGAGAAAGAACACCCAAGCGAGTCTAGTATAATCATCAACAATAACAAAAGCATACAATTTGCCACCCAAACTGGCAACCGAATTAGGACTAAACAAATCAAGATGTAGCATATAGAGAGGTCTAGTTGTAGTAATATCCTTTTTAGACTTATATGAGGATTTATGTTGTTTACCAAGTTGATATGCATCACAAATTTTATCTTTAACAAATTTGGTTTTAGGCAATCCTTTAACTAGCTCTTTCTTAGACAAAGTATAAATTAAGTCCATGTTAGTATGTCCTAATCTCTTATGCCATAACCAAGAAACATCATTAATAGCGGAAAGACACTAAACATCTTGTTGAGATAAATCATCAAGTTCAAGAGTATACACATTATTGGTTCTATATGCAACAAGTAAAATGGAATCATCGCTAACATTCTTAACAATGCAACGATCGAATTTAAAGATAACTTCATAACCTTTATCACATAATTGACTAATGCTAAGTAAATTATGCTTTAAACCATCAACTAATAGAACATTATCAATACATGTAGAATGCTTACCAACCTTACCTATATCGATGATTTTGCCCTTGGCGTTGTCCCCGAAAGTCACATTCCCTTCTCGCTTGGGAATAAGACTTAAGAAGTTGTTCTTGTCTCCCGTCATGTGCTTTGAGCAACCACTATCCAAGAATCACTTGGTTTTGCTACCTTTGGCTTTCAAGCACACCTACACCATAACCTTGAGTAACTTCTCTTTTGGTACCCAAAATGTGTTGGGTCCCTTTGGGTTAGCAAACATAATGGTTCCTTTTGGAACCCAAGCAAGCTTCCTCTTAGGGAAACTTTTATTCCGATAGAAACAACGATCCACATAATGAGTATTTCTACCATAATATGAGCAAAAATGAGTAGGATCATGAGGTGTGTATGTTTTAAAAAAGTTTTTGTAATCCTTTTGGTTGTAGCCCAAACCGGCTTTGTCAAATACACACCTTTGCAGTCCTAATAGTTTATCCAAATTGTCTCTTCCATTGGCAAATTTGGCTAAGCTATTAGTTAGATCATCCACTTGATCTTTTAATTTGACATTTTCTACTACAAGTGTGTTTGGAATTTCCTTTTCCTTTCCTTTCTTCAAAGTTTTGTTTTCATTCTTCAAAACAACATTTTCTTTCTTAAAAGTTTCACACTTGTTAGAAACTATCAAATTTTCCTTTTTGAGGCTTGCATATTTTTTAGATAGATTTTTAAACTTGCTATGCAATTCCTCAAACATTTCATATAATTCATCTTAGTCATTCTCATCATGAGCATCATCATTAATAGATACATTATCATCTAAATGAATCATAAATAGAGTCTACCTCATTGTCTCTTGCCATAAGGCAAAGATTTTCCGTCTCCTTGTCGTTAGAGTCGGCATTGGACTCGCCCTCTTTGGAATCACTCCAAGTGCCTTTGAGGGCATGTATTACTTGTTTGAAGGCTTTGTCTCTTTTATCTCTTCTCTCATTTCTTCTAACCGGGCAATTGGTTTTGAAATGTCCTGATTCATGACAATGAAAACATTTCTTGACTTCTTCGTTTTCAACTCTTGGTTGAATTGATCGATCATTGTTCCTTTTTGATAAAGAACCAAGAATGTTTCCTTTTCCTTGAAACTTCTTCTTCTTGGCTAGAAATTTCATGAAATTTCTAGAGAGAAGAGCCATGTCTTCATCGCCGCCCATTGACTCTTCATCATCCTCTCGTTGACTTGCTTTGAAAGCAAGAGTCTTCTTGGCTTTTGAATAAACTTCTTCTTCTCTCTCTAATTCCTTCTCATGGGTTTTAAGTGAATCCAATAGTTCATTCATGCTTAGCGTCTTGAGGTTCTTGGCTTCTTGAATAGCCGTTACTTTGGGTCTCCACTTCTTGGGAAGAGTTCTAAGAATCTTTCGAATCTTGTCTTCATTAGAGCAAACCTTTCCAAGGAGATCCAAAGCATTAGTGATAATAGAGAACCTACTATACATAGAAGCAAGTGATTCATTAGGCTTCATTTTGAAAAGTTCATAATCATGAACGAGCATGTCAATATTGTCATCCTTGACTAGGTTCCCTCATGAGCAACCTCTAGTTTGTCCCAAATTTCTTTGGCAATTTTACAACTAGAAATTTTGTTGTATTCGTCCATAGTTAATGCAAAATGTTGAGAATTCAAGGCTTTAGCATTAAATTGGATTTTCTTAATGTCATGCTCATGAAATTCGGAAATAGATTTAGGAGTGACATTACCCCTTTCATCGGTTTTGGTAATCTCATAGGGTCCAATGAGTGTAACCCTCCATTGATCAAAATCACTAGTTTGAAGAAAAGTGCACATGCGGTTTTTCCAATAACTATATTTTTTGCCATCAAATAGAGGTGGTCTAGTGGTGGAAGAACCTTCGTCAAGTCCGGTTCCTTGATAGATAGACATGATCGTAAATTCTAAGATTGTAAAATCAAAACAAGAGTACAACCTTTGATACCAATTGTAGGTCAGAATATACCCTAGAGGGGGGGTGAATAGGGTTTTTAAAACTTAATCCGATTTTTAAAATTGATTTAAAAATGTTTAATGCCTATATCAATCAAACAATCAAAAAACAAAGTTAATTCCAATCACAAAGTATAAATTACATAATATAAGAGATCAAGAGATAGAAAGATTAAACCGATAAAAGTCGAAGACTTTTTGTCTACACGGTTCAGCTTGTTAGCCTCTACTTTCGCGCTCGATAAGTATCCCGAGAATTTTCATTATAACCGATCTCCTTCCGGGTGAAGATCAAACCTCTACAAGTTTATTCTTCTCACACACTCTTATAAGTATTGAATCACTCTCAATACTCACACAAGAATTCACTCTTGCTATTTTATGAGATACATCTCTCACAAATATGATTTGAATAAGTTTTGGTGGCTAACACCAATGTACAATAGCTCTTAAGTGTATGAAGAAATACAAATGAAGCTCACACTAAGAGATATCAAATTTGATCAACAATTTCTAGCTCAAAATAAAGATGATTGATTAAAACCAATGTTCTTGAATCTTTGAATATTGAATATAGATGAAGAGAATAGTGTAGGAATGATTCAAGAATGTTTAAATAAGTCTTAGATGGTGTATATATAGTCTAGGACACCATATAGCCGTTTAGAGGGAGTTGGTGGAAGTTTGGTACCAAAAATGGTAAAAAATTTGAAATCCAACGGCTAGTTTCTAGGCCATCAGTCGACTGAGTAAGGCTCATCAGTCGACTGAGCAAAGCCCATCAATCGACTGATGGTCCCCATTGGTCTGCTGCCAGAATGACAAAAAATCCCATTTTTAACACTTCTGCAAATTAGCTCAAAAATCAATTTTGAAGCTTGGGGATACTTAAATATGAGTTTCTAAGACTTCTATAATGTAAAGAGCTCGAAAACGAGGTCGTTAGAATTTAAAATGAATTTATTTCAAAAACGGTTTTTCTCAAAAAGAAGGTTTTTGAAAGGATTCCGATTCAACCTTTGATTTGATCAATCTAATTATGTTAGAACATAGTATGAGCTTTTATGATGATCAGATATGAATCTTTACATAGGAAACTAAACCACTCACTCAAATATACAATAACGAGTCTTCGAGGGCTTTGTTTGTATCTTCGTTTCTTTTCTTCCTTGGCTCATTGTACTTCATAGAAATTCTATTGAAGATGTATTGATCAATTAGTTGTGTGAGGTGCAAGACATTCATCGTGCAATACTTTGTAGGTGAGTGATCTTGATTCCGGCTTTTTGGTTAAGTCCACATATGATCAATTTATTGTAGCTATAACTCAAAACATCAACTAAGTTAAATTACACATGATTAACTTTATTGTTATTATCAAAATAAGATTAGTGACTTTCAAGTCAACATCTTCAAAATGTACTTATCTGGCAAGAGCTTAATTTCATCAAATCTCATCAAATATGCTAGGATGTGCCTACATGGGATTCCAGTGCTTTCAGACTTTTTACAACCACATAAAACAAATTGAAGTCCTTGTCATAAATTAATTCACAGACTTTACTTGATTGGTTTTTCTTTCTTTGAATCTGATAAATACGGTGATTGTCATTTTCCCTTATCAGCTGAATCCTATAGTTAAGGCATTCACACATTTCACTCTCAAACTTGTAATATATTTCATTTGTGTAAATATCAGCCATTTGCACCAACAAGTCTTGATTTATTCTAATTTTAGGCTTCTCAATTATATCCTTGTGATCAACCATCAACTCCTCATGCCGTTGGCGTAAAAGTCCTCTTCCAAACTGAATCATAAAATCCACCAATGAGTTGCCTTTTAAAACAAATTTCTTGAAAAAAGCATGCCCACTTTCTGCTCATTGGCTACTTGACATATCAGCTGAGAAAATGTGATCAACATATGCTGGAATCCATCTTGAGCGAATTTTATATATGTCTTCCAACCACTTGTTTCCCCCTAACCCACTTTTCTGAATAAGACTTTCCCATTGCAAGTCAAATTCCTCTGGAGTTTCTGATTTTCAAATGCATTCCGAGAACTCATTCTTGTAAACACTATACTTGACTGCATCAATTTTTTCTTTAGAAATTTCATCAAAATATGCCAACCACAATACCTGTAAAAGATTTTAAAAATATAAAACATTAGCCATTTTCTTGAAATGCTCCATGTATACTTAATTAAAAAACTTTAATAAAATATGCAAATTATAATACCTATGAAATGTATTTGGAAGAATAAGAGGGAATGTTGTACTCATTGTCGGGTCTTGATCGATAATAATCATCTTCGGGGCATCACCGGACATACTTTCCAAAAATTTAGTAAACAGCCAAATAAAATCATTAATACTCTCATGATTCAAGAATCCACAACCAAAAATAATTGTTTGACCATGATTATTAACCCCCATTATTGGTGTAAAAATCAACCCATATCGATTAGTATTATAAGTAGTATCAAAGATTACAACATCACCAAAAAACTTGTATGCTCGCCTTGAAATTGCATCGAACCAAAAACAACGAGTAATCTTTTGTTCCTCGTCTGTCTCAATTTTAAAAGTAAATGATGGATTTTTCGCTTGTTCCAATTTCAAATACTCATAAAACATCTCCCTATCATGCCCCTTCATCTCAGCACGTATATCCCTTTCATGATTATACAAGTTTCTTTGTGTGCACCCAACATTTTTTAAACCTTCAGATTGTACTCCAAAAAAACTAAATTGTTGATGCTGGGGTACATTGACCATAGACAACTGTTTAGTTAAACACTTTGTCGCAGATAAAACATTACGATGAGATCTTAAAAGGTGAACCTTACTTGGTGTCGATAATGGGTGGCTATGCCCCTCGTTGAAAACAGTAACAATGTACTTATTAGAGTTTGACTTTAAAACAACGAGTTTCGCTGTACAATCCTCACCTAAGCTCCCCCTGCGACTTTTTTTTTCCAACTTCAGCAATTCTTGAGGACTTGCCTTGTTTAAAAACAAACTCCTTCCTCCTTATCTCGCCACTCCCTAGCTCTTTCTTAGTAGTCCAGGCACGCATACTAAATCCAGCCGCTTTAGCATACGCATTATAGAATGTCACAACATCATCAATGGTCTCAAATTATTGCCCTTTTTTTGGCCTCAAAGCATCTGAAACTTGAGGAGTGTACATTAAATTTTCTTCATTTTAGTCTAACTCTAAATTATCTTCATTATCCAATTTTTCATAGCTCCCCCTACTTCAGTATCTAAATTTTCCATTCTTTTCGTGTCAATGTACCCTAACTGTGAGATATCCTCAAAAATTTCAAAATTTTAAGGTACATTGACACCCTAACTGTGAGATACACCATTAGGAGTTAAACAAATGATTGATTGAAGCAAATGAAATACTATGAGATATCCCCTGCAATTTCGAAATTGCTAATCCAGTCAATCATCAAGCCCATAATTGGACCAACTCAACAACACCAAATCAGAAACTCACTTAAATATACTAACATCACTAAACCAGTCAATCATCAAGAACTAAAATTTGCTATACTGTGAGATTTTCCGTAGCAATTTCGAAATTGCTATACCCTAAAATATTTTAAAATTTCCCTTTTAAAAATTGCAAAATCAAGAAGAATGAAATGGGTCGTATGTACACTTACCAAATGTTAGAGAGAGAGCTCGTCGTCGGTGCAGGGGAGCTCGTCGTCGGCGCAATTTTTTTGGTGGCTTTGGTGGGTTTGTGGTTGTAGGTGGCTCGGAGCTTCGATGAGAGTGAGAGAAAGAGCAATGGCGCTGTGGGATTTGGGAGAGAGGGGGACGGAGCTTTTTTTCTACTTCGGTGAGGGTGAGAGACACAGCAATGGCGAAAGAGAGAGAGACGAAGTGGAGTGGGAGAGTGAGAGATGGGAGAGTGAGAGAAGTAGTGTGATGCAGGAGAAAAAATAAATAAATAAGTTCTCACTTATCCCACTCGCGAAAACGTGCGAAAACGACCAGTGCGTACGCACTAGTCCGTATGAGATCCCCTCTCTCTCTCTCTATATATAAACATTACATAATATAAGCAGCAATATAAACCATATTTTTTGCAGTAAAAATAACAAAGACAGCAGCATATTTTCAGCCAATTAGAAACAATTTTTATGCAGCAAAAATAGATTTATATGGACTGTTTTCACATCAATAATATGCAGCAACAAAACATATTAATAGCAGCAAATAAACAGATTCGCAGCAATAGTAGTTTTTACACAGCAACAGTCAAAATTCGATTCAGATTTTCTGAATTATTTGATAGCAGATAAACAGATCGATTCGCAGCAAGAAGATACTTAGAAAAGTAATACCTAATTTAGGAAGAAAATACCACGCAAATTAGAGAGATAGAGTCGAAAATTGAAGGAAGAAATGCTTATAAAGCGCTGAACCGAATCTACACAGTAAATATAAAAATGTCACAGTACCACCGAGTATATAAGTCCAAGAACACACCAAAGCACAGATCCGTAAGAAACCACAGCCACAACTGAGTATTCAAACTTCAAGAGTGGGCAGCGAGCTTGATTATGTATGTATACTACAATTTTTTTCTTGAAGATTGGGCGACGAGAGAGGAGAGGAGTCTAATGGTGATTGCAGCCGCAGCTATTTTTTTTAGGGTTAAAGTTATTAGCACTGAGCGTGCTGATAATGTGTTGTGGGAACAACTCGATTATGTCTTTCATTAAATAACCTAATTAAATAAGGCATAGATACAATAGTAAATAGGGTTAACAATGAAGCCCAATATGGCTCATGATATATGATTTACACAGTAAAATCCCTAATGCATATTCTATGTAGACGAAAGCACACTACATGTAATTTCCTTCAACATGTAACACTTGAATTTTATCT
Organism: Lonicera japonica; assembly: GCA_021464415.1. Lineage (NCBI taxonomy): Eukaryota > Viridiplantae > Streptophyta > Magnoliopsida > Dipsacales > Caprifoliaceae > Lonicera > Lonicera japonica. Next base: position 23,985,911 of record CM038469.1, read on the forward strand.
GATTCATAGTTGCATTGGAGATGATCTAAATGGATGCTCTATCATTTTAAAAAGTGTCCCTATTCATGCATAAAAAGTGTCACTAAATATACATATAAAATGTCACTAAAACTAATTCTAGAGCATTAAAATCTAAAGAGTAGTGCTATACTTATTGGGTATTCTTATCGTATATTCTCACTAGCATGTATTACAACGTTGTTTTCATTTTGGTCGGGTAAAATTTAAGAGATCCAAACCAAATTTGAAAGTTCGGTTTCGGTTCCTAAATCTTTCAAATTCAAATCTGAACCAAACTTTTTGGTTAGGTTTTGGTTCAGTTTATTTTGATTTTCATATATTTTTTCAAAAACTAAATAAATTGTAAGACACACTTATTTTTATAAAAAAAATACTTATTTTGAATTGAAAAATATTAACATTTGCAATTATAATAAAGACAATAAAGCTTCAATATTTATAATAGCCCAAATAGTCGATTTCTCACTACACTTTATAGATTTTAGGAATATAAAATTTTAACCAGTGAAGTACTATTATTTCGAGTAACATATTTAATAATTCGGTTTAGTTCGGTTCGGTTTTATAAAATCATGCCACAAATTCGAACAAAAGATATTCGATTTCGACTCAGTGTTTATGTTTCGATTTTTTTCGTTTCAGTTCTTTTAGATAGATTTGGCTCGGTACAATTCAACCATTCAATTTTCAAGATCGCTGCAACACGTCTAATGTATTATATAAATTATAATTTTATTCGATTCAACTAAAATACAATTCATATATTACACTTAATAAAATTATATAATATAATCCATACATAAGGAAAAACATTTTTTGCGTTTAAATGTCACGTAATAATATCAACACCCAAACTTTATGATGCTTGTCGCAAAAGTTAAAGAATAAATTGCCCTTCCATCACGAAAAGATGTCTGTGTGTCAGATGAACAATATTGTAGTTTATGTCGACAAAAGAAAGAGATTAATAATATTGTAGCCACTCAACGACTGCCACCTATGAAATTTATAGACAGTGATCGAACCTCTGTATAGTACTCTACGATAATTGCGTATAGTCGATCGTTATTTATTTTATTTTTGTGGTAACATAATTTTACGTATATATATAATGGTACTTCTAAGAAATAAATATTTGTAATAAAACATATTTTTGTTATAAAACAGACTCTTTCTAATAAACAAAATTGCGTTCTATCATCGAGTGTATTATTTTGGTGATGAAACTTAGCATTCATCGCAAAAATTAGAGGCAAAGAGTTACAGGAACTTCAATTTTTTTTACCTAAATTACCTTTTTATCATTTTTTTTCTCAAAAAAAATAAAAATTAATCACCATCAGTCACTAGCAGCATATCCTAATATCGGAATTCCGGCGACCTCACCGCATGCCTAAACTTCACCGGAGTTCTGACGTAGGTATTACAAATTTGATTTTGCATTAAATCGATCCGGAGCTAGACAAGTAATGATAAGTATTTAATTTAGTGCAAAAGTATATTTACACAAAACCCACAAGCAGCTAATTATACAGATTTTATTGCAAATATATTTCTGTACTAAATCTCCAATTAATTAATGATACATATTTTAATATAAATTTGTTTTTGAACTAAATTTGCAAACAATTAATGATATAGAATTTAATGAAAATTTATTTTTACACTAAATCCGCAAGCAACTAATATTATAGATTTTAGTGCAAATATATTTTTATACTAAATATGTTGACAAATTAAGATATAAAATTTAGTGAATTTTTTTTTGCACTAAATTTGTAAGCAATTAAATATATAAATTTGAGTGCAAACTTGCTTTTGCATTGTGTAAATTAAAAATTATCTCCGAAATTCAGGTGAGCGGTGGTGGCTTAGGTGGTTGGCGAGACTTGACAAGTACCAATGGTAATGAAGAAAATAAATATAAGATTGTAATAAGGATATAATTGACTATAAAAAAAATGTATACTTCTAGTAAATAAATATTGAAAATTGTCTTTATGCTTAAAATAATTTGTAGAATAAATTCTCTATCTAGTAATGAATATAAAAGTGTCGTTAGCTTGTATAGAATTATGAATGAGGTACTTAAAATTCATTTTTCTCAAAATTATATAACCAAGAAATTGGTTACGAACCGCAGAGTTTTGTCAATAAAGAGCATTATCTAACCAACAAAATTTTGCGAAGCATGACTTTTTAGTGCCGGGTTCTTCTTCTGCCTTTTTCTTATACATTGTGATGGATGTGTCTAAAGTTTGATGATGAGAAGGAAGAATGTGAGAAACTCAAACGTAAGACCTCTCTCCTAACTTAGGAAGTTTTTACCAAATGAATTACAAGTCAGGTGTTCTGACCAAACTATGTTTATAACGCATAAAATATATGACTCACAACTGATTACCCAATAGCATAAATTTTATGCTATTATTATGGCTAAAAAAAATACTTATATACATCAAAAATTATTAATTACTCAGACATTAACTATAATTAGCAAGTGCATTCACAGTACGTAGATAAAATTTATTACAAATTTACAAATTTAACACTAAGTTTTTTGAACAGATACACCAAATACAACATAAAAATAGTCTTATAGTTGTACTAAACCCGTACAAATTTTTAGTTTAAAAAAATAAATAGAAAAGTTTCATATAAGTGAGAATCATACTAGTGTGGCTCAATTGTATGAGCTTATATACATACATATATATATATATATATTAACTCTTTCTTAAGGATTTTTTTACCATAAAAAAATAGCGAATCCTTATTCAATTGTAACTCAGCCATATGAGTAAAAAAATAAAATAAAAAATAAAGTAGGAAAGCTTTATACGGTTGTGAAACAATAGTATAAAATATTAAATAAAAAATACTTGTATGATTGATATGAATAAAATACAACCGTATAATAAAAAATTATCATATAAACTAAATTTGTCATCTAAATTTTGTTCGCTATAATATTAAATATAGTAAATTTACCGATTTGGCATAGCAAATACTGATGTTTTAACACCACCCAAATTTTATCATGCTTGTTGCTTGAAGGAAAGAATCATATAAATATATATAACCTTTTATCATGAGAAATGTCACTATCTAGGTGAATAATGTAGCCACTCAAAACTAGCCCTTAGGCCCTTATCCAGATTATAAATACCTATGCAACCTCTCTTTGAAATCTATGAGTAAAGCCACAGATAGTGTGACCCCATACCAACAGGAAACAAACACAAATGGATGCCCTCTCCTCTTCTTTTCTTTCTACATTGTCTCACCCAAAAACACTTCTCTCTCAAACACCCACCACAACCAAACTCAATATCTCCGCCGTCAGAATTGAAGAAAAACCATACACCACCACTACCACCAGAACCACCACCACCTCTCAACCACTAAAACAACCTCAAAAACCTATTCCAGCAAAACCAACAGCCACGGCACCAACAGCACCACCACCGGCACCGTCCCTTTCAACTACAATCTTCAACGCATTCGACGACATCATAAACAACTTCATCGACCCACCAAATAAACCTGCGGTGGACCCGAGGCATGTCTTGTCCGACAACTTTGCCCCGGTAGATGAGCTCCCACCGACCGAGTGCCATGTGATACACGGCACCCTCCCACCGTGCCTCGACGGTGCGTATATACGCAATGGGCCAAACCCTCAATACCTTCCCCGCGGGCCGTATCACCTCTTTGACGGTGATGGGATGCTACACTCGATAAAAATCTCAGGCGGAAGAGCCACCTTTTGTAGCCGCTATGTCAAGACGTACAAGTACACAATTGAGCGTGATGCCGGCTCACCCATCCTCCCTAACGTATTTTCCGGATTCAACGGCCTAGCAGCCTCCGCCGCACGTGGTGGCCTCTCGGCAGTCCGATTTCTCGCCGGACAATTTGATCCGACTAACGGCATTGGCTTAGCAAACACCAGCTTGTCTCTCTTCGGTGGTGCCCTCTACGCCCTTGGTGAATCTGATCTCCCTTACGTCGTAAAAGTAACCCCAAACGGCGACGTTTTAACTCTAAATCGACACGATTTTGACGGCGAGCTTTCGATGAGCATGACAGCACACCCGAAAATTGACCCGGATACCGGTGAGACTTTTGCCTTCCGGTACGGACCTATTCCGCCGTACCTCACTTTTTTCCGGTTCGACAAAACCGGAAAAAAACAACCGGACGTCCCCATCTTCTCGATGAAAACCCCGTCTTTTCTTCACGATTTTGCCATTACGAAAAAGTATGCAATTTTCGGCGACATTCAAATAGGGATGAATCCAATGGACATGATTTTCAACGGTGGATCGCCAGTGGGGGCCGATCCGGGGAAGGTGCCGAGGATCGGGGTGATACCAAGGTATGCGAAAGACGAGTCAGAGATGAGGTGGTTCGATGTGCCGGGGTTTAACATGATACACGCAATTAACGCATGGGACGAGGATGACGGAGATACAGTGGTGATGGTGGCGCCGAATATACTGTCGGTAGAACATACGCTGGAGAGGTTGGAGCTGATACACGCATCGGTGGAGAAAGTGAAGATTAATCTCAAGACTGGGATGGTGTCTAGGCACCCAGTGTCGACGAGAAATCTAGATTTCGCCGTGATTAATCCAGCTTTCGTCGCTAAAAAGAACAAGTACGTAATTAATAGCTTAATAAAAGCGCCACCAAAAGTTTTTGTAATATTCTTATTATCCAAATCTTTTATGAAAAAATATTTAAAAATCACATGAGACTTAGCTTCTCTTTGGTTGAGTTTTTAAAAAATCATAATTTTAAATTAAAAAATAGGAATTAGATAAAAATATATATTTGAAATTTAATTATCGAAATTTATAAAATAAGATCTATTGTGACTATTTTTTGAGTATTTTTTACATTAGTTGAATTTTTTTTTGACAAAAATTAAATTCACTTTCAACCTTCATTATACTTTTCAAAAACTCAACTAAAAAACCCAACCAAACAAGCCTTTAGAGTCTTTAATAGAATTTTCAAATCTTTGCCAAAAGGTTTTACCATTATTTTTTTTTAAATTGTGTTTGATTCACCAATTTTAAAAATTTCATTCAAGAAAAAAGAATTTTTTTCTTTTGTATTTTAGAATTTTTTTTAAAATGAAATAAAAAACAAAGATTATTTTTTTGTGAAATTTTAAAAATAGTATATCATATACAAATCAATTTATAAAATAAAAAAAAATATACTTAGAAATAAATTTTAAATTAAACACTTAAAATTCTAAAAATTGGGAGTTCGAGTAAAAACTTAATTTATTCTTCAAATGCAAAAAGTATTACCTATTTCAGTTAAATTAGTATCAAATTAAAATTTAAACAGCCTTTTAAAACTTATTAAAAAAAAATCGACAGGATATTTTATTTTGTGGCGCACATGTCATCAAAATATAAATTTAAATAAAGTTTTAAAAAGCCTTCCTTTTCTTTACGTAAATTTAAAATGTGGGGGCCCTACCATTACTAAAAAGCTCCAACCATCAACATACCTCTATCAAGAAACAGAAAAAAAATTCACCAAACAAAAGTAAATTTAAAATGTTTTTGATTTTTTACGTAAAGATGTGTTATTTTCAAAGCAATTACCATTACTACTAAAATAATATTGTACAATTTTTGGAATATTTTTTAATAAAGGCATAATTGCTTAAACAATAACAATATTATATAGATATGAATAACTAGCTAAAAATATTTTTTCTTAAATTTAGTTTAAAACATTTTTATCATAAATATTTAAACTAACCAGATTTTTTTGGCTTAATTTTTAAATGTACATTAAAATAAGTATATTGGATTTTTCACAATATTGGAGGTTTTTGAGAGATCTGTGAAATTGTTGAAATTTTAAGCAGATCAAGCCAAGTTATAAAGAAATTTAGACACGACAATAATTGAATCCTTTAAAGTTTCTAGCTTTTGATACCTTTTGTGTTTTTTGTGCTTTTAAAAAATCTAGTTAAGAATTAAAGGGAAAATTTTATCAAAAAATCATAATAGGTTACCCAGATTTTGTTATCTTTTTGAACATTTTAAGAGTACAACAAAATTTAATATAATCAATGGTACAATAAAAATTATTTATCATGGTTATGTTGTTAAAAAATGTATATTTTTTTAATTTGTGATATATCTCAAAAACAAAAATGTGACTTTTATTTCACAAAGCTCAGTATATAATTTTTATAAAAAAGTTAAATAACTTACCCTTTAGTAGTGCTGATTATCATAATATATGAATAGTTTTTGATTAATTTTTATTTTTAAACATTTGACTTAGTTTTGACTAACGTCTACTTCCAAATTAGAGAGACTATTTAATAAATTTTTGTACTTCAAGCAATTCATATCAATTGTTAGTTATATTTTTTACTTTGTTACAAGAACATAATTATATCAGACTTCTCCAATGAAAATAGTATGTACAATTGTGGCTGTGATCTAATGTGGATTGTATGCACATGAATTACATTTTTATTGATAAATTTTTGTCGCTAAAAATATCTCTCAATATTTTAACGATAAAATTTTATTGCTAAATGACTATTTCATACGCGGACAATCTGTACTAGATTGTATTAAAGAAAAATAGTATGGACCATTTGGATGTGGGTTGTGGTCCATATGTTCCATCTTTTGATAGATATTTGTATTTGGGTCACTATTCTTTACACAGCAATCACATGCATGTGTTAATGGATATCATTCAATAAATACATCATCAATTATTACTTCAGCCCAAAGATACAAAAGTTTGAGGGCCAACCTTCAACTGTACTGGTTAGATATTTTTGTTCTTAATTAAGTCTTCATTCATTAAATAATTCAATGTTTAATTGGTGTTTTGGAAAAGATTCTTAAGAAGTAAGATTTTTTATACTCATTCTTGTACCTAATGAGAGGATAGCTAGTTGGATTCCTCGGAGAAGTCTTGACATATTTTTTGTTTTTTTGGCAAAATTACTCTTTTTAACAATTAATCAAACATTTTCCGTAATAATATTATAGAGAACTCTAATTGGAATTTGTATCAATAATACATAAGCAAAAATTTATTTGAAATTTCTTATGTAATGCAGGTATGTGTTTGCTGCGGTTGGGGATCCAATGCCAAAGGTAATTGGTGTAGTTAAACTAGATGTATCGATGTCGGAAACTAATCGATGCGAATGCATAGTAGCTAGTCGAATGTACGGACCTGGGTGTTACGGTGGTGAGCCATTCTTTGTCGCGAGGGATCCACAAAACCCTAATGCGAAGGAGGACGATGGTTACATCGTATCGTACATGCATAATGAGAACACAGGGGAGTCAAGATTTTTGGTAATGGATGCTCAATCTCCTGATCTTGAAATTGTGGCCGCCGTGAAGCTACCTCGCCGAGTGCCATATGGATTTCACGGACTCTTCGTGAGAGAAGATGACCTCAATAAATTGTAAAGAAAAAATGCATAAAATTTGAAAAGATATATACCACCATGTGTAATTATAAGAAAAATACGGCGTCATAATAGTCATATAATGATTTAGCTTATCACAGGAAAATAAGTTACGTACAAATAATATTCCATATGTTCTTAATTAATACTCTATAAATTTGTTTTTGGTCGTACACTTTTGTATATTGATTATATTCAGAAAAGAAAATTCTACCCTTAATTTTTTTTTTTTTGATACAAGCGTTACAATTGCACTCTTGATTAGGGACATAAAATATAAAGAATAAAGGAAATTTATTTGTTACATAATCAAATTAAGCTCGTACTTTAACGAACATTCATATATGTTCAAGCATGTTTTGCACCTTTAACCAAATGCTAGCCAATACCTAGGATGTAGCTTAAGAGATAGAGAGCTCCTTTAGTTAGGAGAAAGTTCTAACTAAAGTAATAAACGGTTAAACTAAATTTATCTTTTATACATAACCAAATTTATCTGCACTACAAAGTTAAACTAATAAACTTATAAACAGTAGATGCAATTATGTATTTTATTTTGAGCAAAATATAAAGAAGCATATTTTTGGTGGGTAAATTCCACTTAGATCTTTGACTTTTGTTAAAATTCCTGCCACAACTATTGTGTTTATAAAGAGTCAGACACTGTACTTCTTTTACTTTTAATTTCTAACTCAAAATGAAAATGATAGTTCCATTTTTCAAAATGTCTTAAATTGATTGTCTCATTTTTTTCCCAAGACTTCATTAATATACTGAATCTCAAGTAAATGGTAAGTTGTATGATTAATTGTTGATTTAGTTAATATTTTTTTTTTCCCTTAAAAAGTACCATATTTAGAGTGGAATTATATATTGATTTGAAATGGTGGGAGTATAATCATTTTGCCGAGATAAGCCCTTATTCAAATAAAGATAGCTAGTCAATCTTCGAAACATTTTCCCGATGACAATGTCTTGATCTCAACAAGTTTGCTCGACTTATAGGAGTCATGTTGAGGTCTTCATTCTACTCTTTTGCGGTTTTTTTGAAGAGGGTGGAGAAGCTATCATAACGTTCTTAGAAAAGGACAACTGGCCTATAGTTCAGCCTCTATTATAATCACTCCATGTGTAGTGGTCTTCTTCATGGATCTCTTCCCCTTTGGGAAAGGTCAGCTCCATCGTAGCCTTCCTTTTCTTCAAAGCATCTTTATTAATAAGGATTGTTAGTGTGAAATCTAGAGTTGATTTATTCCCGACCACACAGTCTAATGATTAAGCAATAGAAAATATAAAAATAATGAACTGAACGGAGTAAGACAAGAATGTACATAGGAGGTTCACCCTCTATGAGAATATGGATTAGTCCTCCTCTTATGAATGGAGCTAGGAGCACAGGGTGCTTTGTATTATAGTGAGTAAACTCAGATTACAAGCAAATGATATCTCTCTACCTATTCTATCCTTATGATATTACAGTTGGAGGAGTTCTAAATCACTAAGAGCCTGATTTCCCTAAGATAGGAGCTTTGTTGTATATTTTAGAGCTATCTTTCGATGTATATTTCTTTTGGGTACTGTAGTTCTATAATAAGACTTGCAATAAAAGCTTGGTTGCTTCTTGGTTGTTGAGGGAAGTAAATGCATCCCGTATATATACGACAGAGAGGAGACGTGTGGGTGAGCTATTTGAACAGTCCAAGGCCATCCTTCATCCCTACTAACTTTGACGTTGCTTCTCCATCCAGCAGGGTTGGCGTCAATCTCTCATGCTTCTGTCAATCACTCTAATAGAGTGGTTGTGCGTCGTTGACTTCAACTCGGCAAAGGAGCTCTGAAGGTCGAGCTCTGCAGACCTATAAACTCGAACACAAAATGGATACTGTTACGACATTCCCACGAGTTTTTTCAGACACATAGTCTTGAGGTCATGCCTCTTAGTTCTATTTTCTCACGCTTGACAGTAATATTCACGTGTCCTTCCATGATCGGTTCACAAGGTAAAGTAATTATTTTACACCATTAATTACCCCTATCCTCAGTGTCCAGCTTAGAAGAGGTGGTCGGGGAGGATAAACCTTTAAATTGAAACAGGGCCCTTCCCTAGTTGTGGTAAAAGCATGCTGGAGGTCTGAAAAATGACGCAGAGGTCTGAGACGCATATAGTATGCCAATTTAGGGAATAACATAAGTATTGTGAGATTGCGACTGATTGAGCCTGGAAATTGAATTTCTAATCCCTTAAATAAGGTTCAATTAGCTTTTAGTTACTGTCTAAAACCGAAAATTGTATGCAAATTTAGTTTAAGCATGAAAAGAAAGCATTGCATTGTATTTATGTGTTACTAATCCATTATGAAGGCCTAAAGTGGTAAGCAACTGAGGTTAAATGCGAAAAAGTGCAAGAAGAAGGCCCAAAGAAGAAGTTAATATCCATTCTGAGACCCGAGGTGAGGAATACTCCGCAAACTACCCCCATAGCATTAGCAAGAAGAGAATAACAAGCCCTCAAGCATGAATGAAGTGAATGCAAGTGTCCAAGAGTGATTCCAAGAGAAAAGAAGCTTAATTGAATTAATTCCGGAAGTTTTCGAGCAAAATCGAGAACTGCTATAAGAAGCCCAAACTTGTAGCTAATTATAATTTGTTTCTATTGAGAATTTAAAAAATCTCCGAAAATAAAAGTTGTAATGCTTTGAATTACCTACGCATAGGCGAAAATGGTGCATCAATCGGAGTTCGGAGCAAAACGTTATGAGTAAAAGAAGAAGCTTCCAAAAGATAAAGATAAAGAAAATAAAAATAAATAAAGATCGATCCTCACATCAGGATCGATCCCCACATGGTAAGGATCGATCCCCACCCCTAATTTTGGCCCGTTTTCGATTTTTAGCTATTTTCATCCCATTTCTTCAAGGGTCATTCAAGCCATGACCTGAGACACTTGTGTACTATATAGAATGTCATATATCTCCTATTTTAGGAAATGCATCAATTTAGAATTGATTAATAGAGAGGCTGAGAGTACCATGACTTTCTTGGGAGCTTTTGTGCTACATCTGAAGCTCGAACTTGAGAGTTTTCTTATTTAATTCCTTAAAACTATTGTTAGGTTAGTTTACTTATGATCTTTTGAGACTGGAACATCAGTATAATCAACATTAATTCATCATTCAATTCAGTTTTTAATTCAAGTTTTAATCGCGTTCTGGGTGAACCTTAGTTTTCTATTTTCTTTCAATTCGATTGCTTTTCTATTCATAAATTAGTTAATTTAGATCATATATATATATATATTCTAGAATCGACCTTAAACCCTCATTTTAGGGGCTTGTTCTAGGGTTTATAGGTTTAGTTTGTCGATTTTTTGGTTTTTCGTCGATTTATGCTTGATTCTTGTTCTGTATTCAAATAGTTTATAGTTTTTTCATGCTATTCATGTGTGATTTATTATTGATCATTAAGAATTTGATTTTCTAGAATTATTAGGGTTTAAGTCGATTTTGTTCAGTTCTTGTTGGTTTTGAGTTATTTACAGTTTTAGTCGTAAAATCTTTGTTTTAAATCGGAATTTTAAAATTCCAAAGCCAAAAGTTTTTGAATATGATTTTTTACATTATTAGGTATGTTCCTAATATTTTTCATGATTTCTAAGCTTATTTTCATGTTTGGTTTGGTTATGTCTAGCTACATCCTTTGTTAGGGATCCGAAGTGAAAGATGCATAATTAATCTTTGAATGTAATCCAATCTAAGTTTGAATATGATTTTTTCATTGGTTATAGATCACCTACTAAATGAATGAGTATTTTCTTATCTTTGCAAGCGTTAAAAACATGTTTCCATAAGTTAGCTCAAAAGTTCTATTTGATTAAGAACCGTAAAAACGTCGATTCACGAATTTTTGCACCAAAATCCTAACGTGGCTGATTTGGGGACGATCTTTATGCTCTAATTATTTGGGTTAGTTTCTTAAGTGAATTGGCTAATTTGGCGATGTTTTGGTATTTATTCAAATAAGTGCTGAGAAAATGCCGGGTTTTGACTTTCGACATTCGTTTTAAGATGTATTTGCTTTGAATCATGTTCAAACCTATTCAAACCTTATTGAAGCGTTAGGATACTGATTTTTGAGAACTTTAATTAAATTGGATTGTTTTTGTCACGCACTAGTAATACTAGGTTCTAAATTACACTTTTTCAATGTCAAAAGCTTCATTATCGAATTCTATTACTCAAAGCGAGTCTATATAGTCTTTGTCACGCATGGGTTATCATATACTTGTATTATCAATATAATTGGATGGTTGTAGAGTCTAGGAGCAGAATCTTAGAGAAAAATCTTGTTTAAACTTAGATTTGTATTGCCCGATTGGACTAGTTTGGTACTCCTTAACTACGAATATACTTATATTAGCAATATATTAGCAATATAATTGGATGGTTGGAGAGTCTATGAGCTAAATCTTAGAGAAAAATCTTGTTTAAACTTAGATTTAGATTGTCCAATTGGACTTGTTTCGTACTCTCTAACTAAGGATACTCTTAACGTTTATTTTCTATTGATTTAAGTTCATTTGATATTCTGTTTTATTTAATTAGTACGCTATTTTTATTTGTTTTATTTATTTTTAGCTTATTTGCATGTTCCCTTAGTGTGTTTAGAAAGTTTTTTAGGTAGATAACTTGCACTTGTGGATTTCCTTTACTTTTGCACCATAGGTTTAGATCTGTCTTTAGTTTTGGTTTAGTTAATTAGTAGTTTCAATTTAGTTTCATTTTCGTTTCTTATTCCTCGATTATATCATTTTTTCCATTCCTTTCCCTTCTTCCTTCCGAGAGAGATAGCTAGAGAAATAGATTCCTTGCCTTCCCTATGGTTACCTTGGAATTTTTCAAGTATATTATAACTTGACCGCCTGCACTTGGATGTAAAAACTTGCTCTTCTTGCCTGTTGTCAGCAACCTTGGAGGTATCCCTAGCTTGTGTTTAGAGTCCTATCAGAGGTCTATTGCCTTTATCGGGTACCGTGCCCACTAGATGTCATTTTATTAGAAAATATGGGAACGTGCATCTGATTTGATGGGAGACATTTTCAACAGATAAAGAGACGATTATCTTCCTTTAAAAGTCTTATAAAAACCTTGTTGCTTTATATAAATTTTTTATGTCATATTTCTCAAACCCTAGGCATCTTAGAGTTTTGAATCCCCGAGTTCCCTTATTTTCTACTAATCTGGCCTACAAAAGTCCTTTAGAAAACTCCTTTAAGAGTTTTTCAAGCCTTCCTTTAAAGTATTTTATCGAGCTCATCCTTTACTTCACACCTTCTACCCCTTTTCACTTTTTAGCTTCCCTTATTGCCTACTTTACCGATCAAGGTGAGAACTTGGAGAATCCCCCAAAACAGAGGAGGGCTCCTCTGTGGAAGATGCCCCCAACCTTCCTACTGTGATGAGGGATATTGACATTCTAGACAGCGAGGGGCGAATAGTCTCCATTTATCTCCCTAGCCTCCTTATATCTCAAACACCACTAGTGACATTGAAAAATACTCAGATTACCTCAGTTCCTTTGTCGTCTTTCACATTCCTTCAAAATTTTCCCCCGCCAATATTACAGTTTTAAAGGCTAAGTAGCAAATCCCTGACTCAGTTAGGATTAAGGTTCCAGGTCCTGAAGAGAGAGCCTATTACTATAGGCCAAGGGAGGTTTGCTTTTATGAGTCTTCCTTCGAGCATGGATTGAAATTTTCTATGGACGACCACGTGAAGGAGCTATTGGTTGCAATGGACCTTGCCCTAGCCCAAGTTAAGCCCAACATATGGTCATGCTTGATAGGATCAGTGCTGATTTTTAGGGCTATTTCCGTTAGGAGCCACAACATAACCATAGAGGAATTTATCTCTCTCTTCCAACTTAAGGATAGTGGCGGTAAGTATAATTAAAGGGGTCCTTAGCTGCCCTTCCAGTCTAAGGGCCTTTAAGATCATCCAAGGCCTCCCTGGCAGCATGCCCTAATGGAATAAAAGATTCTTTTTTGTCTATGGCGAGGATTAGGAGCATTATTCTAGATACCCTAGCATCCACGACGTCAAATGCTCAGAGCAAGAATCCATAAGTAAGTCCTTCTTGTTCAAGTCTCTGTGTATTTTTTCAATTCTTGGTCCTTATCCCACTATTTACAACCATCATCTTCATTTGTTGCAGTTAAATAGAAGAGTCCCGAGCTGGTGAAGTTTGACTAGATTGAAGACATCAAGGATTTCTTTCTTAAATACTACACAAACATCGTCAACCCATAAGTGTTGTGGAGGTATGGCCTAGGTCCTAGGCCTTTTAACATGGACCCTGACATCCTAACAGTGTAGGACCTCTCATCTATGGACATGCTAGTGTCCTCTGAGCGAAATGACCTAACGTTGAAGGCCTCAGGGGCCACAAAGAAAGGGGTCAATGACCAGGGCTCTGGGGTCCAGAGACTACTTAGGGGGCTTGGACTGAAAATGGTGGTCCACAAGAGGGGAATTTAGCACGAGCTCGAAGTAATTTTCTTGAAGACATAGTTTTCAAGGTGGCTTTTATATGACAGGTCCCCGTGGTGACTCAACGGAGTAAGCTTTCGTGTTCCTTTATTTTTATACAAATATATATAAACCATTAAGCTCTGTTGATATCCTTGATTTGTTTATTCTTTCGGAATTAGCCTTTGAAGTAAATTCCTACAAGGTCACCAAGAAGAGGAGTGCCCAACTTAGAGGCATGCCTTCCCTCTAAGAGGTCTAAGGGACTTGAGGGGGCAACGGAGGAAACCATAGTTCTACCAAGGATCCCTAACCCAGTGAAACTTATGCCGCCACTAGTGATTTTCGTCTAGAGGAGGTACGCACTTGGGTGGATTTAATGAACGCTCCAATAGGCGACTCATATCTCCTCAGCCCTGAGAAGAGAACTTAGAGAGAAGGGGAACCCCAGTGGTCAGTGCCCAGAGTCTTGCTGTAGCGGATTCTGGTAACAAAGGAGTTGCCACCAAGGAAGAGGAGGACGTTGTTATAACCAGGACCAAAGATGCTCCTGATCAGACCACCTATCCCAAAGGGTCTGGTGAACACATGCCAGAGTCCAGTTCCAGTATGGCTTTGGCTTCTGCATGAAGGGCTTCACACTTGATCCTTTATCGCAAGTAGTTCTGGATCAAGCAAGGGAGAAAGGGACAACCTCCATGGCCAATACATTTGGTTTTCACATAAGCCAGGTAAGCACGTGTCCTTCAGGCATCAACTTTCATTCCATCTTATATTTTCTGGTTATTAATTTGCTTTTGTTCCTCTGGCAAGCCTTAAACCTCTTTTACTCCACCATCTATTTAGTTGAAGAGGGTTTGAGCTCTTTTGACAACTCTGCTTTACAAGAAGAGCTCTTGAAGACACATAATAAGCTTTTCATTACCAGAAGCAACCTAAAAGGGCTGAGGAAGACAAGAGGGTCATGTTGGTCCAAGTCACCAATGCCTTATCCAAAACTAAAGGCTTGAAGAGTGAGATTGACAGCTTCAACAACATGTTCAGTCGACTGGAGTATGCCTATAAGGCCTTGGGACAGAGCATAAGGCCACAAAATAGGAGGCCTTTAACTTTAAATCCAAGTTGACCCAGGCTAGAAGAGAGCTCCACGCTATTATTTCCAATCTATAGATGGCCTACAGGGTCACAGAACTGGAGCACAAAGTAAGGAAAGACGCCGAGGCAGCACTGAAAGATCTTTGAACTCAGTTATCAACAAAGGACCTCGAGTTATCGACTTCTTATCAGCATCAGGAAGCCACCCGGGCCCTACTTTATGGCTTAGAGAAAGAACTGAAGGATTTAAAAGAGTCCATCCCCGTCATAAAACTAGCTTTCGGCCGTAGAGGACTTTTGCAGTTTTGAGGGTCCTCTATTGAGGATATCCAACTCCTTCGTGATCGATCACTACACCAAATACAGTTATTTGTTAATGCTTTTGGCAATCACAAAGGCCGTCACAAAGAACAGTCATAAAAACACCACTCACAAAAAAATTTGTGACTGCTAAAAACAATCATATAACAGTCACAACTAACCAAACAATTGACTTTTCAAGCCAACTATTAGAGGCAGTCACAAAGCTCACTTGTGACTGTCCATGGCAGTCATAAGTTTTTATACTTGTGATTGCTACTAACTACATTACTACCAAAATGGCAAAATAGTGAAATACACTTCAAAGTTTAGCAACAAAAAATCCAAATATGTATGTTTAAATATCCTTAGAAATATTCACTTTCATTTGAATATCCTAAGTTCAAAAAATTGGGTTGCCTCGCCTATGCCATTAATATTTAAAACAACTCGAGCCATGGGTTCTACTATTGTTGTACTAAAAACAATCTAGAACAAAATGGAACGCAATTATTTGTGTTTGAACAAGTTACCCAAGAAAATAACAATTGATCAATTCTTTAACTTTACTGGACCTCAACTTCAAACAAATATTCTCAATTTTATATTTCTAAATTTACCGAATAACAAAAAAAAATACACCAACACGTATACATATATGTATATAGGTACATGTAGAGCAGTAGAGATGTAGAGAGAGAATACTTGGAACAAAAAGAGAGAAGAAGATAGGCAGTTGAAGAGCTAAAGTGCTGCGTATCAATTCTTTGCGGTAGTAGAATGAGTGAGAAAAATGGTAATCAAATTGATAGATCAAGCGACTCCTATGTAACTTCTCTCATAGCCATAAATGATGTATATATGTCACTACATATTATTAATATTTACATATCAAAAATATTAAAGAAGCCTTAAATTGAGGAGGGAATAATCATTAAAATTTTAACATATAAATTACTCACACGAGAAAGTAGTTAACGAAAAAGAAAACA
This sequence comes from Lonicera japonica, assembly GCA_021464415.1. Lineage (NCBI taxonomy): Eukaryota > Viridiplantae > Streptophyta > Magnoliopsida > Dipsacales > Caprifoliaceae > Lonicera > Lonicera japonica. The sequence continues at coordinate 24,002,326 of CM038469.1, forward strand.
TATATTCATTTGAATATCCTTAGAAATATTCACTTTCATTTGAATATCCTAAGTTCAAAAAATTGGGCTGCCTCGCCTATGCCATTAATTGGTGAAAATGTCAGTCGGGTTACAAGGTGAACTTGGTGTCGGGAGAGGGGGTGCTATAAAGATGTGTGGGTCAAGCAGATTACAGGAAACTTTTGGGTGTTTCAAAGTTTGTACAACCAGCTTATTACCAGATTTAGCTAAAGTATCATTACCAAAAGTTTTACGTCTAGCCGCTAACATATCAGTAGCTTGTGTACCATCTAATTTGGGGGGGGGAGAGAAAGTTTATATTTTTGCATATAGGAATAAAAGTTATAAGAAATTTATTTTTAAAAATAATGTAAGTTGCTCCAAAAAAACTCTCATGATTGATTCGGAACAGCAAATTCAATAGTTAAAATGCTTCCATTGTTTTTATTTTTCTTCTGTGTCATAGTTTCTATTGCATCTCAACCAATGAATTTGCTTTCGGGATTCACGTACAGATATACCTAATATAAGTATATTACTCCTTTTAAGGGTAAAATATCCAAATTGGGTTGGCAATTTTCAACCAAAACTAGCTGATTAGTAATTTAAATCAGGGCTGGCCCTGGGGCAGGACAGGCAAGGCGACCACACAGGGTCCAAAAATAAGAAGGGATACTAAATTTGTTGGATATATATATAATATAATATAATAAGTATATATTAAAAAAATATTAAATAAATAAAATATCTTTCTTAAAATCTTTATTTAATAAGGTAACTATTCAATAAAATGACGCAAATTTCAAAAATCAGTATCTTCGTCTTTGCCTATTTTCCATTGACTAAAATTAAGAAAAATAGAGCTATGCCTGTTCTTTTATTATTATTCAATCTTCAGCTCTCTTTTTTAGCAATTGCCTATTGCCCTCTTGACGTCATTTTGGAGCATCTAGAAGCTTTTTGGAAGATGAAAATGTACATAAAGGTTGAAGATGTAGCATATAAGTGCTTGAATTATCGTTGTATTGGTTTTGAAGACATGTAAATTCATACATTTTGAAATGAAATTTGTAAGAATTTTGATTTTTGAATTGTAATGTGTTTTTGGTAGAATACACTAATTAATTGGTTTTTTTAAGATAAAAAAATTAATATATTTATTTATAAGAGGGTATCATTTTAAAATTTCGCACAGGGCCTAAAATCGGCCAGGACCGGCTCTGATTTAAATATAGTTAATTCTCTCTTCCTTGTTGAATACACGGAGGGAAAATGCTGAATTATATTTAGATTTCATTTTTTTGAAGCAATAATCAAACATACACAAAACTAGAAATCATTTAGTAAAATACAAATATTGAGGCAGTTTTAGATATCTTATCAATACAATTAGCTACCAAGATTAAAAGCAGCTATAAAAAATAAATTGTGAAAATACCAAAATGCTTTCACTAATCAGCAGGGCTGCTCGTATCACCAAGGAAATTGGGAAGTAATAGCCGAAAGTAATGCCGGTTAATAGGACAAGGCCAACCAATCTGAGTATCGAACTATAATGGGATCGATATCACGAAGAACACTCGTTTAGTCATTGCAATCTTTTCCCTCCTGCTACTGCCTACCAATATACCCATGTATGTAGAAAGGTTACTTTAATGCAAGCTACATTGTTCTCAATTTCTAACAGAATTTTGATGAAATGCTCTAGTTATAAGTTCTTTGTCGTAGATGAAATAAATAAGAATTTTTTTTTGCACAATTGCTGCTAATAACATGATCAAACATTGAATTTTGGAGTTCCATTTGCCTAACATTGTCATATTATTTGTAGCTGTTTAGTTCAGTGATTGCCAGGTAATGCTTTAACTGTTGTCCATTTGTGTTATAGTCTAACTAAAATTATGTATCCAACCAAAACGATGTTGATTGTTTCCAAAACATAAAATGAGTTACTACTGTGTAGAGCAATAGTAAATGGGTATGCAATAACTTCATTCAAATTACAATCGGCACAGAAGAACTATTATTTGGACATGCAAAATAAAATATCATGTTCATCAGATGATAGAAAATAATCCCACTTCCCAGATACATAACAAATATACATGATAAAAACTTTAGTTTATAGTCCTTATAAGTCGAGATTAGCTGTATTCCCACCGCCAGATGTGCGTAGAAACGAGAAAAAAATTAAATAAAGCTCCGGCAGCATTAATTGCTTCCAAATTTTCTTATTTTGAATTGGAAATCTAACAACTAGTTTTTTTTATCTCCTAAGTTCTACTATGGAAGTAAATAATCAGACCATTGAATTGCTGGATCAAAGCACCGCCTTAAGCATAAATGAGGGGTGTTGTAAATTTTGGTCTCGGCTAATAGTATATTGCACATAGAAAAGCTTATTCCAGATTATTATTTAAGGGTGAGGGATTAGCAATATCAACTAAATAGCATCTTAGACTAATGTCTTAAATTACATGTCTGTTGAATCTATGGTAAAACTTGATCCTCCTTATTTCTAATTAGAAAATATAATCAAGGAGAGTCATTGACAGTCACAAGCATTGTGACTGCCATTAACAGTCACAAATATAACGAGAATGAGAGTCACAATTCCCTGTTTTTGGTGTAGTTGATTTTTATATGTGTAAGGAGCTCGCCCTTCAGAAATCTGATCACCTCGAGAACTGACAGAGAGAGTGGTAGTGCGGGGAACCAGTAGATATGATAGATTTCTTCTTTCGTCTCTTTTTTTTTTATCTAAATAGTTAGGACCTTTGTAAAGAACTCTCGTAATCACTTTCAATGAATGAAAATATCTTATTCTTTAAAAAAAATAAAAAATTGTATGTCTTATTTTGCTTTAATGTACGTCTTTTATTTTATCTAAGTTGTACTGTGAGATATAATGATCTATATGGTGCTCTTAGTACTTTTATGCCCCCGCAACATAAATAAAATCGTAAGCAAAGTAAACAACTAGCCTAATAAGAGGTTTTGCCAGCTTCACAAGAAGTTAATGGCCTATTCGCCTTGTTTAACTGACCTTCTTGGCAACAGGTTTTTACGTTGGGTCACCTGATACATATGTAATATTTCTTACTTTGGCTAAGTCTATAAGAGTTGTGCCCTCTAGACCTTAGGCAAAGTTTATTAAATAATTCTCAAATGTCAGTTGGACTCCTCGAAGTATAAATGTGCTCAATGAGCGAGGCACTTGCTAAACTAACCTTTTTGTGAGAGGAATTTCTCAGTTCTCAGCAGGTCTATTGGTGGAACAAATTTTTTTGAGATCATTGAAATTTAGAAAAATGTGCTTTTTTGCCTTGGTCTATAAGAGTTGTGCCCCTTAAACTTAGGCAAATTTTAACTATTTTCTCAGTTGTCATCAGGCTTTTTCAGTGTGAAACTAACCTCTTTGCGAGAGAATTTTGTAGAGTGCAAGTGTGCTTTGTGAGCTAAGCACTTACTAAACTGAATTCTTTGTAAAAAGATTTTGCAGGGTGTATTTTGTAAGCAATGAAGTATTAAAGTAAAACTTTCATACATTTTTCTTTAGAGAAAATCATTACAAAAAAGTATAAAATGTTTCCTTCAAGGATAATATCTCTTGAGGTGCTCTATGTTCCACGACCTTATTAGTTCCATGCCGTCCGAGGTCCTCAAGTAATAGGTGCCAGGCCTACTGACTTTGGTGACCACATATGGACCTTCCCATTTTGCAGCGAGCTTTCCATGTTCAGAGATCTTAGTGACCAGAGTGACTTTTCGAAGCACTAAGTGTGAACACCCCAATCCATGGCTCTTGTGTGAATCTAGTTTTATATAAACGAGCATTCTGCATTAAGTTTTGGATCAGCATGCATATAAAAGTCTATTAGGGAATACCTGCAATTATGGTCTGAGCTTCAATATCCCTAAATCCGTTAGGAACCTACCACGACTAATGTTACCACTTTGCTTACCATGTTAGGTGTCAACCGCACCTCCTAGCCTCACGGTTGGCTGCCAGCCGCACCCCTTACGACAGCCCCTTTTGGAGTGTTTTTTAGTAGGGTTTTCTCTATAAATAACACATTTGGGGTCTTATTTGAGATCATCAACACTCAAGAGAGTTTGGAGAGATAAAATTTTGTCAAAGTCATTTTAGAGAGATATTTCGAGAGTTTAGATAAAGAAAGACCTTTAGAGAGAGAAAACTCTAAAAGAGAGAAAATTATAGAGAGAGAAAGTTAGAGAAAGAAGGAAGGAAGCAAGCAAGGAAGCTATTATCAAGGCAAGAATCTTTTATTCTTTTCAAGCGCATCATGTACGTATTTCTATAAACTTTCTGAATTTAAATACTGTATTTCAATTATAAGTTTTAATACATAAAATTAGATAACTTGCAAAGAAGTTCACCACTTTCAAAATAAGTCATTTTTAAAGTTTTACAAGAAAACTAAAATCTGTTTTCAAAACAAAACAAATACAAAAAAAAGTTTCCAAACAAGTAGAACTATAAGACTCTGATTTCATTCATCGAATGAATACGTAGGCGCTCATAAAGCTCGAGTCTGATTTTATAAACACAATTTCAAATAGAATTTATCGGGAAGGATTACTTTGAAACCATTCAAACTACTTGCAAGAGATCTAAAGTAGGAATTAAACACATGATCCATTAAGAGATCGAAATGGCGAATTGGGTGCCTAACACCTTCCCAATTAGTAACATAGTACTCGAACCGTAGTAAATTAATTATCAAGTAATCTCTAGTTTCAAACGTATGAAAGATAATTCGTTTTTGGATTATCTTTTATACAATCTTTTGTTTGTTTTCTTGTAAAACAAACTGGTAAGCCGGCGACTCGAAAAACACGTTTTTTCATCAAAACCACAAAATTCATAAATAAACTAAAAATCGAGAAGGACGGAGGCAGAGACCCCGATTACCACAGTAAGTCATGTACATTCAGACTTCAATGTTTAACCCTATTGTTATAGCTCTTAACCATGCTTCTTTAATAGGCATCTTCCTTGATTCGAGTTTATTCTTTTTTTTCACCGAGTAGGTTCACGTTGGCCAACAGGCCTTCACTGTTTTGAGCTGGATCATGATGGTTAATTCTACATGTTGGTACTCTCATCTCCACTAGAATCACCGCTTTAGTTCCCTAGGTCAGAGAGAAAGGCATTTCACCCATTGAACCTTGAATGGTAGTCCTGTAGTTTAAGGCCATCCCTCATCCCTACCAACTCTGACGTTGCTTCTCTATGGATCCCAGTGCATTAAATGCAGTTGGTATGCATTCAATGAATTTAAGGGAGGTTATGTTCCTCATGCAGGGTTGATGACAGTCTCCAATGCTTTTGTCAACCATTTTGACAGAGTGTTTATGCGTTGTTGATTTTAGCTCGGCAAAGGAGATCTGGAGGTTGAGCTCCATAGACTTATAAACTTGAACATAAAATGGACAATGTTATGACATTCCCACGAGTTCTTTCGAACATGTAGTCTTGAGGTTGAGCCACTTATCTCTGTTTTTTCACGCCTGGCAGTAATATCCACGTGTCCTCTTGTGATTGGTCCAGGACGTAAAACAACTATTTTAAACCATCAAGGATGATGGAATTTTGAATACAAACAAAAGACATATCTTAGAAATTTTGAAGAGTTTAATGTATGGGTAAGTGCTATTGTCTTTTGTCTAATGTACACTATAACTCCTTCGATGGAGATTTCACTAGGGAGCCCCTTTGTTGTTCGAGGTGTCGGAGTGGCTTGTTCTTCCTCCCCATCCTTTGGATCAACTGTTTTGAAAATAATGGTAACTTTTGACTAAGAGCCTTTTTGGTTTATTGGGTTGTTGAGGCCAACTCCATTGATGAAGCCCAATGAGAGCTTAAAAAATAACTCGTGGAATAAATGCACGTGGTCGAGCATTTATGTCCTCCTTCCAATGAGGGCTGTAACGCATCGCCTATCCGGGGCGATAAAATTGAATAATATAATACAAATCTCTTACAAATTACAATGATATCAGAATACAATATGAAAATATTCTATCTAAACTTCAAAAATCTATAAAATCTTCCCACGAGCTCTCACCTTCCCATCCCTCATCCTCACTGCGAGCACTTATAGATGAAAAACATGTATGGGGAAGTACACCATATACAAAGGATAAAGGAAATCCGTGGAATCAATTCAACAATAATGACATATACACATAATCACACTAATCATCATACATGGCCTCATACTCAGCTTTCTCATGGCTATATGCCAAGGACCACCATACTAAGGCAACATCTCACCCACGCCCTCTCAGCGGACATTTACAAATCGGGCTGTTGGATCTTGGCTAATCCCGGCAGGTGTACTTAAACATGTACCAATCAATCACTATGGCACCATAGCCATACATATCATAAACAAATCCAACAAACGCAACACATAGCCAATCAAATACGTAATACGAAAGGAATACAAGAATATTGATATCAAGAAATGCTCTAGAGTGTAACACAATGCATATGAATTACTTCCCATACCTTAATCTATAGATATCATGCCATAACCGAAGCTTCGACTGATGGAACGCCATAATCTCTATGCCATCACTATCTTCTCGATCCCAGGATGATCTTTCCTAAAGGAGAAACATGATTCAGAGGTGAAAATGTACAGAGAAGCTAAAGAGAAGAATGAGAGAAAACCATTTCTCTCAACCAAGGTGACACACACATATATATATAGAATAGTCTAGAACTCTAAAGAAACTCACCAACCGACCTAACAACAAGCGCATGTTGGACAAGAAACATGCGTCTGTTTTCCATAAATAGGCTCCTGTCCAATAGCAAAGCTAAAATGCCACAAGGCCGACCCCTAACATTCACCTATTTTCCATAAACAGGCGCTTGTTGGCCCAAAATCTGAAAAATGAACTCAAAATTCTAGAAAATCAGGACACGGGGTGTAACAAACTCCGCAACTAAAAATAAATTTTACCTTGAAAAATTAACTAGCGTCGTAATGGTTTCTCAATGCATCCTATGGAAAATCTACCGAAAGGCTAAGGTTCGTTGGAACCCAGGCTCTGATACCAATTTTAATACCCCGCCCATCCGGGGCGATAAAATTGAATAATATAATACAAATCTCTTACAAATTACAATGATATTAGAATACAATACGAAAATCCTCTATCTAAACTACAACAATCTCTGAAATCCTCCCACGAATTCTTACCATCCCATCTTGAGTCCTCATTGCGAGCACCTTCAGATGAAAAATGTATGGGGAAGTACGCCGTATATATAGGATAAAGGAAATCAGTGGAATCAGTTCAACAATAACAAAATATACACATAATCACCCGAATCATCATACATGGCCTCATAGCTGGATTTCTCATGGCTACATGCGAAGTACCACCTTACCAAATCTTGCCTCACCTCACCCATGCCCTCTCAGCAGACATTGCAAATCAGGCTGCTGAATTTTGGCTGACCCCGGCTGGTGTACTTAAACATGCACCAATCAATCACCAAGGCACCATAGCCATACATATCACAAACATACCCAACAAACACAACATAGAGCCAATTGAATAGGTAATACGAAGGGCATACAAGAATACTGATATCAAGGAATGCTCTAGAGCGTAATAGAATGCATATGAAATACCTCCCATACCTCAATCTATAGATATCATGCCATAATCGAAGCTCTGACCGACGGAACGCCATAATCTCTATGCCATCACTATTCTCTCGATCCCCGAGACGATTTTTCCTAAAGGCGAAACATGATCCGGAGGTGAAAATGTAGAGAGAAGCTAGAAAGGAGAATGAGAGAAAACCATTTCTATCAACCAAGCTGACATATATATATATATATATGTAGGGAGAGAGAATAGTCTAGAACTCTAAAGAAACTCACCAACTGACCTAACAACAGGCGCCTGTTGGACAAGAAATAGGCATATGTTTTCCATAATTAGGCTCCTTTCCAACAGCAAAGCTAAAATGCCACAAGGCTAACCCCCAACAGTTGCCTGTTTTCGATAAATATGCGCTTGTTGGCCCAAAATCTAAAAAATGAACTCAAAATTCTAGAAAATCAAGACACAGGGTGTGACAAACTGGCCCATTAAAAATAAATTTCGCCTTTGAAATTTAACTAACGTCGTAATGGTTTCTCAACGCATCCTATGAAAAATTTACCCAAAGGCTAAAGGTCATTGGAACCCAGGCTCTGATACCAATTTTAGCGCCCCGCCGATCCAGGGTGATAAAATTGAATAATATAATACAAATCTCTTACAAATTACAATGTTATTAGAATACAATACGAAAATCCTCTATCTAAACTACAACAATCTCTGAAATCCTCCCACGAATTCTTACCATCCCATCTCGAGTCCTCATTGCGAGCACCTTCAGATGAAAAATGTATGGGGAAGTACGCTGTATATATAGGATAAAGGAAATCAGTGGAATCAGTTCAACAATAACAAAATATACACATAATCACACGAATCATCATACATGGCCTCATAGTAGGATTTCTCATGGTTACATGCGAAGTACCACCTTACCAAATTTTGCCTCACCTCACCCATGCCCTCTCAGCAGACATTGCAAATCAGGCTGCTGAATTTTGGTTTACCCCGGCTGGTGTACTTAAACATGCACCAATCAATCACCAAGGCACCATAGCCATACATATCACAAACATACCCAACAAACACAACATATAGCCAATTGAATAGGTAATACGAAGGGCATACAAGAATATTGATATCAAGGAATGCTCTAGAGCGTAATAGAATGCATATGAAATACCTCCCATACCTCAATCTATAGATATCATGCCATAATCGAAGCTCCGACCGACGGAACGCCATAATCTCTATGCCATCACTATTCTCTCGATCCCCGAGACGATTTTTCCTAAAGGCAAAACATGATCCGGAGGTGAAAATGTAGAGAGAAGCTAGAAAGGAGAATGAGAGAAAACCATTTCTATCAACCAAGGTGACATATATATATATATATATATGTAGGGAGAGAGAATAGTCTAGAACTCTAAAGAAACTCACCAACTGACCTAACAACAGGCGCCTGTTGGACAAGAAATAGGCATATGTTTTCCATAATTAGGCTCCTTTCCAACAGCAAAGCTAAAATGCCACAAGGCTAACCCCCAACAGTTGCCTGTTTTCGATAAATATGCGCTTTTTGGCCCAAAATCTAAAAAATGAACTCAAAATTCTAGAAAATCAAGACACAGGGTGTGACAAACTGGCCCACTAAAAATAAATTTCGCCTTTGAAATTTAACTAACGTCGTAATGGTTTCTCAACGCATCCTATGAAAAATTTACCCAAAGGCTAAAGGTCATTGGAACCCCGGCTCTGATACCAATTTTAGCGCCCCGCCGATCCAGGGTGATAAAATTGAATAATATAATACAAATCTCTTACAAATTACAATGATATCAGAATACATTCTGAAAATCCTCTATCTGAACTACAACAATCTCTAAAATCCTCCCTCGAACTCTTACCATCCCATCTCGAGTCTTCATCGCGAGCACCTGTAGATGAAAAATGTATGAGGAAGTACGCTGTATATATAAGATAAACGAAATCCGTGGAATCAATTCAACAATAACAATATATACACATAACTATACGAATCATCATACATGGCCTCATAGTAGGATTTCTCATGGTTACATGCCAAGTACCACCTTACCAAATCTTGCCTCACCTCACCCATGCCCTCTCAGCGGACGTTACAAATCGGGCTGCTGAATCTTGGCTGATCCCGGCTGGTGTACTTAAACATGTACTAATCAATCACCATGGCACCATAGCTATACATATCACAAACTTATCCAACAAACACAACATAAAGCCAATTGAATACGTAATACGAAGGGAATACAAGAATATTGATTTCAAAGAATGCTCTAGAGCGTAATGGAATGGATACTAAATACTTCCCATACCTCAAATTATAGATATCATGCCATAACCGAAGCTCCGACTGATGGAACGCCATAATCTTTATGCCATCACTATCCTCTCGATTCTCGAGACGATCTTTCTTAAAGGCAAAACATTATTCGGAGGCATTCTGGAGGTGAAAATGCAGAGAGAAGCTAAAGAGATGAATGAAAGAAAACCATTTCTCTAAACAGGGTGATATATATATATAGGGAGAGATAGAAACTCACCAATTGACCTAACAACATGCACCTGTTGGCCCTAACAGGCGTCTGTTTTCCATTAATAAGTTCCTGTCCAATAGCGAAGCTAAAATGCCAAAAGGCCAACCCCCAACAGTTGCCTGTTTTTCATAAACCGGCACCTATTGGCCCAAAATCTAAAAATGAACTTAAAATTCTAGAAAATTAGGACATTGGGTGTGACAAGGGCCATGCATTATGAATTTTCATAGCCGATTAGCTCAGCAAGGTGTCTACAAGAGAATTGAAGAGAGGTCATACTTATTCAAGATAAGGAAGTAAAGAAGTAAGGCTCTACAAAGATACATAAATTATTAGTGAGCATCACTTTTTAAGCTCAAACTCACAAAATTCGTTTGTTGGCCTCTCCCACCCATTGTTGAAAAAATAAAAGAACTTATCTTTTCAGCCTTTAACGGTTTAGGGATGACCTAAAACAATTTAGTCCACGCTACACCTACCCAAAAAATCGATGTGCCATTATAGTCATGATAATAGTTCTTGGGCTGGTAATGCTCAAGGACACAAGGAAAAGTAGCCCTAAAGACTATCACAGTGTCTAACACCATAGGACAGTTACTCGATTGAAGCTAGGTAGGGGTTAGTTTGAAGTAATGGAGAAGATTTTAGATTGTGCTGCACATAAGAAATTGAAGGCCATGTTTGAAAATTTCCATGTAAAAAAAATCTCGCCAAGGCTATAGTAGCAACCACTATTATCTTTGGACTTAGGGATTCTAACCTCCACCTAATATGCAATATGATCATTTCTAGACCAGGTTTGTTGTGAATCCACGACCTGTTGCCTATTTGGAGGCAAGAATCTTGGAATTGGACGAAAGATGGATCGATGAAACCTCGACCTAACACCTATAGAGAGATTTAAACCTTGGTATAAGTGAATGACGAATAATTGATTGGGGACGATCAATTGATAAGTCGATAAATGAACAAACAGTATTAACCGGAATTGTTCAGTTCTTAAGAACTCAAAAGTGAAAACACTATAATTATATTAATGATAATTTGTCTCCATCACAATGAGTATGTAATCCTTCATTCGAAAACCTTTAAGGAATCTCCATTGCTTGATTTCATTAGGATTCAATCCATTCATCACTTCCACCACTTGTAAAACTTCTTCGAATGCTTTATCGTCATGGAATCTTCTTGTATGTCTTAGCATGATCAATTCATTGATTTTCCACTTGAATTTCCACGCTCTGCTCCAAGGAATATTTATGTTTGGATCCTCATTTGGGAACTGATAGGTAGCAAGCATGTATGAGGATTAGTGCTAGGTTGGATCTTATCACCACCGAGCTAAGGAACTAGTGGGCTCTTCTGATGCGTCCATCATTTTTCTTAAAATAAGAGTAAAATCTTACCCTTGGGTCTCTATCTTCCTGATGTAGCTATTGATATGGGACGAAGACACCTTTAACCATCCCTTACTTAACTCGACAGATTGGCCTCAATTATGGGTTGACAGAGCTCAGCAAAGCTCCATTATGCGATAGAATGGTACTAGAATTCTATTAACAATTGTAAGTGTGCATGCATTAAGCTCAACATTTGGTGGTCAAAACCATATAATATATGTATTTATTGCTTATGTGTATCAAAGTTGTAATAGGTTTATGTTTTCTTTACTTAGATCCTCTCTATTGTTAAGCCAAGCTATCTTATAGCCTACTTGTAATTAAACTTGTACACTTTTTGATATTATAGTTCTAAGCTCCGGAGGTCTTCCTTAGGGTGGAGTGCTCCTCATTAAAAGGGTAAACCACCTCTTAAATTCCCTTTGTACGGGTTGTTATTTTCAGCTACTTCTTTGTTTTTGTAATGTTGTCTAAGTTACTGTGTTTAATATATACCCCAAACATCTGTTAAATAAAAATCATTAGACAACTAATCAATATCTCCTAGTGGTGACCAAATATATATTTTCACTATATTTTGGCATCATATGCATAATGGTTTTATAAAATGCCCGTATAATTCACTTTTTTAAAAAATTATAATAATGGTATTTGAACTCTTGACCCCTCCCTACAATTCGCATATACCAAACTTCGTTTATCACTATGCTACAGGTCTATTGGCTAGTCAGTTGTATCCAATATACTCTATTATATATGATAAATTAATGTTATTGTAGTTCAATAAACTCTTAACATAAATTAAATTAAACGGACAATTTTTTAGGGACAATTTAAATACCTACGTTTATAGGACGACACAAATTATGCGAGCTTAGTAGAAGTGGCTTTAAGATACAAAAAACCTTAAGAATTTTGAATATATGTTGATTGCATTAAGTATTTTGGGTTTTGGTTGATTAGCCTTGAATTTATGGCGTATTTTTTGGACTAAAATTTTATTAGTTATTTTGCATTTTCATTTATTTTAGAGAAACTTCAGTTGGCATGTGATTGGGCATCTTGAATTCCAACAAAAAAGAAAAAGTCACAATAAGAACGGGACCATCTGTCGTCAAATGTCTTGGTTGCGTGGTAGTTTTTAGTGACGGCTATTTTTGCACTAATAATTTATTAACGTCCCCAAAAGAGACGTATTAGGTGCGATTTTGTGGCCGCAATAAAACCTTGCCTCTATCGTTTTTACACCGGCCAAATCATCCCTAGGGTGTGTTTGTTGCGCGGGATTAAAAGTAGGATAGGATTAATTAATCCTATCCGGTGTTTGTTGTCTGAATATGTACAATTATAACAGGTTACCAATTTGGTAGCTTGCATGATGTAAACTTATACCAAAGCTAACATGGACATGCATATTTTTACAAGGTGTTGGTACAAGATTTCATCTTTTTATACCCAAAAAAGCTTTGATTTATCTCCCTAATTTTATAGTTAAGGGTCCGTTTGAAAAGAATATATAAACTGACAGAAAAATAATTTATTTCTGTGAGAAGTTAAAAAATAAATTAAGTGATATTATAAGTTGTTTTCTATTTTTATGAGTAAATGTCTTTTACCCTTTACTTTTTGTGGAGAATTTTGCTTTCTCGCCTCTTAAAGAAATTTTTTTCATGGAAAATGTCAAAAAAGAAATGAACATCTCCCTATATTCTTCAACTTATTTTCTAACTTCTCACACTGATTAATAGTTTTTCAATCATTTTCCATTTTGTTATTAAACGAAGCTTAATAATTTACAATACTTAAAGTGCAAAAGAAAATTATATACTTCGAGTACATGCCTGTCTTGGAAACTATGCCAAAGTGTTGATTTTTATTTTCAACTATTTATTGTTTAATTAGGCAAAAAATTGTTTTTCAACAATTTATTAGTTGCTGCTGATATCTTTTACTGTTTCGAGCCGAGAATCTATATTATATATGGAAATGGGTAGAACTTTCTATTTGATAATATTTTTGGAGAAAAATTCAGGGAATGCTTTTTGTAAATTCTTTAAAGCAACCCTTCATTTTCTTTGTAATATAAGTTCTGATCTTATTAATGTTAATTTGTGGGCAAGACACTTCTTATATATATATATATATATATATATATATTCTTATGTTAATTTATAATGTTCTGAACTTGTAACCTACTTGATGCTTACCTGTACAATATTATACATGATAATTCATCATGTTAATTTGTAATGTTCTAAAGTTGTAACCCACTCGATGCGTACATGTACAATATATATTGTACATGATACTCCTCGATCAAGTTATAAGCATGTGATGATAACATGCACTTCTTTGTAACGTTATGATATTATTAATGTTAATTTGTTGGCAAGACACTTCTTATATATATATATATATATCCTCGTGTTAATTTATAATGTTCTGAACTTATAACCTACTTGACGTGTACGTGTACAATATTATACATGATACTTCCTCAAGTTATAAACATGTGATGATAACATGCACTTCTTTATCACGTTTTGATATTATTAATGTTAATTTGTTGGCACTTCTTATATATATATATCCTCAAAAGTACCAGTACTATTGTGAGAATCCGCAAATGCGACCCTTGGGTCTCGATCACGTGTTTGTTCGTCTGAAACATTGGAAAAGATTCCGTTGTTCCATTTGCTTATAAGTGTTGATAATTCTTATTAGGTGTCCCTCTATCCTATTTCTAGATGCAAGAGGGTTCATTCAGAATCGTCAGTACGTTTTACGAGAAAACGGACAAAAAGGGGTCGTGTAAGAGGAAAGGCTATAGACAAGCCTTTTTTTACGCGTTTGTCTGCGAAACTAGGATTCTATAGGGTTCGAAAACTATGTTAGGGATTGGAAAGGTGTTAAGCACCCGTTCTGCCATTTCGGTCTCTAGTGGTCTTTTATATGTTTATTTTATGTTAAAAAACTTGGATACTTTTACTGACGGTCTACTACTTCCCGAATAAAAAACCATAATTTTTGGGAAAAACGGGGAAAGGAATGAAAACCTTTGTGTTCTGAGATCCAATGTTTTGTTTTGAAAAATGTAAATACAAGTGACAAAATCCTTTTATTTAAGAGAGAGTTTCCCGTATTATTTCCTCAGATAATGACGGTTTTCTCGTGTTTTGATTACTTTGAAAAAGTTCGGATCTTGTAACGGGATTAATTAAATATGGAATTAAAACTCTTTGAGGGGAGTTTTATCAGATATGTCACAGTCTATAGAAAAGACGGGATATGCCAGATTTTAATTCCTAAGTAAGTTTTATCGGTTCGGGTTTTTGAAAACCTAGTTTTATCCGAGCGATAATATGCTTACTTTTCTAGTTTTGCAGATGATTTTATCAGGGTCTTTGTTTTGAAAAACAATAGACTATTTTATAACTTGGCAATAAGTTTATTCAAATAAAACGTGGACAGAACAATAGGAGTGAAACAAGTACACATATATCTAATTTTAAATACTAGAAGAGACTTTCTTTACCTTCCCGATGAAAATAATAATAAGAAAGAATATAATATGGCAGAGAGATCTCCGGCGATAATAATATTTTCCTTCTTTAGATATTTTCGAGAATTTGATTCCAGAAGCGGGACACGTCGAGTGTCGAGAATAGATTCGATAATTCTTTAGAAATAAGACGATCGTAGAAAATACTTGATAAGAGACCAGAAAATCAGATATAAAACTCATAATTCTTAGATCCTAAGTTGCTGTCCAAAACCCTTGGGGGTGTTGGCCTATTTATAGTGTTGGGAGAGGATTTTCGCGTGCGATAAACGGCTAAAGTGATGTCTCTGACAGACTGATGTGTCAGAGAGTGGATGGTCTACGTTAGAGGGGTTTGTCGTGCGACACAAAAGAGATTGTCGCGCGACATATTGGTTTGTCGCCCGATAATCCCCCTTAAAAACAAGTTTGTTTGGCCGACAAACCCTTTCGAGGCAGTTTCAGGTGCTCGGGTGGGTCCCGGGCTCCAAAAATTGTGCTTCTCGATAGTCGTTAGGGTTCTTGCGGGGGTCACGGATCGGGGTGTCTACAACTATTAATATAACAGGCAACCAATTTGGTAGCTTGTTTGATGTAAACCTATGCCAAAGCTAACATGGGCATGCATATTTTTACCATATGTTGGTAACTTACAAGATTTCATCTTTATATACCCAAAAGCTTTGATTTATCTCCTTAATTTTGTAACTAAGGGTCCATTTGATAAAAAAAATGAAAAATGGTAAACAAAAATCATATATTTGTGTGAAAAGTTGAAAAATAACTTGAGTGATATTTTGAGATGTTCTATTTTTATGAATAAATGTCTTTTACCCTCCACTTTTTGTGGATAATTTTTCTTTCTCACCTCTCAAAGAAATTTTTTCCATCGAAAATGTCAAAAATGAAGTGAACGTCTCACTAGATCCTTCAATTTATTTTCCAATTTCTCACACTGATTAATAGTTTTTCAATCATTTTTTTTTATTTTATTATCAAACGAAACCTAATAATTTACTATAATTAATGTGAAAAAGAAAATTATATACTTCGAGTACATGCATGTCTTAATTAGAAACTATGCCAGAGTGTTGATTTTTATTTTAAACTATTTGTTGTTTATTAGTTGCTGTTGATATCTTTTACTGTTTCGAGCTGAGAATCTATATTATATATGGAAATGGGTAACAACATTCTATATGAGAATATTTTTTGAGAAAAATTTAGGGAAAAACAATTTTTTTTGAAATAAGGGCTTATTTTTTAATCTTATTAGTACCGGTTCCTTGATTATCAATTTAAAATAAGAGTTTTGACTAAAATTGTGTTTTGTACGAACTTACCTTTGCAAAAAATACAATTTTGTGCAAACTTAATTTTGCAATAAAAAAAATATAATAATGCAAACTTGTTTTGCATGATGTGTTTTTATTTTTTAATAGTTATATTTTTAGGGTGTTGGTAAAGGCACCCTCAATTTCCAGTCTACACACCCATTATTAAAAAATAACAAGAGTGCCTTAACTAGAAATCTTTCTTCCCTTCATCATCATTTTTTCAATCCAATTATAAACACAAAATTAAAATCACTTCCTTGCCATACTTAGACAGAATGGCATGTCCCTTAACCCAACAAAATGCGCCTTTGGGGTGAAGGGGGGAAATTCTTAGGCTTCATGGTAACTCAAATGGGAATTGAAGTCAATCCTAAGAAAATATAAGCTCTCATTGACATGAGATCTCCAACCAAGCCAAAAGAGATACAGAGCCTGGCAGGAAGGGTGGCGGCACTAAACAGGTTCATTTTCAAGGCAACAGACAACTGCCACCCCTTCTTCAAAGCCCTCAAGAAAGCCTTTGAATGGACAGAAGAACGCGAGCTGACTTTTTAGCAGCTGAAGCAGTACCTAAGAGCTCCTCCTCTTCTTAGTTCACTGTGAACACCCCAATCCACGACTCTCGTGCGAAAACTGGTTTTCTTTAAGCATCCTGCATTTAATCATGAGTCATCATGCATGTAGAAAGACTGATAGGAAAGACTCCGTTTTCGGACGCGTTGGGAGTCTAAGATGACCTTTGTTGCCTCTTCGCTTACTAGGAATTTTGGTTTTTTCCGAGCGCTCCTGCGCATTTTTTATGAGCCAGCCGCACCCCCCTGTCGCACGCCCAACCGTACGGCTACCTGCCAACCGTACGGTTGGCACATGCTAACCGCACCCCCTAGCCGCACGCCCAACCGTACGGCTACCTGCCAGCCGTACGGCTGGCACAACCCTGTCGCACGCCCCAGCCGCACCCCATGCGGCTACCCCTGCGGTTGGCCTCTTTTGGAGCGTTTTTTGGCGGAAATGTTGCTATAAATAGGACCATTGGGATCCCATTTTGGGATCATCAACATTCAATAGTATTTTTGGGAAGTAGGAGCTTGGTCAAAGTTTCAAGAAAATCTCTTTTTTAAAGAAATTCTGAGAGAGAAGGCTAGTGAGAGAGAAGGCTAGTGAGAGGAAGTTAGTGAGAGAAAGCTTTAGAGAGAGAAAGTTCTAGAGAGAGAAGGAAGGCAAGGGAAGGCTCTCCTATCTTCTCCAAGCGCAGCAGGTATAACTTTCTACCACTTCTCTAAATTTCGGTATTGCATTTTTAATTCAGAAAATTAGATAACTTGCAAAGAAATTCATTGCTTTCAAAACTAGTCCTTTCTAAGTTTTACAAGAAATCTAAAATCCGTTTTGACACGTTTTCAAAACATACAAAAATACAAAAACAGTTTCCAAAAGAAAGGAACTACGAGACTCTGATTTCATTCTACGAATGAATACGTAGGCGCTCGCAAAGCTCGAGTCTGATTTCAAAATATTGTTTTAAACTAGATTTATCCGGAAAGGACTATTCTGAAAACCATTCGAACTACTTGCAAGATATCTAAAATAGGAATTAGATGCATGATCCATTAAGAGACCGAAAGGGCGAATTGGGTGCCTAGCACCTTCCCAATTCGTAACGTAGTTCCCGAACCCTAACAAAGTCAATTTTCAAAATAAATCTCTGGTTTCAAACGTGTGAAAGATAATTCGTTTCCGAATTGTCCTTTGTACGATCTTTTGTTTGTTTTCTGGTAAAAAAAACTGGCGACTCTACAAAACATGTTTTCCAATAAAACCGAGAAGGAGGACTTTACTCTTTCTTTCTCTCGGGTCGCGCGGGGGTCCGGATTCTCACAGTGGCGACTCTGCTGGGGAAGTCGAGAACTAAGCTCTTATATAATGGATCATATATTTAATTCCTATTATTTATTAGGTATAGGTCTTGTAAGCCTTAGTCCTAGGATAACATAGAAACGATTTAGGTGGATACCCTGATGCCTTTATTTGCAAATTATGTGAAGAAAATCTTTTTCATAATTAAAATTGTGTAAATTATCATAACAAACCCTAAAGCATTGATCAATAATGAACTGCCATATTGTTATTTTGCACGCACCCACATCTTATCATGCATTTCCGCGAGTGTGAATTCACCCTATCAACCTCGGGACCAGAGTCGTGATTAGGCCGCGGACTTGCGGGTCTGCACTAGCCGAAAGCGCCTGGGACCACTCTCCTTGGCCAAGTACTTACCGAGGTATATAGAGTGATGAGAACACTCACGTACCCGGGACGTATATCAAAAGGTCCTTACACGTACCTGCGCTCTTGAGGTATATCGTAAGACCTGCCAAATAGGAGGGAGCCTTAAACCTTACCCTCTTCAACCACGCTTGCATATAGGGGAGTCAGCCTAGAACACAAAGATTTTCTGCATGATTTTTTAAATGACCAACAGTCGTGAGAATCTAGTGAGCGAAAGCCCTGATTCCATGAACAAAGCAACTCATGAGGAGAGATCTTCCCATATTTTCAAATGATTTTTTCGAAAAAAAAAACTCTTTTCAAAATGACTTTCAAAACTATAGACGGTCAGGGAACCCATGGAATTATATTCCTACCCTACCGCTATACGAAACTCTCAAGTTGTCGCCGTTAGTCTGTTTTCTATCTCACCTAAAGAAAACTTTTTTGTGTGTTTACTGTCGTCCCGATCGATGTATTTCTGGATAAGGTCCGGCAATTTCTAAGTGATATATTGTTGTTATTTTCCGGGGGAATGCGCGCGACCGAATTTGTCCTTTTTTCCGATAAAGCAGATATTCATCCTGGCCTCTGTGTGGGCTGGAAGAGATAGCATCGGGAGACTCGTCAGACCAGATTCCTCTGAAAATATGGACCAGAACACCCCGAACCGGAATGTGAACAATCGACTGAACAATGCAGCGGATCCGCCGCCCGGTCCTTTTTACCCAAACCCGGGAATGCCGCAGAATAATACCGTCGAGGGTCAGCCGATACACCACACTCCGTCTTTGAATGTTGATCCAAACCTAGCCAGTTCGAGTGGAAACATGAATGTTCCGTTACCAAATCCCGAAGATATGTATCGGATGTTGATGAATCTGAACCAAAGCATGGCCATGTTACTAAGTGACAATAAAAATACTCGTGCCAAGTTAGACGAGTTGGCTAAAGGGCGCATGACGGAACCACCAAGAGAAACTCCGATTATTCTACCACCACCACCGCCACTTTCAGTTCATACCGAAGTACCACCGCCGTATGAACAGTTGAACCAACCCAAACCCATGCCTGATCCGGTCGGCAACTGGTTACAACAGGACCTAACCAATCAAGCCCCTCCACAAATGCAACCGATCCATGAACCGTACCACGATCCGTATTATGACCCAATAAGAAGGCCCATGAGTATCCAAGGGGAGGGCCCCACGCCAATAGAGACTCACCGGGGGGATAGAGACTTGTCTGAGCTTAAGGAGCAGCTAAAAGCACTTACCCAAAAGGTAGCTGAAAGTTCGAACGATTTGACCCAGATGCAAAGCTACAACTTATACCCTGAGGCTCATTATCCAGTGGGTTTTAAGATGCCTTCCATTCCAAAATTTACAGGCACTACACCACCGGAACTCCATCTGAAATCCTATGTCCGTTCAATGAGAATTTATGATCTCGGTGAGGCTGAATTAGCCAATTCCTTTCATCTCACTTTGTCAGGACCGGCCCAGAGTTGGTTCTTGAACCTTGAAAAGCACCGTGTCAGATCATGGTCCGCCATCGTCCAAGAGTTTGTGTCACAGTACAAAACTAATGAGGAGCTCAAAGTTACAAGGAAACATCTAGAGATGGCTAAGCAGAAGGAGAATGAGAGTATTAGTGAGTTTGTAACAAGATGGAGGGAACTGGCCGCCCAAATGGTGGAGCGCCTAGATGAAGAGGAACAACTCGGAATGATTGTGAAGAATTTGAAACCAGATATTCGGGCCCAAATGGGACACCAGTTCTTTGGCAGGTTCAAAGCCCTACTCCACGTGGGCAACGAAATTGAGGAGGAATTAGCCAAGCAGGCTGAAATCAAAAAATCCGCTTCACAATACAAGAAGACTTCCACGTCTGCCATCAATCAAGTCACGTCTTCTGGGTCCTATGGTCGGGGGTATTCCAGCAACCCCTTTGGTCAAAACTCTGTGAAAAACATTGGGGATTTGGGATATCGTAACAACAAAAACAGTAATCTCAGGACATTTGATCAGAATCGCTCACGAGATAGACATTTTTCGCAATTACCGGGGCCGTTGGGAAAGGTTTTCGAACAACTGAAAGAAGCCGGGATTATGTATCCCATGAATCCGAGGCCATTACCACAACAGATACCACCTCATTGGAACATGAATGAACATTGCGAATATCACCAAGGTTTCGGCCACACTACCGATAGTTGTATGGCCCTGCGGCATGCTATCCAGAACTTAATCGATAGCAAAAGAATTCCTAATCCGTCAGCCCCGAATGTCGCAAGGAATCCCCTTCCTAATCATCGGATAAATGCTATCGAGGAGGATTCAGATTTTCCAGATCCTGTACTCTTGATTAAACCCGCCAAAAACACGGAAAATGTTGAAGTTTGGAAATTCAGCTGTCCAAGGCCTTCGCCCACAGTCATTCAATATACTCCCTCGAGGTCCCAGAAATCCGTTGAAGAAATCGAGGATGAAACATTGTTGGGGTTATCCGTTGATGAAACATGCACCATGCAGTCACAAGAGATGGTTAGCCCAAAAGTTATGGGCTGGATGAAACAAATGCAGTTCATGCCAGGTTTTGGGCTCGGTAAACAGAATCAAGGGATTGCCCACTTTCCACAGTTTAAAGGCAACCCGAGGCGACAGGGGCTCGGGTATAACCAAGGAAAAACAATAAAAAAGAACACCCATCCAAGAAAGAATTGCTCACAGATAAACATGATCACCTTCGACTGGAACACAGTTTCACAAGTCAATGAAAGGTCGCCTCCAACTCCAGTTGAAACACCTGAAGGGACAAGTGACCCGGTCGCAACATGGGTCCAACAATTGACCCGTTCTGGGAGAGTGTATCAACCGCCAAGTACCAAGCAACCTATTGGTGTCGCTCCTCCCAACGAACCTGCAAAAGACCCAGAAGAAGGGCGTGTTGTTGAACAGTTGAAGAAAACACAAGCCCAAATTTCAATCTGGGGACTTCTGGTGGCATCCAAGCCACATCGTATGGCACTAATGAAAATGTTAGATGAATCGGTTGTTCCTCTTGAAGCCACCCCAAATGAGTTAACAGCGATGATCGCTTCAATGGGGGTACAAAAACAAGTTCTTGGGTTTTCTGATGAAGATTTATCACCACTGGGTCGGAATCATAACCAAGCTCTACATATCACCGTTGTTGCTTATGGAATGTCTATACCGTACGTGCTTGTGGATAACGGTTCTACAATTAACGTATGCCCGTTGAAAACTGCTATTCGTTTGGGTATTGATTTAACTTCCATGGAAGAATCACCAGTCACAGTGCGAGCATACGACAATACCAAGCAGGAGGTATTAGGTTCCGTCATGCTGGGTATGCAAATAGGACCGGCTTCATTTACCACTGAGTTTCAAGTCATAGATATCCCTTCAAGCTTTAATTTGTTATTGGGACGAGTTTGGTTGCATGAGGTTGGCGCACTACCTTCTTCCCTTCATCAAAAAATGAAAATACCCTTCAACGGGGATATCATCATCATCAAGGGAGATCCTGAAAGGGCAATAGTCCCAAAAAAACTCGCCAGTATTGGGAATCGAAAGCCAAGATGTCCAACTCGGGGGATTTTCGTATGAGCCAAGGGTGCAAACTCTTACCACGCAGACTGTGAATTATCTGCCCCCTGATGATATGTCAACCATGAGTACGCAAGTAATAAAGATGATGAGGAAAATGGAATTTTTACCGGGGATTGGTTTGGGAAAATATCAAGCCGGCATTGCACAAATGATTGAACCATACCAACAACCGAGTCCTCTTGCTGGGTTGGGATATGTGGGAGATGTTAGCCGAATGAAAAGTGTCGTATCTGCCGATAGTTCATTAAACGGATGGTTCATAAAAGAGGGTGAAGACTTTCCTTACTGCGGGTTTCAGGAACCATGGGTAAATGAAGAGGGGAAGAGACAACCGGGATTAGAAATTTTCTTTGAAGAAGACTTATATATCAGTAATGGATTTACTCACACCTTCTCATCTCGGTTAAAGATTACCCGGCCACCTGTCGAGCCACTGAAAGAGGAAGATATGCTGGGTAATATGTTTGAGGTCATGGCAATTGAGGAAGATTACCTTGGGGATCCTGTGCATCTTATACGTCCTATCGAAGGAAAGAAGAAGCAGAGAGAGAGAAATATTGATAGAAATGTACGAAATTTAGAATGTATGCTATCTGTGCAAAGTGATGTTTCTATCAATAAAATTACCAATCTTTTCCCTTACTTTGATTCTTGTGATGTTGAAATTATGAATGAGAATTTGAATGATGAGCAACGAATACAACCCATTGAAGGGGACACGGTCACAATAAATTTGGGAACATCCGATGATAAAAAAGAAATAAAAATTGGGGCCGAGTTAAGCCATGATGAGAAAACAGACTTAGAAAATTTGTTGAAAGAGTTTGTTAATGTTTTCGCTTGGTCATATGCTGATATGCCAGGTTTAGATGCCACTATTGTGATGCATGAAATACACACTAAACCCGAATGCAAACCTGTCAAGCAAAAGTTAAGAAAACTAGTACCTGAATGGTCGCTCAAAGTTAAAGAAGAAGTCACAAAACAATTGGATGTCGGATTCATACGGGTTGTTGAATACCCTACTTGGTTGGCCAACATAGTACCAGTGCCAAAAGCCAATGGCAAAGTACGGGTTTGTGTTGATTATCGCAATTTAAATGCTGCATGTCCAAAAGATGACTTTCCATTGCCAAATATTGATCTCATTGTCGACAACACTGCAAATCATGCTTTAAAATCATTCGTCGATGGATTTGCCGGGTATAATCAGATCAAAATGCATCCTGATCATCAGGAAAAGACGGCCTTTATCACACCATGGGGTACCTATTGTTACACCGTCATGCCATTTGGGTTGAAAAATGCCGGGGCCACATATCAGCGAGCCGCAACTACTCTATTTCATGATCTGATTCATAAGGAAGTGGAAGTGTATGTCGACGACATGATCATCAAATCATTAGACCGGGCAAGTCATGTGGAGACTCTTCGTGTCTTCTTTGAACGGCTTATGCAATTCCAGATGCGTTTGAATCCTCAGAAATGTGTATTCGGGGTCACCAAAGGCAAGATGCTGGGGTATATAGTCAGCAGAAAGGGAATCAAGGTGGATCCGGCAAAGGTTAAAGCTATTCAAGAAATGCCAGTTCCTAAAACCGAAAAGGAAATACGGGGCTTCCTCGGGAGACTACAGTTCATCAGCAGATTCATTTCACAGTTGACTCGAACGTGCGAACCAATTTTTAAGCTACTCCAAAAGAGTTCGGATGGGCAGTGGAACGAGCAATGCCAGGAAGCATTTGATAAGATTAAGCAATATTTGTCTAATTCGCCAGTCTTAGCACCTCCCCAAGTGGGCATTCCATTGATACTATACATGTCGGTCAATGACTCCTCAGTTGGAGCAATGTTGGCACAGCATTTGTTGCAAACGAAAACTGAGCAGGCAATATATTACCTCAGCAAAAAGCTTTCTCCGGGAGAACAAAATTATACGTCCTTAGAAAAATCATGCGCTGCGTTAGTTTGGGCTACCCAGAAGTTGCGACATTATATGTTGGTATTTTCCGTGATCTTGATCTCTCGTCTAGATCCCTTGCGGTACTTATTCGAAAAGCCGATGTTGACTAATCGAATGGCTAAATGGATGTTCCTGCTTTCAAAGTTCGACATTTCTTATGTCACTCAAAAGGCCGTCAAAGGGCAAGTCATAGCAGATCACTTAGCAGGCAATCCGATCATTGATACTGAGCTACAGGACTTTGAATTTCCCGATGAAAGTGTCATGGAAATTACAGAAAATGATGAATGGAAAATGTATTTTGATGGGGCTTGTAATCGGAATGGAAATGGAATTGGGATCCTGTTAATTTCGCCAGATCAGACACATGCACCTATGTCTTTTCAATTGGAATTTCCCTGTACCAACAATATCGCGGAATACGAAGCTTGTATTGTCGGGTTAGAGATTGCCTTGCAGAAAGGGGTTCATAAAATTCAAGTGTTTGGAGATTCTGCTCTCATTATTCATCAGATTTTGAAAAAAAGGAAGATCAAAGAGGAAAAACTTGTGCCATTTTTAGCCCAACTCGAAGAAACTTCGGAGAAATTTGACTGCGTTGAATTCTTCTACATCCCGAGAACACAGATCAATTTTGCTGATGCCTTAGCTACTCTGGCCTCGATGATTGAAATTCCGGGGGAGAAAGAAGAAATTCAGATTCAGATTCAAAAACGGATAAATCCGGTATTTTGCTTATCACTCGATGTTGAACGTGGAAATGAGATCGATCAGAAGGTTTGGTACTACGATATCTGGCAATTACTCAAGCATAATGAATACCCATCACATGCTGATAAAACCACTCGGGTCACGCTTCGCCGCCTCGCATCTCGGTTTATCGTTTGTGCCGGAAAACTATACCGAAGAAATGATGACAGTATACACCTTCAATGTCTCGATGAAGAAAAGTCCCGAGCAATGATGGAACAAATCCACAGTGGAGAGTGTGGCCCACATATGAGCGGTCATACATTGGCACGAAAGATAGTTCGTCAAGGGTATTACTGGTTAACAATGCAAAAAGATTGTTTTGAATACGTCAAAGGGTGTCACCAATGTCAAATATACGCCAAGGCACAAAAGCTCCCACCAAAAGAATTATACCCTATGACATCTCCTTGGCCGTTTTCCATCTGGGGTATTGACATAATCGGTAAGATCTCGCCAAAAGGAAGTAATGGGCATGAATACATCCTAGTAGCTATCGACTATTTCACCAAATGGGTTGAGGCCGAGTCTTACAAGGATTTGAATGCCCGAAAAGTGGCACGATTCATCCGACACAACATCATATGCCGATACGGGGTACCACATGAGATAATATCCGATAATGGTACGCATTTTGAAGGCGCAGCCAACGAAATCATGGAAGAATACGGAATCAGACGCCACAAATCCTCACCATACTGCCCACAAACTAATGTGGCCGTGGAGGCTGCTAATAAGAATTTGAAGAATATCATTAGCAAAATGGTTAAATCCGGTAGAGATTGGCCTGAAAAGCTCCCGTACGCACTTTGGGGATATCGAACTACTGAGAGGGTTTCTACGGGATCAACGCCTTTTTCACTTACATATGGCATGGAAGCGGTTTTACCAGTGGAAATGGAAATACCTTCTTTACGGGTTATCCTGGAAAATCAAGTTACTGAGAGTGATTGGGTAAAGGCTCGGTATGAAGAGTTGGCAATGATTGATGAAAACCGATTGAGGGCTTCATATCAACATCAAGGATATCAAAAACGTGTCGCCAAAGCCTTAATAAAAAGATCCGAGACAGAAGCATCATACTTGGAGACTTAGTCCTCAAAGAAATTCGTGAACCAGCCCGAGACCCAAGGGGAAAATTCTCGCCAAAATGGATAGCCCCTTACATTGTTACTAAAATCCTATCCGGGGGTGCCGTTCTCCTTACCGACATTGATGGCCAAGAGTTAAACTTACCAGTCAACCTCGACCGATTAAAGAAATACTATCAGTAAAAAATTGTATCCATGAACTACGAAGACCTGAGCCCCGAAAAAAAAAAAAAAAAAAAAAAAAAAACGGGGAAACGTAGGCAACCTGAATATCAGGCCCGATCTATTCATTGTAATAATATTCATTCATTTGGACGCAAGAAGAAAGGAAGAAAGAGATTTTCCATACATCAAAAGTTCTTTCGTACAAGATAACCTACAAACATAACTACATCAGTTCTTACATACTTTCCCTATATATTACCTACCATATCTAATCCCAGAAAGCTTTCATAAAGAAGCTGCCTACCACACCTAACCTAACCATCATCAGCAGAATATAAGATCCTCTCTCGATCCATGGTCTGATACGAAGCAAGCACTGTCTCATCAGTCACCGGTGAATCTGCAAACCGAAACCACCGCATCATCATAGGCTCATGCTCAATGGCCTGCCGAACTCGACGCCAAATATGCAGCACGATATCAGAACGGGTCACCTGGGTAATGCCAACCTCTCCTCCATGAAATCGCCGAACAAAGCGGGTAGACCAAAGACCTCGTAGGGTCGTCTCTAGTCTCGGGGTAATAGGAAGAGCGATCGAAGAAAAATCTCTCAGCGGAAGGGGTATACTCAGAGGAACACCGAACTGCCTCGTCAGCCGACTGGGAATGTAGAATGACGTCTCCCTCAAACCACGAAACCGAAGGTAGTTCTGCCCACCCATACTCATGATCATGGTCCTCATACGCCACCATGGAACCTCCTAACGAATCGAAGAAGAGGACTCAGAAAACCAAACAGCCCAATCATATGATGACAGACGATGAATCTGGGCGTAATCAGGACGCTGGAAGAAGTGTCGAGAATCCCAAGGAAGCCGAGTCTCCAGATACCGAAACCTCTCAGTAACCCACATATACAGTAGATATGGGCTACCTCGAAAATGACTAAGTCAAGACTGAACCACGGCATCCAAACCATTCAGTGTCTCTGCCAGTAAAATGGGAGTCACCAAATGGCCGCGTCTAGCCTCAGATACAACTCGGATAATAAGAGGGTCTACCAGAATAGCATCATCGGTAACCAAGAGCATCTGAGAAAAAGCAAAAATCATACAAGCAGAAGTCTAACTTGAATAGTAAGCCGGGTCGTCGCCATGATGAAGGAAAAAATCCGCCAAGTGACGCAGATGGAGTCGACCGTCGACTATCATAGGCCGGCACTCACTTTCCCGCAGACCTAGAAACTCCGCCAGCATAACACGAGGACTCCTAGCGTCTCGCAAGGAGGCTAGTGGCCATGAAACATCCTGCCGCATCAGTAGTGTGAACTCCTCAATCGTCGGACACAACTCGTCTAAACCAATGCGGAAACAGTGGTCCTCAGGATCCCAGAACTCAGCAATACCAAGCAAAAAAGAAAAATTGATGTCATGAGAACACCAGCGATGAAGGTGGCTCAGATCGCCCCAGTTGAGACCACAATCGGCCTCAGCCAAGGACACGAAATCAGACAAAAGGGAAAAAGAAGCGTGGGTATGAAAGGTAGACATGGTAATAGAGAAAGAAGAAGCTATAGGGTGAATAGTGACTTTGATGATGGAAAAAAGGACAAATCCGCGCTCTATTTATAGCATAACTGCACATGCCAACCGCACGGTTGGGCCACAACCGTACGGCTGCCTGGCCAACCGTGCGGCTGGCTCCCAACCGTACGGCTACCCCGTGCGGGTGGGGCGTACGGTTGGCTCTCCCCCTTTTGGTTAAAATCTTCCTTTTTTCAAATCTTTTTTACAATACATCATGATACGAATATTGCCAGACTTTGTTCAGGAAGAACGATCCATCGTAGCATGCATATAGATTTGATAATTGCTTGCCAACACACGTACTTAACCATTTTTCGCAATTTAACTTGATTACACTTAATCACATTCTTTCAATGCGTGCCGTTAACTCTTGTATAATTAAATAGGTAATAATTTCGCCACCACATAATCACTTTTTGCACTCACAAATAACATGTACATCACGTCACACAAAAACATTTTTTTTTCAAAACAAACATAAATATTTTATTCATAAATTAAAACCGAACACATCAATAAACCAACATTTTTTAACAAATAAACATATTTAAATTAACCACTAAATTAAAATAAGTTTTTTCTACAAATAAAATACGCCTAAGTTAACTACTTAATTTAAAATGTTTTTTTAATAAAACCTAACAAAACGCCGAGCCATCAGCACCATCAACGCTGAGGAGAAGGAGGAGGATCCATCGTCCACGGGCGCTTCACTTCTGTCTCTCCAGCACCCTCCGCTGGACTCTCTGAAACTGTGCGACCTGCACCCAGATGAGAAGGAGCAAGCCGGGAGGTGCGCCTCGACTGCTGGACCGACTGAGAAGAAGCCGCCGATCGGGACCACGAGCGTGACGGATGGTAAGTGGCAGTCGTGTCGCCCGCCAAGCGTCTGCTGTACCGCCCCATGTACTCCGTCGGGAAAGGAGCCGCAAACGTCAGCAGCCCGTACATGTTGAAGTAGCTCCTCAGTAACTCAGCTACCTCACGAAGAAAGAATGAGCCCCTCTGTCAAAACCAAAATTACCAATCAGTAACATTCATAAATCAACACATTTACTCAACTGTTTAAAAAGAAACCTTACCTCCTCGCCCGAGACGTGTGCTAAGGCCCCCATCCGCTCATCGCCCTCAGGTATGTCAGGGATCCGGTATTGCTTGGGTAGACCGAAATCCAAGTAAGGGATATCCCGAGGGTACTCCGGGATCGAGTACGACGCCAACGCCCCACCCTCAGGAGCTTGTGACGGACTAGCTCCGCCATCGCCGCCTACCGGGGGTATGTCCTCCCCGGTGTCCTCTCCCGTCTCTGACTCGGGCGCCACCGCCTTCCCCTTCCCTTTGTCGCCACCTTCACCCACCGGAGTCTGGCCTATGCCTGCTTCCGCCCCTAACTGCGCCTCCCTCTCTCCTAGGTCCCGGAAGACTATCCCACGAGCCGCACCTGATGATGGGGTCGACAGAGAATACGGCCTCAATCCCACCGACCCGGCACCTGGCGACCCGACAAGCGTGCGCAGCAACGGCGAGAAAGACACATGATGAACCCAATCCATGTCGCCCGCCCCATACACAGGTGATGATCCCGACATCGACCCACGTCCCCCGGGTGTCTGCGCCGACTCCAGCATCTGCCGTATATCCTCTGACGACAACTGCGGTGTCCTCCCCATGGCCGGTGAGATAGGCGGCCTAGACACGGGACTCCGCCCTCCGACGGGACTCCTCCCGCCCCTAGTCGCCCTACCTCGTCCAGGCGAAACCGTGGCAGTCGGCTCCTCCCCTACTCCCCCGCCGGGCCCTACTGGGGGCGCCCCACCGTTGCCCCCTCCCAAGGGCACCTCCTCCGAACCCTCGTCATCCTCCTCCTCCACCTGCGGCGGCTCCACGTCCCTCTCGCTATGCGGATCCTCGTCATCTGAATCCGCAATCCCCTTGGCCCTCCTGTTCGGCGCCGGTGCGGGCTGCTGTGGGACCCGCTGTGAGATGTACAACTGCCCCCGGATATACATCGAGTTTCCCCCGAGGGCCGCGTACCTCGCATATATCACCCTGCCTCGCACCCCCTTCATCTCCCACATCAGGTACCGGTGCGCAAACGTCCCGTACTCCCCCTCCACCAACAGACCCTCCATCGGTACGCCTCCCAGGAACAGAGCCCTTTCCTCCGCAGTCAGCATGACCGGCCGCCTCATCGCCGCCGGAGGCCAGGCCGGGACCCGAAATCCCAACCCAGGAGTATGCTGCCGCACCATGCGCTCCCCCAGGTAGAACGCCGCGCCATACTCATGCACGAATAAACGCCTCGAACGCGCCGCAGCCAACGCATCCGCATACCCCCACTGCTGCGTCACGTATGCCGGCCATGGGCTCCACTGAACCTGCCACGTTAAACATACACCAAGAATAACTTAACTGTTCTTTTTCAGAAGTAATTTAAATTTCATTAATTTAATTTCATACCTGGTCAAGCTGTAGCCCAGAAACGTCGCCTGCACTGACGTCCGGGGTCAGATATCGATACACCCCAACTATGTTCCCGCTGTAGTATCGTCGGAAAAGCGGGAACTCGTCTGCGAAAGTCGGGTGCAGGTGGATCTGCCCAATACCCTGGTGGGTATGCGCAATAAACCACATCTGTCACAAATCATCATACTTGTTAAAATTATAGAACCGGCATTCTTTTAATAAATCACGGGTTTTTTCCAAGTACAGTGAGGGTTTAAATTATTACTTACCTCCCAAAGCGTGACCAACCCACGGTGGTTCAGCTCCATGTGACGGCACACCAGGTCCATCGACTCATACAGCACCGCCAGTACGTACCCTCCCCAGGCAAAAGTGTACAACTGGTCGAAGAACCGCAGATAAGGCAGCCACCATAACCGTAGGTTGTCGCCGCCCCGCGCATAGAAAAAGTCATGCAGCACGAGCAGCAGAAAGCATCGGGATAGCTGCCGCACCTCCTGGCGTGTCATCGGACCATCGCCAAACCTCTCACTCTCGGCCTCGATATGCTGCACCATCGCCGTGTGGGGTATCCCGTCCGCCACAATCCGGCTAGGTCTCCACCCTAGTGCAGCTCCCATACCATCTAGGGTAATGCGTACGCGGGGGTTAGGCACCAGAGCCTCCCCCCCGAAAGGCAGCCCTGTCAGCACGAACACATCCTCCGGTGTCAACGTCATCTCCCCCCAACTCCAGTGGAATGTGTGCGTCGTGTCCCACCATCTCTCCCCTAACACCGTCGGAAGGCTCACGGATCGCTGGAACTCTCCGCCGGGCAGCACCTCGATAAACCGTCCGAATGGGGTCGCACTCAGGTATGCTCTCACCAGCGGCGGAAGCTGATCTCGAAGCTCAGGCGCGGCGCGCGTGATGCCACGGCAACTTCCGATCCTCTGTTACATCACGAATTTTTAATAAGGCTCACTAACAAACTTTTTTCAAAAATAAATAAAGTTGAGTATATATCTATTATGGCAGGTAATTATTAAATTTATCACATTTCATGCATATCTCTTCATTTGCATTTTTTTCAAAAAAATCACATAAATTAAATACTAAATATTAGAGCATACCCTAGTCCGGCGGAGGATCTCGTGTGCCACAGGCTCCATCAACATCCACTCTCGCCCCTCTCCCGGCGAGATCAAGGGTACGTCCCGGTACATCGCTCGCTGTAGCGATCCATCTGCCCCCAGTGGCCCCTCCCAGGCCACACCCTCCCAGTCGTCATGATGTGGCGCGCAGATCAGGCGCCCATCCATCATCGCGGTGATAGACTCCACCTCGTCCCCTGGGAGTAGCTCCGGCACCTCCCCTCCCTTTGGTGGGCCTCCCATCATCATGAAAACAAAGATCGAAAGTAATCTCGCAAATGCCATCGCTCACACTCACTAAATGTTTTTGAAAAAGCAGATATTTATATGCTAGAGAGAAAGATCGCAAGAAGAAGTGACGAAAATGCTTTGAACAGGCCACTATTTATAGAAAATAGGGGCCAGCCGCAGGCTAGCCAACCGTACGGCTAGCCCCCAACCGTGCGGTTGGCTGCCAGCCGTACGGCTGGGGGGTCAAACCCTGCGGCTACCTCGTGCGGCTACCCCGTGCGGCTACCCCCAACCGCACGCCCTAGCCGCACACCCTGCGGTTACCCCATGCGGCTACCCTCAATTTTTTGACCAGTTTCCCGAAAAAAAAAAAAAAAAAAAAAAAGGGGGACAGACTCTGAATCAACTTCTCCCGGATTACAAGAGGATCAAGACTCACACACACGCACGAGATGACTAATCAATGCCCGAAGTTTGACACTCTAATGTCTGTGGAGGAACCGAAATTCAATAGGATGGATCCATTGTCCGGAAGGCTCGAATCTGATTAAAAAACAGGGAAGGTGTAAAAGAGGAATCGGGTACCAGAAAAAATTGAAAGAGTAGAAAAGGGAAAATCCCGTTGGTCCAAGAGAGGGAAAAGTGAGATAAACAGAAATGATGAAAATCGACAGGGAGAGCCACACTAAGAGTGACAGCTGTGCCAAAAGGCGGAGGGCTACATCTTAGGTGAGTAAGGCTCCTGTTTTGGAAAAATCCGCGAAAGAAAAAAGCAAGGAAAATCCGAAAGCCCAAAAAAATATAAGGCCGGATAATCAAAAGAGGGAGCAATAAGGGTATCGAAAAACAGAAAGTGATACAGGACCAACATCTTCCCTGTGAAAAAATCAGAGGGTAGCTTGAAGGCTATTGAGAATTCCAGACGAATTTCCATCCCCAGGACCAAAGAGAAGAAAACTGAGGGTAGAGATATGCCAAATCCCAAAAATCCATGCACAGCGGTCCGAAAGTTGCTGCAAAAAAGTTGATTCAGAAGTCTAATTCCCAATAAAGGTCAAAACTGAGGGTAGAAAGGAAAGGAAAAGAAAAGGCACTTCCCCTCGCAAGCAATTCTCTCTAACATATCTTTTTTCAGAAAATCAAACAAGGCAGTGTCTGAGTAATAGAATCATGGCAACAAGGCAGTAGATGGGAATTCTTCACAGATAAGAATTCTTCGCATTCCCCACGATGGGAATTTTTCCGAAACCCCTTTCCCCAAGAAGGGAAATAACGACTCCACGTGTTCCCCAAAAAGGGAATTTTTCGAATTCCTGAAAAGATAGGAATTCTTCGCATTCCCCACGATGGGAATTTTTTCGAAACCCCTTTCCCCAATAAGGGAAATAACGACTCCACGTGTTCCCCAAGAAGGGAATTTTTCGAATTCCTGAAAAGATAGGAATTTTTCGCATTCCCCACGATGGGAATTTTTCCGAAACCCCTTTCCCCAAGAAGGGAAATAATGACTCCACGTGTTCCCCAAGAAGGGAATTTTTTGAATTCCTGAAAAGATAGGAATTCTTCGCATTCCCCACGATGGGAATTTTTCCGAAACCCCTTTCCCCAAGAAGGGAAATAACGACTCCACGTGTTCCCCAAGAAGGGAATTTTTTGAATTCCTGAAAAGATAGGAATTCTTCGCATTCCCCACGATGGGAATTTTTTCCGAAACCCCTTTCCCCAAGAAGGGAAATAACGACTCCACGTGTTCCCCAAGAAGGGAATTTTTTGAATTCCTGAAAAGATAGGAATTCTTCGCATTCCCCACGATGGGAATTTTTCCGAAACCCCTTTCCCCAAGAAAGGAAATAACGACTCCACATGTTCCCCAAGAAGGGAATTTTTCGAATTCCTGAAAAGATAGGAATTCTTCGCATTCCCCACGAAGGGAATCTGATTAACATTTCCAAAGATGGAAATTTCTCTTAGTACCACACCCCACGAAGGGATACACCATAAGACCAAGAATATTCTCTCACTTCTCCCTAAGAAATGAGAAAGCTTCAAGAACACTCATTTTCCACCACGATCATTTGGATTCGGTAAAATGCCAAGCCCCCTCATGTAGTCCTACACACTGAGGGTGGTGTGCCACTGAGGGTAATGTATCTCTGAGGGTAGATGGAAGAAAAGGTTGATGTATCGTGTCACCCGGCCAAAAGGAAAGGGGCAATTGTGGATTGCATCACCTGAAGCACAAAGAATCCGCATGCCAGAAAGGGTATACTCTGATTCAAGTATCTTGAGATTCACCCGAGAGTCGTGAATCGTTGTCTTCTTATCGTCCCAGTATTCTTGCGGACAAGAATCCCGGGATGAGAGGGTCTATGAACACCCCAATCCACGACTCTCGTGCGAAAACTGGTTTTCTTTAAGCATCCTGCATTTAATCATGAGTCATCATGCATGTAGAAAGACTGATAGGAAAGACTCCGTTTTCGGACGCGTTGGGAGTCTAAGATGACATTTGTTGCCTCTTCGCTTACTAGGAATTTTGGTTTTTTCCGAGCGCTCCTGCGCATTTTTTATGAGCCAGCCGCACCCCCCTGTCGCACGCCCAACCGTATGGCTACCTGCCAACCGTACGGTTGGCACATGCTAACCGCACCCCCTAGCCGCACGCCCAACCGTACGGCTACCTGCCAGCCGTACGGCTGGCACAACCCTGTCGCACGCCCCAGCCACACCCCATGCGGCTACCCCTGCGGTTGGCCTCTTTTGGAGCGTTTTTTGGCGGAAATGTTGCTATAAATAGGACCATTGGGATCCCATTTTGGGATCATCAACATTCAAAAGTATTTTTGGGAAGTAGGAGCTTGGTCAAAGTTTCGAGAAAATCTCTTTTTTAAAGAAATTCTGAGAGAGAAGGCTAGTGAGAGAGAAGGCTAGTGAGAGGAAGTTAGTGAGAGGAAGCTTTAGAGAGAGAAAGTTCTAGAGAGAGAAGGAAGGCAAGGGAAGGCTCTCCTAGCTTCTCCAAGCGCAGCAGGTATAACTTTCTACCACTTCTCTAAATTTCGGTATTGCATTTTTAATTCAGAAAATTAGATAACTTGCAAAGAAATTCATTGCTTTCAAAACTAGTCCTTTCTAAGTTTTACAAGAAATCTAAAATCCGTTTTGACACGTTTTCAAAACATACAAAAATACAAAAACAGTTTCCAAAAGAAAGGAACTACGAGACTCTGATTTCATTCTACGAATGAATACGTAGGCGCTCGCAAAGCTCGAGTCTGATTTCAAAATATTGTTTTAAACTAGATTTATCCGAAAAGGACTATTCTGAAAACCATTCGAACTACTTGCAAGATATCTAAAATAGGAATTAGATGCATGATCCATTAAGAGACCGAAAGGGCGAATTGGGTGCCTAGCACCTTCCCAATTCGTAACGTAGTTCCCGAACCCTAACAAAGTCAATTTTCAAAATAAATCTCTGGTTTCAAACGTGTGAAAGATAATTCGTTTCCGAATTGTCCTTTGTACGATCTTTTGTTTGTTTTCTGGTAAAACAAACTGGCGACTCTACAAAACATGTTTTCCAATAAAACCGAGAAGGAGGACTTTACTCTTTCTTTCTCTCGGGTCGCGCGGGGGTCCGGATTCTCACATTCACCAAAGAAAGGGGAAATTCTAAGTCTATACTTGGCAGTATCATAAATAGCAGTCAGCTCAGCCCTCATGAGAAATGAGAAGGGGGCACAACTACATGTTTACTACACAAGCAGAGCTCTGCATACCGCCGAGCTAAATTATCTAAGGCTGAAAAAACTGGCCTAACCCCTCCTTATCATGTCCAGGAAACTAAGGCCCTACTTTCAAACCCATGCCGTCGATGTACTTACTGACCAGCCCTTACGAAGAATTCTCGACAAGCTGGAGCAGTCAGGAAGGTTAGCTATTTAGGCTGTAGAGCTCAGGCAATTTGTGATCAAATTATAAGTCTTGGACTTCAGTCAAAGGACATGTCGTGGCGGACTTCATAGCAGAGTTCACATACAATAAAGAACTGATCCTTGAGCCACCAGAGTTGTTGCCACCTGTGGACCCGAGTACCTTGAGCCCTGCTTCTCTGAACCTGCGACTAGAAGTCCCTATATGGATACTTCACACAGATGGAGCATTAAACTTGCAAGGCTTTGGGGTTGGCTTGGTACTGATCACTCCTGAGGCCAATACCATGGAGATAACTCTTAAATTCCTCGTCAAGGCCTCCAATAATGAAGCTGAATATGGAGCCATTATTTCAGGATTGAGAATAGCTGGTGATTTAGGGGCAAAGCAAATGCTGGTCTACAACGACTTCGGGATAGCGGTTGGCTAAATATTTGGCCATAACATGGCTAAAGAACATCACATGGCCGCCTATCTGGCTAAGGTTAAAGCAGCAGCTCGGAGGTACTCGAACCTGATTTTTGTCAAAGTCCCACGAGCTTAGAACAACAAAGCAGACCGCTTGGCCAAACTTGCTTTATTTTCAAACATACCGAGTGGCATCCACGTAGAGTACCTCGAATTGAAGGCCATTGATGAGCTCGTAGAACTGGACACTACTCTAGTGCAGGTCTGCAAGTGCTGGATTGACCCTATATTGAGTTACTTCACTGACAGAGCTCTTCTTGAAAATAAGAAAATGGCCAAAAGGGTGAAGTACATCTCCAACCGGCACATGGTCATTGAAGCTACACTGTACAAGAGAGGGTATGTCCTTCTATTTTTGGTTTGCCTACATCCTCACTAAGCCTAAATAGCTTTGTTAAAGATTTACAAAGGTCTGTGTGGGGGGCACCCGACAGCTCGCTCACTGGCCCTCAAGATTGAAAGATAAGACTACTTCTGGCCTACAATCCTACAAGATGCCAAAGAACTTGTGAATAAAGTGTGACAATTGCCAATAGTTCGCCAACGTCCAACAACTCCTAGCAGAGCTCATGACCCCTGTAAACAGCCCTTGGCCTTTTTCTCAGAAGGGCATGGATATAATTGGGCCCTTCCCATTATGCAAAGTGAAGACCAAGTTCGCAGTTATGGCCATTGATTACTTCACTAAATGGGCTGAAGCAGAGGTAATAACCACTATCACTACCATGAAGATCCAAAACTTCGTGTGGATGAATATCATTTTCCGTTTTGGCCTCCCAAAGGTGCTGATCACTAATAATGGAAAGCAATTCTACTGTAACCTTTTCAGAAACTTCTATGAAGGGCATGGAATTGAAAACCATTACAGCTCCCTTGTCCATCCTCAGCCCAACAGCTAAGCAAAGGTCACCAACAGAACCTTTCTAAGCTCGTTGAAGAAGAGACTTGATGATGCCAAGAAAAACTGGTCTGAAGAGCTCCTATTAGTGTTATGGGCTACAGGACCACCATCAGAGGTCCAATTGGCGAAACTCCTTTCTCTCTGACCTATGGAACTAAAGCAATTATTCCAATGGAGATATGAGTGCCCACATACAGAGTTAACCATTATGATCCAGCTTGTAACAATGAAGACTTGCTGGCTAACTTATACCTCCTTCAAGAAAAGAGAGAGCAAGCTCGAATCAAAGAAGATGCCTATAAAAGAAGCATGGTCAAGAGTTATAACAAAAGGGTCAAGCATAAAAGTACAAATGTAGGTGACTTAGTATTTTAAAAAGTCATCCTAGCCACTAAGATTTCTGAATATGACAAGCTCGCTATTAAGTGGGAAGGTCCCTACATGGTCACCAAGGTCAGCAGACTTGGGACCTACTATTCGAGGACTGTAAACAGCATGGAGCTCATGAGACCATGGAATATAGAACACCTCAAGAGATACTATCCTTAAGCTGAAATGTATTGCACTTTTGTAATAGTTGTTTATAAGAAAAATATATATGAAAATTTTGTTTAGGTACTTCATTAATTGTAAAATGCATTCTCCAAAAATTCTCTCACAAAAAGGTCAGTTTAGTAAATGGGCAACTCACTGAGCACACTTGCACTTTGCAAAAAAAAAAAACTTCTCACAAAGAGGTCAGTTTAGTAAGTGGGCAGCTCACTGAGCACATTTGCACTCTATAAAAAAATCCTTTTGCAAAAGGTCAGTTTCTCAACTGAAGATGCCTGGTAAGAAATGAGAAAATTGTCATAATTTGCCTAAGTCAGAAGGGGGCATGACTCTACTCAAGACTTAGCCAAAAAGAACAAATTTTCCTTTTTAAACATCAAGGACATCGAAAAAAATTCTATCACTATATAGGTCAATAACCAAGCATTAAAGGACCTCAATACAGGCCTGCGGAAAATTGAATAAATTCCTCTTCCAAAGAGGTTGGTGTAATAACTACTTGCTCAAAGAACACATTTATACACTGAGGAGTCCAAATGACATCTGAGAACACTTAGTACACTTTGCTTCTAGGTGGCATGACTCTTATAACTTAAACAAAGTGACCAGACCTCCATTTGTGCTAAGAGACCAATAAAACAACCAGTTCAACGAGCTACAGGTCTTTGAACTCTTATGAATATAGGAAAAGACCTCTTTTGTGGCATGTTGTTTATTTCACTTAATTTTGCTTAACTTTTTGCTATGTTGTGTGGGCATTATAGTATATATAGAGCTCATTACATCTTACATAACAACTTAGACAAAAATTAAGAGAATAAAACAAACAGCATACAATTTTCAAAACAAAATTGTTCATTTCATTGATAAGGAAAGTAGTTACAAAGTTCCTAGACTCTATACAAACAGAAAAAGAATAAAACCTGTCAAAAATACAGCTCATCTCCATCACCAGTCCTTGAAAAGGAGGGTTTGACAGTTTCCCACTTGGTCAATACGTCAGGCTCTTCAGCTCTAATCAATTATAGTACAGCCAGAGCATCACCCCTTTTATTAGTTATTTTAGCCTCTAGGTCAGGAGTTATATCGATCTCTAAGGGGATTTCTAGATCCTCGAGCTCTTAAGGCCTCTGCAGAGCCAGCTCCTTACACTTGTAGAAGCCAGTCATAAAAGATTCAGAAATCCTCAAGAGAAGGCCCTCAAAACCACAAAAATCTTCAACGGCCTAGGCTCTTACTGTAGGAAGGGACTCTTTCAGTTATTTTAGCTATTTCTCTAAGTCAAAAAGTCAAGCCTAGCTGTTACTTAGAGCTGCCTCAGCGTCCTCCCTCCTTTTACACTCTAACTCTGCGGCTCTTTGGGCTACCTCAAGCATAGACCCAGCGGCTTAGAGGTTTCTCCTATTGTTGATTAGCTCGGATTTAAAACTAAAAGCCTCTTATTTCATGGCTTCTGCTCTTGCCCCAGTGTCTTGTATGCGGACTCTAGTCGGGCGAACATACTGTTGAAGTTTTCCACCTTGCTCTTTAGACCTTCTATCTCTGATAAGGCATTGTTGAGCTACCCCAAGATGACCCCCTTATCAAAGTTGGCCCTTTCCAGGTCACTCTTGGACAGGTAGAGCTCGTCTTGAGTCTTGATGAGCTCTTCCTGAAGAGTTGCGTTGCTAACGGAGCTTGAGCCTTCTTCAGCCAAGTCGAGGGCAAAGTAAAAAAGGTTCAGGGCGTGTCAAAGGGATATGGACAAGTTAGTATT
The DNA here is from genome assembly GCA_021464415.1 of Lonicera japonica. Classification (NCBI taxonomy): domain Eukaryota; kingdom Viridiplantae; phylum Streptophyta; class Magnoliopsida; order Dipsacales; family Caprifoliaceae; genus Lonicera; species Lonicera japonica. The sequence continues at coordinate 24,041,731 of CM038469.1, forward strand.
AGGAATATATAAAAAAATGTCAGAATAGGTGCCCAAAGCGTGCGTGAATACCTGACTCATATGGAGGTCAAATGAGTTGGCCATAGAGGTCGTTCCCTTCTCCTTGACTTGCTCTAGAGCAGCTTGAGAAAGGGGAGGAAGAGTGAAGCCCTTCATGAAAAAAGCTAAACCATCCTACTAGCAGGACTCTGCTGCGTGCACTTTAAACCCCTGAATATTGGTTTGATCAGGGGCAACCCTGGACCTAGTTATGATAACGTCTTCTTTCTGGCTGGCAGTAGCTTGTTTATCCTTAACATCTGCAGCGGCAGGCTCTGGACACTGGTCTCTGGGGCCTCTATCATCTCTAAGGTCGCTTTTTCTGGGCTCAGAAGATGCAAGCCTTCGATTGTGGTATTCATCATATCTACCCAGGTGCGAACATATTTTGGGCTCGGAGCACTTGTGGGAGCAGGGGTTCAGCAACTGTGGGTTTAATAAACTTGGAGCTCTTCGGCGGGACTTAAACTCCTTCTTGACCTCTTTTAGGCCCCTTTGACCTTTTGGAAGGATCGGTGATGTTGCATGAGCAGTGTAAAGATTTTAAAATTAATTTATTGGGTAGGACCTTCCTAGCTGATCTCATAGTATTGGGTTTTGAGGGTTTCAAAATTATTCTGGGCATGGACTTGCTTAAGAAGCATTTTGTCACTCTAGATTGTGCGTCGAGTACTGTTATCATAGACACCCTTGGTATGTCGCGTTTTTCCCACACTTGTAGAGAAAGTGGAGTATCGGTGATGACGAGTTTTCTTTTCACGGTTGAAATACCGAAGAATGATATTCGAGGCGTGGAAGTGGTAAGGAAATGCGAAGATGTATTTCAGGAGATCCCTGGTCCTCCACCTAAAAAAGAGTTAGAGTTTCGTATCGATCTAGTTCCTGGAATAGCCCCTATCTCTAAAGCAGTATACCGAATGGCGCCAAATGAGCTCCAATAGATGAAGAAACAATTAGAGGAGATGCTGGAAAAGGGGTGCGAACCATTCTTTTTGTTTATATTCATATATATTTACTTTATTTTATACTATTGTACATATCTATTCCTTGTCATATAAGTTTAATATTTTAAGGTGTGTATGATCCAGATTCATACGCCCTAGCAATTCACCATGGGCAGCACAGTAATCTTTGTCTCAAAGAAAGATGGTACGTTGAGGATGTGTATAGATTGTAGAGAGTTGAATAAAGTGACCATCAAGAACAAGTACCCACTGCCAAGGATTGACGATCTTCTCGAGCAGTTAGAAGGGGCAGCTATTTTATCTCAATTCGATCTAAGAATTGGGTATTATCAAATGGGGGTGGAGGACAAGAGTATTCCACTAACAGCCTTTTGTACAAGATATGGATTATATGAATTTCCTGTCATGCCATTTGGGTTGACGAACGCACCTGCATTTTCATGGACCTTATTAATAGAATTTTTTACCCTTATTTGGATAAGTTTGTGATAGTCTTCATTGACGATATCTTGGTATATTTAAGGAGTGAGGAAGAGCATAAAAATCATTTAAGGATCGTATTACAAATACTTAGAGAACAAAAACTTTATGCCAAGTTCAGTAAGTGTCACTTCTGGGAGAAACAAGTGAGATTTTTGGGACATATAATCTCTAGTGAGGGAATAGATGTGGATCCAGAGAAGGTAGTTGCTTTGAGGGAGTGGAAGCAACTTAGGAATCCAACGAGGTGAGAAGTTTCTTGGGCTTAGCTGGTTACTACAAGAGGTTTATTGAGAAATTTTCTATCATTATTGCACCCCTAACTAGGTTGACTCGTAAGGATGTGAAGTTCATTTGGACTGACGATTGCGAGAAGGCATTCCAAGAGTTGACTATTCTTGTAGTAGGAGGAAAACTCGTGATGTTTACTGATGCTAGTTATAATGGCTTAGGATGTGTCTTAATGCAAGATCAGAAGGTTGTTTCTTACGCTTCTAGACAATTGAAGCCTCATGAGAGGCGATACCCTACTCATGACTTGGAATTAGTGGCCATGGTCTTTGCGTTGAAAGTTTGGCGTCATTATCTTTATGGAGAAAAGTTTGACTTATATACGGACCATAAAAGCCTAAAGTATTTATTCTCACAGAAGTAGCTAAATATGAGGCAACAAAGGTGGGTAGAATTTATTAGTAGTTATGATTTTAAGATCCTTTAACCACCCAGGCAAATGGAATGTGGTGGCTGATGCACTTAGTAGCTAAATATGAGGCAACATATTGGGAAAGCTTAGATTGGTAGTTTGGTGGTACAACCATCCTTATTGCGTAGAATTATTCAACAACAATATACAGACTCGACCCTTGTAGATAAATTAAATGATTTAGTAGTTGACACATTAGATGATTGCCCTACAGATTGGTCTGTAGATTCTGAGGGTGCTTTAAGGCTGCGGGGTAGACTTTGCGTGACCAATATAGCTGTACTAAAAAGGGAGATTATGGATGAAGCTCATCGATCTCGTTTCACCATTCATCCTGGTGGGACGAAAATGTATCACGACCTAAAAAGGAGTTTCTAGTGGGAAGGCATGAAAAGAGATGTTTGAGAGTATGTATCTCGATGTTATACTTGTCAGCAAGTAAAGGTAAAGCATCAGCGACCATTTGGGTTATTGCAACCTTTCGAGATTCCAACTTGGAAGTGGGAATATATATCCATGGATTTTGTGGATGGTTTACCCCGGTCTAAGCGGGGAAATGAGTCAATTTGGGTGATTGTTGATTGTCTCACCAAGTTTGCTCATTTCATCCCCATTAGTGTCCGTAGAAGTGCAGATAAGCTAGCTGGATTGTATATTCGAGAAGTAGTTCGATTGCACGGGGCACCGATTTTTATAATTTCAGATAGGGATCCATTGTTTGTGGCCGAATTCTGGGAAAGTTTTCAGCGTGCTTTGGGTACGAGGTTAGATTTAAGTATAACTTATCATCCCTAAACGGATGGACAGACTGAAAGAGTTAACCAGATTCTTGAAGATATGCTTAGGTCTTGTATTTTAGATCTTGAAAGTAGTTGGGAAGATCATTTACCCTTAGTAGAGTTTGCGTACAATAATAGTTATCATTCGAGTATTGGAATGGCTCTTTTTAAGGCTTTGTATGGAAGGCCTTGTAGGTCACCAGCTTCCTGGGCAGAAGGAGGGGATGTGCCTATGTTGGGACCCGAGTTGGTTAGAGAAACAACATAGAAGGTTAGACTTATCAAGGATCGAATTAAGACTGCCCAGAGAAAGCAGAAGAGTTATGCAGATAGGAAGCGAAAAGGGGTAGAATTTAAAATTGGGGATTTTGTATTTTTAAAAGTCTCACCTATGAAGGGTGTGATGCGATTTGGGAGAAAAGGGAAGTTAGCTCCAAGGTTTGTAGGGCCTTTTCAGATCACTCAGAGAGTCGAGAGCTTAGCTTATCGACTGACATTGCCACCTGCTTTGTCTATGATACATAATGTGTTTCATGTGTCCTTACTACGAAGATGTGTCATGGATGCTACACAAATTGTGCAGCCAACAGAGCTAGAGATTAATGATGATCTTACCTATATGATTTGGCCTATTAATATATTAGATAGAGATGTAAAACAGCTGCGGCGTAAGAAGTTAAATTTGGTTAAGGTTCAGTGGAGTGAGGATGAGAATAATGTCACGTGGGAGTTGGAAGAGAAAATGAGAAAAACGCACCCTGAACTTTTCTTGGATCATTCGTCTTAGCCTAAATCTCGGGACGAGATTTCTTTAAGTTGTGTATATCTGTAAGACCCATAAATTTCTAGTTTTTACTTATATATACATACATATCATATGGTTATTATGGTAATGTCAAATTAAGTGTCTACATAATTTTAATTATGATTTATTTATTTATTTTTTACATTCATGAGTTGGATGGGTTCTATATAATATTATTTTTGTAGCCTACTATAATAAATTAGTGAGTCTTATATTTTAGTTTAACTGGTTTTCCAAATCCAACATGTATTAAGAAGTGGGCCAAGTTTATTATATAATTAGTATGTATAAGCCGTAATCTTATAATATTTAAGTTAAATCCTTAAACCCATTATCTATTTAATAATAATATATTTAGTTATATTGGGTGAAGGAGAAGAAAAAAAAGAAAACAATGTTCGTAGAAAAAGGGGAAGAGACGACTTGGCTAGGGCGTAGAAAGGGATACGATTGCAAACGATTATCCTTGTTCCTTAGTTTCAAGATATCTTTCTCCATTTATCGATAATTTAGGTGAGTGATTCTCACCCTCTTCTAGTGATTTTTATTCATACATGTTTTGATTTTCTTTTGACCTAATTTTTGTGAAGAAGGGTTATTGTGTTTTTGCTCAACTGGTTGTAAGTTTCTTGATAAAGAATTTCAGCCATATGCTCTTATTAAAAATCTGAGAAAAATATATAGATTAATATTATGAGATAGAAGAATTTTGGATTTGGAATTGAATTAGTAGGGTTTTTAATTTTTGAGATATAAATTTTACAAAACAAGTGTATTAAGATACCTAGTGTTAATCAGATTGTTGTCTTACATGTGTATATAGGAATTCGTTTGGGACACTCATATTTCGTGTAAAAATCTGGAAAAATTAGAGAAGTTAATATCATGTGTTGACCTTGAAGGTCTTAATCTTATTTTGATAATAACAATAAATCAATCATGTGTAATTTAACATGTTCTTGATATAAGATTATAGATTTCTTATTTGGAAAATCAAGAATAGCATGATTGCTCAAAGGAAGTTTGACAAGGATCATTCAATCAATATCCGATCAAGTCAACGAAGCATTTCGACTAAAACCGATATATCCGAATCAAGATCATTCTTCTACAAGCGTTGGACAAGACAAGAAGATCAATATCATCACTCACAAGCTGGCAATGCAAATCCATGGAACACAAAGATCAAGAACCATATGCCAAAGCTTCAAGGGAAAAGCTTCAAGAGAAGAATCAATTTGAAGAAACAAATCGAAGCATTCGAAGACTCACCTATACGGTAATTGAGTGTTTGCTTAGGATTAATGTAAAGTTTCTTAATTGATTGATTATATAGCTCAAACATAAACTTGCATCATTCTTAGATTGATCAAAACCAAGTTTGAATCAAAATCATTTCAAAACATCATTCTTGCAAAAACCGGTTTTGAAATAAATTCATAATTAATTCATATGAATGAATTTTGATACAAAAACTATTTTGGGAGTCTTAGAAACTTATTTGGAACACTCCCCAAGCATTAGAATCAATTTTGGAGTCATATTGCAAAAGTTGGAAAATTGCACAAAAGTCCCCACTCCAGTCCATGTAGCCGCCATGTAGCCGACTCCATTGAAAGTCAGGGAGCCGACTCCCTCAACAAAAACTAGCCGTTGGAACTTTGTTTAATGTGCAATTTTGCCCCATTAATTATTGAATCCACCTCAAACGGCTATATCACTTTTGGGACTATAAATATGACTTCCAAGACTCATTCTAAACACCTTGAATCATTCATATACTCTATTCTTCATCTATTTTCATTATTCAAAGATTCAAGAAATTATTTTTGATCAATCATTCATCTTTTGAGCTATATCATCTTGATCAAATAGGATAACTCTAGTGTGAGCTTCAAATTGTATTCTTTACACACTTTAGAGAGTTATTGTAAATTGGTGTGAATCACCAAACTTTTGTATTCAAATTTGTGAGAGGTAAATCTCATAGGAAAAACAAGAAGGTAAATTCTTGTTTAGTTTTTGTGAAAGGTAAATTTCACAAGGTTAGCAAGAGGGTATCTTGTGAGAGTATTGTGGTGTAGCAATACTTGTAGAGAGTGTGAGAAAACACTTGTAGAGGTTTGATCTTCACCCGGAAGGAGATTGATTTTAGTGGAAATTCTCGGGGAACTAACCGAGCGCGGACTATGGTTTGGTAAACCAAAACCGTGTGGACAAAAAGCCTTGGACTTCATATCGGTTCAATCTTTCTAACTCAATCTCTTTATTTACTTGCCATATTATTGTTTGTTGAGATTGTTTAATTATTTGCTCTTATGCTTGATTGTTTATTTGATTAAATTCCTTGATATATTTGTTTAGTAAATTGTTTTACTTAAACATTTTCGAAAAGTTTTTAAATTCCGCATTTAGTTTTAAAAACCCTATTCACCCCCCCTCTAGGGTTGAAATCCGACCAACATCATGTGTCAGGAGAATCTGGGCTTTGGAATTGATTGAATATGATTTTTATGTTGAGAGATATTGAATTTACAAAAACAGTGCACTGTAGAATCTGATGCTAGACAGATTGTATATCTGTCACCAAAACATTTATAACTCCTAAACTATAAATTATTTTTAGTTGAATCCAATTGGATATGACTCCAGACACATTAGGCTATATTTCCTAATTTCTATGGAATTTTTGGATTATTGAATAATTCCCAGAATTTATGTGAAGTTGGTGGCTGTGTCGATTATAAGTTCTGTTTGTGTTCTTGTTTTGTTTGTGTGCAATTTAACTTATGATTTTGGTGTAATTTGATTAGGGTTCTTAAAAATTGACTAGAATCCTAGGAAAATTCCATAATTATGCCACTGCTCCTTTATATGATGGATTTGGGACTTGTTATAAAAGAATTGGGTGAGAAAGCCCCGAATGGTTTTTGTTTTGACTGAATAAAATGTTCGTGTATCCAATGGAATTTTTTTTTATGAATTTTTACATGCTCATGTGGACTTGAGATGTTTGTACACTAATTCTGTTGTTGATTAAATGAGTGGATAATTGCAATATTCTCGTAGAAGGGCGAGTGTTTAGCGCGCGAACGTATAGTTAGCCTTCCAAAGAAGGTTGGAACTTTAGATGATATGCCTGTGCGAGTTCTGGTTCGGAGTGGTCGCTATCTATATGGGGAGACACAGGGAAGGATGATCTGTGTATGCCATGGGAGAGTATGGCGAAGTGGTATATAATTAAGGTGCACACACTAACCAAAGAGTCTAGTGGATTAGGAGTGTAGGACTTTTTCTTTGTTTAATTTGTACAAATTATTGGATCTCTAAATGAAAATTCTAGCACATGAACCTAGAAGAAAATTTGATTATGCTCATTTTTTTATGTGTTGAGTTTTCTTTAATTCCTTATTGTTTAGAAGTTATGGTTGAATCTCGTTTGTAAAAAGGGTTTGCATTGAATCACTAGTTTGGGTTATTAAATGGTCAATTTTTGCCATCTTTCATTCTTATTTGTAGAAATCATCATTCTGGACATTTTTCGTGTTTTATGTTTTTCAAAATTCCATACGGTTTAGGCAGAAACGAACAAATTTTACTGTAGCAGTTTATTTTGTGATGTAGATGTTATCCTTGTTACTGACTTCTTTTGTGCAGGAAGGTAGGCCTTTTTTAACATTTGTGCAGGGTGGTCTACCATAGAATTTTAATAATTATTACTTTAAAGTTTTATGGATGAATGTGACAAGAAACTAACCGCCACCTTTTTATCGGGAAACTATGATTTTGTCTCGATAAGTATATGGAACTACATGTCTTGTCTCATGATTATTTATGTGAAAAATTTGTATTTATGATAATTGCATCATGGACATAGTTGGGTGAAACGAATCAACTCATACCAGTATTTAGTACTGGCCCAAGTTGTCTCCATGCTTCTTGGGTGCGTTCTTTTATGAGCGTAGCCAAACAGGACAATCCGGAGAGATAGATGCTGGAAGGGAGATTACTCGCTTAGGAAGGATTTACATCCATTTTACTTTGGCTTCATGTTTTCATTTGGGTTATTTTAGTTTATTAGTCGAACGATGGAGTTTATCAGTTAGATATTATGTATGGATTTTTTTTAAATAGTTGGCCAGGGTATTTTCATTAGTTAATTTGACTAAGGTTGGAGACTTTTAATGTAATTTTATCTTATTATGGAATATATCTTGAATGGATTTATTTGGGATAAAAGTTAATTATATCAGGAATTATTTAGCTTATTGAGTATAGTGATTAGTTTGTGTGGTGGATTTTATTTTATTTGTATTTTATTATTTAGTGGTTATTTTCCGTTCACCCTTGGTAGTTGGAAAACAAGATATAAGTTGGATTTTGTCTTTAGTGATTTATATATTGTTTTTTAAAAAAAAAAATTCCAAAAATCGGGGTGTGATATGGAACATGAAAGAAAAGAGAATAAGAGTTGAAGGAGCTGCTAGAGCTCCGAAGTCTTAAGGAGAAAAAGAAAAATAAGACAAGAATTTACTTTTACTAGGCACTACAGGAACTTTTTGAAGGGGATCCACCTCCAAGACGGTGTCCCCAGGCGAACCACCTCGCTCTATCTTAGGCACTTACTCCCCCTGAGTGTCGCCTCTAGTGACGGGATCTTTTGTGGCCTCTTGCCTACCAGCACCTTGATCACTCCCTCCTTTTTGGGCAGCCTTTGAGGCCTTTAGCCCGGATCTTTGCGCTCTGAGGTCAGAAGCACATCCAGAGGTGGTAGGTCTTCCACTGTGAGGATGTTGTTACCAAGATTAGCAGGTCTAGGACCGAGGCCATACCTCCACAACATCCGTGGGGCCACAATATCAGTGTAATGCTTGAGGAAGAAGTCCTTGGCGTCCTCGATCCAATCTGACTTCACCAATACAGGTTTCTTTTCCTTAACTAAAAAGGAATGGAATGAAGAGTTAGTGGCCTACTATGCGGAGGTCGAAGAAATGCATAAAAAGAAGAGAGGGTGGTAAGGTCAACACTTACTAACGAAGTCTGGTTCCAAGAGTCAGCGTTTGAGGTTGTGGATGCTAGGACACCTTGAATCGTGCTTCAAGTCCTCTCTTGAGACAAAGAAGAATCGTTTCTTCCAGTTGGGGATAATGTCGGCGAGGCCAAAGATGGTTTTCGAAGCCCCTGACCTCATAGGGCAGTTGAAGACACCTTTGTTTTTCCCACCGTTGTCTTTGGGCTGGAAGACGGTGATGAACTCCTCAATGAATATGTCGTGGCTCCCAGCAGAAATGGCCCTGAAGATCAACACCAACCCGATTAGGCAGGACCACATATTGGGGCTGGCCTGTGCTGGGCCGAGATCCATGGTCACCAACAATTCCCTCAAATGATCATCTATTAGGAACCTTAGCCTGTGCTCAAAGGCGGCCTCATAAAAGCAAACATCTCCAGGCCTGTAATAGCAAGCCCTTTCCTCTTGGCCGGGAGCCCTGATCTTAACTGAGTTAGGGATTTGATACTTCCTCTTGAAGATGGAATGTTGGGGGTAGAAAAGGTCAAAGGGACACGAAAACTGGCCAGAGAGCTGAGGTACTCTGTGTACTTCTCGATGTCCTTCATGTCGTTGGACACGCAAGGAGGAAGACAAATGCGAGCCAGCTCTCCTTCACTGTCTAGAATCTTTATAGACCTCACACCGGCGGTTGGGTTTGGGACGTCCCCCACAGAGGATCCATGCTCTATGTTTGGAGGGTTCTTTTGGCCTTGAGTCTGGCTAGTGAAGTGCTTCATTAGTAATGCCAGGGTATGAATAGGAGAGGACGGTACGACATAAGGGACAAACTTGATGAAGTCTCCCAAGGGCACGCTCGAAAACCTTTTAAAAGAGTTCTCTGAAGGAGGTTTGTAAGCCATAATGACAGGAGATGACGTAGTTGAAGGTTTTGTGAGCTCTAAAGTGCCTAGGATTCAAAAGAATGAGAAATGAAAAGTAAAAAATTTCTCCTAAAGTATAAAGGTTTATATACGGTGTGTAGGAAAAGTTAAGCGTCTCTTCAAAGCCTTAACTGTCCACTTACAGACCCACTATCACGCGTATGCATGTTTTCTGAGGAACATGGAACAGCTACGCAGGATCTCCTCAAACAATAACGGTCATATCAAAAAGCTCATACCACCCACTATCCATCAGACAGAGTTCGGAACTCCACTCAAGGTTGAATAAGAATGTTATCGTCGCCAATCATCTGAACTAGATGGGAAGGATATGGGGAAATTGATGGTGCAAATTATTAATGCAATTTGCCCCGCTAACCACTAGCTGATACGTGGCCATCCACATCAGCTACCAGGCTTGCCCCAGTGGAGGAGCTCGGAGGAGCCCTGTCGGATCACCAGAAGAAGGATAGAGCCCCTCACAAGTTGGGTACCCGTTCGAGAGTTAATTTACATATAATGAATCACAGAGCTCGGGCGCTAGAGCTCTTTTAACAAGCCCTGGAGCTCTCTCTCGCCCAACCACTCTGCTAGAGTGGTTTACAAAAGTATGGGCGACTACCACATGCTCTGCGGAGTGCGTAGAACTCCCCTCATCTTCATTAAATGCACACCAACTGCATTTAATGCACCGAAATTCATGGAGAAGCAAGGTCAGAGTTGGTAATGATCAAAGTATGGCCACAGACCTGCTCTTGGAGCTCTGGTTACACATTTTCTCAGGTCATATATATACAAGAAGCATTTACTTCTTTTAATGACCAAGTTCAACCAACCTAGCAACAACTAGACAAACCTAAGGACAGAGAGAACCCAGCATTCAATAGCAAGAAGATAAGAGAGAAATAGAAGCTCAGAGCACTCAGTAGAGCTCTCAGAATAGAGAAGTCAGAACTCATGTAGTTTGAGAGCACTCTTATTGTAATATAGTGATGATAGAATAATTAGAGAGGCTTTTGTGAGTTTGTAATACTTGTTTGTTTATCATCAATACAAGGCAAACCGAGCTCCTAGCTCTATTCCACAGAGGATAACTAAACCGTATCTTCATACGAGGCCAACTTCCTCTATACATCTTTGTCTCTGTTTGGTTTGTTGCATTTATTATATCAATCATTTGATCCGATCATTTGACTGTATGGTCTAAAATACACGTCTAGTTTTTAGCACCAACATAAAGTAATATCAAATAAATCATTTCACAAGGATTGCAAAATTAACCTTGCATAGTCAAAAAAATTATCGTATATGTTTTTTTTTGTTGTTATCAATAAATAGGTTTAAAATTGTAATTTGTTGAAATAACTCTAAAGTACTTTCAATAAAACACTTAGAAATAGTAATATGCTTAAAAAAATGTAGAGCCAGCTTCATTTAATTTGCACGGTATAATGAAAAATTACAATCCGAAGGTTATGTGAGGCAACCACAAAAAAAAATAAAACACCCCCTTCCCCTTTTCTTTTCTTTTCTTTTTTTCCGGAGTATAATTGGAGTGAATTATTCTTTTATTAATGCTAACATGAATTTAGTTTCATGAGATGGATCGAATGAAGGTTATGTGAGGCAACCTCAATGTATTTTTATTTTTTTTTCTAATTTTCAGAAAGTATTGTAACAATACGGTGTTTTTCTTATGCAATTCTTTGTTTTTTGAGGACATTAATTATGCTTGGATACAATAATATTGTTTTATTTTACCTACGTAAAGATTACTTGTGAAGACAATGTTTCTTTTTGTTTAGTTTTGACTAAATTTAGTTAGATTCGATGGATATATATTTTTTAATTTGATCGCGCGTCTCAAAGTATAGTAGAACTTGTAGCTTACTCGATGCGCACGTTATACATGAATCTTCCTTGAGTTATAAATATGTGATGATACCATGCACTCTTTGTAATTAGGGTCTTGATTTGAGTACCTTTTTCTAATACTTCTAAAAAAATGTAGAGTTATTTAGTAATTTTAAGTGTTTATCAAATAATAACCCTCAAGTCACTGTCATATTTAATACTAGCTATTATATTAACATTTCGTGCAATATTTTGGGTGAATTTTGTTTTGCAAGGAATAACTTATGTATATTTTGGTGCAAAAAAAATTATTAGTTTGTGCTTGATTTGTTAGAAACTGAGTCTAAGAAAACTCATGCGAAAGAGAAATTAATAATTAAAATATTGCACTCATTTTTAGTGTACGTACAATTGGTTTAGATAAAATATGGAAACAATGTAATAGTAAATTAAAATACTTTCATTTGGTTTAGATAAAATATTTTTTTAAACAACTGGCCACATGGAAGAATCAATAATTGATAGGGGTAATATATAGCTAATAAGGAGTTAATAAGTGGAGATGATTCATAAAAGCAATGTAAATAACGGATTATGAAGAGAGTGATTGAAAGGGCATACAACGGAAGAAGTAAAAAAAATTGAAAAAAGAGAGTAAAAGCTCTAGTTATATAAGCAAAATGAATGTATTTAATAAAGGGACACATGGCATCATATAAAGAGGAGAAATAATAAATGAACCACATCCTCCATTTTATATATATACTATTAGATTATAGAACAAATGATATCTAAATTAGGAGTGGGATCGGAGCGTAACGAAGCAGGCTCTAATCCAATTCAATAAAAATAAAAGTACAGTATGTTTTAGTTATATATTATAAACAAAAAATAATATAACATGACCACCCTTCTGTCTAATCCCAAATCTTTGTCTAATCTCAAGTTCGCCCGCGATCCAAATTCAACAAAACTTGTTCAACTGGTATAACTCAGATTTGTGGGCTCGGAAATTCTTCTATCCTCACAAAGTGGCAATGTGAATATTACAGGCCGCAAATTATATTGGTAGCTTCTATGATGTTGACTCAAGTGGTCCATATGTAGAAAATAGTGAAGTAGAAAGAAAATGAAATTGGCCCATTTTCCTTTAAAGATTGAAAATAATGCTTTGTTTGAAGGGATCACTCTTGGAATCAATAAAGTGAAATCAGTAATGAAAATGAACCCCTTGGTCCCACACCCAAAAAAAATCTATTTCATACTTTATTTTTTAAAGGTAATAGACATTATTTCAATCTTGAATGAAATGGCAAATTTCATTTTCTTTATACTTCACTATTATCATTAGAACCACGTAAGTTTACTTCATAGAAGTTACGATTAACCTACTTATTTGACATAGATAGATGAAGATCCATTGACACCATAATATTTAAGTTGTATACAAAATTTGTAAGAAAAAGCATTGGATCTCGCAAAGTAAATAAGTGTATAATTTTATGTGTAAAGCACACTTTAATTATAGACAGGCGGCATAAATTATATATTACAACTTTATAGGGTCTTGGATTGTGTAAATAAATTTAGTTTTTTATTAGGTGATTTCAACGTGAATGGACCCAATTGCGCCAATTGAAAAGTTCATTACCACCACGATTGAGCCATGAAAATTTTCCAATGATGCAAGTGCGAAAATGGTACAAATACGTTGCCATATTTCGACATTTAACCAAAGAGTTAAAAAAGAAAAATATAAGTGGCTCAGTGACCAAATATAAATTCAGTAAGTTTGAATTTAACTGCAATCATATTTTTTATAGAAGAAAAAGGACTATATACTTTATCCAGTTTTAAGGTTGCCATAACTATCGGCCAACCACAACCAGAACAGGGTCCTTAAAATCATCAATTCTTGGTCAAAACTGTTATTATTAATCGAAAGTTTCTGAGTTTGTATCCAATTACTAATGTAAGTGTCTCCAAGGTAATGACTAAGGGAGCAAAATAAAAAAAAATAAAGTAACAAAATTTTGATGTGAAGCACTACCTTAGGCTGTAGTAATTTTCTATGTATATGAGCATTTCTAGTAGTATTGTATATATTCATTTTGTGTAAAATTGCATTTTTCTTTCTACCCTTTTAGGAGGTTGAAAATTTGGCCGGACCCACGGAGATGAAGTTCTTCGTGAATATGAATGTAACGTAGTGGTGAGAGAGATAAGATGACGTTGCTTATGTTTGTAGGTAGGTTCCTCCAGTGATTTTTACATCTACTAGCAGTATGTCCTCTTTTTGTGTGTGTGTGCACTTTTATTACTTTGCTAACAGAGTTAAGAACAAGAAGAGAAGCTACCTGCTTCTCTCTCTCTCTCTCTCCACCTTTCTCTAGATTCCTTAGTAATAGAAATCAATCTCCTGTTTAGAGCTATCCATTTCTATTTATACCTAATTTGGGATCTCCCTTCCGTCCTGGTCTTCCAAGTAGTAGGCACTAGTCCCTGTTGATCTAGTTATAATGTAGGGTCCTTCCCAATTGGCCATTCGTTTGCCATGTGTTGGGTTAATCATGGAGCCCATATACTTTCTCAAAACCAAATTACCGACCTTGAAGCTTCTAGGACTCACTTGGTTGAACCTTTGCATAGATAGACTTTGTTGATAATGGACCAATTGGATAAGAGTTGTTTCTCTCATTTCGTTGGAAAAATCCAAGTCTTCTTCCAAGGCCGCGTCATTGACCCCTGTGTTTACTTAAATGGTTTGTAGAATGGGGAGGCCAACTTCGAGCGGAATGACGGCCTTCGTCCTATAGGCCAATATTTAGGGTGTCTCGCCAGTTAATCGGTGTGGTGTGGCGTGGTTCTGAATGACAAAAATATCAAAGGGAGTTCCTTAACCTAATTTCCCTTCGCGTCGTCTAACCAGGTTGGTGGATGATCAGCGCATGTCTTTGGCACTTGTCATATTTTTTGGCATATGCCATAGTGTGTTTCTGGATGTAAGGCCACCAATAACTTTGGCTCTTAACCAGGTGGGCCAATGATCGGCCTTTGGTGTGACTTCCGCAACTGCCTTCATGGAACTTAGAGAGAACTTCTTAGACCTTCCTTAGGTGGACACATCTTAGGTAGGGACTTGAGAATCATCTTTTATATAGCTTCTAGTCTGGTGACAGCCAACATCAACTTGCTTGGGCCCTGATTCTGTAGGATTCATTGCTGTCATTAAAGAGGGAGCCATCTATTCGGCATTAATACCCAACAGAGCCTATAATCGGATTTCATCTCGCAGACTAGGTGCCAATTCTATTCGGCATTAATACCCAGTCTTGGAACAAGTTTTGCCTCGATAGTTCTCTTTAAACCAAATTCAATTACCAAGGCAAGGGTCACCAGGGCGTCAGTGTAATGCCTCTAGTTTGATTATCAATGTTATTTTCATTTAGTTGCTAAATGTTGTTTTGACTAGTCATATTGTTGTTGGGGTTTGTTTTGTGTGGTTTAACTCCTTAATCATGCCATAATAGTGTAACTAAGTTTACAGGAACAATAGTTCTGTATTTCGTGTGGTCCGAATTGAAATCGAGGCAATAATCGCATGTTTTGACCTTACGCGATTTCTAAAATTTTTGCCATCTTTAAGAGGTCATAACTTCTTCATTTGATATCCAAATGAGACCCCGTCAGTGCAAAAGTTTGGTATCGTTCCCCTTTACAAGTTTTATGTTTGGCCCGAGACGAGATTCCAGCATCTTGAGGACCTAAGGATCAATACAACAGGCGAACTTATTGTTGAGTCAAGTAAGATTGATCCTATTAGGGTCAATTTTAAGCAGATTCAAAACTGAACACTTTTTGCCTGGAGTAAGATCGATCTTACTCATCGACAAACCAAACTAGTGCACTTTTTACCCGAACTAAGATCGATCTTACTCATCAGAACAGGCCCACTTGAACCAACTTTGACCCGATTGAGCTAAGAATCGTCATCTCTATCACTTCATGTGACACCCTAAATCCCGTTATGAGGTTTAGACTTCTGGAACCTGGTTAATCATGGTGTCGTATGCGACGGAAGGTTTGATGTACTTAATTAAAAACTAATATAATAGAAAATTACATGTAATGCCACATTTTTTTAGAAAATTTCGGCATGTGGAGTTCGTATTTTCAATAAAACCAAACCTGTAAATAAGAAAATAAAGCTTAACTAGAAAGTTAACTCCACATCCATAATAATTTGCAATCCACACAAATCTAATACGTCAATACACATATATACCAATCCCTCCAACGAGGCCCCAGAATGAATAAATGGCCTTTACAAAACTTATAAAAAATAATTTAATAGAAATGAATGATACAATAAAGTCTAATGGTTATAACATCCATAAACCATAAGGAATGAGTCATCCATGGACAACTACAAGCATTTAAGGTCACCAGAGGTTCCTATACTTCGTATTCGTGCCACCCCGAAAAGATTTACCTACAAAACTGGTTTGGAAAATAGGAGTGAGCCAAACACGGGCTCAGTGGGAACTATAGAGGTTGTATATTAAAATACACATTGTTATACATATACAATGTGAGATAATGAAAGTAGTAATATACTTATGTTAGAAATATAGGTACGCAATACTTTAATCTGTAAAATATTACACCGAGTCTTCACCCATTAAAGATGAGCGTCCAAGCTGCTCTGCAAAGTTAGCTTGTCCCAGTGGCTCAATATATATACAATACATGCATGCTATGCACACAGCATGATGTCCCAACTCAAAATAGAAAGCTTGTATGTTCAAATAACAAGTGAAATATCAATCATAAGTAAAAAAGTAAAATAGTAATAAGAGCGTAGGCACTAATCTTCTAATCCCAATCTCTAGTCCATATGACTCATATATGGCTCTCTCATCTCCAATTTTCTCAAATCTGACATCTAGGATTTTTCGACTGTACACAGCGATCTCGATCTAAGCCCCTAAGGCTAGGGTATGCAGCCCCCAAGGCTGGGTCCCCCCGTGGACCACCTAGATGTGCAGGGTATGGCGCCTCGCGCGGTCCCCCTAGCTAAACCATAGAGTATACTGCTCTTAAAACGGGATCCTTCTACACGTATCATAGAGTATGCCGCTAATATAGCGAGGTCCCTCTACAAGGACCAGCGTATGTAGCCACCAAGGCTAAGTCAACCCCATGGACCATTAGTACCTATCCGAGCTCAAAATAACATGTTTACCAAAATAGTGAATGTCCAGTAAATTGTATATATATATATATATATATCTCACGTACGTACACAACCCATACATATATCGCATCTCTATATACACTTAGATATCTCAAATCACATCTTCGTAATACTTTTTACCTACCAAAGACGTACCGAGTTCCCTATACAAACTATATATGTACGTGATAGATAGATTAAACTTATAATACATTTAATATATATATATATATATGCCATTATGGAATCAATATCATCACCTAATTGTATCCATGTATTACTTGAACTATTCCGATGAGAAAATATTAGTTTATTTGCGATAATCTCTTGGTTCATTAAGACACCATCCATAAAGCAATTAATCTATTAAATAGCATAGGTATATCATGGATATAATCACCATATCCTTTAGTAAAGAAATTATGTATCAATCCACCATTTACTAAATGTGTAACTAAATTCGGAAATAAGGTTATTGCTAAAATAGTGGGTCTCTACAAAAGTCATGATATTAACAATTCAATGGCATATATATACATCATGTAAACATGATGTTTGCACCACCGATCTCATATACTAAATTTGCTCCATACCTCTTTATAGTCATTTATTAATACTAGTTAAGTGCATAAGTGTATAGTAGTTTCATGGTGAAAGTGAGGAAACATATACTATCATATAATTTCACATCAACTCAGTAATATGCGAAAGGATAATTAAATATATATATACATATAGGTTGCATGGTGCAAGGTCCATAAAAATCCCATATCAACCCAAATATACATGTAGAACAAACATATATAACTTATATAAAGTATAGTATAGTCCAAATATAGTATAAATGCTCTTTTATAATCCATAACATTAGATATATGACTTCAACCAAAGTATACGTACGCGCTAATGGGTATTAATTAGGGCATCAAATACTTAACATATAATGGATTTCTTCCACAATTACATGAAACTACAACATTCACATAGAGAAACCATGAATTATATGCATAAACACCAACCCCAAGCCCCATATATATGCGCATCAACAATCCTGTAAGAAAAATACCCAATTTGCATAGATAATAAAGATGCAACACATAATCTTTGAAATTGAAATTAGATAATAGTGTTCCCACCTTTAATAAGCCGAATATCGAAGGTTTTAAGCCCCAAATCGAGCCGTGTAGCCTCTAACCACAAAATTCCCAATTTGAGCTCCAAAAAGCCCTAGAAATGGTGGAATCACCATTAATGGAGGATGGAGAGGATTTATGATGTTTTAGGAAGCTAGGAACCATGGTCAACCATCCTCATAAGTCCCTCTCTAGCTCTCATTCACCTCTCTCTAGCTACTATGGAAGAAAGAAAGAAAAATGGAGAAGAAAGGATAAAGAAAGAATGACCATCAAAGAGGAAGGAAAGGGGCTAAAAATTCGGCTGGGTTACCTCTGATCGATCAGAGGACACCTTGGCTGAAGTTCCTCATTTTTTCGTTAAGAAATCATAGTTTTTGGGGCCCGTTTTGACCCCCGAAATGACTTCTATTCGACTCAACTTACAAACAAAAGTTGTAGATTGGAATGAGATGAATCCATGGCGGTAAACGGGAACTCATTTGGACTTCATATGAAGAATTTATGGCCTTCTAAAGTTGGTAAAAAACTCACTTCAAAAAAAAATCATTTTTTTGCCGTTAGCCGCCAAATTCAACTGCGGCTTCCCAAAATGCGTTCTAACCATGCACACATACTTAAAATCATTAAAATGAAATATTAGAAGTATTGTCTCAACCACAGAGGTTTTGAAATGAAAATCGACTCCTCAAACGGAGGTTCGGCCTTAAACAAACTTAAGGAGGAGGATTAGCTCGGAAATGATATACGGGGTGTTACACTTCCATCTTTATCTTCATCATCCTTTCCACCATTAAATCTTGAAGGAGACCTAAGGCTTGTGCTATTTCGGGATTCGTCAACTATTCTTCAATCCAACCCTCCAATCTTGTTGTAAAGCTTCAATTGAGGTGGGAATCTAGTACTAAAACCTATTTTCACTAGTATTATTGCCTTATTGTGATGTTACCATTTGTTTATGCCAAAGCCCTAGGTTATCTAAATGGGTTTATGCACATATGTTGAAATATTGTGTTGTTGAAATTAATGTTTTTAATGGACTTGATATAGCTTAAATAACACTGCTTTACAAGAAATTATGACTAATCTTATATGTTACACAAAAACCCACTTGGGCTTGTTTTGTGGTTTGTAACCCTTGATGTAAAACTTATCAATCACTCTTATGGATCTAAGTGGTGGATTTTCTTTACCAAATTCTTACTAATGGCGGTTATACTTGTAAAAGTTATCTATACGAGATTTTCCCTTGATAATTATACTATAGCTGAAAGGTGGCTACTGTCCATTATGTATATGGCATAATTGTTTCTCTTATGAGTCGTTTGATGTGTTATTGGAAATAAACATTAGCGCTAGTCCATGAATGGTCCTAAGTATGGTCTTATTAAATGGGGCCGGAAGTTGGGACTCATTCTCCTAGGTGCAAGACCCGAAATCATGCACGAAAACGAACGGGAGGCCCTGCTGCCGCGTGGGTGAAAGGCCACTAAATGCAGACCTGGTGTACACTTGGATGGTCTCGAGGATTGCCGAGATAGTGGCTCAAAGCTTATGAGATAAACGAATATTAAAATGTGGATAAGGGGGTTTGCCTTACAAATTATTCTAAACATCTTTTTCATATTTAATCTATTATTTATGATTCCCACTGAATCCGTTTGACTCACCCCTATTATTTTTTTAGACAAGTACTTCCGTAGGTTCTTCGGAAAAAGGGAAAGGGAAGGATGTTACTTCATAGATCACCTCTATACCATACTTGGTTGAAGGTCCTTCACGATAGAAGGACCATTCCTCTTAACATTTTGTTGACGGCATATGTATCTATTTCTATTCTAACTTATGTATAATACGGAGATTGTAAACTTAATGTTCTGGGACCTCGTTGGAGGCTTGCTGATATGTCACTAGCTTCCTTACATAATATATGATTTGTATAAGACGAATACAAGACATGTCTTAATCTTATTATCTGGATTTTGAATTCTCGCATTGTTTTCACAAGTTATCACTTAGTTTAACCGCCATCGGCGCCTGGCACCTGTGTAACGTCTCATATTTCGTTTTCAAGCCAATTCTCTTCTTCAGCTCGGTTAAGGCTTTATTGCCGTTAGATCGTGAACATTGGATTCTGAGCCTCTCATATTTGACCCAGCACCTATAGTATGTCATATTAGGTATATTAAGTTTGTAAGATCAATATTTTCATTATTCAGGTGATCCGAATCGAAAACGGGAAGTAATCGCGTATTTTGAACTTTTTAAAAAATTAATTTTTGGCCAACTTTGAGAGGCAATAACTTCTTCATCCAAGGTCCAAATAATTCTCTGTTTGGGGCCATGTCTTTATCTCAATCCCCTCTACAACTTTCGTTTTTTGACCAAAAGTCAAATCACACTCCTCGGTGGTCGAATCAACTTGCAAAGTAAGCAAATTGTTGAAATCTGGTTGTTCGGAACACTTTGGCAGAGCCCTGTCTTCAGTGAATTTTTGGGAATTATCCATCCAGAATTTGAAGAACCTTCCTCTTAGGAAGTTGTATATCTTTGAATTACCTTTTCGTGGACATAAAGATTACCTCAATCAGAGTTCCGAGTAAAAAGTTATAGCCAAAATACTAACAGTGCTCCAGATTCAACCATCAGTAGACTGATGGGGATTGATTAGCGGACTGATGGGGTCCTGAATGCAATTATAAAGCCAAAACAGAGCACATTTTGTCCCCAACTTATACACCAACCTTGAGAGCTTTGAGAGGGTTTGTTCACCCCTACATATGATTCATTATTTGAATCATCACCATCATCATCTTCCTTTTCAATTTCTTTCCTCCATTAATGATGGTTTCAAGCTTGATTTTGGGGATTTTGCAATTTTTTGGACGACGGCTCGATCCACCGCTTTTAGCCTCGAAGACTTTTCTTGATTGAGGTGGGAACAATAGCATTAAAGTTTATTTTCAAAGATTATGCTTTCAATCACCATTTTCATACAAATTGGGCTTTTTTTCTATACGAATGAAGCTTTTACGCATTTATGGGCTTTAGGTTATGATTTATGATTATAATGGTTGACTATCAATTGTTATTGTTAATATTTCATGATTCTACGAGAAAATCCTATATTTCATTGATTTATCACAAACCAGTGTTACTGGTCACTAGCGCGCAAGTGCGTATAAGCTGATCGTGAACAATAAAGCTTAGATACGCGCTAAATATGAGATGTTAAGCATGATGCGAGTTATACTATGCCATATTTTGACATTTCCAACTCTTATGTAGTTTGTTGAGGTTGCATTGGGATTTACACTATAAGCGGCCTATATTATGCTTTTATATGAACTAAGAATGAGGAGCAATACTAGTTACGGCTTATAATGGGTCAAGACGTAAATCTGGTACCTTGGAATATATATATATATATATATAATTTTCTTACTTTGGTTTTTGAGTCGTTGGGGAATTAATGTGATAAATACACATGAAACTCCATATTTGCATTACTAAGCTTAGTTAGTAAGTGTATATGGCTATGAAGAGTTATGTATTTATATTCCTATCTAGCATTCGAGATGGGTTGTGTATACATCATGTTGTATGGTGTAAATGATGTATAAATATGTCATTGGATAGTTAATATCATGACTTTGGTAGGAAACCACTATTTTAGTAATAACCTTATTTCCGAACTTAGTTACATACTTATTAAAAGCTGGGTTGATGCATACTTTCTCTACTAGATGATATGGTGATTATATTCATGATGTACTTACGCTATTCAATAGACTAAGTACATTATGGATAGTGTATTAACAAACCAAGTGTTTATTTCAAATAAACTATGAACTCTCTTTTTAGAATAATTCAAGTATATATTACATGGATGTAACCAAGTGATGATATTGATTTCCTAATGGCATATGTATATTAAACACACCCTGAGTCGAGGTGGTTATTGTGATCATTAATCCTATGTACCTAGCACCAGTATGGATTGGATTATACGTAAAGTGCGTGGAAATGGCCTATATGAGTTGAGATAAGCTCTTGGTAATTAAAGTTATACTTGAGATATAGATGTATATATATGTGTGTGTGTGTGTGTGAGTGTATTATAAATAAGTATATTCTTTGGGAGAATATTTTGTATTGATTTCTCGGCTTTGTAAGGCATTAATGATCCATGGGGTTGACTTAGCCTTGGCAGCTACATACCCTGATCCGTGTAGAGGAATCCCTCTTTCATTGTGGCATACTCCATGGTATGTAGGGGGACCCCACCAGGCAGCATACCTTACACCATCTAGGTGGTCCATGGGGGGACCCAGCCTTGGGGGCTGTATAACCTAGCCTTGGGGGCTTAGATCGCGATCGCTATGTACAGTTGAGTGAATCTTAGATGTTAGATGTGAGACGAGATTGACGGTAACTAGATTGGTGCCTACAATTATCCTACAATTATATTTCCTTATGATACATTGTTATAGTAACATTTTTGTACCTTGTTGATAAATTCTTATTATATAATCGGGGTCGATTAGTATTCGACATGCACTTCATATAAACTGGTATATATACACATATGCATGGTTTTAAAAACGTATTCTGCTTATAAAACTTTATAGTTCCCACTAAGCTCGTGTTTGGCTCACTCCCATTTTCCAAACCAGTTTTGCAAGTACTTCCTTGGGGCGGCGCCAGCACACGATAGAAAACGTCTGATGACTATATAAGTTGTGGTCGTCCATGGACGGCTTACATCTCATGAGCCATATATATATTAATATAAGTTGTACAATTTGTATTATTGTTGTATTCAATTTTATATATAAGTGATGTACAAGGCCTTTTATAAACTATTGGGACCTCGTTAGAGGAATTGTTGTTTATTGAACTTCTTGATGATTTATGACTTTAAAAGTGTGGAGTTCTGTTTCTATTTAAACTTTTTTTTATAATTTATAGGTTCGTTTTATTGAAATTACACACTCCACATGCCAAAATGTTTTGAAAAATGAGGCCTTATTTGTAATTTTTTATTATATCAATTCTAAATTATGCATTCCAATCTGCCTTCGCGCACGGCACCGTGATTAACTGGGTCCTGAAGGTCCAAACTTCATAGCGGGATTCAGGGCATCATAACCCGTGATTAACTGGGTACCAGAGGAGAAATCCCCTAAACGGGATTTGGGGCATCACAGTCAGCGTGGCTATTATGTGTTTGGGAGAACCTTTCAATGTGCGCCGAATCGAAGTTTCTGAAGAATTCTTGGGTGAGCTTCATGTAAGCTTTCATTCTTTAGTGCTTGGTCGCATACTCTCCAGTCAATTGGTTTGCTACTAACTGGGAATTGCAATGGACTACTAGATTCCACACGCCCAATGCCTTTGTGATGGAGACATAATACAGGATTGTTTGATATTGCGTATAGATTGAACAAAAAACTTTTGCTAAAACCCTATAAGAATAAAGGGATTTCACCTTTGTGGATCATGTAGAGGATCCATATGAGTAGTCTAGGGTTTGAAAGTATCAGATTGCGATTTGGTCAGATTTTTCAATTCTCGCTGGGCTGCGAAAATCGATTATTTTCGCCACCGAAACGACATATCCAAAAATCAGCCCAATCCAACGATGCGATCAAAAGTTACGATTGATTTACAACTATAATATCGAAAACCTAAAGATCTTATATCGTATTCCTTCCGCCATCAAATCTTGCACCGAGTGTGGGCTACGGTATCACCAAGATTTTATCCTCTCTCAATAGAACAAACCCTAACTCATGAGAATTATTGTTATATTGAGAAGAAACAAGGCCGACATATATATATAAGGTTATGATAGGGACCTTAAGGAGAAATAAGTGTTTGGGCTTCCTTTGAAAAGTTGGAATCATAATTCCACTATGAGAATTAGTTCCTTCCATAAATTATAATTCACACCACTAAAGAATTATAATTTCACTCCCGTTCTTATCTCAAAATCATATTTCGAGCTCCTTATTATTCTCCCCACGTTAAGATTACAGATAACCGTCATTTAAATTAAATTACTGACAATTATATTTAAATGACTTCTTAATCCTTGAGCCTATCACTTAACTTATTTGACATGTCGGGTTAAAATAATCCACCTACAAGGTTTGACATGATCAAAACTTATAAGCTTCTTAAGGGGCTATCATCAATCCCTATACCAGGACGTGGATTCTGTCAATAATTAATATTCATCATACATATAGTGTCGTCAACCAATTCACGAAGATTATTGATCCATAAATGAATCTCACTCTTAATGAGTCAAAACAACAAACACTACATATATATGTTTATTAATTATTTCAAGATTAAAAGCATAAATAATCATGATAACCATGAGATTTTAAATTGTTTTATATAGTCAGTATAAAAACATTTAACCCAAATTGGTCATATTCAATATACACAAAGTGTATTAGCACAACGAGTTAAAACTATATCGTTTCCTGTAGTCAATATTAACTACTAAAATTTATGCTACAATCCTACCGATGGTGTCCAATTCCATCTAAGACTGTGAACCATTAAACTTATATTTCACAAGAACCGATGATATGATATTTTGTGTGTAAGCTATACTCTACATACCAAATCATCTACTATATGGAATAAAAGACACACATGCACAATATTTAAATAAATAATATAATGCAACCATTACCCATAAAGATTCTCATTAAAATAGCATATCCAAGTTTATAATATATCCAAACCAATAAGAAAATTATGGCTTTCGGTATATCACTCTAACACTTTGCCTTTTTCAGCCCCAATATCAACACTTCATACTCGATTTAAATCATCGCTGACTTTGTGCCACTCTTCTCTCCTTTTTCTCTTTAACTTTTCAAATCAGTCGTGCTCTCCCTCCCCCTTGTTTCTTACCTGAATTAGGGGTCGTGGGCGCTATTTTAGTGGCCGTTTTGTCATCCTCGACTTGAGCGTACTCATTCACCATTAACACCATCTCGTCAGAGGTGTATAGTGGGACCTTGGTGAAGGAATTGTGGATCCTGTTGTTGTCTTTTGATATCCCACACTTAAAGGTGTTAAGGGAAAACCTCATGTCACAGTCCTCCATCTCCTGGTTAGTCTCTCAGTACCTGGAGGAGTACTCTCGAAGGGTCTCTATCGTCCTTTTCCGTAGATTAGTTAAAGCTTTCAAACCTTTACGATCCTAATGTTGGTGATGAAACTCACTGTGAATTGCTCAGCAAGCTTCTTGAAATTGTTTATCTATGATGGGGCAGTTTGGTGAAGCACTGCAAAGCAGCATTCCCCAAACGGCTGGGAACATTCTGCAAATCACGGCATCATTCGAGAACCAGTAGGCCATGACCTGCTGGAAGTAATGGACGTGGTCGGCGGGGTTAGCTCACTCGTTGTAAATGTTGAACTTGGGTGTAAGGAACTTTTTCGGAAGGGCAGCATCTGTTATTCTTTGTGTAAAGGGGGGTCCGCTTTGTTCCCCTAGTGACTTCCTGACTAAGTCTCTTAGCATGTGAGTAATGGCCTTACCGGCCACCATGGAGCTTATAAGCCTCTGCAGATCATTCTCGGCCCACGCCTTTGGGCCTAAATCATTTTTCATAATTCTTTCAAAGACACTCTGCCTTTGAGCCATGACCAGAACCTTCGGTGTGGAAATCTGAGTAGGTTTAGCATTCTTGGCTTATCGGCTCCGGGATGGGTTTGGTAGGACTGGTACCGGTGCTGGAGCTTTGTTTCATGACAATTACATTATGGATTAATCCGTCCTATTTTCTTTGTCGTCGTGTATGGCGGACTTTTTCAGTTGCTCCTTAAGTAAGGCTTGAAGATCCTAGTTCTCCGTTCTCAGTTTAATGAGCTCGCTTTTTGAGTTGCTAGGAACATTACTATGCTCATAGATGCAATTGTTGTCGACCGTTCCTCTCTTCAGAGAGGTTGGAGGGACTGTTTCATTTACTCTAGGCAGGTTTAGAATTATTTCGTCGCCCACCCTAGGCTGTCGTGAGGTCGAAGTTTAAAGACCTTCTGTGGTTCTTTTGGTATTAACCATAATGGCTCTTTATTTAAAAAATGGGTACACTAACTTATAAAGAAAAATAGATGGGAAGTTTTACGTTCCCACAGACGGCGCCAATTGTAGGTGGCCGAAAATTTGGTCAGACCCATTAAAATGAAGTTCTTCGTGAATATGAATGTACTATTGGTGGTGAGAGAGATAAGACAATGTTATTTTTGTTTGTATGTAGGTTTCTACAGTTATTTATATGTCTACTGGCATTACATCCTCTTTTTATGTGTATGTGAGCTTTTATTGATTTGTTAATGGAATTAAGAATAAGAAGACAAGCCTCCGGATTTTATAATCTTTTATTTCTCTCTTTCTCCATTTTTCTCAATATTCTTTAGCAATAGAAATTGATCCCCCATTTAGAGTTATCCCTTTTTATTTATATATGTATAGAATTAAGGTTACAATGCTTTCTCAGGACAAATGACTAACAAAAACAACTAAGGGTAAGGCGTGGTCCCCCTGCATTAATTGTGAAATGATTTCTATTTAAGACTAGTCATTTCTACATCACACAGTTGTCAGGGTTTGCAGGCTGCATTCTGCACATTCGGGTGAGATGCGGCATAAGTGTGTGATTTCCATCACCAGTTGGTAACCTTGCATGTATGCCACATGATGAATAAAGTTTTGTCACATCCTTCTACATGTTCTTTGTTTTTGACAGGATGTGCTCATAAGTGAAGTCGGCCAAGTTCTTTTCTTCCTCACCACAACGTTAGCATTATTATCAGATCAGCTTCTTGTTGACCCTTTGACCATCGTCTCACCGAATTGTACTGGTCGTGTGGGTCGTAAAGTGCTGGGCCGTCCTAATAAACTTTGGTAATAATTTTATTTCCCCTAAAAAATAATACTACTTTATTATCGAAAATTATATATTCCTAAAATTTATAAACTCTAGCAAGAACTCGACTCTTTGAGCTATTATAAATATTTGAATTATATTATAAAGGTAAAAGTTAATATTCTTGCTATCTAAAAATAAGTAGGAACAAGCATAGAGTTATTATTTTTCTTACTTAAATCAGTGTAGTCTTACAATATTTTTTTAAAATATATGAAAACTGAAAACACCCCTATTTGGAAATCAAAGGTCTAATTTATGACAACAAATTACAGTTACTTGCCAAAAAGAGCGTAGAAACATGATTCTTGTGGGATTGGATTGAGTAATTAAATTGAAGACAGAATTATATAAATTTAGAAATTACAATCTAAAATGAGTAATTCTACTAAACTATATAATTATTAAAGTCCCATTTTGGGCTGTAGTTCAAAAGTCAATTTGGTAGACAACCTGATGTTGTGTTGTGTTACAAGTTAATCACAAGCTAATTAAGAGCTAATTATCACGTGCTGCCAAATTTGGAATGGAGTGGCATGCACATCACAGTCACAAGGCTAGGTGCCAATGGTGGAGGCTTAAGAATATTCTAGAAGATTCTAAAGGAAAGTGGAGGAATCATGTTGTAGGAGGTTCCAGAACACACTGAAGATTGATAGATAAACGGAGAGGATGGAGGAGCCATTGAAAGCTTCTAGAATTATAGATATTATGTATAGTTGAGTATTACAGAATTATATAGATTAGTAAGGAACCTTATAATATCCTAGAATATTCCAGAGACTTGATCTAGGCCGTATATTATATTTGATCTCCACTATCCATTAAGGAGGTGGGAGACTATAAATAGGAAGGAATCCTCATTTGTAAGCCATCAAAGAGTTGTAAAGCATTATTGAGTGTAATAAGAAGCTCCATCTTGAGGAGAGGGGTTGGCCTAGTGGTAGGCAACCTCCACTTAGACCTCTCTTAATTTAAAAATAAAAATAAAAATTTATATCCATTCGTGAATACATTAATCTCAATTCTTTGTCTTGAAGTGGGGGTTGGGGTTTTCTTTGTTTGTAGGATTAAGGGAGAGACTTAGACCTCCCTTAATTTTAAAAATAAAAATAAAAATTTATATCCATTCGTGAATACATTAATCTATTTTTTTTTCTTGAAGTGTGAGTGGGGGGTTTTCTTTGTTTGTAAGATTAAGGGAGAGACTTAGACGTCTCTTAATTTAAAAAAATAAAATAAAAATTTATATCCATTCGTGAATACATTAATCTCAATTTTTTGTCTTGAAGTGGGTTTAATTCAAAAGATATTGATGGAAGCACATTGCCACAGCTGACTTGGGAAACCCCAAAGGTAAATTAGTTGTAATACAAATATAATTATGTTTGTATCTTTTGATGCCTAGTTACTAAATTGTCAAGCTTGTATTTCTATGAACTGTGCCCAATACAAGAAGAGGGCATCAAATGTGGATATTTTGTGATGAAGTTTATGAGCGAAGAGATGTCCAATCTTTCTCAACCTATGGAAACAAAGATTGTTTTCGTCATTTTTCATGTCTTCCAAAAACGCCCCCTCTCTTAATAGTTAATTCTTTATATGAGAAATTTATCTCACAAAAAATATTACGCAATGTATATTATTGATGAAGTCTGGATTGAATGTATTCATAGAATTTGTTATGGAGTATATATGAGAATCATATCCAAGGAGATGAGCAAATTAAGGTATATATCACATCTACTAGTATAATTACTTTGGGTTTGAAATTATTTCATTTTCTTATTGAATAGTGAGATGATTGCGACTTATTTAATAGCAAGCAAATAATGAAATACAATTTCTTGTAATAAATCATTTCCATGGGAAACCAATTCCTTGGAATTTCTAAATAATTATATGGGCTTTTGTCAAAAATCTCTTTTCGCATAATTTAATTATTTTTCATGTAAGCAAATCACATGAACCCATGATCAATTTTATTTCGTTTGTATTTATGTACAAAGTTAGTTCCAAATGGGATCAAGATGGTGTTGATTACTAGAGATGAGAAAAAAGAGTATCGAGACTATAGAAAATCTAAAAGGATATGAAAGCTACATTGTTACAAAGGGATCCTTCAATCACTTTTTAAACAAAAGGAAAGCTACATCGCTTCATTGAGGAGAGATCATTGTAATCTTATTTTGAGGTTTTATTTCTGTTTCTTTTTCCATTGTGTTGATTTACTTGGAATTGTTTTCATGGACTATTCAGTTGTTTTGAACATCATTTAATTGGGTTGTATAGATTTGAATCTTTGAATGTTAAAACTCTAGTTAGAAAATGCATTGCTTTGTTAATTGAATTGATTAATAAAATAGTGTAGGAGCTCGGTATATTATAAGTAGGTGCAAAAATTATACTTTTTATTAGTGTTAAGTCACCCATGATTATGTTAAGTCACTTTTACAAACTTTTTATGACATTACTTATTAGGTGACTTGAGGACAAACCTGAAAGTGACTTAAACGATCATAAAAGTCACCTTTTTGGAGACTTAAATGATTAAAATTCTTGTAGTGGATGGTTGTGCTAACGTGGAGAAACTTATTTTGTAATGTGAACAAGGTTAATCTTTATTATGTGCTATGTATAAAAGCAATGCCATTTTGGTCTCTTAGATGCATTATAAATCCCAATTATATGCCTATAACTAGAAAGGGAAAAGCAAACTATAAGGGTCTTAAATATTGGTGGGCGCTAATTACACCCACCATACACTCAATAACACTCCATTTCTTCCTAACACTCATCTAGTACTATTTTTGACTCATTAACGCTCCTACCACTCCAATATCTAATTTTAAGTTTATTAATATTAATTAATAATATTAATTGTATTAACTAACATTACACTCTCTTAGTTTCTCTTTACATTCAAACAATCCATATTAACTCCATCCAACAAGCTCTACCATTGATACACCATCCAACAAAAAGCCTTTCTCCCCGTTAACTCCATCAAGCGCCCCCTCCCCTATATTAGGCCATTAAAACACTTCAAAAGTCGATCTTTGCTCTGTTCTTATGCGATTCTACTCAGTTGTAAAGAACTGAGGTCTTCCCTTATTACTCGATTGTATAGAATTGAGGTTGTGCAATTCACCTCAGTTGTATAGGACCGAATGAAGCTATAAAATTGGAAAACCCACTAGAAAATCTTAGCTTTGGTTCGGTTGTATAGAACCGAGTTCCTCCCTTGGTACTCGATTGTATAGAACTGAGATTGTGTAATTCACCTCGGTTGTATAGGGCCGAATAAAGATGTGCAAATTAGAAAACCCACTGAAAAATCTTAGTGCTTAGCTCGATTATATAGAACTAAGGTCATCCTTTATTACTCGGCTGTATAAAACTGAGGTTGTAAAATTCTTCTCGGATGTGTAGGGCCGAATGAAGCAGTAACTTAAACTTGTGGCCTGAGCCTCGAGATGTCTAAATCTCAGCTCGAGTCGAATATGAAACTTGTAAAAAGATATAGCATGGAGCTATAGGCACTAATAGAGATTCATTTGGACTAATAACAAAGAAGTTACAGCTTTACAAAGGTGGTTAGAATACAATATGACGAGAAAAGCTAATTTCTCCCTCAAGGCCTTAAAGTTCAAAATAACTATTCGGTTGCGACCACAAATACATGCGCATGTTAAACTTATAGAGCAAAAGAAGAAGTGTATATTCTCTATATTGTTGTGTCTAAGTTAGAAGAGGAGAACCTTTATATATATAAGAAGTACAGAAGAATCTAGACTCAAAAACCCTAAAAAATAAAAAATATACAAAAAGAAAATAAAGAGAAAGAAAAGGCTAAATTGCAGGAAAACAAATAAGGAAATAGTAATTTAACACCTCTCTCAAACGCAAGATGGCTTGGAAAACATGTGGAGCTTGGACACCAGAAATTTAAATCGAGCAGTCACATGTGATTTGGTGAAGAAATCAGCCGGTTAAAGAGCAGAAGAGATGTGCAGCAACTGAATATGTTCTTCGGAGAGATGATGTCAAGTAAAGTGATAGCCAACCTCAATATGCTTAGTGTGTTCGTGAAATACATCATTGGGGGAGATTTGAATAGCATTTCGATTGTCACAAAAGAAGGGTGTTGGATCCGAAAAAGGAATCCCCATATCTTGAAGGAGCCAGCGAAGCCAAATGATTTTCGAGTTAGTATGAGAAAGAGCACGATATTCACCCTCAGCACAAGAACGGGCAACAACAGTTTGCTTCTTATTTTTCCACGAAATGAGAGAGTCACCAAGAAAAATACAGAAGCTGATTATGGATCGACGATCAGTAATATCACCGGTCCAGTCAAAGTCAGAGTACCCTTGTAGCACAAGGAGAGAAGCAGATGAGAAATGCAGGCCTTGGTAGATAGTCCATTTAATATAACGGATGATACAAAAAATAGCAGCAAAGTGAACGGATCGTGGTGCAGACATGAACTGACTCACAATGTGGACAGCATAACTAATATCTGGTCTGGTGATGGTGATGGTGAGATATTTGAGACTTCCCACAAGCTGCCGGTATAAGGTGGGATTAGATAGAGTAGTGCCATCGAAAGGAGAAAACTTGACATTCATTTTAATTAAAAGGAGTATCGACAATCTTATTGTCTGTCAGTCCAGCATGGTCAGCAATGTCAGAAGCATATTTCACTTGAGAAATGAAGTACCCTGAAGATGAGTGATCAACCTCAATGCCCAAGAAGTAGCGAAGAGTACCCAAATCTTTTATTTCGAAACAGGAACAAAGATAGGCTTAAAGGCGACATATACCATCCAAATCATCCCCAATAATAATCATATCATCAACATATATTAGAAGAATAACAATACCCTGTGAGGAGGAAAGTGTGAACATAGCCGAATCATGAGCACTCTAAGAGAATCCATGGTCGAGGATAGGGTGGAGAATTTGTCATACCAAGCTCTAGGTGCCTCTTTGAGACCATAGAGAGCACGTCGTAGTTTGCAGACTTGCCCAGGAGAATGAAGAAGTCTGGGAGGAGGTTGCATATAAACCTCTTCAAATAGATCACCATGAAGGAAGGCATTCTTGACATCCATCTGATGAATGGTCCATTGTCAGATAGAGGCAACTGAAATAAGAGTGCGAACTATGGTCATACGAGTGACGGGTGCAAACATTTTCTCATAATCAATGCCATACTCTTGAGTAAAATCCTTTACAACAAGACGGGCTTTGTATCTGTCAATAGAACCATCAGCCTTAGTTTTAATTTTGTAAATTCATTTACACCCAACAACGGAATGTTCTGCAGTTAAAGTGGTGAGATCCCATGTATTGGTCTGCTAAAGAGCAGGAAGTTCATCAATCATAGCTTGTTGCCATTGAGGATCTAAGGAAGTAGTGCGGTACGAGGTAGGTTCATGGAGAGACAGCATGGCAGAGAGATAATAATGATAATCTGATAACTTGGCTGGTGGGCGATGATCACTAGTTAGTCGTGGCACGGAACCTTCGATGGGGCAGATAGAGTCAGGACAGGACATAGAGTTATCAACAGATGGACATCCAGAAATAAAATCAATGGGAGGAGTAGGTAACGGTGCAGGAGCAGTAGTAGGAACAAGAAGAGAAGTGCACTGAGGGTGAGAGGACTCAGTGGTAGAGAGGTCGAGAAATGGATCGACCGGCAGAGAAGACTCAGTGGAAGACATAGAATTTTTAGAAAGGGAGTAGTATGGGGTATTTTCCCAGAAGGTGACATGTCGTGAGATATGAAGTCTTTTGGCAATTGGATCATAACAACAATAATGCTTTTGTTGGACTCCATACCCTAAGAAGACGCACATAGTCATTTTTGGTGTGAGTTTTGTGCGTTCTCGTTTTGGAAGAAGCACAAAACATGTGGCACCAAAAACACGGAGATAGGAGTAATCAAGTCTGGTACCAAATAGGCGTTCAAAAGGAGAGAGACTACTAGTAACCACAGAGGAAATGCGATTAATGAGGAAGGCAGAGGTATGGATGGCTTCACCCCAGAAAACGGAGGGGACAGAGGAAGAGACGAGTAAAGTATGGGATGTTTTAACAAGGTGTCTATGTTTGCGTTCTGCAACCCCATTTTGTTGAGGGGTGTCGGGGCAAGATAGTTGAGGAAGAGTCCCTTGAGATTTAAAAATATCAAGAAATGCTTTAGACAGATATTCACCTCCGGAGTCGGATCGAAAAACTTTAATAGTTTTAGAAAATTGAGTTTTAATCATAGTGGCAAACTCAATGTAAATTTTTAAAAAATCCAATCGAAAACGAAGTAAATAAGTCCAGGTGTAACGAGAGTAATTATCAATAAACACAACATAATATAAGGCCCTACCCATATAGGTAACATGGGCTTTTCCCCAGACATCAGAATGCACAAGATCAAAAAGAGAGTTTGAAACAGTAGTACTATTATTAAAAGGAATAGCTGGTTGTTTAGCTAGTTTACAAGCAACACAAGAAGAATTTTTGTCTAATGTAGCTGGTCCTAACAACCTTTTATTAACCATAAATTAAATACGAGAAAAAGAAACATGTCTTAATCTAGAATGCTAGGGGATAAATGATGAGGGATTAGGGGTAATGCCGCTAAGGATGAACCAGTGGGAAAAGGGATCTGTAATCTGTCCGTCAAATATAGGCGTCCAACTCTATGGCATGTCCCAACTGATGTCCCCGTCGAACTGTCCTACACAACAAAACCAGACAAATCAAATGAAATGATTAGCCCAAGATCATATAATTTTCCAACAAACAAAAGTTGCGTAGATAGTTAAGGGACAAAGAGAACATCAAGAACAGACAAATCGGTGGTGGTGTTGATGGAACCAATATGACTAGCTGAGATGGTAAATCCATTAGCCGTATGAATCTGGGGAGACGAGTGCATGGGACGAGAGGATGCAAAGTGAGTAGAATCAAACGTCATGTGGTTTAATGCTCCAGAATCAAGGAACCATGGGAAAGTGGAAGTACCAGTAGGGGCAGAGAAGGTAGATGCAACAGTATGATGGACCTGTGGTGGGTTGGTGGTCATCTCAGGAGTGGTGGTTGGGCAAGAACCAGGTGAAGGCAGATAGCTAAGGCTCAGTTGATCAGATGAGGTAAAAGCAGTAACGGATTGCGAGGACTTTTGCAGGCCTCGCATGTACGAGGTAGGGGAGACATAGTACTTAACTGTGTGACCAAATTCTTTGCAGTAGTTACATTGTACTTGTGATAAACCTTTAAGTGGCTGGGGGGAGCTTGTTGGGGATAACGTGGTGAAGGATGACCTGGGGATGGTCTGTAAGACTGCTGCTGTGGACGATGGGCCTCAATGAATAACGAAAACATAGTCGAGGAGATACCTCTGCGAGTTTCCTCAGTAATCAATTCTGTCAGGGCCACTTTGACGATGGGGAGAGGTTTACGGTGAAGCATGGCAGCTCGTATTGGTTCAAATTCGTCCGTGAGAGCCATAAAGAATTGGACAAGTCGAGTCTCCTCACAAAAGGTTTCCCATAGTTGCGTATCAACAGTCCATTGTGGTTCCATAAGTTCTAATTGATCCCAGATAACAAACATGCTAGAATGAAAATCAGAGATAGTTTGCCATGGATGTTGCTGTACGGCCCGAATATCTTATTCAAACTTGTACTTTTTAGCAAAATTAGTTTGAACATATCGGTTTGCTAAAAAATTCCAAGCTTTCTTTGCTATATCACATTTGCCAAGCTGTATGCTAATAGATGGTATAACAGTATTGGCAATCTAGGTCAAGATCTTATTATTTAATAATATCCCAGTCTGCAAACTTAGAATCAGTCTCAGCATGACATTTTTCTTTGCCAGTAACATAATTCCAAAGGCCTTTTCCTTTCAAAAAAATTCTAAATAGTGTTGACCAATGACTATAATTGTTCCCATCAAGTTTAATTCTAATAGGAATTTCAATTTAACTAAAAGCTAAGAAATGTATACATCTATAACTTCACAAAAAAATCTTATATTATAATGCCAACTTGTAGAAACTTACAACTTCATAAAATATTACACTACATGTTACATGTATATATCCACAACTTCACATAAGATTACACTTGATATGCGAAATGTGCATTTATGGCAACATGTGCATCACAAAAGATTTCACTACATATTACATGTGTACATGCACAACTTCATGAAATATTACAAAAAAAAAAACCACACTTGACATGCTACATGTGCATTTATAGGTACATATCCATTTTTACATGTTTCCAAGCCTCTTTGTTATCAAACCTGTTGACCTAAGGTCTTAATCTTATTTTGATAATAACAATAAATCAATAATGTGTAATTTAACATGTTTCTTGATATAAGTATGTAGTTTATTTACTTGGAAAAATCAAGAAAAACATGACAATGATCACTCTTTCACTATTCGGTCATTGGACAAGACAAGAAATATCAAATCTCTCAATGCAAATCATGAAGTACAAATGATCAAAAAACTATATGAAAAGCTTCAAGGAAAAAGCTTCAAATGAAGATCAATCCGAATAAACAAATCAAAGCATTCGAAGACTCGTTAATTCAGTAATTGAGTGAGTGCTTAAGATTTATGTAAAGTTACTTTTTTGATCAAATCCTTATAACTCAAACATATTCATGCATCTTTTAAAGATTTATTCAAACAAGCTTGAAATTGAATTTATTTGAAAAACATCATTTTACAAAGACCGAGTTTCAAAATAAATTCATATTAATTTTAAATGATCATATTTTAAGCTCTAATAAAAAAAGGTATCTTAGAAACATATCTTTAAGGTTCAAAAATCATTAGAATTGTATTTGGAGCTAAATTGCTAAATTGCAAAAATGTTTTTATTTTACATTTAAAATTCGCTCAATTTTCGCACAGTTTTGATCTACCGGTATGATGGAGGCCTTCCCGGACTCCGATCATTTTAAAAATTTTGTAGTAGTTAGACAACATCTCATAGAAATTTTGACCAAAATTTTAACATGATCCAACGGTCAGATTTAGAGAAATTATCAAAACAAATTTAAATTTCTTGTCAAAACTAGCTGTTGAAAAATTTGAAAATGTATACCTTTGACCAAAAACCTTTCTTTATCACCCCCAATGGCCATATGATTTTGAAAGCTATATATATATGAGGTCCTAGACATGTTTTAACATACCTTGAATCATTCTAATACTCTATTATTCATATATTCAAATATACAAAGATTCAAGAACACATTTTGATCAATCTTTCATCTTTTGAGCTATATATTTTTTATCAATCTTGATAACTCTAGTATGAGCTTCATTTGTAATCTTCAAATACACTTGAGAGTTATTGTATTGGTGTGTATCACCACAAATAATTCATTCTTCATTTCAAAAGAGGGTTTGTCTCTTTGTAGAGCAAGAGAGCATATCTTGTGAAAAGTGTCGTGAGTATAGCTACATTGTGAGTGTTGTGTGCATAACAACATTTGTATTGAGGTTTGATCTTCACCCGAAGAAGATTAAATAGTAAAAATTCTCGGAGAACTAACCGAGCGCGGACGTATGGTTTAGAAAACCGAACTGTGAGGACAAAAAGTCTTGAGCTTCAAATTGGTTTAATCTTTCTAAACTCAAGCTCTCTTTTTATTGCTATATTATTGCTTGTATTTTGAGATTGCTTATTTACTTGTCTTGGGATTGATTACTTGAAATTGATTATTTCCTTGATATTGTTGCTTAGCTAAGTTGCTTTACTTAAATATTTTAAAAACGTTTTAATTCCGCATTAAGTTTTTAAAACCCTGTTCACCCCCCTCTAGGGTTCTTTTTCTACCAACAAAACCATCAAATAATCTTTCCAAATTATATAGTAAAGTAAGCATATATCCTACATATAATGAGTAAGTTAGCAATAATGAACATTCTTGTTTACAAAAAAATGAGGGTTATGCGTACCATGGTTGTATGACGCCTAGGAGGTGCATGCACACTCGGTGGAATAAAGCCATGACCAATAGCATACACAGCCTTTGATGGTTTTGTTCTTTATTAGAAAGCAATATAATAGTATGTACTCAGTCCTATACAACTGAGCATCTCAAACTTTCCTCAGTTGTAAAGAACCGAGATTTCACACTCTTACTTTGGTTGTATAAGGCCAAATGGATATGGAAAAATTGAACATCAAACTGAAAACATTCAAATACCACTCAGTTCTATATAATCAAGTAACTCACATTTGCCTCGATTGTAAAGATCCGAATATGTTCACTATTAAGTCGGCTATATATAACCGAGTACGATTGCATACACATCCTGTCAATCTATTTTTTGCATTCCATTTTTATTCACTAATTTAAGACGGAATATAACATAATCAAGCAGTTAAAAGATAACTATAATACCTCTTTTGGATTGGTGTTATCTTGAAGTTTCCCTTGAAGTTTCTGTTGATGACAATGTTCAACTTTTTCTCTCTTACTCTCTCTTTCTACACTTATTTCATTACACATTATGATCTCTACACTTCAATAACAATATAAACAACAATGATCTTAGTTTTCTTGTTCAAATTTGGGATATTTGAAGGAAATGAAAATGGAACCAAAAGTATACGTAGTTCATCGTTTGTGTATGGACACATGGCTTGGAGTGGTGGGTTTGTGGGTATGTGGGTGGGATGTGTTAATTTGATTTGTATGGTTAATGCAAATGATGTGGTTAGTGGTTATTACTAAAGGTTATTAATTAGAGTTAATGGTTAATGATTGTATTATATCTAAAAAATTGTGTGGTGTATAAATAGAGTAATTGGGTGTGTTAATGGTATGGAACATTTGGGAGTGATATGGCGGGTGTAATTAGCGCCCACCATATAATTACTTTTAGAGAGAGAAACTAAGCTGGTAACTTATTTATAAACGTTCTCCTGATTACTTTGAGCAAATACAAACACACACCTGGTATGATGGAGGTACTGCTGGACCGATAACTAAATCAGTTGGAGGAAATTAAAACCAACCCAAAGAAAATCAACATTTTTTATTTTTGGTATTTTCAGATTTTGGTATTCAAATATGTGAAGCCAAAACAAATTATTTTGAGCAAATTTATAAGCTCATCAAGCTGTTTTTACAAACCATATGTACTTTGAACAACTAATTAATGTTCGGTTTTACTCGATTCATTTACAGCACGCCTTAAAAAATAATTTACTACTATAATCGCAAGGGCTTTGAATTTGCCAGCATTGCATCTCCGTCCCCCTTACACCAATTATAATCACCAAGATGCCTACAATATATTTGACTCAAAACTCTAGGGTGGTTGTATTAAATTAAGTTCATTCAATTTTGATAAAATTATTTAAGAGGAAAAAAGGACGTGCATTGAATTCTTCAATAGTATAAAAAGTCAACTTCAGAAAAAAAAAAATAGCTCATTAAACAAAACATAAAA
Organism: Lonicera japonica; assembly: GCA_021464415.1. NCBI lineage: Eukaryota > Viridiplantae > Streptophyta > Magnoliopsida > Dipsacales > Caprifoliaceae > Lonicera > Lonicera japonica. The sequence continues at coordinate 24,080,116 of CM038469.1, forward strand.
GAGAAGTAAAAAAAATTCAAAAAAAGTTGGGGATGTGGTTGACTTTTTGCACTTTGTTGAAGAGTATCACTGGATCAATGCATGCCCTATATCCATCGTTAACTTTGGCTTTTATATGTATATCATGAGTAGTACACACATCATATACGTGTTATAACTTTGTTCAATTTAGGGTGATTTCATTTTTATCTTCAATGATACTTTGATTTCACTCTCATTTATTATTCGGTCATTGAGAACTGTGTAAAGGTTTGTTATTTAATAGGCTTATACTTAATTTTCAAGAATCGAACAACATGCATTTATTCGGTGTTTAAGAACCGAATGAAGGCTGAGAGTGCAACTAAGTATTATTGGGGGTAGAAATAGAATCAGGTACCCTTGATTTATGAATAAGATTTAGAACATGAAATCCTCATTATTCTCTTCCGATAATAGCCAACACTTATTACTACGCTAAAGAACTATTGATGCATTGTTTGTCTAAACTGATAGCTATAAAAATGTAAAAATCAAAATCTGTAAACAACTCATATTCGCCATGCGCATGTCTACAACTGGTAGCGAATCTTGATTAAAGTCGTATGTTCATTGTATATATATATTAGTTTTTTGTGTTGAAAGAAGGTGCTTCGCCAGCAATATATTTCTATATAGCATAACCAAATAAGGGACTAAGAACATACATATATTCGAACATTAACTTACAGAAAAACTCCCCCATGGACTCCATCTTGTACAAAGCTGCCATTGCCGGCAAGGTCGATGTCCTTATTCAAAACCAAGAAAAAATTGGCGTTCAGCTGACCCCAGACGGAAAAACTGTCCTTCACCTTGCATCGGAATTGGGCCAAGCCGAAGCCGTAAAAGTGATCCTATCTATGCATCCGTCGCTAATAAGTCAAGCGAATTTATCTGGTGAGACCGCGCTTCACCTTGCAGCAAGGGGCGGACACACCAGTGTGGTCCAATTTCTGATCGACTCTGCCAGAAAACTCGATGATGAAGATATCGAAAGTAGGCCACACGCATGGGAACTTAGTCTTTGGACGGCAAATGATGATGGAGAAACGGCCTTACATGAGGCTGCGCGATACAATCGATGCTCAGTTTTGAGCATGTTGGTGAAAGAAGATCCGAGTTATGCGCATTCAGTTAATAAGAGAGGGAAGACTCCGCTTTACATTGCTGCTAGTAGAGGGTTTCACGAGTTGGTTGATGTGATCTTGAATAATTGTGAGGCACCGGTTTATAGTGGTCCGAATGGTACAACCGCTCTACATGGGTCGGTAATTTGCGGCAGTGAAGGTATGTTTGCATGTGTGAATGGATGTTATTGTTTAATTTTAATTGTTGCTTTCAACATTTACTAGCTAGATTGAATTATTTCAGACAAATTTAGCACGCGAGAGGAAAGATTGGTTACTCATTTTATTGCTTCTTGGCTGCCCCCGAGAGCCTTTTCAATGGAAATTCTGTCTCTCTTTGTTTTGAAACGATTCAGAATGATCTTATTAGAGTGCCCAAATCCTATATAACTAGAATAATATAAGTATTGAGAATGGTTGGTTTAAATCATTGTCCGACATTAAAAATTGTAGAACACAACGTTTGTTTATAACATGGGTTTATTACATGGGTTGTGTAACTACATAAGTAATGAGGCATTTTTGATAAAACCCCACACATGTAGTGGCAAAGACATGATTTAATATCAAGGGGGGGGATTATTTTTTGCTTATATAAAACATACGAATGATAGAGGTTGATGCACAATATCAAAAATAAGGTGGGCAAAAAGCGTATAGTTTTTCTAAAATACGGTGGGCAAACTTCTATATCATCACTAATTTAAATTGTTCTCCACAAAATCAGTAGAATAAACAAGCAGATTTTAAAAAATATGGTTGGCACGACAAGTGACCACCTTTATCCTAAGGTGGCTTCGCCAATGCACACCTGTGCCACAAGATATTTAAGTTGAGGATGGTATTGTTACTATGTGTGGACCTGTGGATGCACAATTTTACGTTTTCACTGAGTCTTTTCTACTGTGTTGTTTGCACTTTGAGTTATGACCCTTTATGTAACAGCTTATACAAGAGTTTGACATGGTAATGATTACAACTGTCATACAATTTTGGTTTCCAGAATGTACAAGAAAACTATTGGAGTGGAAGGAAACTATAGTCAGGGAGACAGATTCAAATGGCCAGACGCCGTTACATTACACGGCATACTTTGGTTTCTCGTCAATAGCATGCCAATTGTTACATGTAGATCCATCAACAGCATATGTAGCTAACAAAGATTATTCAGAAACAGCTCTTCACATAGCGGCAATACGAGGCCATGTAGCTGTAATGAAAGAGATTCTATTAGCGTGTCCAGATGCTGTAGCATGGTCAACATTCACTGGCGAAATATGCTTCACCTTGCAATAGAAAACAATCATAAGAAGGTGATTGAGTATATAATAGAGGAATGTCCGGTAATTGGCAGTCTAATAAATCGAAAGGATATTGATATGCACCAAGTCACCTGCTGGAACTTTCCATCTGCAATGTGCCCAAACTCATACAACATGATATGGTTGACAAGAGAGCCCTGATAAGCAGAAAAAATTTGAGTCACTTGGGCTCGGTATACAACATTATAAGAAATAATAAAAAGGCAGAGGTAATTAAGTACTTATGTTAGTGTATATATGTGCTGCTAAACTTTTTTTACCACCCTGTTACTCATATCGAGTTTGTATTGATTGTGTAATTTAAAATAGAATTTTCTGCACCTGGCCCTGCTCTAGCTAATGTTCCTATCGAGGAGATAAGACAATTTATTAATACTGATATCATTGTGGCCGCACTCATAGTGACTGTAGCTTTTGCCGCCGGATTTACCATGCCTGGAGGATATATTCAAAGTGGCAGTGAAAACCAAGGGACAGCGGTTCTTGCAAAATCTGTGGCTTTCCAAGCCTTTGTCATATCTGATACTTTAGCCCTCCTGTTCTCTATCACTGCTTTATTTCTCTACTCACTTACTGCAGCTGATATTACACAAGATACAGTTATCAAATTCTACAGTGTTGGTGGTTGGCTCACTTTGTTGGCCCTCGTAGTAATGATGATTGCATTCATTACTGGAACGTATGCGGTATTAGCACATTCATCAGCTCTCGCCATTGCCACTTGCCTTCTTGGTTGTACCTTTTTCCTTACGTATTTAATTTTTTGTGTACCTAAACTACACCAGAATATGCAAATATAATAATATTTATGCAAATAGCATAACTCTAAGCACTTATTTGTTCTCATTGTCCGAGGTCAGCAAATGGGTAGCTCATTTGTTAGCGTCTTTCGCTCTTTCTGTTTCTTCTAAGCACGCAGTCGTGGGGGAATTATGTCCCAGACTTGCTTTCATTGTTCTGTCCTTTAAATAATAGAATTGATTGCCTTTTGATTAAAAAAAAAAAATTTATTTACGCATTCATTTTCTGATTCTTAATTTCAGTTTTATTTCATCTTCTTCTTCTTCTTCTTCTTCTGGATAGTTTGTAGGTCCCCAACTATTTTACCCGACGCTTTGTCCACTTCGTCTAACACGTGCAATTAACACCATTCCATTACAATTCTCATAAAAAATAACGGAATGCAGATGTGCAAATAACAAAAAGTATGATTGTGATTCGAACAATTTGGCAGCCAGAATGATAAAGATGGGGTACAGCTATTTCTGAACGTGAATGTGTAGAGTTAGAGGCGTTCACTTCCAATTGTAATTTAATGGAGGTTGCGTTCATTTTGGAGGGCAAACTTGTTCAGGGTCTCCCTGAGCAAAAACTGGAGTGTTTGGTTCTCCGGTCTCCATTTGGTAAGCTTGCTTTATGAGTCATTAGCAGATGTATCATCATTATAATTATTATCCACTCCCTCTTTGGGCAAGACCGTGGGTAGGTGACTGAAAATTTGGATTTCCCCGTAAGTTCTAAGCAAAATCAACAAAATTGTAGATGGAAATGGTAAAGGAACAAAATATATTTTTGGTGATGGTAGGTTCCTCTGATAACGCTTACGTTATTGCGGCAGCACATCATCCGTTTGTGTGTATTTGATCTATTAGTTCAGATGCAATTAACAATAAAGATAATACAATGCTATCAGCTCTCTCCTCTCTATCCCCTAGAAATTTTGACTAGAATCTCTTTTTATGAAGCTATCCATTTTCTATTTATATGTATGGAATTAGAGTTATAATGTTCTATTATGGAAGGGCAAAACTTGGGCATCACTCTAGCTTTATACTTCATAGGTGTCCTTAAAATGGATAGAAGTCACATGTTTCTCAAGCTTAGTTGTGAAGATGCCCATCTCTGCGTTGAAAAGTACAACTTTTAAAAGGTGAGTACCATTTTGAATAGTAAATAAGAAATGGGAGAGGAAATCACGTGGTGATGACAGAGAAGTGGTGGATAAATAGGAATGACACTTTAAAAACTTTTTTACCCAATGAATATTTGTTTTCAAAGTGGTCCCTCCTATTTATCCATCACTTCTCTCTCATCACCATGTGATTTCCTCTCCCACTTCTCATTTACTATTCAAAGGGGTACCCAACTCTTTAAAAGTTGTACTTTTCAATACATTTCCTTCACATGGGTGTACTTTTAAAAGTACACTCTCTGTTTTTTTTAATCCAACCCTTTCCCACTTTTGTTTTTTAGTTTTTCCTTATTTTGAGAGGATGTGAGAAGAGAATATATATATATATATATAAGTTTCTTTGAAATTTTAACAAATTCTATTTCTGCCCCTCATAGTAATAAAATTTGTTAGAACTGCATCTACGCATTAGTTTCCATGACAAAACATACCCTTTTAAGCCTGCTTAAAGCTTTAATTAGATCACCTGAATTTAGGCTTATAACATGATAACACACATTAATAATATACACGGAAATTTTCACATGCGGACCGGTCCGTACGGACCGGAACCTTTAGCGACGCTTTTCCGTCACTAAAAACATACCCCCAATGTATTCGCGACGGAAAACCGTCGCTAAAGGTCCCGGTCCGTATGTGAAACGCTCTCATAATATACATATGCGGTTCCAAATTATATTAATATAAGAATTAATCCAACATCAGTATCTCCTTATTCATTAGCGTTGCCGTTTCTTTGTTCATTGTATTGTGGACACGCAATGTACCTTCATAAGATTTGGGTGCTTCTTCAATTTCAGTCTGACAAATTTATAAGTAATTCTATCACTTTGTAATTAATTGTTAACATATATAATATATATTTACTATTTGTCATTTATATAGTTGTCATTTATAAGAGTTCACTAGCAATATCTAAATCTTTAGATTGATTAGATTTTTATATTTTCCTTATTTATATCATTCTCATAACCCTATATAAAGGGTCTTCATTGTAATAATTTTATATCAATCAATTCAATAATATTTATCTCTTTTCTATATCTTTACATTAATTAACAAGCCGATGGAAGCTTTAGGTTTTTCTTTACTCATATAATCTTAATTTTTTAGCTTCCAGCTTTTGAATTCATCTCTCTTTTCTTTAATTTGTGGAAAATTATATTTTAAATTACTCCTTCTAATAGTTTATGCATTTATGTGAATGTATGAGTGACCCATCAATATGAACTCTATATGAATGTGGTAAAAAGAAAGTTTACCGTGCGCGCAGCACAGAAATATACACTAATATAAGCACTAAATTACCTCTGCCTTTGTATTATTTCTTATAATGTTGTATACCGAGCCAAAGTGACTCAAAGTTTTGTTGTTCATCAAGGCTCCCTTGTCAACCATATCATGTTGTATGAGTTTGGGCACATTGCAGATGGAAAGCTCCAGCAGGTGACTTGGTGCATTTCCGTCGGCATCTTTTGATTTACTAGACTGCCAATTACCGAACATTCCTCTATTATATATTCAATCACCTTCTTCTGATTGTTTTCTATTGCAAGGTGAAGCACATTTCGCCCGTGATTGTTCACCATGCTACAGAAATCTGGACACGTTAATAAAATTTCTTTCATTACAGCTACATGGCCTCTTATTGCTGCTATGTGAAGAGCTGTTTCTGAATAATCTTTGTTAGCTACATATGCTGTTGATGGATCTACATGTAACGGCATGCTATTGATGAGAAACCAAAGTATGCCGCGCAATGTAACGGCATCTGGCCATTTGAATCTTTCTCCCTGACTATAGTTTCCTTCCACTCCAGTAATTTTCTTGTACATTCAGAAAACCAAAATTGTATGACAGTTTTAATCATTACCATGTCAAACTCTTGTATAATCTGTTACATAAAGGGTCAAAACTCAAAGACAAACAACACAGGTAGAAAAGACTCGGCCAAAACGTAAAACTGTGCATTCACATGTCCACACATAGTAACAATAATGTCCTTAACTTAAACACCTTGTAACATAGGTGTGCAATAGCGAAGCCACCTTTAGGATAAAGGTGGGCACTTGCCAGTGCCCATCTCATTTTTTTAAATTGGCTTTGTTTATTCTACTAATTTCATGGAGAACAATTTAAAATAAGTGATGATATATAGAAGTTTGCCCACCTTATTTTAAGAAAAATATATGCTTTTTGCCCCCATTTTATTTATAAATATTGTGCATCAACCTCTGTCATTCATAAGTTATATATAATCAAAAAAGAATTTCCTCCCCTTCAAATTAAATCATGGCTCTACCACTACGTACAAGCATGGGGTTTCATCAAAACGGCTTCATTAATTATGTGGTTACACAACCTATGTAATAAACCCATGTTATAAACATACGTTATGTTCTACAATTTTAATGTCAGACAATAGTTTGAACCAATCATTTTCAATACTTGCATTATTCTAGTTATGTAGGATCTGGGCATTCTAGTAAGATCAATCTGACTCGTTGCTAAACCGAGAGAGAGAGAATTTCCATTGAAAACAGTGGTGGCCTGTACGAGGACCGGGGATTAGTCGGACCGAAGGTGCGGATACGGAATAAAAAATTCCATTGAAATGGCACTCCGGGGCAGCCAAGATGCAATAAAATGAGTAACCAAGCTTTCCTCGCGCTAAATTTCTCTGAAACAATTCAATCTAGCTAGTAAATGTTGAAAGCAATAACTAAAATTAACCAATAACATACATTCATACATGCATACATACCTTCACTGCCGCAAATTACCACCCCTTGTAGAGCAGTTGTGCCATTCGGACCGCTATAAACCGGTGCCTCGCAATTATTCAAGATCACATCCACCAACTCATGAAACCCTCTACGAGCAGCAATGTAAAGCGGAGTCTCACCTATCTTCATAAACAAATGTGGGAAAGTTCATTTAAAAAATTACAACAAATTCCCCACGATCAGATTCAGGAAAACTCAAGACAAGCTTTGACAGGTTAGATGAAGATGATGTAAAGGGGCATGTTTTTTCATCGCAATGGACAAGGATGTGGTGAGAATTATATTGAACAATTGTGGTTTCCACCAGGAAGTTGGAATCAATATTTTAAAGATAGGTGTTTACTAAAAGTTTATAGTGTAACTGTGTAAGTAATACGCTGATTATATATGCACAATTTGGTTCGTGATATATATATATGGGGAGGGAAATTGTTTGTAAGCAATCCCCTAAAGAACCTGGAATGCGTAGCCAGCTGTGGTTTCATGAGGACATAGACGGTGCCCTACAGAATGATAAGGTGCAAAGCAAATACAGTCTCTCTCTCAAAAGCGCGCAGTTGAAGGCATCAACCTAGTACTTAGGACATCAAAGGAAACATAAATTAATTAGCTCTAGATCATTTGCAAGGATTAATAAATTATGATTGCTTGAGAAGAATAATGTACATGTTACTGGAAGCCCTAAACATTTGTCGAAACAGCTGAGATGGCTCTGCTGGCATGAATGTCCTTTGAAATGTTTATCGTCCATTTCTCATCTGGAAAAGCTCATTATGCTAGACTAGCAGCACAGCATGATTAAATACAATATGGCAAGGTACCACCAAGTTACAACGTTACTTACTAAACATTTTTGAATTTCCACTTTGATTTGGAGGAGATCCTAATTTCAGATATAAAAAATCTGTCTCTTCAATCTTCGGAATTGCAGCAGCTTTGCTAAGATTTCCAACATGATGAATTTTGTTGTTCCGCCGACTACATAAACGAAATATTATATTGAGTTGAAGTTTCTTCTTGTTTATGAGGCCAAGAAAAATGGATCCGTACTAACTCGTATCTCAAGGGTACGCAATCTGCTTAAAGGAAGTCATTTTTACTGGATAACTTGTTTTTCTTATTTTAAATCACATACCCGTGGAAAGTACTCGTTTGTGAGGCGAATACCTACTAGAAGACCCTGGTTATAGAATTGTAGGCGGAGAAAGAATAGAGGTTTACATTGAAATAGCACCATCTGCATGTATTGTGGTGAAGATGTGTCAAGTTCATCTCTTTCACAGAACAGACTCACCATATGTGGGAGTTTTCTCGGTTCACAAAATCAATGAATATAAAACTGGCTTCTATCTAGTGGTGATGAATAGAGGGATAGCCGATGAGGACAAGGACTTGCAAAAGTTGAGGTTGGAAGAAGATGAAGACTTGCTTATTAGCAAAAAAACAAACACCAAGTAATTCAATTGTTTGATGATAGACTTCTTAGCAACTTGATTATTGAAACATTTAACACTGCAGAGGTATTGCAAGATTTAGATGGACGTTATCGACAGGGCCGCCAACCCTGAGATTTATGGACATTACTAGAGAAACAATGAATGCATAAGCAATTTCAAGAACCAACGGCCGCGGTTTAGAGTAAAATAAATTTTTTTAAATATATTATATTCGAATAGCTTGCCCAAAACTTGAACATGTACCGTTCTTTCATGTATTTCTTTCTTTAATCTCTCTCGCAAGATCAATTCATGCATATATACTCCTTCCTTTAGTAATATCATTGATCTATGATGAGGGATATACTAACTGTCACTTGTGTAGTTTTATGATTATGTTCAATTGTAATACAATCTTCCTTTCTGTTGTTCTCACACATCCATAATATATCTTAGCATCTGCATTCCTTCAATTCATTTTAAGATCATAAAGTTATTAACTGATCAATGCATGCAAATTCCCACCTTTTAATTTCTTAATTGAATGCTTGCAACTTCCACTTTTAATCAAAAAAAAGTGGATAATTGACCTTTGCAAATTCCCACTTTGGTCCTCAAAGTTTGAGCTTGAGTTGCACTTTCATCAAATATGGATGCCCCCAATAAAATTTCAGATGGAAGAAAGTAGATTTTCAATCAAAAAAATTGACAAGGGGGTCTAATTTTGAATGACAGTGCAATTTGGTTCAAACTTTAGGACTAAAATGTAGCAAATGAAACATTAGGTACCAAAGTGAGAATACAAGTAAAATACATGGAGGTGAAAAGGTCAATTACCCAAAAAGTGAGACCCACTTAAACAAATTCCACGAATCAACATTATCCATCAAAGCCAATGACCTTATAGCCGTTGGCATCCTCCTTATTCTTATAATAAAAAAGTCCTGGGTTTGACTCACATGACATGATTATGAAATCCTTCGTTATTCTACTCTTATTGTGGTAGTTGTTTACTACCAATTTCAATAGAAAAAGTTTCTCAAAAGCAAACACAGAGTAACACCAAGAAACTCTGTGTCCATCACAAGTAAACGGAAAATCATTGACAATTTAATGAATCAAAGCAATTGTCACCAATACATGACAGAATTCTACGGATGTACATTTTATGTGAAAGTATTCGATTTTCTCTATGCAAATGAATTTTCGGTCCGTGGTTATTGATGTTGGAAAATAGAAATACCAGTGATTAATGATTGTTTATATGAATGAGAGACATTTTAAGGAGCTTGCGTCAAATGTTTAGCTAGATGAGGGGTTAATTACTTTTGACTAACGATTCAATCCAAAATAGATCGACCCTAGTTCAAGAAAACCAAACTTAGTTTAACCAAAACAGCGGACCCCAAAACTCAAATAGTCCTTTTTATGAAGTCATTTGTCGTTTAGACTCGAGTACCATTATAATGCAAATAATCTGAATAATAATTAGGTAATTTTATTTTTTTCCCAGAATTTAGACACCATTAAGCTCTGTTAGAAGTTAACAATCACATGCAAACGTTAGAGTTCAATTTCTATATCATTTTTGGTTCATTTGAATCTAATGAAATATGATACCATTTTTTTTGGCAACTAATGAAATATATGATACCTGAAATCTCATAAGATTTTTCGTTCAAACTACTACGAAATGCACATGGATATGAGAGAGTTAAGAGTTCAAGTTCTAAAGCATGACTGATCCTAAAGATGTGTAGGCTGGGGACCGCACAAGACCCTCATTACAATTAAAGTTCTTAAAACTTAGTTAAGTACCCCAATATTTTTAACATGATAAAAGAACAAGTGACCAAAAATTATATTTATACGTCAAAATCACAACAATTTATATTTAGGTTCATTTGAATAACCAAACTTCCTTGAGCTCCTTGGTATGATAATGTTAAGCAGCTTCAATTAGTCATCAAAGTAAAAAAGCTTATTTTGTCAAGTAAACAAAATAAATAAAGATTGAGTTGAAAGAAGTAGGAAAAGTATGAAATAAGGTCAAATTATTCACAAAGGTAAACATAGTAATATGGTAAGTAGAGTATATTTAGCCTACTTTGTGTGCAAAATAGTAAGACAATTATTGTGAGGTTCAGATTGAAAGAGAAAAATGAAGTGTTAGATTAAGAGAAGGGAATATACATACATAGAGAGAAGCCTGCCACACCAAATTGTTATGCGTCCCCTCGCGCCATTTTGAACATTCAACACTCGTTCGCCATTTAGAAAGGCGTCCCTCGAATTCAAGTTTGCTATACTCGTATACTACGGAACAGTATTTTTCAATACCTGTGTGCGCTCATAGAGCATATTTTTCCTACTTTTAAGTTAGTATAGTTATGCTGGATTACCATTATACCCTTCTAGCTTCCCAGCCCCCATGACAATTTGTTAGGCTATATAAAGCATATCTTACAAGGTTAATGTCAAGATTTAACTGATATAACTTACATAAGATAGATTAATTTGCAAAGCTTCCCCACATAAAGTTACAAGTTTTACAAAATAGTCATGTGTCTGCTAACGCTAAATGAAAAATAATACCTAACCACCCTGATTTTCCTACTTGCTGCTTTATGTGATTCAATAAATTACAAACAGCGCGAGGTTAAACGAAGAGCATCATAAGCATACGCACGCACACGACAAAGTGTCAAGCTTTGCCTATGACGAGCTTCCCCTGTTGTTGAAGCTCGTAAAGCATGTGGAGTGCCTGCTGAATCGAATGAACTCTTCTTGTCGGCCCTTGGATCGCCCGTTACTTCCAAAACTCCAAACTTGGGTATCGTCAAATTTATTTTTGATACAAAACTATTGAAGCCCATCCTCTTTTCACCTCCCCCTTCGTCGAATTCAATCGCAGATCTGTCCGACCATGAATGCATACATGTAAAGTTTATAATCCACAACTTTAAATAACTAAAAGAAAATTAGTATTTGAGAGGAAAAGTAGGACTCTTAAAATAACGAGAATCGAGGTCTCTAGAGCGTACCAATCTTTATCAACCTGTTATTAGTACCAAGTGCATTGATGGGTTGTACATTTCAAGTGCTACATTTACGACTTATCAACTGGTTATTCATACAGGTACCAAACGCAACCTGTACGAAGGAGTGGTTGATAAAACCGATAAAAATAGTGCATTGATGGGTTGTAAATTTTCAGAATGAACAACTCATCAATGAATAACCAGTTGATGAAAATCGGTAAAAATATCTTTTCCCACATATGCATAGGCAATCCTTGATACCGAAAGAACCAACCACAGTTGAAAATTATAGTTCAAGATTCCAGAAAATGTATAGAAGATAAGGTTAATATGGCCTCGTCCTTCACTAACCTCGACTTATTCTCTGTTGTTTTAAATGTAGGCATTGGCCACTGCAGTCTCTTACATAGGTCATAAAGCGAGGTCCTTGGTCCACCCTTTTTCATATTAATCGATTCAAGAACTGCCTAAAATACAGAACGGAGAAAGAGACAAGTTAACAGTGAACTTTTGAATAAATAGTTAAAACAACAAATATCTTTCCCCTACTCTTAAACGCAAATTTTTACTGCCAACGGCATAGTAGCCAGTCAGCATCCTCCTTGTCCTCATAACAAGGAGGCCCCTGGGTTCGACCCACGTGGACGTGGTTTTTCAACCCTTTGTTGTGGTGGTTGTAAATCCACCCTTTGTGCTGGTGGTTGTAGCTTAAAAATAAAGTTGTGTAATGAAATCATTGCATTGTATGTATAGAAGAAATGAATGTATTCTGAAATCACTTTGTATTAAAAAACACACAATTTTTTACTTTGTCAGGTCCACTACACCCCACCAAAAAAAAAACACCACCACAATAATAATAAATAAAATGAAATGAAAAAGAAGATAAAATAAGGCTACCCATATTGCCAAGAGCATAGTGCTGCTTTGAAAAGTTGTAATGTATACTTCTAAAGTTACACATTGCTCTGGCAATAAGCATAATTGCTTTGACGATTTGTACCCCCTAAAATAAGATAAATTAATTGGGAATTGGACACGCCTCCTTGCAAAAGAATATTTTCTGAGAAAATGGCGATTAATAAATGTTTGTTAGGGGGTCCTAGTTTAACAAATGAGTTTTAAAACAAGGAGTTTGACTAAGACAAGGCAAACTGAATTGTTATTCGTATATTATGTGTTGAAAATTATAAAATTGCGATATTATTCTTTTATTTTCTCTCATTACGGTCTCTAGGCTTCACCAAATACCACCCCAACCATTGGGCCACAAGAGCCGGAGCACCATCGACAGTCCAAACATATATTTTTGATAAAAACATGGAAAGGTATTTTAGGTATTTGAAAAGCAGATGTAAGGATAATTGGAGTCACATGATGCAATGTCGTTTGGTTTAAAATAGGCCCAAATTTTGTCGATTGAAGGATTTGGTGTTCTTTTTTTGTCCTTTATTTGCATTCTTCATAAAATAAATATGTTACATGTAGTTGTAAATCTATGATACCTGGAGTGTCAGCATTAGAATCACCAACTTTTGCAGAACCATTTCTGTCAACAGGAGCTCGAGGTGGCCTTTGTTGTGCCTGAACTGTCTTTTGCCTCTTGTGAGAGGTTGGTGAATCTTCTTGACCTGTTTCGTTGCAATTATTATCCAGTTCTAAGGCAGATGGAGCGTCATGGTTGTCCGAATCTTGTCTTCTCCTCTTTGAAATTCCCCGACTCTGTGTCAATAGATAAAAATAGACAATTACGTAACAGATTAAAAAAAATAGACGTAAAGCTCGACTACACATACGTAGTCACTAAATTCTGCTCTTAAGAGATTTTAGTATATGTGGTTCGGTTATTGCTAAATTGCTAATGCCAAACCATTTCTGGCTTCTACAAAAAGGAAATAGTAAAATTAGGAACGAATTAAAAAACTTTGAGAAAGCAGTATGTAATTAAAAAAGGGAATTATGAACAATATACCCAATGATATCAAATAAATATATATATATATATAGAGAGAGAGAGAGAGAGATTCGTCACTACATCTCAAATTAAGAGTCCCACTTTGAATATTACTTTATAAGGAAAAAAAATTCAACCTAATCGATGGTCAAGAAAACAACTAATTTATTATTCTGAGATATGGTACATTGATTATGTCGAAAAAAGGAAATGTGACTTTTAATTTGAGACACTCCAAAAAGTTAAGCATGACTCTTAATTTGTGACAGAGGAAGTACAAAGGAATGAAATGCAATCATATAAATAAGCAGTGACAAACCTCAAGGTCCTTCAACAGATGAAGAGCAGCTTGCCCCTTTGCGGCTTTTTTATTCTGGCCGAATCCTTCTCCAACCAACAGGGCATCTTTTAGTTGTACCCTAAGCTCGGCATGCACAGTATCTCCCTTAGTCATACAAGTTTCTTTTATAAAATAACCGGCAGAGTCGCACAGTTCAATCAATTCTCGTAGAGGGGGAAGTTCAAGCTTATCTGGGGTCACTATTGGTGATAATATTGGTTTAAATATCCTCCAGACCTCCTCGAGATTAAGCTTGCTATCTATTAGTATTGCCCCTGCAATACTTTCCACCAAGTCCCCAAGTGCCTGTAACATATGAAATATGTGAGTGGAAACTAATGAAATAAGAGTCCGGTTTGACTTTCATATGTTTTTTGAGGATACGCTACCTTCGAACATAATCAGTGGTTAAGAATAAAACTTGTTTACTAGATTCAGATATGGTACATTGATTACGTTTGAAAACGAACCTGGACTCTTTGATTTGGAACATCTTAAGGAGCCCTGGACTCTTAATTTGGGACAAGGGGAGTAAAACGTTTTCAGATTTTCCTTCAATGTTCTATGTTGCAAATTAGGAGTCCAACTTGACATGGTACTTTTTAAGAGAATACTAATATCAACCTAATTAATAGTTGAGAAACAAAACTTGTTTGGTATCGTGAGATTCGGTGTATTGATTATGTCTGAAAAAGGAAAGTGGAATCTTAATTACAGACATCCTAAAATGGAATAGTGGACTCTTAGTTTGGGACGGAGGGAGTATATTATTAAGTTGGAAATTTGTATTTCAGATATTCCTCTATCATATATTAATAGGTTGTACTTTTTTGTTGATTAATATGATTTTGTTTCTTATAACAGAGGAAAAACAGAAAGTACTAATACGAGCCATTGCGAAAACTAAGAACTCACCTTAGGACCTTTTGAACCCTGTGGTAACTTTGTGGTACTGGAAGAACCAGAAACAAAGTCGACATACTCTTTTATTTGATTGAGAAGAAAACCAGAGCAATGCTGAAGATGGGGATGAAGATTCCGTCTCACAGCAGCATTAGCAAAACTTTCGTTATTAACTGAAGCAGAACGCAAGTCCGTCAATTCTCCGGGATCAATATCTCGGTGGCTTTCATACAAATGCAATGTAATAAGTATGTCCAGTACAGAGTCTCCAAGAAATTCAAGCCTCTGCCAAAGATTCAACGATAATTATGGGAAAGAGAAAGAAGCAATCATCGTAAACCGCTTATACAGATTAAGGGCAAAAGCTAAGCCTAAGTCCAAAAAGGACACCTTTTGAATTGTTTAGGTTTTAGTCCGTACTTTTTGGCCCAAAAAAAGTGACATTTCCAACATTGACCTTAGAAGAAAAGGGAAAGCCACAACATGCCGCTCACAAATGCGACACTTGTACACTTCTAATGCACAAAGAAGGACCGAAATTACAGTAAAAGTTCATTACTCTAGCGAGGACACAGTTAAATATAAAGATGAAAAATGAAATAAGTAAAAACAATAAAACAAATATTTTGACACTTGTTTGGCGAATAGCGCGTTGACAAGTGTGCACAATAAAATTTTATGTTTACCTTCTACAGTAGGGACTAAAACCATAAAGTAATCATTGTTGTTCCATACAACAAAAGAGAAATAAAAAATAAATAAATAAAAAAGAAGAAGAAGAGAGTAGGGACTAAAAAAGCCAAGCAATTGAGAGTAAACAATAAAAGGGCGCAATTTCAGTAAAATGGAAAAATCATAAGGAAAAAAAAAAACTAAACCAAACCTTAAATGAGAAACATTAGAAAAAAAAATCTTTTTGAAAAATATATACCTGGTAACAGTAGCCAACCCCCAGCTCTTGGTCAGACGCATGGGTTATGGCCTCAAGTAAAAGACCCCTAACAGAGAAAATATAACCAATCTTAGACTCTAGAGTCTCAATCTCTTTAACTTTAGGGGTATATATGTGGAGAGATGCAGTATTAATCGCTTCTTCTAATAATGAGGGCTCGAGTTCAGCATCAATATCAAGCCATTTCATTAACCGAAGTGCGGCAACCAATCCACCGCCCACATAATATGCACCTATTAGGGCTTCAACACAATCAGCTATGGTCTTCGAGCCCATCCACCTGTGACCCTTATCGCAGCATTTACCAACCACTACTTTTGTGTCTTCGGTTCGGAATTTGCCATCCAAAGGCACTTCTGGGGTTTCGACTTTGTGGTCACACGGAAAAAGACGTATAGATCGCTGCCCCGGTGCAGTCCATCTCCGTGGCTCAAATGCTGAGTCTCGTATGTAGCCCTGCCAATAGTTAAAGAGGTAAATCGTGGTTAATACTAGGGGTCCGTTATATTGCAAAGTTAGAATATGATTGAAAAAAAAAACTACTTTTAATCTGAATTTGGAAAAAGAGATGAGGTATTCGGTGAGATGTTCTGCATCTTTTCCTTATTTTTCATGGAAAAATTTTTCTTACCCACCTCCCAAAGAACTGGATTCTTCCTATAAATCTTTAGTACTTTTTTCAATCATTTTCCGGCTTTGTAATCAAGCGTACTCTAACACAATGTATTGGTAAATACTCCCTCCGTTTTAGCTAAGAGTCTTCTATTTGAAAGGCAAATATTGTTTGATAATATTTGAACTTCATATATACCCCTCGTTTACTAAGTCTAATTGCTGAATCGTTAGTCATGATTGTCGGATTGTCATCAAAGGTATGCTTTTTGTATATCATGATTTCCTATAGCCTACATTTTATAAACGGGATTCCAAACTTCGAACGTAATGAAAAGATCTAAGATTCATAATTTGAGGAGGACAGGGTACTTAACAACACAAGAAATAGGATGCAGTTATAGGCTCATAAAGTAGGTGCTAGACTAGAAATAGCTGACATCTTAAAAAAAAAGAGTCAAGCACTAGGACTAATAAATGAGCCAAACCGAGCCAAGCTTAGATTGTTCAAACTTGGTTCATAAAACTATCGACCTTTACAATAGGATAAGCTTGGTTTGTTAGCTCTCTTGCCGGTCTCAAAATGAGCCTATATATAGCCAAGCTTGCAAAGCCTTCTACACTTTCTTTTTTTCATTTTATAGATTCGAAGTATCATTATTTATTGAAATGAGCTCAATAGTTCAACGAGCTTCAAATTATGGTCAAGCATGGTTTGCTTATGTCACAAACCAATCTCGAACGAGCCTCTAACCACACTGACCACAAACCGAGAGCTCAAGCACTTTGGTTCGTTTACAGACCTAAGCATGAAAGTTTATGTCGCATAAATAAAGAAAAACTGATGTGAAAGAGAAGTTTTAATTTATTGCCTTCTCTATGTGATTCAATAGCTCTATTTTGAACAAAAATTTTCACTTCCAAAACTTAACATTTAGAGTACTTTAAATAAAGATTGGAATAACAAAGTCTTATCCAAGCCGTATCATTGTAGCAACTAGCAACCATGCCGTATCTAGAAGACAAAAGTTTTCAATAAGTCAACCAATTCTTATTAGGAATATCAAATAAGTATAGGACCATATGGGTGTCGCATCTGTATTTGATAAACCATTTCTGATCATTTTGTAGCGTCGGTGCTACTTAGCAAGGGCGGCGTGAAAATTTTCCTTAGTAGAGGAAAGATTTAATACCTGTAACTTGCGATCAATTCCAAGTCTATGTAGCGTCGAGTTGCAAACAGCCCACGAACGGCGGTTAGATAGTTGGCCTTCATGTTTCTTTGGATATTTAAGAAAGAGGTGGCAGCTCACAGCATACTTCAAAACCGAATCTCCAAGCAACTCCAAACGCTCCATTGAGAAACTTTCGTTACATCTTAAAGTTGTGAGAGCTTCCAGAATCTAATTCATCAAAATATATTGAAAAGATTAAAAAGAAAAATGAATTTTTATTAATCATTAGAACATAATTGTAATCAAATACTCCCTCATTCCTAAATTAAGTGTCCAGTTTGACTTTATACTTTTTCATATTAAGCTACTGTATATCAGTCTGGTGGAATTCTCTTTCACTAGTCTGTTTATCATCATGTACCTTCTTGGCGTATGTTTTTCAGTGGCAATAAAATTTTTGTTTCTTATCAAAAAGAAATAATAAGCTACAATCAATGGTTCATAACAAAACTTTTTTGCTATCGTTAGATTTGGTACTATGATTATCTGTACTAATATAGAAAGGCAACAACTCTTTCCTACTTTGGGGTAGTTATGACACCAAATTTTGAATTTCCACTTTTACCCCTTCCATCTTTTGTTTCCCCAAAAATTAAATTTTAAGCCATTAACAAGTCATAGACCCTATGACCTTTGGGTTGGAATGGCTAACTTCTTACAACTAAACCCCTAAATAATTCGTGTAATATTTTCGTTTTAAAAATAGATGATGCACGCGGCGTAAGAGAAATGTGTGCACATGCATCACGTGTGCTTCGATGTCTAGTGTCCTAAAATCAAACTCTAAATTTGGGACATCTGGAAAAGCAAACTGGACTCATAATCTGGGACGGAGGAGGTAATATTTTTTCGCCAAGTAAAAATACAAACCAAAGAGCTTGATATATGTAAGTCGCCACAATGATGACTAATCTCCTCTCGAAGCTGGCTAGCTAACATTAGCGATTCCACTCTGTGCATTAACGACGGTAGCAAGTAAAATGATCTTAGAACATCTATTCGTACTTCAATGCTGACAAGAAGTTCCGGTGGCATGCGGACGTAATTTCGTTGCTTTTCATCAGTTGCTTTATTCCCATCTTTCCTTTTCTTTCCACCCACGTTAGCTGTAGAGAAAGAAAAAACACAATAAATAAACCCCATCCATCACTTCATGATTAATAAGGCATAAGCTAAACTCTGTTTCGCTGATATAAGATGGGGGACTGATCAATTTGTAAATCCACATCGAGTCAGAATGACCAAGATTTAAACATTATGGATAACACTTCTTTCGATTTATAAACATGAATGTGTGTGACTGTGACTGTGACTGTCCAACCGTCCGTCTGTGTGTGTGTGAGAGAGAGACTTTAATGAAGGTAACAGGTCGGGTTTGGGGCAATGTTGGCCAAACCTGAACCACCTAAAAGGATGAACAATCCAAACCTGACCCAGTGGGGTTTACATGAAAAGCCCAAACCCGCCCCATTTACTATGCACAAGCCTGAACCTGATGCCATGCCAGCCCATTGTAGAATAAGATATTATAAGGGTATTTTAATTAAAACAAATATTATTATATTCGGTTCAGGTCATTAAATTCATGAAACCCAGCCCGAATCCATGCCAGATTATTATTTTAGAACCTACACCCGACCCGGTTAAGAAAAACAGGCCCCAATAAGGTCGGGGTAAAAACCCACCAAAGTGGGTCACTTTGCCATCCATCCATAACCACAAAAACTGCATATTGCTTATAATATATCTGTAGTTTTGAAAAGTGAACAAACCTTCTTTTTTAAAATCCACAAGGAGGTTGTGTGCATTATGACTTTGCTTTAACAATAACAAAGGCTGTTCCGGACGCGTTAAAACAATCCCATACCTGATTGAGAAGTAGTAATTTAGAAAATATTAAAAAATAGTTAGGTACAAACACATGCATGCACAGAAAATTCATCTGGGATTCAATTTCACCTACTTTTTGTTGAAATAGTCAGCAAAAGATGAATAAGTTGAAGGGGCCCCATCAGTGTTCCCATCAAAAGCACTTTCAGCCGATGTATCTAATTGGGCCTCAAGGATAGAATAAATTCTCCCCGTATGAATAGCCAAAACGACCATCTCTTTGAGGTTGTTTTTATGAACCGATTTATTGGCCAAGTGAATTACATCATCAGTCTCAATTGAATAGGTTCTATTAAGACTTGAATGCTCTGCACTTAACCAAGCATTTTTCTTCAAAAAGTCAACCACAGAAACACTTGACTCGATTTCCAACCAATTGATTTTCCAGGGTTCGTCAATAGGAATGTCCAGAGGTAAAAGAAAATACGAATTTGAAGGGTTCCATAACAATTCCTTTGTCTTGAGCAAAAATTCCCTTTTTCCTGATGATTTGGAACCAACAAACAATTTCCCAAACATGCCATTGAAGAACAATTCTTGGAAGCACTTTGCTTTGGCCACCTGTTTGGAAAACCAGAAGATAGAAAGAAAGGGATGAGTGATTTGGTGAGATGTTCTCCATCCTTTTTCTTATTTTCAGTGGAAAAGAATTTTTCACCCACCACCAAAGAATTTTAATGCAAAGAAAACCCAAAATGTAATAGAACATTTCACCAATTCACTCGTATCTTTTTCCAACTTGTCATAAAACATTAGTGGTGTTTTCAATCAATTTCGAACTCTTTTATCAAATTTACCCTTAAAGCATGCGGTTGATAGCAAAGTTGGAAAACAATTGATTTTCATGAGAAGTTGGGAATGGAGACGAGTCATCTCACCTCTTTTCCTTATTTTTCATGAGAAAAAATTTCTTATCCATCGCCCAAGGAACTGGATTCAATGGAATACCGAAAAAGTAATAGCAAGTCTCTCCAAATCACTCATCTCAATTTTCAACTCATAACAATTAGTTGTTTTTTCAATTGTTTTCCAACTTTGCAACCAAACACACAATTAACATACGAAGTTATGCTCGAACCTGCTCAGGATTAAGATTTAATTGCCCACATGATGAAACATTTGCTTTGACGAATTTTGATACCAAGTATAGTTCTACGTCAACATTCCCCACGTCATCTTCAAGCTTTGACTCGGTCAAAAGAACAAAGCTGGAGTAATGTAGATCAGGAATACTACAAGAAAAATCGAACTTGTAGGCATTAAAAATGGCCCCATCAAGTTTTTCTCCCCAAGTTCCAGATAATGCTCGAATACACGTTGTCCCATGTAATTCTTTCCTCTTCGTTGTTCCTACAAACAGCAGAGAAAAACAAAAGGGAAGAAGGCACCTGATTAACCCCCCAAAAAAAATATTAATTAGGTTTACCCTCTATCTATTAACTCTGTCTCCATTAAAAATAAAAATTCTTGGGCTAAAATACCCCCTTAAACCCGCCGTAATTTTCTTTTCCATTGGGAAAATTCTCTCTACCAACTGAAAGTAAACTTAAACCCAAATGTAAACAAAGTGTAGACTATGAGTTCAATTGAATATTTTAATCTTATTCTGCTGTCTAAAGAAGTTTAATTTGAGATCCAAATTTATTATTAACAGCCTGGTAAAATATCAATATATGATAAAAACTATTCAATCTAAACGTTCAAATCAAATAAAAAGCCCAAATGTTCAATTGAAGTGAAGGGGAAAAAAATTAAATCAAATGAATAATCTCAGATCTGAATCGAAGGGGTTACACCACTGTCAGATCTAAAGGTGAGGCTTTGCAACCTATTAGCCGCGGTGGATTTTTTAAGAGACAAATCTAAATGGATATCAAAGTTGAAATATATATATATATAAATAGATTAAAACCAAAACAAACCTCCCATATGAATGCAAATTATGTCAGCCACGAGTGAGGTAGCCAGGTAGATAATGGCAGCACAAGGGAAGTAGTGTTAAGGAGAGGGTAGTGAAGGCAAAATAACAGGAAACTATTCAATGGTTGTGTATAAATCTAGAAAGAGAGAGTTTACAGCAAAAAGGAAATTAGGTTTTTTCTGAATGAAGTTATGAAGGAGTCAAGAGATAGGGTAAACCCTAATTTATATGACGGCGGGCCAATATGGGGTTTTCTCAAATATCGTATTACCAGTAGGGGGGGTTATCTAGAAGACACTATATAAATATCATAAGTATCCTAATATACTCATTATCCTGTTCAGCATCAGCCCCTCCATCCCAAATTAAGAGTCCAGTTTGACTTTCATGTGTTTTTAAGGAAACACTACCTTCAACATAATCAACAGTAAGATAAAAACTTTCTTACAATCATGAAGTATGGGTACATTGACTGTGTCCTTAAAGGCAAATGGACCCTTAATTTGGTAAATCCCAAAAAGGAATAGTAGACTCTTAATTTGGAACGGAGGGATTCCAAGTCTAAATGCAACGACGCAGCGTAATCCCACATTGATCGTAGATTTTTTGTTGATTTAACAAGATTAAACATCAAAATCCATATATTTGTAGTAAAAGGGACATTGACTTACAAAGACAGTCAAAGGAATTCAAAGACCAAAAATTCTATGCATATGAATACACATACCTGCACCGGCATATAGTTCTTTGTTTTTCACGGTGGAATCGATTTCCATGGACTCTTCATTCAATGGGAGAAGATGGTCATTGAGGGCCCCCACTTCATGCAACTTCTTGCATGCTTCCAAGCAAGCAAGCTGCTTCGATAAATGTGAAGTCCTACACAGAGGACCAGTAATCATTTGAAAAGCGGCATTTGGAGGTAATGTCATTTTACACTGATACAATTCCCCAACCAATAAGTACTGAAAATTCGGCCTCGGAGAGTAGTACCTACATAGCAAAATAATTAATTAGGACTTCTCTTGACAAGAACTTGTAGCACACTTGATGTGTGTGATATATTATACTTAATAATTATTTAAACATTTTTACTTGTGTGATAGTGTTTGCTAGAGTGGTTAAGACTTGAGATGCATCTAATCTATAGAAATCTATAGTAAAAGTCATAGGTCCAAATCTTGTTTCAAAAAGTATCAAGTATTCTGAGCCAATGAAGGGTAATTTGGTAATTTCAGGTGCACACCAAAAAATAATCGCCAAAAAGACACATAGATAGAGTGCAGCATAGAAAAATATTAGAGATAATTTAGCAAATATAACAAATTCATACTTATCCCCGGGGAGTTTTCCGCAGTATCTATAAATAAGGTTGACACTAGAATCAGCAGTAACTGAAGCTCCAGTGGCTTCCACATAATACGTATCTATTTCCTTGATATGACAAGCTTTCAAAGTGCAGGCATTGGGATCCCTATTCATAGCAGTATCAGTCATAGAATACTCGCTCCGGATTATATCAAACATCTGATCCCTTTGCTTTATGTTCCCTCTGCATACATATTCATCACAAGTCAGAAAATTCAATCCAGTGTATATACCTTAAAAATGCAAGCATCAAGAACGCAAATGATAAGAAACCTTCCACGAGTAAGGGTTTGTTTGATAAAAAAATAGTTGGAAAATACTCCCTCCACCCCCTAATTAAGAGTCCGTTTTTGATTTTTTACCTTTTTTAGGAATACACTAGTTTCATCACAATCAACGGATTGAAACGAAACTTTTTTTCTGTAAGGAGTTTTGGCATGTTTATTATGTTCTGAAAAGAGAAGTGGAATCTTAATTTGGGACATCCCAAAAAGGAAAAATAGATGAGTGATTTGGGAAGATGTTATCTATATTTTTCTCTTTTCTCACGGAAAAAATTTCTCGCCCATCGCACAAAGAATTGGTTTCCATGGAAATACCAAAAAATATAATAAACCATCACTCATCTCTTTTTTCCAACTTCTCATAAATCTAGTAGTGTTTTTAGTCCTTTTTCAACTCTTTTATCAAACACACCCTAAGAAATATTTCCAAATCCATGTATTGGAAGGAAAAGATTTATCACCTTTCAAGCATGATGACATAGTGAGAGTCATTTTGACGAGCTCGCCCTCGCGATTGGACATAACTACGAACCGTCTTGGGTAGGTCAAAACGTATCACAGAAGAGCAGTTTGGTACATGAATACCCTCCTCGACTACATCAGTGGCAAATAAAAGGTTGACCTAAACATATAATGTTTAACGCATTAATTAATAGGACCGATATGTAAAAACTTACTGCAGATCGGCAAATATTTGAATATATTTTACAAATATGGAAAAAACGGAAAAACCTTTCCAGAGCGAAATGATTCCAGTGTTTCCTTTTGAACTTTCGGTGCCAGCCCGTCCACTGACGTATTGCTTCCGGTCAAATACGAAACCGTGAAATGAGATAAGGATGTTACTTTCTTCACGACTCTTTCAATAACTTTGGCTGTTATAATCCTCTCAACAAAAATGAGGCACAGCACTTGGCGAGCTCCCCTGCAACTGCCCCAAATAAAAATGAGTGAAAATTGATATTATTATAATGTAACATGTGTATAAGTCGATTAGGTAATTCTATTACCCAAATGATTGAAATATTTGAAGGAGTTTGAATAGTTTTGGTGAAATATATTTTGTAACTATCGTAGGTGAACCGTCATAGCAAACATCTAGAAGCTTCTCGTGACCTGAGGAAATTACGAGAAATAATTAGGTATCAGTGAAGAACTCATACACAAAAGGAAAACCAAATACATTCAATTGATTAACCATAATAGTTATCAACATAAAGTAAGGTTTAGAAAACTAGTCACTCCACGATATATATATATACAAAAGAAATGAAGAGCACCCAACAATGGGACTGGTGAAAGAAAAAAGGTTCTGATCACTGTCAAGTGCCAACGTAAGGGTAATAATATGCGATAATTAGCAAAAAGAAAAGGCATACAACAAATGTTGATCAAGTAGAGTACAAATAAATAAGGGCAACAACTAGTTTATGATGATTATAGTCTTGAAGAGTGGATAAAGTAAACGCATACCATGTGGCAAAGATTCACCAATAGTAGACAACACTTCCTCAAGAAATTGTTTACATTGTGAAGTACTTTTTCTAACAAAGTCAAATTCTTCCTTGGCGTTTGTAGAGTTCTCTATGCAAACTTTGACGGCCTACAAGAACAAGAAATAACAAAAGATATATTAAAAGAACCAAAAAAAAGGGGGAGAAAAGGAAAGACCAACATATATCAAATACTGATAGAATCCGCGTCTCTGCTTTTATATGACAAAAATAAGCTAGGGAATTTTAGGATAATCATCAGGGACTTAGATTATTACAAATCCAAAAAGCTTGGTCACGCCAACCAGAGAACTAATAAAAACACAAATGCATGTCCAATTTCTTCTCGTTAAATGTGCATGTTGAGGCACTTTTTTAGCATTATATTTTGTAGATTAAAGGAAAGGCACTTTTGTTGAACATACTAATTCTCATTAACAATTGTTGTTATGATACTTAGCCTCCATTTGAGGTATTTGACTTAGAAATGAAAAAATAACATAGTACAAAGACATGAATAGAAATCAATGATTCTCCCAGACTTCTTTTATATCTCCTTTCACAAATACAAAAACAAAAAAAATTACTACACTATAATCATACCTCGTAAGCACACACGAGGCCAAGGTCTTCAAGGCAATACAAAATCTTAGCATGGTCATTGGACAGCTTCTTTCGAAGTAGCTTATATTTATCATCTGTATCTTGGTAGTTACTAGGCAACGATGCTTGCAACTCGAGTAATGACGCATCGAACTGTCTCAAAAAAATTAAAAAAATACAATAAAAGCTTAAATACATTAAGATCATGATGATAGCTACGACAAGTATGTCAGGCAATGCTTCCAGAATATATACACAAAGGAAATCACTCATACTTTACAAGTATGTTAATAAATATTTTATCGTGTCTTACAAGTAAAGATGTGTAAGGGTACGGGAATATTCACCTTCGACCATGAAGCTTCTAATTTTGCTTTCAAGTCCAAATTGCAAGACGCTGTTGGGTTATAAAATTTGTATATTTCCTTAGCAGAAGGAATAAATTCTTCCAGTTCTTTCCTGTTCTCAATAGTATAAATCTGCAGAGTTGAACGGTATATATTTAGGCATCAACTTTGATAAAGTATGATATGCTCGTGATCAATGCAAAATTCACATGGAGAAAACATTTTTTTCCAAAATGTAAAACTAATAAATATTACCTGGGAATCCAACATTCCTTCAAGTTCCGATATTTGCTGCTCACAGTCCTCGATGGACGAGACACCTAATAAGCTAAGGCGCATTAAAAAACACAAATATATATTCACAAATAAAATATATCCAGCATGTAATTAATTATGTCTGTAGAAGTACAAAAAAATGCCTAATCATGTTGAAGGCATTGAATTCAATCTTTTATTAGTTTATTTTCTTTTCAAGTTTGCAAATGAAATCATACCTTTCCTAATTACAGGCGATGCCGTCATACCAAAAATCTTTGGCCTGTCTCTACCTTTGTGATAAAACTCCTTTACCAAAAGGAGACGTTAATTTGTAACATCTTTTAACAAACGCTATCTATATAAATAACCAAATATCTTTCAGGCTAAAATTGATACTTACCTGCATTATTTTTGTATAAGGATGGTTCCCAGTAGCACGGTGACATTCATCAAGTATCAATAAACATATCGTTTCAAAATTCAAGAACGCCTTCCTTAAGGCATCCAACAAAATTTGAGGAGTCATCACCAATACCTAGAAGTAAAATAAACAATTCCCATAAGCATTATAGTGACTTCAATTTTACCTTCAACGATGACACAAAAGAAAAGATTAATGATTTATCAAAGTACTTCTTCCATGTTGAAACCATTAAAAGTCAATGAACATTTATAAATTAATATCGTGCGCCTATCCATCAATGTTCTCGAATTCATATCTTTTATCAGATTTATTTAAGTACTTAGCATATTATTAAGAGGATGCAACTAACATGGTGTTCGTCAATTTCCTTTGCCCAAATCTCGGCGGTCCACTCATCGACCCCCTTGGCTCCATAGTACTCTTCAACTTTGAGCTCTGTATTACTCTTTATAACCTCATATTGCTGCATCCCATAATGATATATAGTTTAGTTTTCAACATGTGCAAATGATCTCAAAAACCACATAGGTCGACCATTAAAGAACAGAACAACCATAAAATACCCAAAAAACAAAAAATTCAAATGTTTTCCAAAGGCAAAGCCTTTATGAAACTGCTGTAGGTAAAGAGAATAATTCGTTGTGTATTATTGAGAAAGATACAACATTTATATATCAATTGATATCACTAAATTAGGAAGCTCCTCTATAAATCATAAGCCCTGTAATCGAGCTTTCCATACTAAACATCCTAATTATTTACAGTATGTAACAAAGGGCATGTTTGGTTAGGGGTAAAATAATATTCACCTTAGCGAAAAATAACAGGGTGAATATACTTTAGCAAAGTAAAAGGCACTTCTCACTAAACAAAACAACCCCGAATTGTCATTAGTAGCACACAAGTGAAAAGATAAGGGTCTGTTTGGTTCGTTCTTTGGAGCTTTCCGAGTGGAGTAACCATATTTCCAAAGCAATTATCTCTTCATCAAAGCACAGTACTGTTTTGAGAAGTTGTATTGTATGCTTCTAAGGTTGTACATTGCTCTGGCAATAAGCATAATTGCTTTGGCAATAGTGCCCACCCTCCCAAGAATCCTAAATTCCCCTTTCTCCTGGATTCCAACATTTGGTTGGTAATTCCTAGGAAAGGAGAATTCCCCCAAAACTAAGATTTCTATTTCCAAAACTAAGCCTTCTCCATTCTTAACCAAACAACGAACAGGAGCTTTTGTTGGAATCTCAAATGCCAATTCCTATCCTAAAACCTGAACCAAACGACCCATAAGCCATTTTAAAAAATAAATTACCTGGTGAACAAGGTGAACAGTAGGAGCCAAAAACAAGACCAATTTTTTCTTGGTGTTGTTGAGAAGAGAAGGAGCAATGTGCTGGATCATCATCACAGCAATCATTGTTTTCCCTGCCCCTGTATCCAAATGCGCAATTGTGTTTCGTCTCTTTGCTATTTCAAACACTTTCAACTGATACCTACATACATATATATATATATATAAACAACCATTAAAATTGGGGCAGCCATATTGCAAAGCAATATTTTTCTTTGCCAGAGCCTTGAGAAGTTGTACTATATGCTTCTAGAGTTGTGCATTGCTTTGACAATAATGTCATCCTAAAATTGATGATCCATACATTCACTTAAAATTGGGCTAGCCATATTGCAAAGCAATATTCTCTTCTTTGCGGTACTACTTGAGAAGTTGTACCGTACGCTTCTGAAGTTGTACGTTTGCTTGGGCAATAATGCCACCCTAAAATTGATGGATCCATACATTCAGGAAAATTAGAAAACACATACATGATCACATTGAGTTGAAAAACTTACTCTCTGGGCTGGAAACTGTTGTTTGGGTCATTAGGATTACGATCCAAATCCATGGAATCGATGATTTTTTCAGTAGACTTGGAATTCTTCATCATAGCATCAACGCTTCTCTTCTTCGTTGAAGAAGAAGAAATAGAAAGAGCAGAATTTGGTGTTGGTTGTGGTGATGATTCTTGTTGAATTGGGGAATGCATGTTGAAAAAGAAACAATTGTACCAAACAAAGAGTAAAACACCAAAATCGTGACTGACCAATGTGTTAGTAATTTATTTTTTCAAAGATTCCCCTCTATATATATCTAAAATCTTCTTCAAGGATGAAAAAGTGTGTGTATACACATACATATATATATATAATAAACATAGTTTTCTCTCTGTGTCTCTATCAATAAAAAGGGAATTTTGGTTAATCGAAAGAGGAGTGGGAGAAAGAGTGAGGGTTTGTGAAAGAAGAATTGGGTTTTTTAGAACTTTCTTGCTTTATTAGATTTTCTTTAAGAAGGTTTTAGAGAGAGAGAGAGAGAGACGTGGGCGTGGGCGTGGAGAGGTGGTGTACTTGTTGAGTTTAGGAGTAGGAGAGAGTTTGTGTATGACCCTGTGTCTGTGATCCACGCTCAGTTCTAGCGCGTGCTGTATACGTCCCACTGCTACATCTATACATGTAAAGAAAATGCATTTTTCAGTGAGAAATTTTACTGCATATTCTTACTAAGGGCTTGTTTGGTTCGAGTTTTAGGAATGGAATTGGCATTTTAGATGCCAGGAAACCTTTATTCCTGGTATCCTTTATTGGATTCCATTAATGCTCGTTTGGTTGGAGTTCTAGGAATGAACTCGGCAAATTAATTTTTTTAATTTTCTGGATTTTTTTTTCATTTACCGGGAAAAACATTTTTTTTTTCATTTTCTGGGGAAAAATATTTTTTTTCATTTTTAGGGATGGAAAAAAAATATTTTTTTTCACTTTCTGGGGAAAAAATAAATTTTTTAATTTTCTGGGAATTTTTTTTTTTTTCTTTTTCTGGGAAAAAATAATATTTTTCATTTTCTGGAAAAAAATAATTTTTTTCACTTTCTGGGGGAAAAATATTTTTTTTAATTTTCTGGGAAATTAATTTTTTTCCATTTTCTGGGAAAAAAATAATTTTTTTCATTTTTTGGGAAAAAATAATTTTTCTCATTTTCTGGAAAAAAAAATTTCACTTTCTGGGAAAAAAATATTTTTGAAAATTTTCTGGAATTTTTTTCATTTTCTGGAAAAAAATAATTTTTTTTCATTTTCTAAAAAAAAAAACAATTTTTGGACAAAAAAAAAGGATTCCTCAAATTGGGAATCCAAGATTCCTCCCAATTTATAAGGGAATAGATTTTGGCAAAATGGGGGAATTTAGGATTCCTAGGAATCCTAAATTCCTAGCTAAAACTCCAACCAAACAAAATAATCCTCATGGAATGGAATTTAGGATTCCAGGAATCCTCAAAAACTCCAACCAAACGAGCCCTAAGAGTATTAAATAGATTGTATAATTATTATATTTTATGAAGACGCAATCTTACATAATGTACCCGATAAAATTGTGTGGTAAAATTTATAGTTAAGTATAGCATTACTCTTATATAAAATTAAAGATACTGATAATTACACATAATTTTTTTATTGCTAAAAGTCTAACACCCCTTATTTTTTTTTCTCGTGTTAATTTATGTTTACCACCCCTCCTTTACTTGATAGTTAAAAATAAAATAACTTTAAATTAGATTTCCATAATTAATTAACCCTAACCCGCCTCTCACAAGATTTAGATTCAGAAGTAAGGGAATGATTAAATTGGAACAAGACTCAAGAGATTTATAGCCAAAGCCACCTCTATTTCTAAGTAAAAATTTGAAACCTAATTTCACATTTTTGATGAGTTATGAAACCCTAAATTATGAATTTGACAGTTTGTATGCTAATATTGTAATTTAAAGCCTAAATTACATATTTGTATATGTTATTAAAATTGGAACCCTAATTTACGTATTTGTACCCCCATTTGTGCTTATTAAAAAAGATGAATATGAAACAATAATTGGTCACACGCAAATGAGTTATAGGGCATAGTGCTCAGTTGGTACCAACTGAGCAATGATCAAATTACATTAATTTGTATATTTGGAATATGAAACACCACTTGGTCCCTCGCAAACGAGTTATAGGCCATGGTGCTCGATTGGTACAAACCGAGCATGGCTCAAATAACATTAATTTGTGTATTTGGTGTCTGGATTTGGTGTTTAGACCATCAATCAGATGTGATGGACTGAGTTAAGGTTAAAATGCTCGATTAATGTAGTACGAGTTGGAAGGCACTATCTCGGTTGGAACCAACCGAGTGTATGTAATACTGTTTTGTAAATCGTGTTTTTGTTGTCTTTTCACTATTATCACTACTGCCTAGTTAATATTTTTTTTTCCTGTTTTTGTCACACTGTTGCCCCTGCTTAATAGTATGATATTTATTTCCCTTATAATATATATATATATATATATATATGTCGGCCAATCAAAGGAAGGGCAACAAAAGAAAGGGCAGGCCTCCTCAAGAAATCAAATTATTGATTGGGAGGAACTTGTACCTAAAGCTTCCAATCGTGGCTCTCAACTTTAAGAGCTAACTATGAGGTTGGGTCAAAATTGTTCTAATATTTTTTTTGTTTATTTTGTTCAATTTTGAAAATTGTTTTAATCTTTCTTTTACTTTTTCTACTAGCAGTGTTAGGGAAAAGAGATTCCCTATGCTAGAATTTGGACTTGAGGGGATCCAGACTATGGTGTTACTTCTTTTGTTACTATGTTTTTTTGAAAACAACTTTGCTACTTTGTGTTAATGGTACTTCTTTACTATTTTATAGTGTTAAGTGGTTCTTCTTTATAATGTTACTTCTTTGTGTTATCATTAAAATACAAAAACTTACATATTTAGAACTTTAAATATATTGAAGGATTACGAGTTAACACTCTCAAGTGTTATCATTCAAATATAAAAACATACTCCCTCCGTCCCAAATTGCTGGTCCCTTTTGGTAAATCCAACTTGTTAAGGACCCAACATCATCATTACACTTTTTTCTTAATTTACATTGACTTTCTCTTTTTACCCTTTTCTTTATTCATAACTTTTACTTGAAAAGTAAAAGTACAAAAGGGCAAAATAGGTATATATTTATCTTTTATGGGAAGTGGACATTTATTTTGGTACATCTAAAAAAGGAAAGAGGGACCAGTAATTTGGGACGAAGGGAGTATATATTTACAACTTCACGGATAACAAAAAAAGTACATATTTCAAAGGATCAAGTGTTAATACTCAATTTCTCTGCTCTTAATTTCTGTATACGCCTCATTCAAATATAAAAACTCTATACACCACATTCAAATATAAAAACATGTATATTTACAACTTCACGGATAACAAAAAAATTACATATTTTAAAGGATCAAGTGTTAATACACTATTTCTCTTCTCTTAATTTCTCTATACGCCTCATCCTCCTCTTCTTCATTTTGGATCAGTAGGCGCCATAAGGCAGCCCTCATTTTACATTAACAAAT
The DNA here is from genome assembly GCA_021464415.1 of Lonicera japonica. NCBI lineage: Eukaryota > Viridiplantae > Streptophyta > Magnoliopsida > Dipsacales > Caprifoliaceae > Lonicera > Lonicera japonica. The sequence goes on from CM038469.1 coordinate 24,111,844, forward strand.
CATTATTATTTTGAACAACTCAATAAACTATATATATTTTGTATTATTATAAAAAAGACAACTCAAATCCTGCACATGCAAAAAATGTCCAAGTCTATAAATAAAATAAATAATACAATAATGCTATATAGTCTTACAACATGAATTAAGCAAGTCAAACGTTTCAATAAGCAAGTTTCAATACTGCCTTCACTCACTTGATTGCATTGAGTTGATGTTAATGATGATCAAGATGAAGGGAGGAATGCTTCAATGAGGAGAGATGATGATGCAAAGCAAAGAGATGAACGAGTGAGAGTGAGGGAAAGTTATGATTTAGGTTTAATTGAATTTTTGTTTTCATTAATTTTTATCTTAATTATGTTAGGACCCAGCTTAATTATCATTTTAAGGGGTGGTAACTTAAGGGGTATTAGTTATAAGTGGGGGGTTAATGACAGCACCCAAAATTATTAAGGAAAATAGTGATGGTAAGTAAATGATTAAATGATTTGGGGGTTCATTTACTTTTTGGCCCCTATTTATTGTTCTCTATTCCTTTTTGGCACTTAAAACTTATCGTAATTTTTATTTGGGACAATTTTTATTCAGTCAAACCATCAAATCATTAACACCCTTTATCAATTGTTATGATGTACCCAAAATCTTCATGTACAATAAAATAATCTTCACAAATCATATCTTACTCAATTCACATCTAAATGATGCAATCATTAACATATATATACCTAGAAAAATCTTGTAATATAAATTATATCTATGTCGATAATATTCAATAATAAGCACGTACTATATATGCTTCTATATTGCAGTCAAATTTGTAAAAAAATTCACGTTTTTTTGAAAAAAATTCACAAAACTTAAGGTATGATTTTTCTCTCAATTTATCTAACAAAATTTAAACAAATTTTAGGGGGTGAATCCATGTATGTCTGGTACTAAATCCTTGGTATAAGTAAAATAATATACACTTCAATGCCTCTGCAAATTTTCCCATAATCAGAAATCAAAATTAGACACCAATGTAAATTAATTTAATTTGGAACCTAAATTAGATAGAAACTCTAGTTTGCATATAAATAATACCATAATTTTGTTATGTATCATGCAGCAAAAAAAAATGCCAAACATTTACTGCCATTGAATATTTTTTTTTGACATGTTAGATGACACGTGCACGACATGAGTGCAAACTTTTAAAGAAATTATTTTAAAAAAGTATTAAATAGCCTAACGGTTGAATGTATGTTAATGCTAATATGAATTTTTGTATATTTTCAATGAATTTATATAAGATTGGTGTGAGGTATTTTTTTAATAAACCTTTAAACAAATTTAAATCTAATCATAAGAAATTAATGTAATGTATGAAGTATGTGGTCAATTAAAAAAAATAATATAATATTATACATGCATGGGTTATATGTTGATAATGCAAAATTATACATGGAGTATATATATGTGTACGAAGAAGCATGACCTAATGATGAAGGACAAGAAAAAGAAAAAAGACGAATTTAGTTAGTATGATATTACTCAAAGAGAAGTATAATACTTACACATAGATGATCTTCGACAGTGTTAAAGTTTTAGGATAAAAAGTTACTAAAATTTTTAAATAATTTTCTCCAATTTCTCAAAATTTTACAAACTAACCCAACAACCTTGGTTCTCATTAAAAACGAATAAAATCTAACAAATAATCGATGGCCTCCATATGTTAACAAATATGAAATAAAGTATAACAACATTTTCATGTAGAATTAGAATTGAAAAATGCATGATCTGAAGAAGTAACACTCCATTCTTACTCCATTAATCAACTCATTCCAAAATGCAGACCTCGTGATCACTAAATGTAATTGCAACTATTGATCAAAGTGCAATACTACCTTTTAAGTTCTTGAAAGGCTTTAAAATCTTATATATATATATATATAGTTGATGTTATTTTATTTAAAAAAAAAATTACTTCGTTTGATAATAATATAGTAAATGAAAAGCTAAAAAAAATGACTTCATTAGATTTATCTAAGAAGTTGGAAAATAAGTTAAGGTGTGTGATGAAATGTTCTCCATCTCATACTTATTATTATATGTAGATGTCATATATCTTTTATTATTTTTTGTAGAAAATTTTGCTTCCTCAATAACCAAAGAAAAATTTTCAATTGAAAATGTCACAAAGTAAGAATACATATATCACCCCATGTTAACTTATTTTCCAACTTTTCAAAAAAAAAATATTTTCTTTTATTTTCTTTTCTCACGTTGTTATGAAATGGATTCTATAAGTTAATATATTTTTTCTTAAAATGTTACGCGGGTAAAAATGCTAAGTGGGTTAATCATATCCTAGTAAAGAGTTGATCATATATTCTACTTTATAAAACCATAACCAATCTTAACCACTTTAAAGCTCTGTTACAATTTTGATGCTCATCTTTACCACTAGTGTTTTTTTTTTTTTAAAGTATATACTTACAATAAGGTACACATTCACTACTAAAGATATTTGTTAGTGCGAAAATCTAAAGTTAGTCTATTTTCGATCACACAGTCAAATGATTGAACAAATAATTAAGATAATAATGAACTGAACTGAACAAGATAGGAATATATAGAGGAAGTTCACCGGTTCACCCCTATATCATAATAGGTGTTAGTCCTCCTCTCGTGAATAGAGATAGGAGTTCGGAGTGCTTTGTATTATAATGAATATGTTCGAATTACAAGCAAATAATATTTCTCTAGCTATTCTATTCTTAGAACATCACAGTTTGAAGAACTCTAAACCACTCAAAGCTTAAATATCTTATACCAGGAGTTTTATCTTATACTTTAGAACTCTATCTTTCTGTATATCTCTCTTGAGTACTATTCTCTATAACAAGACTTACAATAAAAGCTTTATTATTTTCTTACCTTAGTTGTTGAGGGAAGTAAATGCCCCCTATATATATATGATGAGAGGGAAGTGTGTGGGAGAGCCCGTAGAGTAGGTCCAAGGCCATCTCCCATCATCACCAACTTTGATCTTGCTTATCCATTTATTCTGGTGCATTAAATGCAATTGGTGCATGTGCATTTAATGAAGTTGAGGGAGGTTCTACACCTTTCGCAGAGTCGTGCGCCTTCTCTAACATAGTGGTTTGCCAAGGAGCTCCAGAACTGGTTGGAAAGGCTCTGGCATTTGAGTTCCAAAATCTGGTGTAGGAAAATAACATTCAAGCTAAATATCCATTCTCCCTGGAGCTTTGGCTCCTGGATGGCACTCAGGCAAAGCTCTTGAGCTCTTCTTACTATGGCAGACTTAGTTGCTGATGTGGACGGCCACATGTCTTCTTGTGGTTGGCAAAGTAAATCAATATATTAATTTCCTCCATCAATGTTAAATCTCTTATTACTAAAAATATTCAACATGTAACCATCCAAATTCTCCCCCCTAAATGGCTAGTCTCAATTGTAATTTAGATTCCTTGAACTTAGATGTAAATAATTTAAAAAAAAACATTACATTATTAATATGAGTCGTTACAAAACATGTAACCAACTACTAAATCACTCATCACATTTGTTAATTACACTCATTGCGTATACAAGGGCGAGTAACCATTACTATACATTAAGCGCAACTGCACTTTGTGTTACATTTTGCTAAGCAACCAAATTACAAAATTACCCTTCCTAATAATTAGTAGTTGTAATTTATAGGATTTAAACTTGTGACTTTTTTTGCTTTAAACAACATACAACTTTATCACATTTTCCTAAAAAAATTCAAAATAACATTAAGTATCAAAAGGAAGGGAGGAATACTTCAATGATGACGACAAAGAGATGATGATGAAAAGCAAAGAGACGAACGAGTGAGTGAGGGAAAGTTTTGATTTAGGTTTAATTGAATTTTTGTTTTAATTAATTTTTATCTTAATTATGTTACGACCCTACTTAATTATCATTTTAAAGGGTGGTAACTTAAGCGGTGTTAGTTGTAAGTGGGGTGTTAGTAATAAAAAATGAGGATGTAATTATTAGCACCTAAAATTAATAAGAAACTAGAAAGAGTGATAGTAGGTAAATGATTAAAAAGACTTTTTTTTAAAGAACAAATGTCACACTCTCTTTCTATTAAAGGACACTATTTGAATTAATTAATTTAGAGAACAACTTTTTAATTAAGGGCAAAATATTATTAATCATATTATTTCAACTAATTAACTTGAATTCTAATATTACCCTTCTTAAATATAAATACAAGAAAATATATACAATTAAATTCGGAAAAAAATCAATGAAATAAATATTCAAACCAATACAAACACATATCACAAGAAATTCAAACAAGATAAACTCAAGAATTATTCAAAAAAAGTCAAATGATGTAAATGTCTCAAACTAACTAGACTTATTATGAGACTGAAGTTGCAAATATATCTTGTAACGACCCAAAATATCCACGTCGGTAGTATAATAGGTAGATCATTAGTTCATAAGTACCGACTTGGTTCCTAACTAGTAACAGGTCTTTTGGGGGTGTCTTAGTGACTCTTGCCAAAACAAAACGACATATTAAGTTATGTTCATAACTTCATATAATGTCATTATCTGCCAGACATATTATATTAAGTTATATTCTTTTAATTAATTATCTGTCAGACATATTGCGTTACATTCTTCTAATTGATTTTCTGACAGACATTGAATTATTTTTTTAAAATTTTCTGGCAGACATATTAATTACATTTTTTAAATTTTCTGGTATATATAATATAAAATAAAGATGAACATTGCATCTTATATATAATATGTCTTAAAACAAATTCGATCTTTGCAAGCCTATTCATAGTAACTTATGATTAAATAACCTCTCTTAATATTGAAAAAAAGTAAGTTAGCTCTCAAATTATACTTGTAAGGCCAAATTTTCAGATCTTCAAAGGACTTAAGAATCAAATCAACGAAAGTGTTGCAGGATGAATTCGTTTGAAAAGGTGGGGGATCATTGTCAACACTCCAAATCATGTTTCTTGCAAAAGTTCCTTTATCAAGATGAACCAATCAAAGCAACATAAAGGTAAAAGTTGAGGAGCAAGTAAGCATATAAGAATACCACATCATATTGCCTCTGGAGGCTTAAATTATGCCAACATGTGGTACAATAAGCTGATGTTAAAGAGATAAAGAGAGACCCTCTCTTCTTAAAATTTGATTTTACTTTGAGTTCTAGTCAACTTCTTGATAGAAAATTAAAAATAATACCTACAATTTGAATTTAAATTAATTACAAAAAAATTACCTTTAAACACCGTGTAAGGATAAGAACTGCAAATAGACAAAATTGTCAAATGACGTATAAAATAAAAGTAAAAAACGATTAATTAAAATAAAAAAAAAATATCCTTGATTAAAAAGTTGTCATTGAAATTAATGTCCGAAAATTATTGTCTTCTATTATAATAAAGGGTTTGATAATATCCTTTATTATTATTTTCTAATGATTAAATGACTTTGGGGTTTATTTACTTTTTGACCCCTATTTATTGATCTCTATTCTTTTTTGGCACTCAAAATTTATAATAATTTTTATTTGACACTTATTTGGACAATTTACATCCGGTCAAACGATCAAATAGTTAACACCCTTTATCAATTGTTATGATGTACCCAAAATCTTCATGTACAGTGAAGATTGAAACATTCTTCACAAAATCGATCATATCTTACTCAATTCATATCCAAATAATGTAATCAACATATGATTGGTACCAAGAATCATAATTAAATAGTAACTTTAATTTGCATATAAATAATACCATAATTTTGTTACGGATTCATGCAGCAAAAAAATGCTAAACATTAACTGCCATTGAATATTTTTTTTCTGACATGTTAGATGATCTGATTTTTGCACTTGCACGATGAGTGTGCAATGCAAATATATAGATATATATTTTAAAGAAATTGTTTTTAAAAAATATTAAATGGCCTAAAAGTTGAATGTATGTTAATACCTTTGTAAGTGCCTTTATATATATATATATATATATATATATATTTTCATGAATCTATATAAAATTGGGGTGTTACGATTATATAGATTTATTGGTGTTATGATGATGCTAATATAAATTTGATAAACTTTTAAACAAATTAAAATCTAATCTTAAGGAAATATATATAAAACTGGTGTGAGGTATTTTTTTGATAAAACTTTAAACGAATTAAAATCTAATCAATAAAGAAATATATATGGAGTATCAGTGTTAATATTAGTTTTGTTTTTATTACTAGTAATTAGAATAAGAGATTGATTTAATCCATGAAGGATATATGAAGTCAATTAAAAAGAATAATACAATATCATGCATGGGCTATATGTTGATAATGCAATATTATATCTATATGTTGTACCAAGAGTAATGAACAAATTATGAAGGGTAAGAATAAGAGGAAGAAAGCCGAGTTTGGCTAGTACCATAAAATAAACTTTATTACTCTTAAACTTTCATTTTAAGAGAATTATAATAGTTAGACGTAGATAGTGTTTGACGGTGTCAAAGTTTTAAAATGAAAAAAAAAATTAGATTTTTTAAATAATTTTCTCCAATATCTCAAAATTTTATGAACTAACCTAACAATTTTACTTCTCATCAAAAACGAACAAAAACTAACAAATAATCGATTGCCTCCATATTTTAACACATATAAAATAAAGTACATCAACATTTTCATGTAAAAGTAGAATTGAAAAATGCATGATCTCAAGAAGTAACACTCCATTCTTACTCCATTAATCAACTCATTCCAAAATGCAAACCTCGTGATCACTAAATGCAATTGCAACTATTGATCAAAGCCCAATTTCTTGTAAGGTTTGAAAATCTTATATAGTTGACGAAATTTTATTTACAAAAAAAAATTATTGATAATCACATGGAAAATGATAAGAAAAACACTTGATTTATCTAAGAAATTGAAAAATTAGTTAAGACATGTGACGCGATGCTCTCAATCTCATACTTATTTGTATGAATAGATATCTTCTGTCCTTCATTATTTTTTATAGAAAAGATTTCGTTGTTTTCTTCCACAACCACCAAAGAAAAATTTCCATTAAAAAAGTCACAAAATAAAGAAGACATTTCACTACATATTGCCACTTATTTTCCAATTTTTCAAAAAAAAAATCTAGCTATTTTTTTTTCACGTTGTTATCAAACGGGTCCTATAAATAATTATTTTTTTCTTAAGATACTACACCTGGTAAAAATGCTAAGTGCTTCAATCATATCCTGCTAAACAGTTAGTCTATGTTATTTTATAAAACCATAACCAATCTCAACACTTTAAATCTCAGTTATACTTTTGATGCTCAACTATACCACTACTTCTTCTTCTTTTTTTACTAAAAAAAAAATATATGTATATATATAGAGAGAGAGAAGGGATCCTACACGCACTAGTGCCTTTCCGTGGTGGGTGTCTAATTTTTTTTTTCTTTTCACATTAAAATTGTCTCTCTCTCACTCTCCCCAACCAACGTCTCTCTCTCAAGAAACATCACCTGCGACCAAAACCACCTCAACTAAACCCACCTCCGGTATCCAAATTGCTCCGACGGCTCTCTCTCTCTAGAAACGACGACAAGCTTTCTCTCTCTTTCCCCTCGCCGACGATGAGCTTGCTCGCTCTCTCTCCCCCATTCCGACGGTTTCCTCCCTCCCCCCGCTCTGACGACGAGCTTGCTCGTCTCCCCATTCCGACGACGCGAAGCTCACTCTCTATTTCCTCTCATTCCGACCGACATGTATGAAGATAAAAAAAATACCAAAAGAAAAACACTGGAATTGCATAAACTCGTTGAATCATCAACAAAATACCATAATTTCATTTTCATTACATTTCCCATTCCAAGAACAAAATTTGAAGCAAATTACGCCCATAATTAGCAGTAGTCAGGTTGAGGGATTCTTGGGATGTGCTTGGAAAGAGGAAGCTCCCAAGTCTTGCTTGAATGCACAAGTAAAATGTAATTGGTTTTTCCATAACTTTCAACTAGGCAGCCATGTGTATTTGTGATAGTACTAAGGCAATATTTTAGAGAAGTAAACCCAATCAAACCAAATTAAAGCCTAAACCTGCGGGATCCCATAATATTGGATTGATAATAAACAACTAATGCAGCTAATAATGATAATAAATTTATGATACTCCAACAAATGCAAAAATGGGCTTTGTTTGATGCTCTGTGGTGCTCTTATCAGATCGTTTATTTCGTTTTGGGAATGGAGAGAGAGGTCGTCGGAAGTTTTAGAGAGAGAGAGCGAGCTTCGTCGTCTAAAGTTTTAAAAAGAGAGAGACCGCTGCTGTTCGTGGGAAGTTTTAGAGAGGGAGCTTCGTCGATTTTAAAGAGAGAGAGAGAACTTCATCGATTTGAGAGAGAGCCGTCGGAGCTGTTGGAAATCGGAGGTGGGTTTTGGTGTTTGGTCTCTTAGAGAGAGTAAAGAAACTGGCTTGACCAGGCAAAGAAGAAAAAAAGCCAAACGTTTGATCCTCGATTTTCGCGCGGAACCACTAGTGCGTACAAGATATTCACTCTATACATATATATGCTTATAATAAGGTACCAATATTCACAGTTAAAAATGTTAAATATCTTATTATTAAAAATATTCAACATATAATCACCCAAGTTCTCACCCTTAATAGTTAGCCTTAGTTGTAATTTAAATTCCTTGAACCTAGATGTAAGTCAAGAATTTTTTCATTACGCTACCAACATGAGTCGTTACAAAACATATAACCAACTACTAGATCACTCATCACATTTGTTAATTACACTCGGTGCGTATACAAGGTGAGCTAGTAACCATTACTATACGTTAAGCACAACAGCATTTAGCAGTTACATTTTGCTACGCAACCAAATTACAAAATTACCCTTCCCTGATATTCAGTAGTTCTAATAGGAGTTAAACTCATGACTTTTTTGCTTTGAACAACATACAACTTTATCACATTTTCCTAAAAGTTTTCAAAAGAATATTAAGTATCAAGCATTACCACCTATAAGATTACATGCATCGAGTGTGTCACATATTCTAATATATAAATATATACATATATAGCATGTTGACAGGTAAATATTCACAAGTCGTGACAATTGGAATGACTTTGATTTAAATATTAAGGTTTGGTGTATAACAAGTTAGAAAATTATCGAAAAACAATTAATTTTTGTAAAAAATTAGAGAAGTAGTCGAATAATATGGTGAGATGATCTCTTACTTTTTACCCTTTCTCAGTCAAATAGAATTCTTTCAGTGGTATGAAAAATAAAAAAAGATTGAAAACATCTAAGCAATAGATAGAAAAAATCTCACCATAAATTTGACCCCTTCACTGCTTTCTTAACAATCACTTAACTGCAATATGAAAAAAAAAGCATGTTGCTTCTCGCAACGTGGCACCATCCTTTGGTGGTTCGTGAGTTAGAAGATATTAAAATCTTCCAACACCTGTTTCGTCCCCGTTCTTATTGTCATGAGAGTACCATAAGTAAAATAAGAAATCTAAAAGGGCTCAAAAAGATTGGTTGAGTTAGTAAAGATTCGAATACTTTGCTCGTAAGGTTCAAGTTCAAATTTGTAAGAACCGCCGTAAGCACTCATTGAGCCTCACCTAGACTTGGGAAAGCCTCCCTTCACTTAAACTTTTTGTAACCAAAAAGAAAAAAGAAATCCAAAAGGGATGGTTAAGGTATATATTTTACAAAACCTCCCCAATTAGAAGAAGTTCAACCGTCATGAAATTGTGTATCATTTCTTAATGCTAATTTTATCTGACAATCTTTATTTCGTTAGACATATACTTGTAACACGATTCGAACCATTGCTTCTAAGTAAGTTAAATGTGTTATCGGCCACTATACCACTAAGTAACTTTACTCAACTTTGTGTTCAAATTACATATACACAAATGTGTGAGTAAGGAAAGCTAGTTTGTGTCTAATTGTACAAAATGCACAATCCTTATAGTTTTACATTTGAGAAGCACAATATACCCAACTTCTCATTATTCAAATGAACTGAATAATAGCCTTATTCAAATGAGCAAGCAAGCATATGAGAATACCATAATGTATTGCCTTTGGAGGCTTAAACTATGCCAAAATGTGGTCCAATAAGCTGTTGTTAAAGAGATAAAGAGAGTCCTCTTAAAATTTGATTTTACTTTGAGTTTTAGTCAACTTCTTGATAGAAAAAGAAAAAAAATTAAAAAAATATATCTACAATTTGAATTCAAATTAATTACAAAAAATTTAACTTTAAATAACGTGTAAAGGATAAAAATTGCAAGTGAACAAAATTGTCAAATGACGCATAAAATAAAAGTAAAAACCAATTAATCAAAATTAAAAAATAAAAAATGTCCTTGATTAAAAAGTTGTTATTGAAACTAATGTCCGAAAATTATTGTCTTTCCCTTTATTATTGTCTTTCCCTTTATTATTATTTTCTAATGATTAAATAACTTTGGGGTTCATTTACTTTTTGGCACTTATTTATTGAACTCTATTCTTTTTTGGCACTCAAAATTATAATAATTTTTATTTCACACTTATTTGGACAATTTACATCTGGACAAACGATCAAATCGTTAACACCCTTTATCAATTGTTATGATGTACCCAAAATCCTCATGTACAAAAATAATATCTTACTCAATTCATATCCAAATGATTCAATTGCATATAGTTGAAAAAATCTTGTAATATTAATTATCTATATTATAAAACACCATCTTTGACCAAAATTTTCTTCAAAAAGTATAAGAATCTAATGATTAAAAATACGCATGTTATGGTGTGCATTTATTATATACCATTAGATGAGTTTTATATACGCATCAAGATGTCACATCAAAGTTAAAACACTCACACTAATAATATACACATAATAAACTCTCGCATACTAATAATTTTGTATACATTAAAAATGTCATAACTTAAAATTAAAAATTAAAAATTTAATAAAAATTTAATATTTAAAATCTACTCATCAAGATCAATTAAACAAGATCCATCATGACTATATAATTATGCAAAAAAAAATCAAGAAAAATTATTGTGTAACATTTAAAAACGTACGTTATGCATTCGTACATTATTAATCATCTCAATCTGTTATTTTTAAGACGTACGTTACATGGTTGGATTATGATTAAAAGACTCTTTAAAAAATTAAAAACAAGTCGGTCCAATCCGGAATACTTTTAGTTTTTTCAGCATGAAAATATATTGAACTTGCGTTTCAGTTGTTCACAACATTAGACTAGATTAGACAATGGACTCAAAATAGACTGATTGATTTTGTCGATTTAAATTCGTTACACGTTAATTTTTTTATTCTATTATCACATTTTTTTTATTTCACCGTGCCAAATGGCACAGGTATACCCTAGTATATATATATATATATATATATACCAATAATATTCAATAATAAGCATTACATATACTTCTATATCATTGTCAAATTTGCAGGAAAAAAAATCTTGTTTTTAGAACAAATTTCACAAAACTTAGGCACGATTTTTCTCTCAATTTATGTAACAAAATTTAACCAAATTTTATGGGGTGAATCCATGTCCGTCCAGTACCAAATCCTTGGTGTAAGTAAAACAATATACACTTCAATGCCTCTACAAATTTTCTCGTAATCCGAAATCAAAATTAAATGACAATGTAAATTAATTCTAGAACCAGAATTAGATAGTAACTTTAGTTTGCATATAAATAATACCATAATTTTGTTACGGATTCATGCAGCAAAAAAATGCTAAAAATCTACCGCCATTGAATATTTTTTCCTGACATGTTAGATGATCATATTTTTGCACATGCACGATGAGTGTGCAATGCAAATATATATAATTTTAAAGAAATTGTTTTTTAAAAGAATATTAAATGGCCTAAAAGTTGTTTTTATATTTTCAATGAATCTATATAAATTTGGGGTGTTACAATTATATATATATATATATATATATATATATTTATTGGTGTTACAACGATTCTAATTAATATAAATTTGATAAACCTTTAAACAAATTAAAATCTAATCTTGAGGAAATATATATATATATATGAGTTTTTTTATATTTTCAATGAATCTATATAAAATTGGTGTGAGGTATTTTTTTATAAAACTTTAAACAAATTAAAATCTAATCAATAAGGAGATATATTTGAGTTTTTTTTTTTATATTTTTAATGAAACTATATAAAACTGGTGTGAGGTATTTTTTTGATAAACCTTTAAATAAATTAAAATGTATGGAGTATCAGTGCTAATATTAGTTTTGTTTTTATTACTAGTAATTAGAATAAAAGGATAATACAACATCATACATGGGCTATGTTGATAATGCAATATTATACCTATATGTTCTACGAAGAGGAATGAACAAATTATGAAGGGTAAGAATAAGAGGAAGAAAGACGAGTTTGGCTAGTACCATAAAAAAAAATTTATTGCTCTTAAACTTTTATTTTAAGAGAATTATAATAGGTAGATGTAGATGGTATTTGACGGTGTCAAAATTTTAAGATAAAAAAATACTAGATTTTTTAAATAATTTTCTCCAATATCTCAAAATTTTACGAACTAACCTAACAACCTTGCTTCTCATAAAAAACAAACAAAAACTAACAAATAATAGATCGCATCGTCCGTATGCTAACAAATATGAAATAAAGTACAACAACATTTTCATGTAGAAGTAGAATTTAAAAATGCATGATCTCACGAAGTAACACTCCATCTTACTTAATTAATCAATTGATTCCAAAATACAAACCTTGTGATCACTAAATGCAATTGCAACTATTGATCAAAGCCCAATACTGTCCTTTTAAGTCTTGAAAGCCTTTAAAATCTTATATAGTTGATGAAATTTTACTTTTTAAAAAGATTAGTCCATTTGATAATAATATAAAAAATGATAAGAAAAATATTTGATTTGTCTAAGAACTTAGAAAATAAGTTGAGTTATGTGATAAGATACTTTCAATCTCATATTTATTTTTATAAGTAGATATCATCGGACTTGGCTCTCCTCCATTACACATTCCATCCAATTTTATCCAATGGAGTTTAGTTGGAGAATTAAATGAGTGAACTTTTTCACGAAACTTAGTGAAAATGATCTCTACAATGAGTAGATCATCTCCACAAAATTTCATCAAAAAATTCAAACTAAAAGTGGGTGAGATGATCTTTTAAAATTTTAATGGTCGAAAATGAACATATGTATTAAAATTTTAATACACCTACTTCTAGTTTGAATTTCTTGATGAAATTTTGTGGAGATGATCAACTCATTACAAAGATCATGTTCACCAAATTTCTTGAAAAAATTCATCCGTTTAAATCCTAACTAAACTCCATTAAACAAAATTGGATGGAAGGTATAATGGAGGAGAGCCAAGTCCAACATCCTCTATCCTTCATTATTTTTTATGAAATTTTTTTTTGTTGTTTTCTTCCTCAACCACCAAAGAAAAATTTTGCATTAAAAAAGCCACAAAGTAAAAAGATATGTCTCAACTTATTTTCTAATTTTTCAGAAAGATTTAATTATTTTTATTTTTCTTTTACATGTTATTATCAAATGGACCGTGTAAAGTTAATATTTTTTTCTTAAAACACTACAAGGAATAAAAATGCTAAATCGGTCAATCATATCCTGCTGAAAAGTTAATCTATGCTATTTTATAAAGCCATATTCAGTTGATAACAAGTTAGAAATTGATAAAAAAAAAATGTGAAAAAGTTAAAAAAGTAGTCAAATAATATGCTGAGATGATCTCTTACTTTTGCCTTTTTCAATCAAATAAAATTCTCAGTGGTACAAAAAATAAAGAAAATTTGAAAACATTTAAACACTAGAAAAAGAACATCTCATCATAAATCTGATCCCCTTCCCTGCTCTCTTAACAATCACTTAACTGCAATATGGAAAAACATTAATATACGAATCCATTTCAGAATATTCCTGGTCGTTCGATTAATTAAAATCAAAGCCAACTGTTGCTTCTCGCAACGTGGCACCATCATGGGATGGGTCGTGTGTTAGGAGATATTAAAACCTTCCAACACCTCTGTCGTCCCCATCTTTATTGTCATGATAGTACCATTAGTAAAATAAAAAATCTAAAAAGGCCTATAAGAATCGGTTAAATTAGTAAAGATTGGAATACTTCATTAATAAGGTTTAGATTTAAATTTGTAAGAACCACCGTAAATATTCATTGAGCTTTCTTGAACTGGGATCTTTTTACTTAAACTTTTTGTAACCAAGGTTTAAATCTGTAAGAACCACTATAAGCATTCATTGAGCCTCTCTTGGACTGGGATCCTTTTACTTAAATTTTTTGTAACCAAAAGAAAAAAAGAAATCCAAAAGGGATGGTTAAGGTATATATTTTACATAACCTCTCTAATTAGGAGGAGTTCAACCATCATGAAATTGTGTATCATTTCTTATTGTTAATTTTATCTGACAATCTTTATTTCCTTAGACACATGCTTGTAACACGATTCGAACCATTGCTTCTAAGCAAGTTAAATGTGTTCTCAGCCACTATACCACTGAGTAACTTTGCTCAACTTTGTGTTCAAATTACATATACACAAATGTGTGAGCAAGGAAAGCTAGTTGGTGTCTAATTGTACAAAATGCACAATCATTATAGCTTTACATTTGGGAAGTACAATATACCCAACTTCTCATTATTCAAATGAACTGAATAATAGCCATATAAATACTCACAACTTAAATAAGTACATTAAGATTCACTCGCCCCTTTGATTAAAAAGAAAAACAAATTCAGGATGCAGGGAAAATTTTCAAAAGTTCGAACACAAAGGGTGTGTATGACAAACACTTCTTTTCCCTTGAAAATACTCGAATTTCATGTTTTCCATACTTATTTCGTGTTTGATTGCATATTTTCGATGGAATCAATTTCTATGGTACAGCTTTGATCTATCCCAATTTTCTCATTTTCCATGTAATTAAAAAACCACCTCAGCCCTAGGCATGGTAAATCCATGTAATTTGTCAAACGTACCCAAAGAGAAAGATAATAATAATTAGTTTTCATATTACCAGTAATCAGCACAAGAGCAGATCCCACCCTTGAACCGACGGAAGCGATTTGCATCTCTCAACACGATTTCGCGCTGACAAACCTTCGATATATACTTGATTGCATTATGACAATCCCCACAAACTCGAAGAATCTTCATCACCCGGATCGTCATACATGAAGGAGTATTTAGCAATCCAAAAGCTATTGCAAGCTTCTCACAATGGTAATAAACAAAGCGCTCTTTTTCTTCTTACTCCACATCAAACAACACGTCATCCGTATCTGGTATATACCCATCTTCTTTTATCATTCCTATCAAATCCTCAACCTTATCATATATCATTTGAGCTTGAGGATGGGACCTATCATCTACTACAAATAGATGGACCTTGTTTTTTACATCTATCCAACTAAACCCGGGATCTTTCTTAACGTTCTTCCTCTTCATCATTTTTCTAGCATCAGCTACCTTATCCCATTGGTTGGTAGCAGCATGCATATTAGATAAAAGAACATAAGCTGATGAGTCAAACGGGTCCAAAGCCAAGAGTCGGGTCGCCACCCGTTTGCCAGTTTCTGTGTCCCCCTGAACCCTACAAGCACCTAGTAGGGCTCTGTACATCGAAGAAGAAGCTTCAAAAGGCATTGATGCAATCAGTTTTTCGGCCTCTTGAACACGTCCTGCACGACCAAGGGCATCAACGAGGCAAGAATAATGCTCAATCTCTGGTTCAATGCCGTGATCTTTGTGCATTGAGTGGAAGTATGCATAAGCTTTGGAAATTAAGCCAGAGTGACTACAGGCCGAAATAACCCCAAGGAAGGTAACTCCGTCAGGTTGAATACCAAGAAATTTCATCCTCTTGAAAAGCTTAAGAGCTTCTCCACCATGTCCGTGTTGAGCTAAACCAACCAAAATGGCATTCCACAGGGCAATGTTTTTTACATTAGTTCCCTTAAATAAGCGATATGAATCTTCAACTTCACCGCATTTAGCATACATGTCAATAAGCGAAGTACAGACAAAAGGGTCCGAGGCACAATGGGACTTGATCACATTCGCATGTATTTGCCTGCCTTGTTCCAATGCAGTTAAGCAAGATGCGGCTTTAACAAGGGTTGCAAAGGTATATTCATCAGGAAGTATACCGGACTGCCTCATCTGATGATATATTAGAAGAGCTCGGTCCTCATCTCCATTTTCAACAGATCCCGAGATCATGGTCGTCCATGCCACATCATCAGGTAGAGTGATCCCATCGAAAACCCTTTGGGCATCCAACATGTCTCCGCATTTGATATACATATCAAGGATTCCACTACTGACACACAAGTCTGAATCCACTCCTACTTTCACCACATGAGCATGAATTTGCCTCCCTTGCTCCAATCCTACCAAGCAACTACAGGCTTTAGCGACAGTGGCTAGTGTGATCTCATCTGACCTCTCTCCACTATTGTGCATCAAAGTGAAGAGTTCCAATGCTTTGTGACTATTATTGCATGTTATATAGCCAGACATCATGGCATTAAAAGACGCTAAATTAAATCTATCTTTATTTTGAAAAAGAAACTCCGCCTCTTTGGCTCTACCGTTCCTAGAATAAACATCAATAAGAGCTGTTGAAACAAAACTGTCAGTAATGATCCCAGTTTTTAATGCATGCACATGAATTTGTTCACTGAGACATAATCCCACAGAAATTGAGGAGCAAGCCCTCAATACACCCGCCAACGTAAAATGATCAGGTTTTAAGCCATCACATAGAAGGTCTTGAAATAAGGCCACTGAATCCTCCTCTAGACCACTCTGAGAACAACTTGTAATCATCGAGTTCCACGAAACTAGATCCACTTCCTCCATGTCAGTAAAAACTTTTCGTGCAGAAGTTAAGCAGCCTGCCTTTGAATACATGTTAATAAGACTGTTACCGACAATTACATTCAGATCAAAACCCGATTTCAAAGACATGCAGTGAATCTGCTGGCCCAACACTAAATTATTTATAGCCGTAACCGTAGCAAGAGCAACAACAAATGTGACACTATCGCAGCCTACATTTGACTTATTCATGTTAATGAAACATTCAATAGCAGCACAATTCTCGCCAGATTGGTGATACCTGGACAAGGTTTTATTCCACAAAACTACATGATCCGAATTTTCATCATACGAAAACAATTTAGGAGCATATGCTCGAAGTTGTTCCACATAGTTCTTCTCTTCAGCAAAATCCACCTTAGCAAACCCACTAAGAACTTTCTGCAAACTGACCGCATCGAGATGCAATCCAGCACGATAAAACTCCAAGAAAAACCAAAACGTTTCTTCATTGAAGCCCAATTGCAAATAACCCTTAAGCATTACATTCCACAACACGGCATCCCTCTCAGCTTCAGGTATGTCATTAAACAAAAACCGGGCATCCCTTATTCGTCCAAACTTGCAATAGATATTAACAAGAGCAGCAGAGACAAATAAATCGGAATCCAAACCAATCTTGGAGGCAAACCCATGAGCTGCTTCGGAAGCACAAATATAACCCGACATCAAACACAGCTTCAAGAAAGGAGCCAAAGTGAGCTTAGTAGGGGAAAAGGGAGATGAACCAAGAAAAAGGCGGAATAGGCGAAAACCCTCCCGAATATTGTTTTCAGTATCTGGGGAAGCCGCGTAGGCAGCCAGAATCGAATTCCAGGATACAAGGTCTCGGTGGGGCATTTTGTCGAACAGGTGGCGGGCGGAGGAAAGAGAACCGCATTTAGAGTACATGGCAATGAGATTATTGGTGAGGAATCGGCAGTCTTCGTTGGTGGTGGTGTGGGAAGAGGAAATGATGTGGGCGTGTGTGGATTTTCCAAGAAGCAAGTTGCCGGCGGCAATCGCAATGCGAAGGAGAGAGAAGCATTGGGAGGGTGAGGGTAATGGTGAATGAAGATGGAGGGTATTGTTATTATTGGTGGAGAAAAAATGTTTTTGAATGATGATGTGGTTGAAAAGATGGTGGTAATGGAGGACAATGGTGGTGGTGGTGCTGCGAGGCCGGAGTTTTGTGGTGGTGGTGGTGGAAGTGGGTGGGAATTTCATTTCCTTTCTTTGCTCTAATAACTGCTACATCCATTGATTTGATTTTCCCTCCAACTTTCAAACTTCCACTCTCTTTAGCTATTTCTCAGCACTGTGCCTACGACACCCTCATATTATAAACCCACCATTCGTCAAAGAGTAAGTTTGAGCCAAGATAAGTATTTTGTATGAGCTCGGGCCACATAGCTTGCTTTTATTCAGATCAAGGAGGGATTAGTCGAAATATACGCAAGTTAACCCGAACATTCTTTGAGCTGAACCAAAAAAAAAAAAAAAAAAATCTCTCATTATGAATATGTATTTTTTTGGTTTTTTTTTAAAAGGTTTGGATAAGTTTATTCTAAGCGTACCAAACCAAGTCTATCTTGATCATTTTATGAGACATAAACTCACTTCATGAAATATTTATCATAGCTCAAGTTCTTCCTTAACCAACTAAAATCTAAAAAAAATTATTATTAAACCTATAGAGCATATCTCACACGAAACGCATCCGTCCCTCTCCATGCTTTCCAACAACTTTAACGTCAACTTTTAACTTCACAACCAAACAAACTGAGTTCAAAATTCAATACAAGACAAACATTTCTCTCTTTTCACACAGTCAAAACATCTCTCTAAAATTGTTTTACTCTATATGGAGGATTTGTGAGAGAAATCCACTTTGATGATGGGGATTTGCTTGTGTTGAATCGCCTTTGTGCGAGACCTTGAGAGAGGAAAACAATTTTAGAGAGAGATGTTTTGACTGTGTCTTTGTGGAGAGAAATATTTGTACAGTCTTGAATTTTGAGTTAAACAACTTGTTTGGTTACAAAGTTAAAATTAATGTTAAAGTTGTTGGAAAACGTAGAGAGGGACGCACCAATCTCTGTGAGATATACTCTATATAAACCTAAATCTAAATGTATGAATATGCAAATATCACAACTTATCTTATATGTACAAATTCTTTTTTAACATTTAAATTGTGTTATAAAAACCACGTCAAAACTAAACTTGATCTTAGGGTGTAGGAATATCAATAATAATGCTCGCGAGAGTTGTGAAAAGGCATTTTACATTCAACCTTTCATTTTTTTCCTCGGTGAATACATAAACATTTTGTTATGGGTAATTTTTTTTTTTTTGTGACAATGTTGTGTTTTTGAAGTGCAAGTATGTAATGACAAGTGCAGACTTCACTTGTCAACCAGTACATTAATAACACATCATTTTACGATTCTTAACGTCAGCTAATACAACCTGCTGCAAGGTTGTAAATAACCACTGTGAATTCTCGACGATAGCAAAGTTCTGCTGCAACTTATAACCTCTCTACTTCGAAATCTTGACGCCAGTAAAGTTCTTTTTACGACAACCAACACACATGCGGTGAAGACTTCTAGCTTCATACACGTTATGTTATATCTACTCCATCCGCCTCTAATTAAGTCAGTTATATGTTGTGATTATATCCCAAATAAACATGCGAAAACACCCAGATCCAAATTTCCCTACAACAATATGAACACCCACATTGAAGCATTCAACTTGTAATTCTTACGGCTCATGCATACTACACACTACTTCCATCATTAGTCGCATTTTCCCTTTTAAACGGTCCTAATTTAACTAAGATGTTCAAGGTGCGTAAACCGACTCTTAATTTGGGATAGACAATTTTTTTGTACACCTTAAACATGATGAATTACTCCTATAACGAGGGCAAATCTGTAGCAGTCGAATATCGAGATGACAGTCAGTGCGTTGGTGAACTTGAGAGCTATCACTAAATGAATTCTATCAGTTACATCCTGACAAATTAAAGAAGAAAAAAATAGTGTAACCAAAAAAAAAAGGAAAAAATACAAGGGTACAAAATTACAAAAACTAAAGTCGCAACAAACCCTATTGCGATCGAGCTACCAAAACGTATTCCCCCCGTGGTCCGCTTACTCTCTTTTTAGGTTTTTTCTCCACTTTGAGCTAACTTGTATTCTTTTTTCCTGTTTTTTCTCCCCCATATACAGATACATGATTTTCTTCTTTTTCTTTTTGGTTGTTGATTTGATTCCACATGGGTTATACTATTTTGTGTCAAAACTCCTATACCTTTTCACTGACTTCAGTATATAACGACTCTGAGTAGACCGGGCTGAGGCTCAGTGAAGTCGAGGCCCTCTTCTTCAAGCAGGTAGCGCTGGACCGCAGTTGGGAGCCTGGCAGGGGTCCGTGAGCCTCTGGTGTGGTGGCCGGTTCCAACGCATATGTAAACCTGCAGCCGCTGCTCGCCTGACCTAGCCGCTGCGCTCCTTAACATAGCCAGATCACGCTTTAGGACGTGTATGGCTTCACTCACGTGCAGCCCGTGCAGATCTATTATTCTCTCCTGTCCTCTCCCATTACCACCCTGCTGCATCTGTGAACTAACTGGGTTCCTGCAAAATGGATAAGAAAAACAAAACCAAGAAAAGGAGATAATCTTGATTTTGCAGTTACCGAAATGAAAGCAAAAATTGATTACAAATTTTACTGAAATTACTGCCATTTCCCCAAATAACGTGAAAGTAGTACCAACGTGTCCGGGTAATATCAGTGGTCTAGATATCCCACCTAGAACCACCTGCAAATCAGCAAAGGAGGTGGACCACTGGGCCTACTTGATCTGATCACAACAGGAGGGACCATGGCAAGTTGCGCGTATGGTTTCTAAATAAAAACCAGCTGCAGGTTCAGGTCAGGCTCCCATTCTAGAAATACCCTTATAATGCCATATAATTACCACGGGTCAGCGCGGGCTGGACTGGTGCATATATTAAATGGTGCAGGTTTGGGTTTTCCAAAACAAACCCCACCTACGGATGGCAACATGTCGCCGTATTTTTAGGCGGTACGAGTTTGGGTTTTTGGCCAAATTCTCCCCAATCTGGACCTGTTGCCATCACTAGGTGGGATGGGTGGAGTTTTTCACTCTTTTTTACTTTGATGAGAATTATGTTTGTCAATGTTCTAATCGCGGTGAATGTCGTTGGTCAGTTAACTTTTTAAGCATTTTTTTACAAGGAAAGTTTGATTTCCTACGCACTATATTCTATTTAGAAATTAAATAAATATCGCGACCACCTAGCTCTAGACACCCTCTTGCCTGCCTGCCTTCCACCTAGCGTGTTTCTGGAAAATTTGAATTATTCAACAAATTCCTTCTATTGCAACGTGACAGCAATGAACCGTCACGACAATATGATCGATTGGCATATGATTTCAAAAACTTACATAGAAAAAGGGAAAATGGTTGTGGGGGTGGGGGGTTTTCAGGTTGTAATATTGACCAAACCAACATCTTCTTGGTTAGAGTGCAAGCTTGATTGTACGATATACTAGTTTTTTCCACACCAGCTCTGATAATAGCAGGGGTATTTTTGTAATTTTCACTTGTGTACTGTGGTCTAGTTCCATTAGTAGCCTACATTCCTAATTTTATGGCAGCTCCAATCCTCTAGCATAAAAGAACAGAGTTAGCTCCGATTTTAACTTTTTCTCATTGCTTAAGATTCCTAATGACTCTTACATGCATCATAACAAGTGTGGGAGCCCCAAAATGGCAAAAGACAACAAACAAACCTCTGACGATAAATAGATTCTTGAGCTTTGCCATGAGCTGCCTTCATGTGCATGTTGTGGAGCTGCCCTTTAACACTCAGTTCTTTAGCTAAGGCCTTGTTACCAATCAAATATGCTTGTCGTGCCTGTATTTCACATGTGCTTTAGAACAATTTATCACAAGTAGATAAATGCAAAGGCAGCAATGGTACAAAAACCTTACTACCAGAATTAAACTCAAGGCCCACAAAACTTCAGGCTGTGTTGGACATGTCTGTCGTGCCCCACACGTGTCCATGTCTGATACCGCAGCAGAACCCCGCCAACCCACTCCTCTCACCCCAAGGGAGTGGCTGCGTGTCCTAGACTCCTAGGTATTCTGATTTTAAAATATTATATCATAAGTTTGCCAGTCCATCGGGATTGATTAGGTCCAGAACTAGAGAAGTTAATGTGGACCTACAATCTTTGATTGAACAAAAGAAAGAAAATCCTTTTAAGAGAAAGGAGATCCGTGTAGTTTCTTACATTTTAAGAGAAAGGAGATACATTATCATTCAGAATTTTATTGTGTCATAACTCATGACTCACGTTAATGAATCATTACAGATTCTCACTCTCCTCAGCAACGACTTAATCTTCAAAGTCTGTACATAAATCTTCAATCAACTAAGACATACTGTTACTGCCCCCTGAGACAATGCCCTATGAGAAAACGTGCAACAAGCAAGTACCTGTTCGAAGTACACATTACGTAGGCGTGCATGGTCGCGAGCTTCTTCCCTCATCTCAGTGTACATATTTGCTGCAATATCAACGAAGCATCTATATAATAAAGGTCTATATAATACAGACAATGGTTTTTTAATACTAAAAATGTACAAGGGATAAAAGATTGGATGGTTGAGATGCAAGATATTTTTTGAATGGATGGAGATGCAGCATGCTTTTTCAAGGACATAATTCCAAGACAGCTCTTTTTAGGGTGGAGATGCATTTCTAAGGATTGGTAGTGTTTTTGGCAGGGTTACAACTAGTACATATATATATAGAGTTCTCCCACAAATATGGTGTATAAAGCAAGAAAGATTTGTCGGTTCAAGAATATTACCCACTGCTTCTCCAGTTTCAAGCCACACAGGAGCCGTACGAGACGAACCCCGACTTTGCAACCTATCACTACTGTAAACACCCCTCCCCTGCCCCCCATTATAAGAGCTAGCCAATACATGCGAACTTCTACTCGAGCCAACACTGGCATCAGCGGAAGAACCATTCCTGTCATACTTCCACATCCCGTAATCTTGAGATGCCAACTTCCTCACAGCCGAAGCAAAATCTATTGAACCTCTCGATGGAATTGAATTGCTGGATTTGAACATGAGCAAATTTTCCTTGTCCGAAGCTCGATGATAAGGACTAGCATTTGGTTGAAGATCTTCCCCAGAAAATTTTGGCATGCCATTCTGACCGTCAGATGCAGAAAGAGCGGGAAAATCCAATGCGCTAAGATTTGGAGCTGACAAGGCCTTCGAGTTCAAATTCTGATTCAAACCACCATCAACTTGAAGCTACAATCACAAAATAAAATGTATTGTGAAAGCCCCGAAATAGGAAGAAAATGAAAATAATCATTAAGGAAATTAGCAACATAATCTTCTAAGTAAATAAAACCCTCAAGCATGCTATTGCCAGTTGAATAGATAACGGTAACATGAAGTTGAAAACACACTATTAAAAAAGACCAGAAAATAACAAATAGAATGTTTCCCACATACAATCATCAATTCCTGCTCACGATGGACCGAAACAATACAAATAGTTCGTATTATACACAACAAAGTTCATTGCAATAGTTTTTCTGTCTCATTCTCCTGATCATGTTGGACGCTAACATAAGGCTAGGATCGATTACATACTTTGTTTCAAGAATAATATTTACTTTGACTCGATTTTGTCATAACATTATAATACGGCGAGCTGCTTGGAACAGTTTCTCACTCAAATTTTGCAGCTTTAATATAAACTTGAACTAGGAAGTGACTAGTTTTTTACTCTCACAATTCCCAAAATTATTTTATTTTTTTTATAAAAAAAGATTCATAATGGTATATAACAAAAAGGAAGAATACTTGAAGAATGAGAGTATGTTGGATGAGCAAATTAGGAGTCAATACTCCACGGCATAGTAGTATTCACATAGAAAAACAAGGTTTTAAATTTGTAGAAGTTAACATGTTCAAAATTAAGGGTCTTTTTGATAAAAAGTTGGAAAATGACCGGAAAAACAATTGATTTCTGCGAGATGTTGGAAATAGAGATGACTAATTTGGTGAGATATCCACCATCTTTTCCTTATCTTTCATTGAAAAATTTTCTTAGCCACCAGCCCACCACCCAAATTATTCCATTCCATGGAAAACCGAAAAAGTAATAGAACTACTAACCAAATCACTCACATCTTTTCAAACTCCTCATAGAAATCAATACTTCTCCAATCATACCCCAACCTTTTAACAAACGCACCGTAAAAAGATATAATCCCACACAACCAAAAATCAATCAGAAACAGAGAGTACCTCAAGCTGGGTAAGCATCTCCACTGTCAGATTCAAGTCAGCTCCATTGGCAACATACACCTCCGCAAGGCTTTCAGCAGCAAAACCAGGAAACTGCGACGCTAAGAACTCAATCGGGTTCATATCATTAGTTTCTACCATCTGTTGATGCTCATTTAACATATCCCCTAGGAATCCATGCCCAGAATTCCCATTGTAAGCAGCACTGGTCATAAGGTTCTCATTCTCCATTAGCGGGTTGTCCCAAGGTTTAGCATGCAAATGATGATAAACGCCCGATGATGGA
This sequence comes from Lonicera japonica, assembly GCA_021464415.1. Lineage (NCBI taxonomy): Eukaryota > Viridiplantae > Streptophyta > Magnoliopsida > Dipsacales > Caprifoliaceae > Lonicera > Lonicera japonica. The sequence continues at coordinate 24,136,539 of CM038469.1, forward strand.
TCTTCCCCATATGGTGACGAAACAGAGAATCTTGATTTATCGGCAAAGCCACCACCATTGATCCCATGGTGAGATGAAGAGAATCTCGAGGCTTCATTAACATCAGTTAACGAGAAGCTCGAAAACGGGAGGCTATTGATACCTTGAGAATCATCATCTTCTTTGAAATCAGGGGTGATATCATCAGGGAGCTGGAGACGCCAGTATTGTTGCGCCTCATCATCGGAGTTATTCGAAACAGACGACTCTGATCTATCCAATACGGTTTTTCCTAATGCTGAAAACCTTGACGACCCATCTGCAGTAGTATTATTAGTACTTCCAGAGGGTGACCTAAGAGCAAAAGGAACGAATTCTGCGGCATTTGGATTCAAACTTGTTAGCTTGCTTGTGGGACTTAGCTTTTTGTCATTCGTAGGAGGCCCTTTGTTGGACAAGTTCATTCTTATTTTTGTTTTTGTTTTTCTCTTTTAATGGGTGAGGCGAAAAGACTCTACATGAATAATTAACTTTGGGCAGAGCTATAACACAAATCCTGTAAAATAGACAAAAATTAGAGCATTGGAAATGGTTATCCTTGATTACTGCAAGTAGTATTGTCTAGCTAGAATTCAACACAATAACCTTAATAATCTCAAACAGCGATGTATCTACACAAGTATCCATATCGGTAAACACAAGTATCCATTCGACAGCAACATATTGATAACAAAATGGTTCAAAAGGCCTCCTAATACGAAAATTGAATACAATAACCAGGTTAAGTAAAGTAAGAGGCTGCAGGTACTGTAAGAAAAAGCAAACTCCACATGCTTGGAGTTGAAAAACATTTAATATTCTAATCTAATGAACCTGAATATAGTAAAAATCATCACTCCCTCTATCCAAAATTAAAGAGTTTCAGTTTCCATTTTGGGATTCAATAAAAATTCTATAACAAAAGTATCAAATCTCCAAAAAATTAAAAATTTCAGGTCTGGGCAATAGATTTAGCTAAAATTAGTGCTCCTTTGGGAGTTTTTGTTCGTCCTGGAACCCAAAATAGTAATTTCACATGGAAAATTTAAGCCTTGCCAACTTATAATTCAATCTCTTGACATAAACTATAAGAGACTCCTACTATAACTTTACCAATTTAGGATTACAGGACTCGAACAAACCAGCAAAGTAATCATCTTGCCTTTCATTTCCAGAAGTCAACACTACTGAACATGAGAAACAAAAGCTCACCTAAAACATAAAAGAAACATTATTCTGCACCAAATCTAAAGGTCAGATTTCCCAATATGACTTGTTTATGGACAAAAAGATTTGAAACCTGACTAAAAGAAACATCTTTTACAGCAAATTCAAACACTAAACTGTTCAATAAACAAAACCAGAAAAATAAGCAAAACCCAGAAAGCAAACAATTTTTTGTCCTCATCAGATTAAACCCTAAGTAGGAAAATTCAAGAACTAAAAAAAATCAAACAGGGAAACAATAACAACCCAAATAAATACACAATATTTACGTTCTTTTAAGCAATCAAAATTCCAGAGATCTTGAAAAAAAATCCAAAACCCACTCAAGATTAAGCAAGAAAAAATCAAGAAACTACAAGATCTGACAGTAGAAAGAGTAGTTTGGGTTAGGTTTTTATACCTTTGTGAAGCTATAAGATTGAAGAAGAAATCATATGAAATCGACCCATATATATAAACATACAAAGAGATAAACACACAACAAGTAAACCCACAAAGATGATTCTTTTTTTTCTTTAAGCCTTTGCTGTGAATATCTCTCAGCTTCAGACTTCTCTTTCTCTCTCTAGATTTGTTTTTCTCTTTTTTTCTTTTTCTTTGAAACCCTTTTTGTCAACCACAAGATAAAAGAAGCCCTTTGCCACTCGATTTGATGACTCTCTTTTCTCTCTCTACAGATGAATGAATATACATGTATGATAATGATGATGGATGATGATATTATTTATTTATTATCTATCAATATCCATCTATTTCAGTATCTGTAAAATTAATTGGCTGTAATTGTAATTATAAGCTACTTGTATTTACTTATTATTACCAATAACTATAATTTTATTATAGTTTAATAACTTATCCTCATTATGTATATTTCTAAAACACATTAATTTTTTGTGCTTGTGTTTGATTGTAAAGAAAAAAAAAAGTCATTGGTTCAAATTCAAAATTGCAATCTTTCATAAAATAAATTTATATAATGCTTTGTATTAAGTAATTTTTAATGCATATAGGGTAATTTTGTAATTTTAAGGATAAAATTTTACCTTATTCCTACTTTATATAATAAAATAATAATAAATTTAAAGATTGGTCTCTCAAAAAATAGTAAGTAAATAAATAATGTATACGATAGCTTTATTAAGTCTAGCCCGAGTAGACCGACATTTCGCTTGTTCGAAGCGATAAATTTTGACCCTGGTTTTAATTAAATTTGAGTCAAGATTGAATAAGTTTTTAAGATAGAATCAAATTTTAGGTTAAGCTCGAGTATCAAATAACTCAATTATAATAAGTCTAGATTGTTTAAGATATGTGAACGCATATTGTATGTAACACGCATTTGTATTTTTCAATCTGTACTATAATACGAAGAATTTATAATCATTACTGAAAAAGACTACAAAGTTTTCAAAAGTGTTTAAGAAAAACAAGGATATTATGAAATTACAAGCCTCTTTCCTCCAGTCACATAGTTGAAAGTCTCAAATCCACTTGAAAATTAATCTTCTCCCACTATTCTAGCCGGCACAAACTCATCCAAAACTTCTGATAAAATAAGGGTTGAGATTTGAGACGTTGAGTTTAAACATTAAAAGGGAATTTTACAGTGAGCCGAGTTTGAGATTGAACATATTTAAAATAATTTAAATTGAGCATGAAAATTCTCAAGTGTCACTCAAGTAGCTGATTGATAGGTCTATGCTCTATATTATATATGAGATAATCTTGCATATGAGTAAAGAAAAAGGACTTTACTATTTTTTAAATACGCTAAGGTTTTATTTGATAACGACATAAAAAATAAAAATAAAAATATTAAATTTGATAAGAAGTTAGAAAATAAATTAAAAGATATAATAAGATACTTTTCATTTTATTCTTATTTTATGAGTAGATATCTTTCATTCTTCATATTTTTTTTATAAAAAAATTTTGTTTCTCAATCACAAAAGAAAATTTCTTCATAAAAAAAGCCACAAAGTAAGAAGATATATAACCACATATTTCAACTTATTTTTTAATTTCGAACACAGGATATCCCACTAAATATATCGTCTTTCACAAAAACCTAGAACCATTAGACCAACCTCGTAGGATCTTAAAAAAACTTGCAATTCACCCCATTGATAAGATGTTTGTATTAAAACTTAAAAACTGATTTCAAGAATGATAAATTTATAACATTGCTAAAGATAAATAAGGTTATTTTTTTTATCACTAATTAATAAATTTTGAAAAAAAAAATAAAATAAAAATAACATCGGGATATACATTCGCCCAATTATGAAAAAAAGAGGAGTAGATTGTTATTAACATTTGTGTTTTTCTTTTTGTGATTATTTTAAAATATCTTGTACAATCTGTCTGATGGATCCTATTTTTTTTGTTGAAATTTGTGTAGCAAAACAATATATTAAAGTTACCTCACAATAATTCAATTTTTATTGTTGGAACCAATTTGACAAAAACTTATAATTTTATTTTATGCAAAAAAAATATTTTATAAATTACCCATGCCTTGTAACTAAAACATTTAGATATAATATATATTTCATGTTAATCATATTGTATTCACTCTGAATCAAAACATCAAATACAAATAATATTTAAAACATCTATCAATTAAATTTCACTCATTTATTAGCATTAGAGTATCCCGAGATGAGTCGATGTTAATTAATAGTTTCGATAATTCTTGTCTTTAACTAATCACAAATAAAAAGAAATTAGAAGAACAAAAATCAATAAGTTCAAAACAAAGATGTTATAAACGTGAAATTAATGTTTAACAATGGTTTGAGAGACTCAAAGATGTGTTTGATTAAGCAGTTTAAATTATTCTACAAATCCCTAAAACAAAGTGAAAGATTACTGAAAAGAATAAAATATATAACCAATGCCTATGAAGTGGAATTATCAGAATTAATATAAACGTAACTATTCAAGGAACCCTAAAATGAAATGAAGTAAATGCAGAAAAAAAAATGGAATATTGATTATGCATTCAGTTGAATTAATAAGAGCTCGTTTGGTTGTCCTTTAATTTATGAATTAAATAATTTAAAATTGATTAATTCATGAATTATCTAATTTGGGTATGGTTACAAAAATGAACTAGTATATAAAGTCATAAACTTAAGTTAATATTTAAGATATTAAACAAAAAAAATGTAAAGACATAATTGAAATTATATAACTTATAACTATCATACAAGTTCATGTGAAAAAAATCACACTACAAATATGTTTTGTAGAAATGAAAAAATTTATAATATGTTAATTTATAATAAAATAATTATAAATGATATAATTTACACTCTTAAAAGCATGAAAATATGGTTCAATTGCACACCATTAAAAAAAGGCAATAAATAAAATGAGAGAGATGGTAAATGATGGTAAGGATGCTAAGCCAAAGGCAACGATGGATTTGGAAGAGAAATTTAATTAACCGGAGCGGAAAGGACTACTAAAAATTGGTAATTTGGTAACAAATTCAAAGGTTATTTTTTTTAAAGTGGAGTGAGAAGAATAATTAAGTTGGTGCATTTAAAATCACTCTTTTTAAATTTATAATCAAATTTTCACCGCTAAACTCAAGGTACCCGCTCTCACTCAAACTCTATATTTAATTGGTCTTAAAACAAAAATCTACTACTATTAAAATCACAATTACAAAATTAGGATTATATTTTGTCTTCTGCACAAACTCATCCATCTAAAAATTTTATTAATATTAAATTAGATTTCTCTTTGTTCCAGTTAAAAATATGATATACAAATACTCACATATATAGTATTTCTCTTTTATTTGTAAAATAGGCTTGAAAACTATTAAATACTAGTTCTCCAAGAAAATTAATAAAGTAAGGAATATAATTATTCTTAACTCCTTCTAAAAGTATTATTCCTTCAACCCACGGCTTCAGGGATAAAACATTTTTTATTGCGCCAACTTTAAGTAACGGTAAAATTTCTTTGACGGCAGCACTAATTTTTTTTTCCAAGAGCATTGAATTTTACTTACTTATATTCTTAAAAAAACTAGTTTATAATTCTTTTTCTTCACTAAATTTTACATGATGCATGTTACTCGATTACACTTGCTATCAACACATGCATAAATTTTATTAAGGGGTACAAATAAGTGTGACAATTTTAAGATCTCATGGGGGTCTAGATATTGAAATTAAATGAAATTGGAGCTATATACTTTAGAGAGGTATATTCCTAGTATAATTTGTACTCACTTTGACTCAAATTGAAAATGTGGTTTGACTTTCAATTATTCTTAATGTTCTGTATACACTAATTTTGATTTAATGAACTTGTTTTATTATGAAGTTTGGTTGTTCGAGTATGCACCTAATAAGAAACTAAGATATTTTTAATTTGGGAAATTAAAAAAACAGATTTAATTTGAAACATCAAAAATAAATAAATAAATTTATAAGTATTTTATGTCCAAACCATTTTGTGATATAAATTGATTTTACAGTTAAAAGAAATAAGAAATGTTGCTTAAAGTGGAACTTTCTATTTTTACGGGGGTTAAAATAGTGTAAGTTTCTACTTTTACAAAGCTTAAAATGTTAACATTATAAAAATAAAGTGAGAGTTGGTAATTATAAAAACCGAATATTTATCCAGTTTAATAGTTGACCGAATTGTGGCTATAAATTGTCCATATGTTTTCTAAAAAACTCAGAGTATTTCCAATGATATCAAATATATTCTCTTTATAATAAAAATTAACAACATTCTTTAATAATTAAAATAAAAGATCCACTAATTATATTGGTTAAAAGATAAACTTTTTTAAATTTAGATAATCTTTCTCTCCTTCTTCTTAAAACAAAATTCAAATTAATTAATTTATGACTAAATTAATATAATGAACCCTACAAATTTAATTATTAAAAAAAAAGCTATTAGAGAGGCGTACATTACTAATTTTAACAATTTATTAAATTGATAATCAAAAGTAATTTTTTCTTAAAAAAATTTGTGCCAACAACCTTACTTCTTGTTAGCAAGCTCTTTGTTTATGTAATGAAATATTAATGCGTAAAATATACACTAATAAAATTCATTCATTTTACATTATTACATCACCTTTCTCCTTCATCAGCTTATTAAAAAAAATGTCATAATTTAAATACCTAAAAATCATAATTTAGCAAAATAAAATTGAAAGTTAAATGTCGAGATATTAACAAAAAAAATATTATTGCTGGTACAAAATTGTTATAAAAACATTTAAAAAAAATTATTGAATATTACATATAATGATATATCGAACGCGTCTCCGTTCCATTAGTCTTTTGAAATTTACATAGGAGTTTTAAAGCGATAATAGGAACACGAAGTGGAAAATTGTGTAATTTATGCGCAAAATGATTTTACACACGACTTTACGCATGAATTATAAAAAAATCATTTGAAATGCTTTTCTAAGGGCTGTTATTATTTTTATGTTTCTTACCATTATCACGGGATAGTGACAGTACTGGATGGTGAATGAGTGGAACATCTAATTTTGTTTTTTATTATTTTATGCAAACTAACTTTATATATTTATTTGCAAAGAGACATCTAGGTGGGTGTATTGAATTTATAATCTATAAGAATTTTATGAACTTTTAAAGTTCATGGATATTCAATTGAGATTTTAAAAAGTTTTTTTTAAATCATAATGTATTCAATTGAGATTTTAAAAAGTCTTTTAAAATCATAATATATTCAATTGAGATTTTAAAAAGTCTTTTAAAATTTTGATGTATTCAATTAGGATTTTAAAAAATTCATCTAAATCTTATGGTATTCAAAAGTCTAATGACTTAGTAGGATTTTAATTATTGATGAATTTTGGTGGATTGTAAAGCTTTTTTTATACATAAAAATCCATCTTGAAATCTTCTCACTTACCTAAAGATTTCAGATGGATTTCTAATTCCTTTAAGAACTTTACTCAACATTCTCTCCCCCCTTCCCCTTCCCCCTCCCCCTTTCTCTCAAAATCTAAATTTCTTATTATGTGATGAACACATTAATTTTTTATTCATCCCTATAAAGTTTTTATTCTCTCTTTTATTTATAATGTGGCTATCACGCATTAACATAATTTCAAATGATTAGACCTTTAATTATCGTTCAAATTTTTAAAAACAATTCATGTCAATTTCATTAAAAAAATACTAGTGGGGTGTGAAGTTTAATTTTGTGGGTGCATAAAATCATCTATAGTTAAAGTCAATTTACAAAAGAAAAATTCAATTCACTTATTATGTAATAACTGTTAATTTTTTACTGTAAGCGAAGGTTAGGGATATAACATTTTTTTTTGGTAATTCATTTCATGGACTAACACGGCATACATTATCACACTTTTATAATATTCCAGATAGTAATTAATCTGACCAAAATCTCAAAAACTTTAAGTACTCAATTTGGTTCAAACGTGGATTTTAAATTAATAGATATACATTAGAATAATAATGTTATAATTCTTATTCACTTTGTAATTAAAATTCTTTTATTATTTATCCTTTAATTTTTTTATTATAATAAAAAATCCTTTAATTTTTTTATTGTAATCAAAACTTTAAGTACTTAGTTTGGTTCAAACGTGAATTTTGATAATGTTACTTTAAACTCTTAATTAATTAATTTTATTGTTTGTCTTTTGTCTTTTGTCTTTTGATTTTTTATTTTTTTAATGAACTTATTAAAATCTGCAGAAATTTATAGACTTATTAAAATCTGCTGAAATCCAAAAGAATCCATGTATTAAAATCTGTCAAATTCTATAAGGATTTAAAACAATCCATAGACTTAAAAGAATCCACAGATTTTAAAAAGTTAGTTAGAATCTTTTAAAATCTGAATTGAATACACCCCCCTTAAATTATTATTATTATTATTATTATTATTATTATTATTATTATTATTATTATTATTATTATTATTATTTTATGTAAATTAACTTTTGGTATCGAGCGATTTAGACTTTCGGTGCCATTTGTATATCAGATGTGGGTGCTAAAGTTTTACATAATATTGTGTTTAGGTGTTATTTTTGATGGAATCCGTTAGTCAACATAGCCAACCATTAGATCAGTTAATTTTTAATCCAATTTATATATTTTAGCCCTAGAAAAAGATAAAACATATTGTTCTTACTTAGGGGTAAAATGGGTAAAAATTAAATGAGCTAACGGTTGATCACGTCGATTAACGGATTCCATCCAAAATAGCACCAAAACACTGATTATACAAAACTTTGGCACCTAATATCTGATACGTTGGAAAACAAATGGACCAAAAGTCTAAATCACCCTTAAATATTTATTTGCAAAAAAATCTTGTAACCAGTTCACCTATTGATTATATTCATAATAATGAGGTCACGTGTTTGATATTTATGGGAGAAGTTAATTATCAATTCTTTATTTATTAGACTCTCGTAAACACAATACGTTATTTAGGTTCGATTCTTATAGACAAAGTTATCGACCCGTTATTACTAGTGTCAGACACCTTTATTTGCCAACACGAGGGTGATTTGGAAGAGGTTTTGAAAATTCAATTGGGACTTGGTCAAAAGTCATTTCAATTTTAGCTTAAATGTTCAACATACAAAGTTAATAAAAAATATTAATACATAACTTCATCTAGAGTTAATTACGAATTTGAATACTGAGTTTATCCATGTTCCGTTTATATTAAATAATAATACTCACAAATTTAGTTCTAATTGTTTTTGGAAAAATTTACATAAAATGTCACAAAGAGAGGGCTACTGTATTGAGAAAGGGGGTGATAAAAAAAATTGAAGAAAAACCTGATCAACTCAAAAGCAAAAAAAAGGGGAAAGAAAGAATGAGTGCTTGAGAAAGCACAAAAGTATTGGTGATATTTAACTTAGGCACCACCCGCACAATTTTGAGAGATTAACTTATTATATCGAGTAAGGGTCTAATACTCGGATCTAAAGGTGCCACCCCTACATTACTATTTTGTAATATATATATATATATAACAAAGGCCAAAGCTAACCTGAGTTCGAATTCCCTCCAAAGTTCTTGGTGATGTTTAAGTTTGACACAACCTACAAAATTTTAAGAGAGGCGAACTTGCTGAATTGGGTAAAGTTCTAATACTCGAATCTATAGGTGCCACCCTTGCATTACTATTTTGTAATATATATATATATATATATATAACAAAGGCCAAAGCTAATCACTGCCAGTTTTTGCAATTTTCAGATTTTTTTTTTTTTGCTTTACAGTGTTAAAAGTTTGGGTCAGCCCAGCTAGTTTAATATTTTAGAAGCAAAGGACAAAGTTTACTAGTGGGCTATCTCATCAAAGTGACCTAATTGGGCTGTGATTGCTTTAGAAACTATTTTTTTGAGACAGTGGCACAATGCTTTAGAAACTATTTTTTTTTCCTTTGAAAATGACAAACACATTATAACTAACTTATTTTTTCTTGGGTTGTAACCCTTGAATCTGCCCATGTGGATGAGGTTATTTGGGTTTCATCCTCATAAATGATTTTGTCAACTCTTTATTAATTGTACTAGTTAGTTTGAGTGAATTCAATTTTTATAAACGAGATTATTAACTAGTTATGCCGTCTAAATGATTTGTTATTGTAAGAAAGGAATAATAAAAAAGCGTCAAATTCTACTTTCTCATAAGTCATACTCGATAGAAGTATGTTAAATTTATCAATTATTATATATGGAAAAATATGAGATAAATACTTTTAGTTTGAATTTATGTAATCCTAAATGCTGAAAATGTAAAATCTAACAAATTTAATGTGAATGTATAATAGTTGGTACCTTGTAATGAATAACAACAACATTTAAATAAAATTTTATTAAAGTTAAAATTAAGACTAAGTATTCAATTTGAATTCGGGAATGTTTTTCAACATATCAACTCTAAAGCTCTGTTTGATTGCAAAGATGGAAAAAGAAAATAAATTTAGTTAATTTGTGTGAAAAGATAGAAAATAAGGTGAGAAATATTACTCATTTTATGAGTACATATCCTCCATCCTTCAATATTTTTGGTGGAAAATTTTTACTCACCACCAAGCAAAGAAAATTTCTTCATGGAAAAGCTTAAAAATCAAGAGGATATCACCTCTATCACTCAACTTATTTTCCATCTTTTCATCGAAACTAACTCAATTTATTTTCCTTTTTCACTTTGCAATCAAACGGAGCCTAAGTTTCTTTTAGTAAACCTTACAGGCTACGGTGTTCAAAGAACAAGTGATAGAATATATAATGTGTGTTTTTTTCTTCTAATTACAACGATGAGAATTGAACCATGATTATATCCTTTCTAAACTCTATTGTCAGCGAGCACTACTACTGTTTTACAAAACTATTAACAAAGTACATAATATTTTGATATAAGAATTGCATTATACTCGCATTGAAATGTCGTACTATTTTAACATATATGGATAAGGGGACGACAATAACCTACGTACATACCTCGCTCCCTACATACTCAAATACTTGGCCAAATTAAAAAATACATATCTCGCAATACAAAATACTTTCTCACAAACTTTGATATTCAATGGAAATGAAAATACTCTTGTTATTTTATTATATCTTGTATTGGGTGATATATATTTCCGCTGCATCACAAAGTTGTAAAAAAGTATTATAAATAATTGATATTCTTATCAATGCAGGGAGCAACGAATCAAAAATTAATAAAAATACATAAATTTTCTCCGTTCTTCAAAAATTATACAAATTTTCATTAACTTTTGTGAATTAAAAAAATTAAAGTTAAAGACGGCGTTCTTCTTCTTTTCAACTCGCCCCTGTTTTACATCAGTGTCTTTCTCCTTAATTATTGTCGTTATTCCCATAATTACTACTTATATCTATGAGTATAAAACTAGAGACGTGGCAGTTCTCAAAATGTAGTTTTTCTTATTTGTTAACATGCATTCTTCATTTAAAAATGGTTGTATTCCTTTCATGTGATGTAAGTTCAAAAGTGTCCGCACTCACTTTTTATTGAAATAAACTAGTTGAGGATCTTTTAGATATTTTAAGTGCACACCACAAATGTTTTATGGTATTTGTTTATACTAGATTACCATCCACGCACTAACTTAAGCAACAGTTAAATAAGTGAGGTGTTATTTACACTCTCTAAATATATTATAAACGTTCTTTTTAAAATTTAATTAAAAATATATTTTAACATTCTTTTATTTATTACAAATATCTTCCTCTATTTCTTTATATTAGGCGAGTGCTTAGTAATACGCTACCCTCATTTGAGCTGAATTTATGTAAGTGCACTCACCTTTTATTAGGTAGGCTTTATTTAGAAAACATTACATGTGTACGTCATTGCCTCATATTAGACAAGTTCTTAGCAATAAACTCTCCCTATGTGGGTCAAGTGTATGTGAATGCACTTACCTCTCATTAGGCGGATCTTATTTGAAAAACACTATAGCACTCCATTACCTGATGTTATAAGAGTTCTTACCAACAAACTCTTTTCATGTGGGTCGAGTGTATTTGACTGCACTTACATACCTCTCAAGAGAGTGTTAATGATAATAAATTTACCATAGGTGGTATTTGTGACAAAAGGAGTGATTGTAACAAATATAAGAGACATAAATAATATTGCCCTTAAACAAAGGGTAAGTAACCTTGTGGTTAAACCTAAGGCTGGGACCGGTTCGGTTCCTAACCAAGTTTCGAAGAACCATTAACCGAACCATTAAATTATAACGGTTCGGTTCTAAGTATAAAAAAGTGAAGAATCGTTTAAGAACTGAACCGGTTCTTATAGTTCGGTTCCTCTAGTTTATTGGCCGTTAACAAAGGAAAAACTAAAATATTAACAGTTATTCGGTTCTTCTGGTTTATTGGTTAACCGTTAACAAGAGAAAAATCGAAATATTAACGGTTATTATAAAGAAATAACGGTTCTAATGGTTCTAACGGTTCGGTCCTTAACCATTGCAATAGAGCTTAGAAGGAAAAGTTCAATAACGGTTCCTTAATGGTTATTAGAAAGAAATTATATTAAGAACCGTTAACCAAACCGTTAACAAATGACAAGAACCAAATCGTTAAAAATAATTAGCAAATTTTGAAGAACCGAACCGAACCGGTTTTTATCTGTTCAGTCCGGACCGGTTCTCCGGTTCCCGGTTCTATTTTTTCAGCCCTAGTTAAACCAATTTCCATTGGGGTATGTATTATTCATTCTTTCATACTTTTCAAGAATCTCGAATTCCCTTTTCTCCTTCTTTTTTTTCTGGTTACAACGAAAAGAAAGAAAACAAAAAACAACAGATCAATCACCATGGTGATATGCAATATCTTGCATATCAACTTTCAAAAGTTCGACTAATCCATTGGACGGCATCATCACACGAATGAGTAGTTCACCTTGCGTCCTTCCTAGCCTTGAAAGGTAGTCAGCACATTTGTTTTCTTCTCGTAGCAAGCGAACAAGTTCGAGCCTCATATCTTTCATGAATTCCCTTTTCTCCTATATTCAATGTTTGGTTGTAGTTTTATAAGAGATTGTATTCTTATCATTCTACACATCGATCAACGTACTTATGTCAGATTATTTGAGTAACTTTTTTAAATCTTAATGAATCCCAATAGAATTATTATTTACAAATTTACGGGGAAGAGTATAATTGGTAAAATATTTCCTTCCTTTATACTTTCAGAATTATGAAAAACCCATCCCTCTATTTTGATTTTACTTTTATCAAAGTGGTTAAAGCTAAAGCTTTTTGGTAAATGTGGCATAATTAAAAAGCAATAGCTACCTCATTGGGCTTGCTTTTGTAACTTTCAATTTTGGGAGTTAAAGTTTCAGGTGTAATTGCTTTTGTAGTTTTCTGCTTTCCTAAAGTTTATTCATTTAATGCTTATTTGATTGTATAGATTATTTTATTTATAATTATTTAATTATAAATTAAGAAATTATAAATTCTTCATTTCAAAATAAAAATAAAAATTGTGGTGTGATTTTTTCACATAAATTTGTATAATAGTTATAAATTATGTAATTTTAAATTTTTAACTATATATTTTCATTTATTTAATATTTTAAATATTAACTTAAATTTATAATTTTATATAATAATTTCTTTTTACAACTAAATACTTTAACAACTATAAATAATTTAATCCTTAAATTAAGGTTCTCAGTTGATCTGGCAGGCTAGCTTTCCGAGTGGGTAGTACACATCTTGTTTGTACAGTACAATATATGGGCTTGTACTACATTCTATCTGTCCAATTCAACAATTTCTTTTTCTTTTATACATAAAAAAAATCTACAACCATTACTGCATTTTATCTAGCCAATTCAACATTTTTTTTATATAAAATAATAAACTCACAACACAATATTTTTTATACGAAGAATTTACGACCACCATAATAAAGAACATACAATTATTATAAAAGGAGTGAACCAATAAAATATTCGACAACTATATTTATGTGAATTAAATTTATGTTACGAAGATAAAGAGAATGCCGACAAGTTACGAAGCCGTTTGTCTTCAATTTATCGTCTTTCGGCGAGCGATTCAATTAATTTATTCAAAAGAGAAAAATTAAATTAAAGAGTGAGTTGTGTTAACTCTAAGGCTCCGTTTGATTGCAAGGTAGAAAAGAAAAATAAATTTAGTTAGTTTTGGTGAAAAGATGAAAAATAAGTTGAGTGATAGAAGTGATATCCTCTTGATTTTTAAGTTTTTCCATGAAGAAATTTTGTTTACTTGGTGGTGAGTAAAAATTTTCCACCAAAAACATTGAAGGATGAAGGATATATACTCATAAAATGAGTAACATCTCTCACCTTATTTTCTATCTTTTCACATAAACTAGCTAAATTTATTTTCCTTTTCCCTCTTTGCAATCAAACGGAGCCTAAAAGTACAATTCTAATTAGTTGGGCAACTATGATTAAATATTGAGGAGGGCAAAAACTTTATCAAGAACCTTTTTTAGTAATTTTGTGACAAATATTAACGATTTGATATACTCATATGCTTATTTGTGTTAACAATAACAATTTGGCAGGTAATTAATATACTGGTAATTATTGGCTGCCATCTGAGAATCATGTTCTTTTAGTGCAGCCATGGTCAAGAATATTTATCGTTAGATTTATTACATAAATAATGTAATCAACCGTACAAGTTTAAGTAATGGTGGAATCGAGATTTACAAGTAAAATGAACGAGAAATAAGTTACAACATATGATTATATTGACTTGCTTTTGATACTTTTACTATTTTAAGAAGTGACACTAAATTTTTACGAGTGCTAATTTTATTTTTTTATTTATTTTTTATGCAATTTAACTATTTGTAGTTCGGAAAGGTTAAAGTACCAAAATACCATGGATTTAGCATGGAAATTATTTTGATGGGGGTAAAATTGGATGGGATCATGGGGTCCCAATGATAAAACGACACGTGTTCATTTTTATCTATTTAAATTAAATGAAAAAATGAAAAAGAAATTAATTTTAAATGAAAGTGGATACGTATTGTTTTATCATTGAATACCCCATGACTCTATCCAATTTTACCCCATAAAAAATGGACTCATTTAGCATTACCCTTAACTATAAGATTTAGATAATTAAAAATAAGGGGGTAAAGTATAGTTTTTTCAATAAAATAATGTGGGCAAAAAATCTATTTTACATTTATTAAATTTAATTTTTTATCAAATTTTTTTTAATAAAAACTATCACATCGCAGAAATTAAGGTGGGCTCTATCCAAGGAAACGCATTGGATTCAATTCCTTCTGGCGATAAAAAAGAAAAAAGAAAAATTCCTCTTGCCTCCACAAAAGAAAATTAAAGAACAAGCTGTTTGATTAGAATTAACTTTAAATAGTAAACACAGATTTTAGGTTTAATTCGAATAGACTTTATTATCTAGGATAATTAGGTTTAATCCAAGACTCTTTAATATATAAAATATCTTATAGTTAGTCGTTGGCAGCTGTTTAACGAACAAAGATTAGTCGATGTGCGTGAAAGTTAATTCGAACACAAGTGGTACTAAAAAGTATCTAGATAATATATATATATATATGATATTTATTAAGAAAAAAATTATACAACCAAAATTTGTAAGATTTCAAGATTATGAGATGATTATTTTGCATATTCAAATATAGTTCTCACAAAATTTATTCTAATATGGTGTATACCATTTTAGTCCATTTTTAAAAATATCTCAGACGCGCATTTAACTGTAAATAATTATTCGTATTCAATATAATCCTCTTGCAATGCATTAATTCTATTATGGCAAACAATTGTGAATCTACCGTACATGTCCAAAAATCTAATTCCAATATAATCTCCATAAATCCTTATTTTAAAAGAGGAATATTCTTGTCTAAACAAAAGAAAAATAATTAGATCATTTATTTTCATATATATATATATATATATAATAAATATAATAACCCCTATCTAAGTTGTGCAATCATCTCTTTAAGAATAATGATCATCTATTTGGACGGTTTAAGTGAAATAATTTTTTTTATAAAATTTGGTGTAAATGATCTTTATGATGTAATTATCTTCACAAAAATTAATTTAAAATTTACTGAAATGATCGTCAAAGTTTTCAATTGCCAAAAATGTACACACACATAATATATATATATATATATCAATTTTCATTATATGCATTTCTAGATTCATTTTTTGTAATGAGATTATGTGTATAGAAGTCATTCCATTAAGGCATTGTTTGATTCAGGTATTAGAATCAGTGGGATTAATAATACCAGTATTAATAGTACTGGACTATTAATCATAGTATTAATTTAATACCAATACTCTTTTTGATTCATACAGTATTAATATTGGGATATCCTATGCTGATATTAATACCATGTTTGGTTCTGTAACTCGTATACGAGATTATATTTTGGACTAAAAAAAATTAATTTTTTTTTTAAAAAAATAATAATAATATAGTAGTAGTAGTAGTAGTAGTAGTAGTAGTAGTAGTAGTAGTGACATTTTTGAAAATATTATAGTAGTAATGGCATTTTTGAAAATATATGGTTTATTTTTCTTAATCCTGGATAAACAATACCACCTCCCCCGGTATTAAATTATACCACAAAAAGTGATATTAAGTTAGTATCGGTATTAGTAATCCTAGCACATTTGTGCGAATCAAACAACGTATTATAAAAAAAGTTGTATTAATAATCACATCCCACTTTTTAATACCCAAATCAAACGAGGCCTAAATTCATAATAAAAATTCGTTAATTATCCAGCCAAATATATTGTTTCTTCCCTTTCTTAAAGAAAAAACTGTCATCTTTAATGTAGAACTTTACATAATATATATATATACCTGAAAATTTAAGATGAAAAAGTCTTACGGTTAACATTCAACAAATTATACTATGCAAGGATGCATGTAGGGGCCACTCGTCCTCCAAAATTTTGATAATTTTTATTATTGTATTAATTTTTAGTTATAAATATTCTAAAATTATACGAATTCCCCCACCCTACAAAAAAAAAAAAAAAGAAAGAAAAATTCATTAGGGAAAGTATGTATTGCACCTCCCCACCATCTCAATGTAAATATAAAAATTAACTTACAGATGGCCCAATTTATGATATTAATATTAATTATAACAAGAAAAAATAACAATATTTGTCACTATACATCACATTTAATATCAAAATATTTAAAAGTAAACGAATGTATAAATATAATTATATTACAAAATAATAAATAATTGTATTATAAAATAATAAAAATTAATAATTTTTAATACAAAAAAGGGCTTTAATGATGAAATGGGATTGGAAATAAATTCATCTTTGTCGGAAAATATCACAAAAAAAAATTCCAAATTTCTTTAGTACGAGTGATGTATATATATTTTTGCCACCCCACTCCCCAAAAGAGAAAAAAAAAATTAAATAAAAAAAAACCCTATTAATTTACAAGTGAACACTCAAATTCTGACATAAATTTTTATTTAAATTACTCCATGCCAAAATCAAAATATATTACATCATAAATTTTTTATTTTCTTTTATCTAAAATATATTATTCGAGCACTATAAAAGATCCGTCCGAAAAAGTAGAAAAAAAGAAAAGAAAAAGTACATTCGAAAGAATAGTACACGATTGCGTACAAGGAGGCCTAAACACCTTCTACATTGAAAATTCCTCCTCATCCTCTATTTTTTTCCCAACAAAATTCCATCCATTTCTTCCCTATCATCTACCCAACAGTCATTCCAATCCAATCCAATTCATCCAAAGATGATGCACATGACCTTCTACTGGTCTCGATCCGTCACCCTCCTCTTCGATTCATGGAAAACAGACACTTGGTTCAGCTACGCTCTCACTTTGCTCGCCTGCTTCCTCTTCTCCGCCTTCTACCAGTACCTCGAGCACAAGCGCATCCGCGTCAAACTAATATCGTCTAGATCGTCAACCAGGCCGGGGTCTCCGATTAGTGTGCCTCTCCTCCAGACTAAAATCCCGGCCTCCGCGGGAGGTAAATGGAGTTTTCTGAGATTCGCTGGCGCGGTGTTGTTTTGCGTCAACGCCGCGATCGGGTACCTGCTCATGCTCGCTATCATGTCGTTCAACGGCGGAGTTTTTGTCGCGGTTGTTGTCGGCCTTGGATTCGGGTACTTGCTGTTTAGGAGCGGCGCCGATGATGAAATTGTTGAGCCTGTGATTGAAAATTCTTGCGCTTGCGCCTGAATTGTGATCGGATATATAATTGTGTTGAAATTTGATATGTGTTGTTTCATCGTTGTCATCAATTCTGGATCAATCTCATGTTTTTTTTTTTTTTCATAATTACTACAGTGTTTTTCTGTGATAGATCTGTATGTATAAATTGTATTTATTGTTCGGATGAATCAAATTGTTGTGCTTTGAAAATAGATTTTTATTTCCCTGTTTAATTGCCGTGAATTTCTATTATGATATAGTAATGGTTTGTTTAATCATGGTTCGAGCCTGAATCTCGGCCGCCTTAAAGCCTTTTTTAAAGACTGGTTCCGGCTCTAAATCTAGTAATCTACTAGATCGGAAAGATGGTGGTGCTATTATCAAAGCAAAATATAGTTGTTAGCAAATTATAATATTAGAAATATAAGGTTCGTTCGACTTTGTGAAAAGTTAAAAAAATAAGTTGAAACTTGTGACGAGATAATATTTTATTTTAAAATTTCTTTTGTAAATAAAATTACTTTTAAGAGTTGAAGAAGAATATTTTTTTTACAAAAAATAAAAAAGTATGAAAGATTTTTACTCATAATTGTATGACCATGATCAACGAATTCATAATTTTTGAAAGTAATGCTATGTTTTGATAAATGCGTTATTGTTTAGGCAATATGATTAGTCTAGAAATAAATTTATGATTTATTTTTTCTTCCTTACATGGGATTCGAACAGCAACTTCCCCCCCTCCTCTTCCCCTTTTCAGATACCGGCAAAGCACTTACCAATGCGTGAAACGTGATGGGTTCGTCTGTCTGTCCTCAGTTAATAAACCACCCAAAATAGGAAAATGGTGAGTCTGAATCTGTTATCTTCCGGATTGTGTTTTGGTTCAGCTTTTGTGCTGCTGTGTGCACCTTCAATTGTCCTTGTTTTCTTTTGTAAAATGGTAGTTTATCAGCTTCATTTATCGGATAATTATACTAGGTGTATTAATAAGTTGTATAATCCAAGAATGTATCTGGTATAAATAACTGATAGATGATACCGATAAATATAGCATTGCTCTTTTTATTTTACAATCCCAACTTAACTGAAATGACAGTATATAGTCAGAATTGAGTCAATGTTGGGTGTTCATAGCAAAATGATGAACCCATTTGTTGATAGATTTTTCATTGTTGTTTACACTACCAAAGATTGAGGTGACTTATTAATTTATATCTGAATTGTTCTTGTGAAGTACTTGATTTATATATATATATATATATATTTGAATATTAATTGAGAAAATATAATAGTCAATATTCATAAAAACACAATTTTAAAAATTTTGATTAATGATGTAATAAATCCAGGTGAATAAACTGACAAAATGTGGTGATGAATCCAAAATCTCCCTTTTCTTGTGCAGCCAAACAAGACTAGGTCACCTACCAGTTATTGCAAGCCTTCTTCCCAACCATTTCACTAACTCAAACTTGCTAAAAGTTGCGCGAGTGGGTTTAATTTAGTTATAAAAGTGTTCACTCGAATTTAAGAAATTCTAAGTTTGTCACGCCTGAAGTAGAGGAGTGAGAATATCTTTATTATTGTAGTAAAAATGAAGAAATTTATCCCTTTTTACTAAGAAAAAAAAAATTCCTTTTCATTTTCCTTTAGTTGGGTTTGGTTGGAGGTTGGTTGTTAAGCAAGAACAATTTATATAATGAATGACAAGAACCATATTCTAGATTTGTTCCCGCTCTTCAAGTTTCAACTGTTTATTGTATTAATATGGTGAATGAATAGTGATCGACTGATCGTTATGACCTGTACCGGCAGCATCTCTAACAACTAAATTAGATGAACCCAAAGAGCTAGATTCGAGGAAGACTTGTCATTGATCGAGAGAATCAGGCTCTTTTGGTAAAAACTCGCTTTCTGTTTTCGACTTGTAATAACATTCTAGACGATCTTTCAACTAGACATAATCGATTTTAATGCGTTAACCAATTCGTTTTAAACTCTATTTGAAGAGATGTAATGATAGGGTAGTGTTACACCTGGTAGTGAGTACAACTTGAAGAATAATCCTACTCTTTCCATCACATCATTTCTCACAAAATTGGGATCATCATCCTCATTTTACACAATTGGGAATTAAGTAAAGTAGAGATAGCTTCCTTTTAGGCCTCGTTTGGTTCACGGAAAGGAAATCAATTCCCTTATCTTTCCCATGGAGGTGGGAAAGTAAATTTCCTGTCAAATTTCATTTCTTGTGTTTGGTAAACCATGAAAAGTATTTAGGTAAGAGTATTATTGTTTAAAATTTGTGTAATAAATGCTTAGAAATCACAATGAGAAAATCAATCCCATGTGTTTTGGGAGAAATTATTTTACCCCCTACTTTCCCCTCTCTAGGGAAAATGTTTCCGGAATTTGTGCTTACCAAACAAATGAAATGAACGACTTTCCTTTCCTGAGCACAAAAATCCGTGAACCAAACGAGGCCTTAGAGTAACCAAATCAAATTACATGTATGTACAAGTTCCCTAGTTTTTTTAAAGCTGAACACATCAAGCCAGAATAAGACATAATGGAACATCACATAAAGAAACACAAACAGAATCTACAAATATATCTGAATCACCATCAGCTTCTGTTTGCGCAATTAAAGAAACGTTCTTCATTCATCTCTTCTAATGCAAAAGAAACTGGGTACAGTAGAAAAAACAGCAAGTATATTTCATTTCTTTACATAGCCATGATCGGTCACCAACTAATTAACCACAGGTATTTTTGCTTCTGTTGAGAGATTGATTTTACAAATAATAGCCCATCAACCGACAAAACGGCGCTATAAGAACTTCCAAAACCACATGGCATCGCCCCACCCGGCCGTGGTATTTTTGCAATTAAAAATGACCAAAAGAGGGCCAAAGAGACAGATCAAATAATGTCAGTCAGTACTACTGGATTTGGGGGAGCAATGAATTAATTGTTCCTCTTTTCTTTGGAGTTCCCTTCCCTCGAATTTCATAATAATCAAGTAAGTGCCGCAAACTATAGATTGAGACACTTTAAGCACCTCTTTCTCTTTCTTTAAGTAAGGTGGAAGACCAAAATAGAACGGCTACTGCTGCTCGTCAATTTTCAAGGACACTAGTTCACTCTCTTCTAGTTGTTGTTGGCCTCTTGTCTTTAAGTTCTTTGGCAAACATTTTCGAAGCCCTTCTGGCAACCTGGGGAAAAAACCCGAAATATAGACGCGTTAGCTACTGATAGAAGTAACAATGAGAGTGGAAATAGATTTTCAGATAAATAAGTTACACCCCCAATCTCAAATTAAGAGTCCCATTTCCTTTTTAGGACACAATCGATGTACCAACTCTTGCAATAGAAACCAAAAAAGTTGTACTGATGACTACTTGAACATTGATTAGGTTAAAATTATTCTTTTCATAAAAAGTAGAAAAGGTAAAGAGGGGGTTTAGCCTAGTGTTAAAGGCGCCCACCCAGATCCGGGAGTTCCCGGGTTCGAGGCTCATCCAGGGTAGGGAGGGATTTGTTATTTGTAATAAAAGAGAGAGATACTTAGACCTCTTTTTTTTGGGAAAAAAAACAATAGAGAAAAGAGGGGGGGCTCTTAATTTGAGATGGAGCAAGGCTATACATGTTTTCAGGATCATCAATAGAAGAACATATCCAAATATGAAGTTAATGGTAGGAAACTTGCGGAGTTGTACAAGTAAGATTGGACAAGAAGGTCACAAATTGAAGGCACACAATACTGCAAACAACTAGAATTTCTTCACATATAAACAAATTAAGCATGCTTAAACTTACAGATCCAGTCTTTCATAAATCGCCCGTCGCACTGAAGCATTAAGGCCGTAAGCAATGGAGTTAAACAGTCCCTAAAACAAGTTTAAAGAAATAATCAAAGTTAGTTAACTATGTACTAATTTATGTAATTGTGTGACATACCAATCAACTATAATAAATGAGGAATGCTAATTTCTCTTTATATAAGATGGGTTTTTATAAGGACACATCAAAAAGTACCAACAAGTTACACCAGATATAGACTAAAATGACAGTCTTTTGGATAAATCATTTTGCCCTAATTATCACCTTGAACCTCGTACGGCTACTTCATATGTGCGGAAAACCATACTACATCTATCCTAAATTAAGGCTCCGTTTGATAGCAACATGGAAAATGATAAAAAAAACAACAACTAATTTGGGTGAGAAGATGGAAAATAAGTTGAGGGATGTGGTGAGATGCTCTCCATCTCATGCTCATTTTGTGAGTATATTACATCCATCCTTAATGTTTTGCGGAAAATTTTTCTTCACCACCACCCAAAGAAATTTTTTCCATGGAAGAAGCCAAAAGGCAAGAGTTAATTTCACCACATCCCTCAACTTATTTTTCAACTTCTCACAAAAACATTTTTTCCCCCCTGCTATTTTCCATATTGTTATGAAACGGAGCCTAAGAGTCCACCAATTTCTTTTGGAACATCCCAAATTAAGAGTCTAATTTCCTACTTGGGACACAATCAACGTACAAACTCATAACATTAAACAAGTACCGCCATTAACCATTGATTGTTGAGTTTAGTAAGGTCCTTAAAAAGTATGAAACTCAACTCCAACATGGACTCTTTTGGGAGAAGGCAATAACAATTAACTTCATAAATACTTAAACTGCAGTATTATATACACTCATTGTTAGCTCAAGTTATTATTCAAATTCATTGAACTCACATATATGCAATATTCAAAAGAAAAGAAAAAAAGAGCTCACACCTCCTCATCACACTACACTACTACACTACTACAGATGCGGAATATGTGGGTTGTGACATCCATTGAAAATGAAAACAATACACGAGGGGATTACCATAAGTGCAGCCATCCCAACATCAAGAAATGAAAGCCAAAATATCTTATGGCCTGGTTCTATGAAATCATGGATGCGGTTGATCGTGCCAAAAGCCCATGATCCTATAAGAATCAGAGGATAGTAACCCCACCGGTTCAAAGCCTGTAAAAGGACAGAAAAGTAAGGCAGGACAAAGTTCAGAGGAACTTCTTTTCCCATACTACTGTTCCTTCAAAAGAGCAGTTGCCAAGATCTTGTGCTACAAGGAATATAAGAGAAAAAAGAACGCAGAAAAAAATTTACTTATATTAAATGTACATGTACTTGTGCATAACTCAATCTTTGGGTTTCTAATGGCTTCCAGCACCGAAGAAACATGCAATAAACAAAAGGGCTGTTTTTGAATTTGCCCATTATTTTTAATGTGAAACCCACCATTTTGATGTAGCGGCAAAGCCTTAAGGATTTTTAGTGTTTCACATATTTCTTGTTGAAACATAGTTTAAACAAGCAGTTTCAATTTGTTTCTTTGAGTCGGGGAACAGAATCACCACTACGGAAGGAAAATATAGCCTATAGTGACATAAATCTTATACCATTCGTCAAACTTGAAGCAATAAGAACTTAAGCTTAGAAGTTAGAGCAACGTAGAAATTGGGAAAAAAAAAGGCTTACAATGGAACTATGAATTAAAATCATTTCTCTTACAAAAGAAATCATGACCCGGGGGGGAGGGAGGCGTAGGTGGGTTTGTGTTTAAGTCAAGAATGAGGAGAAAGATGAAGGATTTGGAGGCCAAAGCACAAAAATAATAAAAGGAAGATGATACTGAAGTCAAATATTCCCATAATTCAAACATGAGAGAAAGAATCGTTTTTAGAACAAAAAGGAGTGAAAGACTCTATTACTCATGCACAATCGCTATCGTGCAAGACTAGTAAACGGCAGACCACCACCTAGCGCCTAGGAGGTGACTAATCAGCCCTACGCAGAGAGTTTTAGAAACACTAATATTTGTCTTGAACCATTGATTATGGTGAATTACTATGTCCTCCAAAAAGTGTGAAAGTCAAACATTGACCCTCTTGGGACGGATCAATAACAATAAACTTCAAAAAAAGGCCCTCCTAAGAGTCCACTATTTCCTTTTCCCTTTTGGGATGTCCCAAACTAAGAATCCAGTTTCCTTCTGGGGACATAATCAATGTACCAATCTCATAATAGTGAACAACTGTTCTTGACCATTCTTAGATGAAATTAGTGCATTTACAAAAAAAAGGTGTGGAAGTCAAATTGGACTCTTAATTTGGAATGGAAGGAGTAATTAAAATGAGTTATTGTCATCACAGTAAACAAGTTTTATCATGCAAACAGTATCATCAAAATGAATGAAGCACCTGGTACAATTACTGGTAATGGGAAAAGAGAGAAATACTCATTTATGAAGACCTACTCACACATTTGGTGTTTTGTGTTTACTGCATGAGAAATAAATGCGCATAAAGTCCTTGTATATTTGCTTTTCTAATTTAGTCAGTAAAAAAATTGACAAAAATGCCCTTACACATTTAGATTCAAAGAGTAGATTGCCCAAGCAAGACTAAAACTCTAACTAAACAACTATAAACTAAAATACGATTGCTGCGCCACAAAACACTTGTTTAGTCAAGATTTCAACGTTTAGTCATTTCCTCTTCTTTTTTTTGACAAAATCAACCCCCATCTTTAACAAATAAGCTGAACTTTCTTTTGCATTATAATAGATTAGTATTTAGTAATATATACCAATATGGAAACTAATTTTAATTAAATTATGTTTATATTTAATAATGTATTTGCAAGTTATTCTCAATATGGGGAGAGTACTGGTCTTAACCAAACATTGGCAAGGAACCTCAAATGCAAGGAAAGTAGTTTTCGGGGAATCTAAAATGCCAATTTCTTTCCTAATACTCAAACCAAACGAGCCCAAAGCTCATTTGTGATTTTTATCCTTTTCAAATAATCTTTTAAAATTAATTAGAAATGAAGAATACCCTCATGTCTGCGCGTCCATCTGGGTGGAATGACCGATCTGACATGCCCACTGCCATCTGAAACTTGAAAATCGCATCAGTATTGCCACAAACAGACCTGTAAATACTTTGACTTTCCAAAAGGTGAACTATCATATTTAGACGAAGATTTAATCTGGAAATCTAATGGAGGAAAACAAACTTGAATAACGGATACGTACACGGGCTGCGTTGTTTAGCATGCGTATCACTTGGAAGTAAGTAATGCCATTGAATATAATTGCACCCCAGAGAGGAGCGTAGAATGTTATGAAGTGAACCATCTGTAGGAACAAAGATAAATAAATTATAGTCCTGCGAAGCAAAATTAGATCAATGAAACATTAACCATACATATCCTTCCATATCCCAAACTAGATACTTTTAACATTCCCTACGTGTTAAATTGAGTATGTGGCGGTTTTACGCTGAGCACCAGAAATTGAACGTTCCTTGCTTTGTAATAAGAAAATAAAAAAAAATATTGAGAAGTAAGGCGGAGGTGACAAGACATCCACTATCAACAAAAAAGAAAGCAGAAAGAGCAAAGGGTTTTTTTAACTTTACCCCTACTTTTAATGTGAAATTAGATTTAACCCCCTATTTCCATAGAATTTGCCCCTGCATGCTGGGGAATCTCTATGTATTACGTAAAATGGGGGGTGGGGAGGTTTGCAATGTCTAATTTTTTTCTAACGTAATCCTTGAGTTAACCCCCATTTTTATGTAATTCCTTGAGATTCCCAGCATGAAGGGGAAAGTCTAACGATTTTGAAAAAAGTTCACATATAAAATGGGGGGCAAAGTCAAAAAAGCCCAAAGAGAAAAATCCCAGGGATGCAAACGACTACACAAAGGCAAGCTCCCATTCAAAAGCCAAATCACTCCAACATTTCTACTGCCTATATTTAAAGCTAAAATCTCAATCCTCAAACCGTGAAATGCATTTCATCTAAGAACATCCCTCCAACTCAAAATACAATACTTGAAAGAGCAACTTTCCTTAAAATGTTTTTGTAAGAAGCTACCAAAGAGTCATCGGGTTATTTTTCTTGTCATTCTTTCTTTTGGATGAGAGTTGGAAATTTATTTGGAAGGATGGAATTCCTTCAAAAGTCATAGTTTTGGTTTGGGTGGCTTTTAAGAGGAAGCTAAACACCTGTGATTTGCTGCAAAAAAGGAGACCTTCCAAGTGTTCGTCGCCTTATTGGTGCGTTCTTTGTAAATCAGCAGGAGAGGACTTTGACCATCTGTTCTTACACTGTTCCTTTACCTCTTTTATTTGGCATAAAGTGTTTAATGTTTTTCAAGTTAAGTTTTTCAGTTGCAATATATTTTCTGTTTCTTATCAAAAATAAAAAGAAAAAAAGAAGCTACCAAATAAGCCAAACCCTATGCTCTTTCCCAAATCCATTCTTTTTTTCCTTGTTCTTTGTCATTTCAGTTCAATCAGACCTGCCAAAATAATGTGAAATGATACATCTGCCACTATCCCATTGACTTTGATTCAGAAACGCTTAAACAAGAGAACAAACATTTTTCTTTTAATAAGATGGCGCAAAGCCTGTTGTTATAAAAGAAGGAAGAAATGCAAGAGCAGAAAAAGAAAAGCAGACAACTAACAAAATCTATAGATTGGCTTCCCAATCATATCATCCACAACTGCTCCTCTAATAGCCGGAATATCATGGTGCCACCACGTGAAATCATCATATGCAAGAGCCACATTGGAAAGAATATCTGCTGGAAAACTAGGGGAACAATATGTTCCTCCCTTTTTCTTACAAAGATCAGACAAATGTGGGAATCTGTAATCTTTAGTTTCAACAGATCACAAGTATTTAAATTCCCATGTGGCACCAACTCCAAAGAAACAAAAACTTGCACTTTCCACGCATACATATCAAGATAGTGCAAGAAAATAATGAGATGAACCTTCAAACATTGCATGAAAATAGGCCTGCAAGAGAATCCTCCCCCTCCTATTTAACATAATCTCCCAGCTAAAGATCCTAGATAAAAAAAATGGATTATTTTTTCCCGTTAATGACAACAACGATTCAAGTTATTTCTAAGGAAAGATTCCAAGAAGCTATTTTGGATGAATATAAGAAGCCGAATTTATTCTAAGACCCCTGATACAACCAACGCAAGAGATGAACCTCTAAAAGAACGACATTCAATCACTTGACCCCATTGTTTTACCCTGCCCTTATTTAGACATTCTAAAGTACCAAAGACTTTATTCAAGGGGGAATCTCCATAACCACCCACCCAAAAAAGCTTTGTTTGTCATTGAAATATTTTCCAAACCAAACCCTTTTCTTTTGATTCAGAAACAAGTATCAAAGTAACCGAACAGTCTTATTCCCCCCAACCCAAATACTGAATACTCCCATGGAAAGTCCCTCGTCCCTTGTTGGATGAATTTGTTCACATTCACCGGAAGTCTAAATAAGGAAAGAAAATGGTATGTTACTTGAAATTGTCTGGAAAAGCATATGCCCTATCCCTTTTCTTTTGATTCAGAAACAAGTATCAAAGTAACCGAACAGTCTTATTCCCCCCCAACCCAAATACTGAATACTCCCATGGAAAGTCCCTCGTCCCTTGTTGGATGAATTTGTTCACATTCACCGGAAGTCTAAATAAGGAAAGAAAATGGTATGTTACTTGAAATTGTCTGGAAAAGCATATGCCCTATCCCATAGACAAAAAGTATCTTTTTCAATCATCCAACCATTTATTTGATTTTTATCTAACGCTGGATCTCAAAATTAACTAGAATTTAGGTTTCCTCAAAGAGGTACACCCAGACAACTTTGAAACCTAGGTACAAAAGATATCTGCTAGAATGAGATCAAGGCTTCTTCAGATCATTGCTATTAATCTGTGTTTGGTATGTTATCAATCTCAAAATATTATTTGTCTTTTCAAAAACAGAATAGCTTCAAAGGCCAAATTTTACATATTCACCTTCCAAAAATAATCCCACTAAAGATGCAAATACAAAAACATGCAAAACCACCATGTCTTCAAAACATAGATATTGCCTCCTCCTCCTTCTTCAATTTTTTTTTTATTATTTATATATAGCATAAGCAGAAACAATTCTATATAAAATAATAGAAACTTAAAAACATGTTAGTGGACCAGCAGTCCACCAAAATCTTTCAAACAAGTAATTTTACATCTTTTCAGTTTTCAGCACAAGTCACATATAGAATCATAAGATTGTCGCTTTCCAGTTATACATGATGTATGAATCCGAATGTCCTTTCAAAACTTCCGAGCCAGATCCCCAAAGTGATTCCAGATACTTTACTCTTTCCCATATCAACTCTTTGTTTTCATCCTTTCCTTCAAAGAGTCAAAGACTAATAATTCTTTCAATCCCTAGTGTCCACAATTCTGCTAGCCGGAGAGAGTTGGCAATTCGAGATAATGTGATTTGGAGTTTCTCCTTCTTTCTTGCACAAACCAATTGGGTGATAAACAACACGTTGCCTTCGCCTTTACAACACATGACAAGTATTAACAGTACTGTGAACCACTAACCATGTAAATATTTGAATTTTAGATGGAATTCCAGCTGTCCATATGATCTTTTAAGGGTCAAAAGGAACATCTGAATTGGAATCGACAAGAGCTCCAGAAAAGGAAGGCGAAGAAAAACCCTCCCATCCAACTGCTGGAAATCAAGATTTTATCATTTATGGCTGTAGTTTAGTTTATAGTATTTAGTTTAAATACGGTATTGTTTTATTTGTATTTGGTCAAAACATACCATATATAGGGTATTTTACTTATGGAATCTTCCTTAATTATGTATTTCCTTTTCTTTTATCTAGAAATTAGGTAAAAGGGCTTATTATACATTGATTTTTACCAAAAATCCAATGAATAATATTTTTCTGAATGAAGGGCCTATTTTTAATTGGTAATTAGTGTAAGAGGCCTATTTTGTTTTATATTTTAAATGAATGTATTTGAATAAATTTAAATATCATTTAATTCATAAAAACATATTATGTATTACCTAAATTACCCCTTTTTATGAAATTTGCACAAAAAATATAGACTGCAAAGTTCATATTGCAGTAAAATATGAACTGCAAAGTTCATATTGCATTGAAATATGGACTGCAATATGAACTTTGCACTAAAAATATGGACTGCAAAGTTCACATTGCAGTAAAATATGGACTGCAATATGAACTTTGCACTAAAAATATCGACTGCAAAGTTCACATTGCAGTAAAATATGGATTGCAAAGTTCATATTGCAGTGAAATATGGAGTGCAAAGTTCATATTGCAGTGAAATATAGACTGCAAAGTTCATATTGCAGTCCATATTTTAATGCATATTGGTATTTTTTAGTTTATTTTAAGGGTTGGGATGTCATTTTATAATGAAAAAAAAAGACACATGTCATATTATCAATAAAATAAAAAATAGGCCCTTTATTTTAAAAAAAATTATTCCTTGGCTTTAGTGTGAAAATCTTTCTCTAATAAGCCCTTTTTTTTAATTGCCCCATCTTTTATTTCCTATACAATTACATTAGGGTTTAGGTTATGTCCTATTTATACCCACCTTTGGGAGTCTTCGTAACTCGTAACACAACAATTATCAATATAATTTCATAATTTTGAAATTCTTCTCCAACAATCACCTCCTCCTATCACACAATACGATTATCCTCTTAAGATGGCTGAAACCCTATTCCTCAAAAAAAATTAATAAGGAAAAGGACATTTATTAGAAAAATCAGGATCTAAGACGACAGGGTCCTCTAAAAGACATAGTACATCAGGATCGAAACATATATATATATAATAAAGCATAACAAGCCAATCCCCATGCAAATTTGACATGGAAACAACGCCAACTTTCCTATACCGATGCACATGGAGAAGCTAAAAACGGATTCTATCTCATAAGGAGTACCCTGACTAAAATTCCTTCTGAACCATAACCCCCATGGCACTGCAAATAAAACGCATACCAAAAAAGTATAAATATCACGCCTCTGGCCAAACCTGTGATAACATTGCAACAAGAAACCTTCTATGGATGACAGACAAACCAATCTTCTCCCAACACAGCAAATAATTTCAATTCTAAACAAAAGGTACCTTGAACAGAACAATGTAAAAATAAATGCAAATGAGAATCAGCTGCGTGGCAAAAATATGCAAATGTTTGGGGGGAGAACTTTGCAAGGTGCCAGAGCAAATTAGACATTTATGTTCTAAAGGGCCCTTTAGTCATTATAGCTTATACCCCTCTCTTCCCCCTAAACATACCCATCTGTAATTCCCCACCCATTGCCAACTAAATCACACCCTTAACCCCAAATCTCTTCTCCTCTCCCAATTCTCTGACTATTAAAAACTCAATCTTGTAAAAGCTCAGAACAGAGGGCTTCATTGTGGAGAGAGTGAAAGATACAATGCATACTCTAGTTTGAGTAAATTGAAGCTGCGAATGAAGTCAATTCAACAACCCCAATGGAATGGTTCCAAATTAAATCGGCTGGTTCCAATGCACTACTGTTGGTGACATCATTGGTTGCCTGGTTCGATGGTTTCTTATTGGATTGGAGCAAAATGGGGAGGCACTAAGAACAGCATTGAATGGAAAACCTCTCTTCTTTCTTTTGCCTGAGGTTGGCTTTTTTGTTGAGGAAACAACGATGGGATTGTAAACCCATCTATATTTACTCTCTCTAGGTCACTGGAACAGGTGGGTAGTTTGATGAACACCAGTGCTGTGTTATTTTGTGGACGAAAGTTGTTTGCTGGACAAAAACTCAATCACGCCAGTTTCGCGGGGACATTGGCGGCAGCAATCTTGGGAGTGAAGAGTTGAGGCTTGAGGAAGTGATCTGATTTGTAAAGGGTGAAGTAACATTTGTGTCTGTTTATGGGAGAGAGATGTATTGGAGTATCAAGGCTGAAGGGCATTTTGGAACAATCCCATATAATTTGCTCTATGGCAATAGTGGCACCCAACTTTGCACTTAAAGAATGTAATCTGTTTTAAGACGACTAATATCGATTGATCAGGTAAAAGCTTTAACCTAGGGGGAACTTTAGACTTCCAATTAGGATGCCGAAGGAAAGATGGAACTGATCTGTAACTATTAGGAATTTAAAGGACTCGCAAGTGAAAGAACCTGTAGAGTCCTTCAGCCGAACTCTTTTATATGGGATATAAATTTCTAACAATAAACTAGATAATGGGTCTCAAATGACATTTCTCCACTTGGGCTTTAAGTGAAGGCATGATTTTCATTATCAAAAGACAGATTTTTTTTTTTATCCGAATTATCAAAAGACAGAATTACACACAACTTCCAACAAATTTTGCAAAAATAAGTGAAAAATAAATAATTGTAAAGCCAAATGCTTGTGGCAAAGAAAACACAATACTTGCCTTTCCTGTACGCCCTGTTTCCGTCCAACACCATGCACCTAATCGACCTATATGTGCATGTTCATTACCAATAGAACGCATGACTGTCATAACTAGTGAAGTTCCTGCAGGGGTAGATGATGAGTTGATGACTGAATCTAAAGCTTTATCAAGGGGTCTTCATAATAGCATAGAACCAAATGAAATCATAGCAGTGTTAGCAGTTAAAGAATTTTAAACAGGCAATTCGTAATAAAGGCAATTGGTAAACCAAAGCTCATAGAAACAAAAAACATTACAAGAAGCCAATTAATTAGAAAGATCAATGCATACCCCATACATACAGGTGAAACATAGGCTCCAAATCCTCCACGTCTGTTTTATGTCTAACAACTGTACGATGAAGAGTGAAAGCAATTGTAGTAGTCCAGAGAAAAGAAGCCACGCAGAAGAAATGGGTGCTGTATCCCTGAGCATAGCAAAAAAATCCTTTGGATGGATCCCTGTATGACCAAATGAATCCTTTAGTAAATGTAAATGTCCATACGAAATAAGTAACACTAAAGTAGAAGTGAGTGGAACTCTAACATGCATACCCAACTATGCTGAAGAAACTGCAAAGCATGTCCTGCACTTTCAAAGATGCAATGAATTAGACATTTTTTAGCAAGAGGTAAACAATCTTGCCAAAAAACTGACATTACAATGAAGAGAAAGCTAATCCTACAGGCAACAACTGACTTGAATTAGAACACAAGCAATGGCTAATAACACTCCAAAAACCAACGCTACGGACAGAACTATCTAAAAACACATCAAGAAATAAAACATCTCAAAATTCAATGCATACAACACATGACATTACTGTGGAGTTTGTAGTGCAAAAGGCTTAGTTCATTGGAATGACCGGCCAGCACCACATTGAAAGAAACCAACTCACCACATCTGAACTGTATAACAACAAATTGTCCAAAATTCTACAGAAGGAGAAGCCGAGCAATGGTTCAACCGCCTAAACAAACGCAATCCTAAAAGGCCAAAAAGTCGCATTCTCGCAAGAAACCTAAATGAATCTTGAAGAACATTTATTTGCCAATCCTAGGACAACTAGGTTAATGTTCCAATTAACCTCACCTAAATTCTAAGATAGAACCTATACAACACTTCAATGGCCAAAAATATGATCAAAAATCTCAGCTATAAAACCTCAATATGAACTTTCGTTAGTTAGAAAGATGAAAGCACTCTCCAATGTAAATCCTTGAAATATCCAATAAATCTTTTGTATGGTAAGTACAGAGATTTCGCAGAAAAGCACATCTGAGATGGCTTTTCGAAATATTTTCCACAACAAAGTAATGAAGCGTGGGTAATGAAACCGGCTTGGAAGAAAAGAGAGCATGAGTTCATATAGTACATTTGCAAATGTTCTATTTTCGGACATGGGTCGCCAGGTCATGAATCGTGACGGTTGACACACTTATTGACCTACTTATTTTCCTTTATGTGCGAGCATCATTAACTTCATACATGGAGAGCTGCATTTATTTTTTCCTCATTTTATAGCAAAACTAGCTTACAACTCTTAAATCCTCCATCGGCAAAGCAGACATTATCAATATAGGTATCAGTTTCTACTAATTGAACGGTAACAGAACACAATTAATTGGCTATTGACGCATGGAGAGTGACAAAAATCCCAACTCCCCAACTACGTCAACACCTATAATCACAGATCGGCACTTGTTTCTACATATTCTCGAACAAAATCATGTGCCCTAACAAGCAGCCATATTATTGAATATATAAATGGAGAGCTAAAATCTCCTTTACCAAATAGTAAATAGAACTGCATTTTTTTTCCTTATTTTATATAGCAAAGCAAAAATTATCAATGTAGGTATCAGTTCCTACTAACTGAACACTAACTGAACACTAACTGAACACTAACAGATCACAACAATGTGGCTATTTACGCAAGGAGAGCAAAATAAAAAACCCAACTCTCCAGCTACATCTAGATATATACATATAATCACAAATCGGCAACTATTTCTGCATATTATCTACCAAATCATGTGCCCTAACTGGCAGCCATCTTATTTAATATATAAATGGAGAGCTAAAAAGTAAAAATCACATTTTTTTCCTTATTTTATAGCAAAACTAGCTTACAAGAAAAATCAACTCCCCAAGTAAATCAACACATATAATCACAGATTGGCAATTGTTTCTGCATATCCTCTACCAAAATCATGTGCCCTAAGCGGCAGCCATATTAGTGAGAGCTAGAATATCCTTTACCAAGTACTAGATAGAACTGCATTCTTCTTCTTATGTTATAGCAAAACTAGCTTACAACCCCTAAAGCCCCCTTCATTGGAAAACCAGACATTATCAATATACGTATCAGTCTACTAATTAAACAGTAACATAGCACAATTAATTCGCTATTTCCGCATGTGAGTGAAAAAAGAGTAGTTTTAAACATACTAATAAATTGTAAAAAAAAATTATACAAATAGTTGTGGCACCAATTAGATAAAAAACAAAGGCAAACAAAACATTAAGTGCTCGTTTGGTTCGAGTTTTTGTTTGCTCCTAGAACTTAAAAGGCTAAAAAGATAATTTTACATGGAATATCTGAGCTTCATCAACTTATGATTCAACCTATTGACATGAATTACAAGAACTTCTAGTGTGAATTTACCATTTTAGGATTATAGGAACAAACCAAAACTCGAACCAAACGAGTACTAAATGTGTGACCAATTCATTGGAGCAGTGCCACATCAATTTGAGTATGCCTAACATTTTCCGTGAGAAGAACGAGAAATACTAGTCTTTACTCAATTAGATGTAGCACCACTCAAATGAACTGATGAGGCCATATTTTAATGAGTTGTCTACCTTTCTTTTAATCTGATCGGTGCTACAACTGTTCGTATCAAAATTTATACAAATATTTAATAAGTGTTACGTATCAAAATTTGTACAAATATTTAATAAGTTTAACACTACTCCCGTGAAAAAAAACCCAATCACCAAGTACATCAACACATTACACATAAAACCCCAGATCGCCAATTATTTCCTCAAATTCTCTACCAAAACCATTTGCCCTAAACCAGCAAACATATTATCGAATACATTAAAGAAGTAGAATGAAAAATGAGAAAGGGAAGGGGACTTACAGAGAGAGCGAGATAGAAAACAAGCTTGAAGGAGAATTTGCGAAGCTCCTTGAAGAGCAAGTAGCACAGCACTATAAACCCTGAACCGGCGAACGACAGTGTCGATGCTCCGATGTTCACTGCCGTCAGAATCCGGCGATCACTCGCCGTTAAATTGCCCATAACCGCCTGAAATGTCGCCATTTTTTACTACTGAACTATTCTACTATTAATTTTTACTTGTTCTAACGAGAATAATGTCAATGAATTTTTATCTACTTTTTGGTTTTTGCGGTTTAAAGAGTTTGTGGGTTTGACGAGATTTATCTATTTCAGAAATCCTGATGCAGTGATTTCGATCGATACACAAAACGAACCAAAATTGCAAAAAGGAATCAAAATGCGCTTTACCCTTTTTCTAGTTTTTGAGGCGAATTAACACGACGATATAAAAATATAAGAGTAAATACTATGGGCATGTTTGGTATGCGTTTATTTATTTTTTATTTTTTTTTAAATTTTAAAAATTTAATTTAAAATTAATTCTACTTTTATACCTCTTAAAAAAAAAATTATTTTATTTTACTTTCTTTCTTTAAATTTTTTTTAAAACAATATAATTTTAAATTCAAAAATTAAAATTAAATAAAAAATATATATGTAAAACATACTCATCGAGATCTATAAAATAAGATCCATTGTGACTATTTTTTTAAATTTTTTTATGAGATTTTTTAGTTGGTTGAAAAAAACTCAAACTCAAACAAAAACTAAATTCACTTTTCAACGTACTTTCAAATTCTACCAAACACCATGTTTTAAAACCCCAATTTAAAAACTCAACTAAAAACATCCACCAAACATCACCTATGGAGGGCTACCGAATTATTGGCAAATTTTATTAGTGGCTATACTTCTTTTTGATACAAATGGATTATTGAACTTTTAAAATGTATTACCAGTTTGCACTCCGTTAAATTCTACCGTCAGTTTTTAACAAAATAATTATCACCTGAAATGTTTGGGGCATTTAGGCCTTTTTACCTTCTTTTGTTTTATTTTCTCTTTTCTTTTCTTTTATTTTCTTTCTTCTTCTTCTTCTTCTTCTTCTTCTTGACAAAATCAATCCCATTGTAATTGTTCCCTCTTAGCACATAAGGTGTTGAAACAATCCTCCTTGGTTCATCGGTCGGAGCGGCGCTACCAGTGGAGCTGGCAGCGATGGAGCAACAACGACGGATAAGGTCGCCTTTAGCGAGATCCTCTGCGGAGGTCTGGTTGTAAATGCAGCGGTGGATGAGTGTAATTTGACTGAGTTGGAGAAAGATGAAGAAAATGAGTCAATCTCATTTTGGGTTTAATTTTGGCGCTTGTAGAAAGGCTGATTAGATGGATTTTTGGATGGTTTAATTTTGGGTTAATTGGTACTCGGTGGCTAAAGGAGAATCCGTGTACTGGATTCGGTGGCGGAAGAAATGAGGGTTGGGGGGTATGGAGATGAGGAGTGGCGGAAGGAAGAGCTTAAGAAAAAGAAGAAAAAAGAGAAGAAGAAAAGCGGGAGGAAGAAGAAGATGAAGAAGAATGGCAGAAAGAAAAAAGAAAGAAAGAAAATAAAATAAAAAGACCTAAATACCCCTAACATTTCAAGTGATAATAGTTTCCGTTAAAAACTAATGGTGGGATTTGATGGAGTGGCCACTGGTGGTATGCTTTAAAAGTTTAATGGTCTGTTTGTAACAAAATGAAGCATAGTGGCCACTGATAGAATTTGTCAATAGTTTAGTGGTCATTGATAGAATTTACTCAAAATATAAAACTTCTTTTAGGTTGAATACACTTAAGAGTAATTTTGGTTTGTGCGGAAGCATAAACGCCGGTCAACAAAATAACACCCAACACCATAACATAATAAAAGAATCTTTAACAGTTTTAAGTTTGTTTGGTGTTAACTTAATAAAACACAATAAATTAATAAGTCGAATTAGTTAATATTCGTTAATATGATAACAACTCAAAAATAATGTATATAATTGTATAATGTTATATATGTATATGTATATGTATATATGTATATTTTTAGCATAAATGTATATAATTTGTGTAAATGTTACATGTAAAATTGTTAATTCAAGATAATCTTATAATATATACATGTAATATTAGAATTTTATTTAGACTGTCCTTAAGTTAACTAACTTAAGAATTCTCCATTTCGAGAGTCAAATGGACGAATTTTTTCATAAAACTTGGTGCAGAGAATCTCTATAATGATCAGATCATCTTTAACAAATTTCATAAAAAAAAAACTCAAACAGGAAGTAGATTAAATAACCAGAAATACGCATATATATCAATTTTTTAGTTAATCCACTTTCCAGTTAAATTTTTTAATGAAAATTGGTGAAGATGCTCTATTCATTATATAGATCATCTCCACCAAATTTTATGAAAAAAATTCATCCATTTACACCATCGAAATAGACGGTCTTTAAATTAGTTAACTTTAGAACGCTTCTTAAGAAAAGGGTTCTCTATAATATTATGTATACAAACAATTTTTTGTTATTATATATGTTGTTAACATGTAATAATGAGTCATATCAGATAATTCTTTAAAACCTAAAACGATAATACTCAAAATAAGATAAAGCTTGATAAAAAAAACCAAATGTTTAGACCCAAAACGATAACATCAAAATGCGATAAAAACCAAAAAGAAAAAGATCTGAATCAACCCATTGCCATGTCTACTGGCATGTGGTTGGAATCATTGACCCCAGATGCCTACAAACTCCATGAGCCATCTAAGAAGGTACAATTTCTTTCCTTTTAATGTTATTTGATATCTATTTTTGAGTTTTATGATTAAAAGTGCCTTTAAAAAAAATTAAAACAAGACGGTCCAATAAAGTTTATTTTCAGTTTTTCTAGTATGAAAAGTTAACATATGTTTCATTTGTTCAATATAGATTTATTGAAATTTGCTAGCTTAGATCGGTCACACGTTAACCAAGTTGCAGGCATAGACACTTGGTTCATGTCAAGTAAGTATGGCTGTTAAAAATCATCTAACAGTCACTTACTTGACATCAAGTGAAGGACAACTCGGTTGACA
Organism: Lonicera japonica; assembly: GCA_021464415.1. Lineage (NCBI taxonomy): Eukaryota > Viridiplantae > Streptophyta > Magnoliopsida > Dipsacales > Caprifoliaceae > Lonicera > Lonicera japonica. The sequence continues at coordinate 24,174,216 of CM038469.1, forward strand.
TAAATTGAGTGAACCAACAAATTTGTGGGTATTGATTTTTTCGTTTGTTTTTTTTAATAGAGATCTATGTATATATATGCATTTTCTACAGTCCTACTACCTTGACATGAATTTAGTGTGGAGACCTACAACTAGGTTAATATGAATTGAGTGAACCAATAAATATGTGGGTATGAATTTTTTTCGTTTGTTTTTTTAGGAGATATATATATGTGTGTGTGTGCATTTTTTTGTTTGTTTTTTTCCTTTATATCTTTTGTTTTCGAATCCATGTGTGTGTGTGTGTATGCTTTAAAGAAGAAGAAAAAGAGGAGGAGGATGAGGAGGAACAATGTGGTGAAGAGGGTTGTGAAGGGGGCGGTGAAAGATAGTGGAATTGTTTTGTTGTGATTAAGGATTAGTTAATTAATTAATAAATTAGTAAAGTAGTGAAGAGGAGGGTGGTAGAGATAATAAAATTTGATTTGTTTAAACCAAAAATATTTAAGGAGTGTTAGTGACAAAAAAATATAAAAATGGTACAAATATCGACCCCCATGCCATTTACATATGTTGCACCTTTAGATAAAGTTTTTGTAGAATGCAACGGATAAAAATGGAGAGAGAGAGAGAGAGAGAGTCGGGGGGGTTAAGCATGAGAGACATCGGAGTTAAATGAAAAATAATATGTGGGTATTATTTTGGTGCTATTTTTAAGATAATAGGTTGTATTTAACATGCATCTAAAATCTTTAGAGTACTCATTTGTTATCATATTTGTTGTATTTCTCTTTAATTCATTGTGTTGATTGAATTCGGTGCATTTGCTTAGTCTCATGAATTGTTGTAAATTGTTGTTGTTGTTGTCACACTCTGATTTTTGGAATGCCAAATACTCGGATAATTTTTTTAATAAGTCTCACAAATACACAGTTGTCCAACTAGTCGAGGTGAAATTAAGCCAACCATTTCAATTGTACATAAAACTTATTATTAATTTCAAAAATAATTCTTATATTGGAATAATAAAAATCAGCAAAAAAAATAAAAATTGAATGTGTTCTCAATATTTAAACTTAAATTATAAAATTAAGTCCAATTATATTAATGAAATAAAATGTCATTTGTAAAAAAATTGGCCAGATTATCTACATCGTTCCCATACTCAATTATAACCAAAGACATATACTTCTTTCAAATAAGTACTATTACATATATATAACTCGGCACGAGCATAAATTTCTCATTCGAAAAACTAGACATGTAAAACTGTTAGGTTACGTTCATAAAACGAATGCACCCAAGAAATATTGAAACAACTTGGGTCAGTATATAGAATATATTGGTATAAGACATTTCTATACTATCCCATTTATATGCACATGAATATCATAAATAGTTATCATACGCCACGTGACAAAACATGCAATTCCATATTCTCCCCATGAAAAAAAGAGAAGTTTCTTGGTTTAGTAGTAACTAGTAGTTTCTTGTCCCGCTATTAATTTCTGTTTATGGAAAACAATATTTTTCCTTTAAGTCTTAAAGTATATTGACGAATAGTTTCTTGAACATTAACTAAGAATGACGATATATATCACCAAAGCAACTAACATGTACTTGTAGTAGGCTCACCCTGAATAAACATTAGTAGAGCCTACAACTCTGCAAACAAATGATTAGTGAAAATACTAAAAATAACCATAGAAATGCAGCAGTAGAAAAATTGTATGAAACTGTAATTTTGAGAAACTATTTTTTGAAACTGTAATTGTATGAAAAATTGTAGAAAAATAGTTAAAAATGACATTTTTTGGAAAAACTCAAAACACGAAAAAGATGCGGAATAGCGTTTTACACATTAATTTTGAGAGGATTAGAAAATTAAGCACATTGCGTAGTCTAAAATAGTGTTTAACATAGCACAATAAATACCGAAAAGGTAGAACTGTAATTGACAATTTTAATGATCATAAAGTTTCATAATTTTCTGAACACATTTACTATTTTTAAAATATCCAAACTATTCTGGAATCAATAAAAACTCAAAAATTGAGAAAGAAAATCAGGGTCGGTCCAAAGTTTTGTGGGCCCTAGGCAAATTTTGTTTAGGGGGCCCTTTGTAATTTTGTATATTCTATCGCAACAAAAACAATGTTATATAGCAATGACATTTGAAAATTTATAAAAAGAGTAATTTTTTTAAGTCATATAAAATTTAATCAAAACAACAACTAAAGGATAGAGTAATATATATATATATATATATATATACGAACCTTAAATTAACTCATTATAGATTAAAACCACCGCGAAACCAAAATAACTAAAAGATATAGAGAAATTCGAGAAATAAAGAAATATAAAAAGTGTTGTGTATTGTGAATATAGAAGGACATATTAAAGAATATGAAAACTTTATTAAAAAAAAAGGAATTAACTAAATACCTCATTTAAGAAAGCTAATAAAGAATTTTTTATTTTGGAGCCCTTTTGTATTTTTATATATTCATGTAATATATAGAATTTTCGGGAAGTGATATCAAACAATTAACCAAGAAAATTTCTCCTGTAAGATGAATTTTCTCTGCTGACGAACTGATAATATTAATTAAAATAAAGAGGAGGAAGATATATATAAATATATAAAACGTTAAAGAGTTCCAAAATATCTTTGCTCATGAATTTTTAAAATCGATTCAACTTGAAGAGGGAGAAATAAAGACAAGGCATTCAAAGAGAGGTCTAGATTTTTTTTCCCAAATGAATTGTTGTTAAGATGGATTAACTTAAAGAGTAGAAACAGAGAGACGAAGCTAGAAAAAAAAGAGAGATACAATAGTTAAAGATCGAGGTAAAGATATACAAAATCAAGGGTTTGTTTAGATAAAAAATAACTTATGTTTTTAATCAAATTAATTTTAAAAATAAGTGGTGATTGAGTTGAATATTTATGTGGTGTGAACTCACCCTAGATTTTTAGTCAAAACAAAAACTAAAAGATATAACTTTTGTTCAAGAAAAACAAAAAAACAAACTTAGGCTTAATAAGCATTTAAAAAGAACAAAAAGTAGACAAATATCTTTTACTGTCAGGGCTCGAGCACCTAAGCCTCACCTGAATGAATTCCTGCTGGCCCAAAGAGCATTGACATTAATTACATTCAACGTCAAATAGTTTTAACGCCATAATATATATATATATATATATATAAGGGTGGAAAAAAAATTGGGGGCGCTAGGTGGCAGCCTTGGTTGCCTATTCCCAGGGCTGGCCTTGAAGAAAATTATAGAAAATTAAGAAATGCCCCAGTATTGGAGGCTTGGTTTTACCCAGACCCATTGCTTTTCAAAAATTAGTCATTGGCCCAAATTTTTGCTTTTGATCCGATATTTTAGTATTTACCTTGTTGAATTACTATCTTTTTAATTTGTAAATATATCAAGACATGTACGTGCTTACATTTTTGCCCCTCCTCATTTGAATTAAGCAATGCGATTTGTGTACCCACAATATTACTTTTTATTTAATTATTTATATTAGTTGTATAATTGCAATAATTATCTCTATAATTACAACAATTAGGGATATTGGTAATTGTTTCTAATTAAATTCTAATCAAATTTAAGTCAATTATCTATACATTTGATAATCTCTCACCAAAAAAATCTTCTAAAAATTATGTCTTAGCAAAAAGATTGTTCTGATAACAATCTCTCAAAATTTAGCTCCTTCTCTGATGGGGTTTTTTAACTTCCTTTGAATTTTAAAGAGAGAAAATTAGTGTGAACCTATAAAGAGGATAGAAAAAAGAAGATGTACCAAAGCAGATCATTCCATTTCATGTCCAATTCATTAAGATTTATAGATAGTCTTGTCTTTTGCACTTCCATCATCATCAATAACTTTCTCACTTCGGTGTCAATGTTTTTTCAATCTGGCATTTGGGGCCATCATTCCATTCAATCTTTACTGTGGTTTGATGAATAGGGAGGCTTGACTAGTTTATATATGTGACTTTGAACCATGTTGTTATTGCTATCGAGGTATGAATATATATATATATATACACGTGTAATTCAAGCTCACGCCTTTTGGAATCTAATTGAGGACATCTAGTGAAAACATCAAACGTATTTGATGTTACATAAATAATCCCATAAACCTCACCTAGTTTAAAGAAGAAATTACACAAGTTTTTGGTAGCACCAATTTAAGATTTTGATAACACATATTAATATTATTCTAATAAACATATTACATTATTATCTAGTCTAGAAAATAATTTTAGTACATCTTCTAACAAACATATTACAAGGGAAGCGACTTAAATATATTCTCTTAACATGGAGACATATTTATTGTACATATTATATCTTCCTTATATCTCGTTTAACTTTGAATTTATCGCCGCAACTAATGCCGCAAACATATTTATGCATATAATAATTGTACAACTTTGCTAGTCATATTACTGATTACCATACTATAAGTTAAAATTAGTAATATGTCTGCCACATGTAATATGTATGTTACATTAACTTTCAATTGTCTGATATGTCTACGCTATAAAGTGTAATATGCCTTCAATTGTACTTTAAAGTTTAAACACTAATTAATAGTTTAGCTTACTAGATAATTTCAAAATAGTTTACTTCTTATTTTATAACATTTAGTTATTGAGTACTTCCCCAGATTTAAAAAATTTTGAATTTCATACCTTAAATCTAGCAATGCAAAAATTTAGTAAAACAATAAATCTTAATTGAAAAATCAACGAAGGGCACAATTTTAAAATCTCAAATATTAATTTTAGATATTAAAATCATTAATAAAATTCAAATCATAAGTATCCCAACGTTTGGGCTAAAACCTAATTATCTAAACATCTCGAGCTAAAAGCAAAACGTTTAAAAATCTGGGGCTAGAAACAAAAAGGCCCAAAAAATTATCATTGTGTACCAAGTCCACTCTTACTACCATAATCGCACATCCATCTACCAAACATACATACTCCTATGCTCCTCTTATACGCTAACCACTTCTCCAGTTGCGCCTCACTCCAAACTGGATATCGTATATAAAGTGTGCCTCACACAGATAGCTACGGCGTATAAGTCTAAGAAGCCACTATTAGACTATATTGTGCAAAAACCTGTCATTACATATTTAATGGAGGAAAAATACCACTATTCGATATAACAATCAAATCAACCCAATCCGCAAGACCAAAAGTAGTTTCTCTTTAAAATATAGGTATACAAAGTTCTATCATAAAAGGGTTGTGGTAGTGATTTAGATTCATACAGAGTTATAGTGCCTTTTAATTATCATAACGTGGATACAATATTTGTATCTCAAATAGTTTTTCAACTTCGATTATTCAAATACCAATATAATGAAATTCTTAAATTGCTGTAAACTCTAATCAAAATTTAGAGTATCATGCATTTTTTCTCATAATATATCAAATTCTCAAACTTTAAGAGAAAATATAAAAAGTACTGCAATTAATTAGTACACCAAAATAAAATTAGGTTTTATCATTCTTCTTTAAACAATACAATTTTTTCATTAATGTGTTAATTTAGACCAATCATAATTCAAGCAAAAAGAGTAGCAAATTAATTATTTGCATATGGGGTGCAATTTATGTAACTGTACTTACATCATTGATATTTTTTCAAAACGAGGCACTGATACTATTAACAAACAAAATCAGATTCATGCTGGATATAAGCATCAAGTGTATTCTAACGTAGACAATATGTGTATATATACAAGTATGTATAATTTTAGCTACAAAATGAAACTATATACTCCTTCTGATAAATCAATATGGTTCCATTGTCATCTCAATTCAAGGCATACACAAATAAAATAATATATTTGCGCTGCGGTTTCTATTAATTAATAAAGAATTACTCACCTTATTGAAAAATATAAAGAGACAATAGACGATCGATGAGTAAAACCCTAATTGCCAAACCCTTTTCTTCTTCTTCTTCTTTTTTTCTCCTCCTCCTCCTCCTCCTCTCTCTCTCTCTCTCCCTCTCTCTCCCTCTCTCTCCTTCTTTCTTCCTACGGCTGATTATAATAAGAGGGGGTATGTTTTTAAGACCCTATATCTCTTACTCAAATAAAGTTACACCCTTATTTTATTTTTAGAAATAAACTCTCTCCTTTTATAAAAATAAGGAAATCCAATTCACCTTTTTTTTCAAAATTAATTAATTATCAAACTTTAATAAAATTACACCAAAACTAATTTACTTTTCCAATATTTAATATAAAAAAGTCAATTAAAGAGATTAGAAAATTATAGAATTTAAAACACCATAAATAATTGATACCTAATGCATTAAAATAAAATTAGTTAAAGTGATGGCGTTATAAAAGATGAGTCAAAAAGTCATAATTTTCACAAAATAAAATATTAAATAAAATGGGGTCGTGATAGTTGTTGGCTTAACTATCATGTAACTAATTGGTACATGGTTAAGTTTACTCGCCAATAAGTCATAATAAGCCACAATGGTGTAAAACTTAGGATGAAAAGTTTTGATGTGGTAAGGTTCGTGAGGCACGTAGTTTTTAACATGTTAGCAAAGGGATCGATGTATAAAGTTGAATTGTGCTTTGTGGATTTTATTGCGTAGACTAGTATCTATTGTTGTTTTTCAATATTTTATTGGCAATAAAATATTTGGTTGATATACTTTCATTCTTGTGTGTTATGTACTGTCCCCTTTTATTTTTATGCCGTAGGTGACTCAAGTCGGAGTCGGTTTTGTACTAGCGGGTCGGGCGCAGTTTGGATAGTTTAGCATTTTTTATTAGAAATTGTACATTAATTTTGGATTATTATTTTTGTTGACTAGAAGAGAGAAATCTAAAATTTTATTAATTAAGGAGAGTGGAGATATTGTAATTGTATTTTTACAAAGTACTTTTATATATACATGAAGTTGGATTTTTATTTTTATTGCATTTTCGAACCGTTCAGGTTGTCACAATACATTTATAATTGATAACTACTACAAATATGTGCACCATATAGTGATCAGAAAAAGGAACGAAATTGCAGCTAGACTTGATCTCTTATTGTAGTAAAGAACTTTAGATATGTGTATAATTAAGTGTGAAATATTTAGTGTTAGTGAGGTTAGACCCAAAACTACGGGATAAAGTAATGCGCTGATTCTCATAGTGGCCCATTAAAAATGGCTTACAATAGGTCCATTATATTATTATCATCATCATCATCATCATTATTATTATTATTATTATTATTATTTTAAAAAGAAATAACTTGGAATAAAAAAAACAATGATCTGAAGTGGATATTTTTTTAACAAAAAAGCATTGTGATGCGTCCTTATTGCGCCCTAAGCAAAAAAGGTATTGAAACTTTTAGGGAATAGCAAAGTGCACACTAGACTTACGCCTTTTAAGCAAGGATTACACTTTTTTAGTAAAGCATATGCCTTTTACACCTTTTTAGCAAGGAAGAACTAAACATGCTGTCTATAATGAAACAAAGAGAGAGAGAGAGAGGAAGAACTACAACGATGACTAACACGAGAGAGGGGCTAAACTACAATGATCGAAGCAGAGAGGGGCTGGCTTTATGTTGATTATAATATTACTAGTATCTACTTTATAGTTTTTAAAGATTTTATTTTGATTGTAGTATGTATTCACTTTATTTCTCAAGACTATGTTATTTCACATATAGACTTGATTTGTTTGCCTTATATTAAATTTTTAATGTAAAAATGATTTGCACAAAAGGTTTACGCCTTATCGCATTGAGGCCTACGCTCCGCTTTTTTATATGCAAATGCCTTTTAAAACATTGGTTGGGTGACTATTAGAGGATACATGGCTTTTTCATTAACATATAGTTGGAATAAATTTCAAAATGTGAAAAAAAAATGTAATAATATATGTGACCAAGCTGAAATTAAAACACAAATATTGTTACTCTGAATGTGAACAATGACAAGATATAATATGTTTGAAAAAGCCATATGTCCTCTAATAGTCATCAAACCATGTGTTGTTAAAAAATATAGTTTAACATGTCTGCTAGAAAATAAATTAAAAAAAATTGACTTAATATCTCTAATAGAAAATTGAAAAGATGTAACTTAATATATTTGTTAGAAAATTGAAAAGATGCAGCTTAATATGTCTACCAGAAAATTAATTAGAAGAATGTAACTTAACATGTCTACCATAAAATTAATTAGAAGAATGTAACTTAATATGTCTACCAGAAATTAATTAAAAAAATGTAACTTAATATGTCTACTTGTTATTATGGAAGAATTGTGCCTTACGCATATTTGCAGCTTCAGTCCCATAATATGTCTTGTTAGTTTGAAACATTTTCTTCTTCTAACCTTTTTTGAATAATTCTTCCATTATGTTCTTCTTTGATTTTCTTGTAGTATTTTTTTGAATTGGTATGAATTTATTTTCACTAATTTAATCAAATTTAATTGTATATTTATTTTCTTGTATTTATCTTTAAGAAGTGTAGTATTGTAATTCAACTTCATTAATTGAAATAGTAAAATAATTAATATTTTGTCATTGATTAAAAAGTTGGTCATTTAATCAAAAGTTTGTTCTGCGAACTAATGGCTGGAAAAATGATATCCTTTATTCCAAGGACAAGCCCATAAATATTAAGGGTGTTTTCGGTTTTGGTTAGGGTAGAAACTAAGACACCCCAAACTCAAAGCAAATGTAAAAATTAAGTTTCGGTTTCTAAATCTTTTAAACCTAAACTTGAACTAAACTTTTCGGTTAAGTTTCCAAATCAATTTAACATAACAATGTTGTTGACCTAAGGTCTTAATCTTATTTTGATAATAACAATAAATAAATCATGTGTAATTTAATATGTTTCTTGATATAAGTATACAGTTCATTTACTTGAAAAATTCAAGAAAAACATAACAATGATCATTCTTTCACTATTCGATCATTGTACAAGACAAGAAAAATCAAATCTCTCAATGCAAATTATGAAGAACAAAGGATTAAAAGACTATATGAAAAGCTTATAGGAAAAAGTTTCAAGTGAAGATCAATTCGAAGAAACAAATCAGAGCATTCGAAGACTCGTTAATTCAGTAATTGAGTGAGTGCTTAAGATTTATGTAACGTTACTTTATTGATCAAATCCTTATAGCTCAAACGTATTCATGCATCTTTTAAAAGATTGATCAAAATGTGTTCTTGAATCTTTGTATATTTGAATATATGAATAATAGAGTATTAGAATGATTCAAGGTGTGTTAAAATCTTACCACAACACCAACACTTACTATAACACCAACACAATACATACATTTTCTCCCCCTATGGCAACATCAAAAAGGGATCTAGACTGTGCGAGGGCGGTGGATTCTAGATGCACGCGGAGGGCGCAGTATATTTTTACTTTTTAAGAAGACAGTTTTTCGTCTTCGGGATTCTTTCAGTGTTAGATGCCACCATATTTTTTGTTATCTCCCTCAAGATCCTGTTTTCTTCTTCAAGCTTTTATAGGGGGTACCCATGAGGAAGGGAAAGTAAATCACTAGACACCGAACAAACCTTTATGTACTTGTATAGATTCCCGAAACCCATTAGTACCGCACACAAAGGGCTATATTGCCTTGCCTCCCGGTGTTAGGCCTCTCACACATTGGGGTCTGACATTCTCCCTCACTCAATTCTGCAAACGCCCTCGTTGCAGGCTCTGACCTTGTGACTCCTAACACAATATTCGCACCACCTCCTTAGGCGAACTCCACTCGCACGGGTTACTTCCTTCACCCACGTAATGCTTTCTTGCTCCCCACCAAAGTCATAATGCGTGCCCTTCACCTTTACTCCGCGATTCACTATCATCCGATTCTTTCTGTTCCACTGGTGAAGGCTGTGTCACCGCCCGTCTCTTCATAGCCTGATTAGCTAACCAAACTCTGATACCAATTGTCACGGGATAATTTTCTCGACCTCACGTGGCGCTCGACACCCCGACTCCTTCGAGTCCGGGCCAACCTAACCCCAATGGCAACACACAGTGGAACGCGCACAAGACACCAAATAAATCCTTTCGTACTGTATAGATTCCCGAAACCCATTAGTACCGCACACAAAGGGCTGCATCGCCTTGCCTCCCGGTGTTAGGCCTCTCACGCATTGGAGTCTGACATTCTCCCCCACTTAATTCTGTAACGCCCTCGTTGCAGGCTCTAACCTTGTGGTCTAAACAACAGCGCCACTTTGAGAAAATTACGATGAACAACCGTCCAAAGCAGCTTGGTAATCTGACAGAATCGGATGCCGACAAACCTACATCAGTCAGAAAAGCACTATGCTCTGAAAAATTTCCTGTAGTCGGAAGGATATCAGGTGCAGCTTCTTCTGCCGACATGAGGAGCCCTAAAAATCCTTCAGATGAAGGATATGCCACCAAATCAGCATCGATTGGAAAAACCTCATGTTCTGGAAGATTCTCGGCAGTCGGATTAATATCCGGTACAACATTTTCTGCCGACAATAAGAGTTTTGAAGAACTTCTAGGAGGAGCAAAAGAAAATGATGGGTTAGCGCTAGAAGACTCTCTTAATCGAGTCTCTAACGCTGTCACCCGTGATTGTAACTCTTCTACCTTCTGTTTAAGAGAAACAATGAGTGCAGTACAGCCTTTATTGGGATTCTTGACTCTCACCTTAGCTTCAAAAAGAAATGAATTAAGAGTTTCAAGATATTGATGTTCGGGAACATTTTGTAAAAATTTTGCAACACTCTTTACCCCGAAAACAGTGAAGATTGTGCGATAATCTTGACGACTAATCATATCCAAAAAAAATTGTGCATATCCACACCATGGCTGACATTCCTTGCAACTATAAGCACAAGCAGCACAAGAAGAACCTGTACAACGGAAGGTGTTCGGCATACTTGTGATTTACTTTCCCTTCCTCATGGGTACCCCCTATAAAAGCTTGAAGAAGAAAACAGGATCTTGAGGGAGATAATAAGAAAGATGGAACAGGAGGCATCTAGCACTGAAAGAATCCTGAAGATGAAAAGATGTTACTCTTCTACCTTCTGTTCAAGAGAAACAATGAGTACAGTACAGCCTTTATTATGATTCTCGACTCTCACCTTAGCTTAAAAAAAAATGAATTGAGAGTCTCAAGATATTGATGTTCGGGAATAATTTGTAAAAACTTTGTAACACTATTTATCCCGAAAACAGTGAAGATTGTGCGATAATCTTGATGACTAAATCAATAATGTGTAATCTTATTTTGAAAATAACAATAAATCAATCATGTGTAATTTAGCATGTTTCTTGATATAAGTATATAGTTCATTTACTTAAAAAATTCAAGAAAAACATGTCAAGGATCATTCTTTCACTATTCGATCATTGTACAAGACAAGAAAGATCAAATCTCTCAATGAAAATTATGAAGCACAAATGATCAAAAGACTATATGAAAAGCTTATAGGAAAAAGTTTCAAGTGAAGATCAATTCGAAGAAACATATCAAAGCATTCGAAGACTCGTTAATTCAGTAATTGAGTGAGTGCTTAAGATTTATATAACGTTACTTTATTGATCAAATCCTTATAGCTCAAACATATTCATGCATCTTTTAAAAGATTGATTCAAACAAGCTTGAAATTGAATTTATTTGAAAAACATCATTTTACAAAGACCAAGTTTCAAAATAAATTCATATTAATTTTAAATGATCATATTTTAAGCTCTCATAAAAATAGATATCTTAGAAACATATCTTTGAGGTTCAAAAATCATTAGAATTGTATTTGGAACTAAATTGCTAAATTGTAAAAATGTTTTTATTTTTCATTTTAGATTCGCTCAATTTTGGCACAGTTTTGATCTAACGATATGATGGAGGCCTTCCCAGACTCCGATCATTTTGAAATTTTTACAGTAGTTAGACAACATCTCTTAACACTTTTGACTAAAATATGAGCATGATCCAACAGTTAGATTAAGAGAAATTATCAAAACAAATTTGAATTTCTGGTCAAAACTAGTTGTTGAAAAGTTTGAAAACGTATACCTTTGACCCAAAACCTTTCTTAATCACCTCCAAAGACCATATGATTTTGCAAGCTATATATATGAGGTCCTAGACATGTTTTAACACATCTTGAATCATTATAATACTCTATTATTCATATATTCAAATATACAAAAATTCAAGAACACATTTTGATCAGTCTTTCATCCTTTGAGCTATATATTTTGATCAATCTTGATAACTCTAGTGTGACCTTCATTTGTAATCTTCAAATACACTTGAGAGTTATTGTATTGGTGTGTACCACCACAAACAATTCATTCTTCATTTCAAAAGAGAGTTTGTCTCTTTGTAGAGTAAGAGAGCATATCTTGTTAAAAGTGTAGTGGGTATAGCTACATTGTGAGTGTTGTGTGCATAGAAACATTTGTATTGAGGTTTGATCTTCACCCGAACAAGATTGAATAATGGAAATTCTCGGGGAATTAACCGAGCGCGGACGTATGGTTTAGGAAACCAAACCGTGAAGACAAAAAATCTTGAGCTTCAAATTGGTTTAATCTTTCTAAACTCAAGCTCTCTTTTTATTGCTATTTTATTGCTTGTATTTTGAGATTACTTATTTGCTTGTCTTTTTTTAAAAATAAAATAAAATTAAAGGAGGTCTAAGTCTCTCCCTTAATCCTACAAATAAAGAAAAACCCTCCCCTCCCACCCAATAAGTCGAACCCTTGACCTCAAGACAAGGGTGGAGATTACTTATTTCCTTGATATTGTTGCTTAGCTAAATTTCTTTGCTTAAATATTTTAAAAACGTTTTAATTCCGCATTAAGTTTTTAAAAAACTTATTCACCTCCCTCTAGGGTTGTTTTCCGACCAACAAATGTAATACTAATAGTAATGTAAGATTGAGTCATATTCAAATTAAAGTTATATATGGTTTTCTATTAGTTATTATTTTATTTGTATATTTACAAGAATAAAACACATTAAATAAAATGATGAATTATCTTGCATCATGTACGTAATAAAAAAAATCTTAGCATTATGTATTTAATTTAATAATAAAGGCATGCGTTAATGATTTTTTTTAAGGATGATTACAATATGCAATTAATAAAGAACATATTCTTGTAAAAAGCCCTATTTTTTGTATCATAGTATATTTAATGTGTGCCCTTAGAATATAAATTAACACTTTTATTTTCTTATACATAATTCGGTTTCGATTCAGTTTACTTCAGTTTTGGACTAGTTAGCCCCTAACCTTAACCCTAACCAAACTATTTGCTTTCAGTTTGGTTTTCTCGTTTTCGGTATTTGTTTTTTTTCGGTTCTGGGTTTTACGGATCAGTTCGGCCTGTTCGGTCGATTTTTGATTGGCCATAACACCCTTAATATATATCCTTTATAAGTTTTTTTTTTTAGTTTCTAATTAGTTTTGAATTTATTTTTGTTAAAGGGTATTGTTGATATAGTACCTTTGAGTTTGTCTACTTTAATTTATTATTATACCTTCTAGCAAATAATGATCCCTTTTTTTAAACTTTTGCCCCTAGACAATTGGACAAACATATGTATGCTGAACTAGAATTGGAGTAAGATTCCTTGTTGGCTTCGAAGAGGTATTGCCGTTATATCTTTAATTTCATATTTGGCCATTAAACTATTGTCATATTTAAAAGGGTTTTTTTGAGTTATTCCCTATTTTTAATCCATAATTAGATATACCCCCTATTTCATTAATCATTTGACTTAACTTCCTAACAACAGATGCCGTAAATTCTCCGTTAATTAATTTCCCATTTTGACCAGCATACCCCTTTTGTTCATCTTCTTCATCCCTCACCTGTACAGATCATTTAAAAAATAAAAACAAAGGAAAGCAAAAAAGAAGCATCTACACAAAGGAAAGAGATAGTCACCATGACTGATGAAGCTTTTCTTTAAAAATTCCATTTCTACCTCCGCTCTCTCTATATATATAAAATAAACCCTCAATCTCTACATATAAACTCACATGGATTGATTCATCTCCACCCCATATATATATATGAACCCTCAATCTATATATATATATATATGTATGCATAAACTCACATGCCCCGATTCAACTTCTCTCTCTACCTCCCTCTATGTTTATAGATATAAGAGAAGTATGAAATTTAGCCTGCAACATATATATACACATGTATCTAAACTTTCTATATCCAAAACTCACATTTTTTATCTTAAATTTTGAGGGACATTTGGGATTTCGTTTTGAAACATCTAGGTTTAGTTTGATTAAGTTTGATTTATCGGGTATTTTGGGTTTTGTGAGTGAAGATGAAGCAATTGGGTGAAATTATGAAATAGGTATCTTGAAGGTTGAGATGGAGAAAAGATCAGGAATGATGTATATAAAATTTTGCCATGAATTTTAGAGTGAAAAAATTGCTGGGTTTTTTTTGTTTAGAGAGAGAAAAAATGAAACTAGGGTTCTTAAAATAGTCATGAATGAAGAAGATGAGGGCATTTTTGTCAACTTAACAAAAAAAATCACAGTGTTAACACTCTGTCAAATTCTGGGGGGTTAAGTATGAGGATTAACAAAATAGGGTATAACTCTAATTATGGGTTAAGAATAAAGGGTTAACTCAAAAAAGCCCTATTTTATAAATGGCCACTAAACTATACTTGGTTACATTTGAACTAAACTATTTAAGTGGTTTTATTTTGGTCACTCTGTTAAAAAATTTCGTTAGCCAATAACAAAAGTTGATCATACGCCATTCACATTACCCACGAGAGTGGCAATTTTGTTAAACCCATCAAAAATACAATCATCACCATCTCCGGCACCTCCCCCGCCTTTCTCCGTTGACTCTCTCTTCTTTCTCTCCCTCTGTCGACCACCATCACCATCACCATCACCATCACCATCACCATCATCGTCTATGCCACCTCTTCCTCTGCTTAAACCTTTCTTCTCCCTCTCATCACATACACACAGACATAACAGTGCTAGAAACAAGCACATCGGCCATCCAAAAAAAAACTGAGAAAGCTTGGATCCTTTTGTTTAGCACCAAACAAATTCCAAAAAAAAATCAACAAGATTGTTAGTGCTAAAAACTAGAATGGTAGTTTAGACCACATAGTCAAATGATTGGATTAAATTATTGGAATAATAAACACAATAAGCTAAAAGAGTCAAAGATGTATAGAGGAAGTTGGCCTCGTATGAAAATACAGGTTAGTCCTCCTCTGTGGAATAGAGCTAGGAGCTCGGTTTTGCATTGTTATTGATATAACTGAGTGGCTATTACAAACTCACAGTGATCTCTCTATCTAGTCCATCCTCATAATATTGCAATGAGAGTATGCCTTTAGCTACACAAATTCTAGCTTCTCTATCTCAAGAGATCTATCGTGTGCTCGGTATCTCTATTTCTTTTCAAGTTATTGATCACTATTTTTTCTATTCTTTCAGTGTTGTTCTTAGTTGTTCAGAAGCTATTGAGAGAAGTAAATGCTTATACTATATATATATGACTGAGAGGAAACGTGTGTGAGAGCTTCCAAAGCAGGTCTGAAGTCATGCTTTGATCATCACAAACTCTGACTTTGCTTCTCCATGAATTTCGGTGCATTAAATGTAGTTAATGTGCATTTAATGAAGGTGAGGGATGTTTTGCGTCTTCTGTAGAGCAGGTGGTGGTCGCCCATACTGTTTATCAGTTACTCTGTCAGAGTGGTTGGGCAATGGAGCTCCAGAGCTCGTCAAAAGTGCTCTGGAACAAGAGCTCCGTAATTTGTTGTGCGTAATTAACTCTTGAGCTGGTATCTGACTCATGAAGGGCTTGGATTTTCTTATAGTACTCGAGTATGGCTCATCCGAGCTCCTTTAGTTGAGATAGGTATGATTGCTGATGTGGACTACCACGCGTCAGCTCGTGGTTGGTAGAGTAAATTTTGTTACTAATTTGCACCATCAATTGCCCCTATCCTTGCCATTTAGCTCAAAAGAGCTCGATGGGGAAGATAAACCCACAATACATAGTCAATGTCAGTGCGGAGCTCTAACGGCTCGAGCCGTTCACGGCGCGAGCTTTTGGCGACCATCTTGGGTTATCAATCTTGAAGGGTTGAATACATGACTTTGAAAACCTTATTTATTTCCCACTACTTCGCTATTTAGAGGTCTTTGTCGGCAATTACCGTTTTGGAGAAGTCGTGCCCACTAATTATGTATTTCTTAGAGGACGTGCAAACGTATGGTAGTGGGTCTGTGACTGGGCAGTTAAGGCTTGAGTGGACATTTAGTTTCTTCCACACACCTTATATAAACCCCTCTTGCCTTAGTAAAATTTTCACTCCATCTTTCTTAAACCCTAATTACCTTAGAGCCCAGAAATCCCGAATTGTTTCCTTTTCTTAGTAATTTAGCCTATAAACCTATCAGACCACTCTTTTAGGAGATTTTTGAGTGTTTCTTTGAAGAATTTCATCGAATTCATTCGGTACTTTTCTCCTTCCATTTCTCTACACACCCTAAGATTCCTCATGGATCATTTCACTGAGTATGGCCAAAACCAAAAAATCGCAACCCAAGGGGAGACTGGCTCCTCTTCGGGCGTGGCTCAGAGCGTTTCCTCGACTTCTCAGGTCCCACTGCCTATCAATACCGTCCGTATCCTTAATAACGACCTGAAAGAGGTCATTATTTACATTCCTCATACGATTGAAAATACTGAAGAGGCCATTGGGGCGTATACAAAGTATCTGAGCACTCTATTCATTTTCTCCATCCCTTCCACGTTCTCCACACCAAATATTCCCGTGTTTAGGAATAGGTACCAGATCTTCGATGAGGTGAGAATAAAAGCTCCCAACCCAGACGAGAAGGCTTGTTACTTTTTGCCCGAAGAGGTGTGTTTATATGAGTTCGCTTTCGAGCACGGGCTTCGCTTCCCAATGGACGACCACCTGAGAGAGCTTTTCGTGGCCTTGGATCTAGCCTAGTGCAGTTTCCTCCTAACATATGGAGCTGCTTGATAGGGTCTATTTTGATTTTTAGGGCTATCTCCGCGAGGAGCCACGAGATTTCAGTCGACGAGTTCCTTGCTTTGTTCCAGTGTAAGGAGGGTGGGAGTAGAAATAGAGGAACTCTTAGTTGCTCTTCCAGGCTGGGAGTTCCTAAGCTTATTTATGACATTCCTACCAGCATATCTAACTGGAAAAAGAGGTTTTTCTTAATATCTAGGACCGGTTGGGAGCATGAGCCATGAAGCCCTAGCATGATTGACCTCAAGGCTTGGTTCACTGATCCTATCTCTATTCATAAGTGCTCGAGCTCTTGCCTATTTTCCTTCCCTTTTATTCTTTTTATTGACCATGTCTGAGCTGTTTATTGTTTTATTTTGGTCTTTGGAGAGAGGAGGTCTATGCCAGTGTCTGACGAGTGGATTAAGGATGCTGAGAGGTTCTCGGTGAAGAATTATGTCGCACTCACCACTCCAGAGATGTTGTGGTGCTTCGATCTGGGTCCTAGGCCCAGCAACATGGACTTTGGCATCCAGACCCTGGTAAACCTCGAGCTGAACAAGCCTTTCGTGGCGCTTGCTGAGGTGGCCCCATCTATTATAACAACCAAGACTTCTAAGGAAGGATCCACTGCTCCTTTAGTGGTTGAGGAGGTAGAGGAATGAGATAAGGTGGGGGGATTTTAAAGAAGGAAGTCCAAACAGTCAGTAGGCAGCTCATCAAAAAGTGTCCCAATGAGCATCGCTCCCCTGCGCCAGATTCCCTTATTGCCCCCTATGAGTAAGTTATCCCCTTTTTGGGCTCTTTTATTACTCACATGGAGCTCTTCTTACTTGTTCTGATATGTTTTACTTTTCCTGTTGCAGACATACCTCTGGCAATTAATCTTGAGAGTGTGATTAAGAGGAAGAGAACCCTTCACAAAGCTCCTCTAGCTGCCAAGAAAACCAAGGCCAATGAGGGAGTCTCTATCCCTGCCCCCACCCTTCTAACGCAGGAAAAGACGGCACCAACTCTTGACCAAGGTGCAGAGGAGGAGAGAGGCATCAGCTCATTTGAGGAGCTGATGACTGATCCCCTCGCAGCTCTTTAGCCTCCGATCTCGTAAAAGACAGGGTTGAGGAGCTCCAAGATGAGGAGATCCATGTCCTTTCATTAGAGGGACCTCTCCCATCAGGGCAGCTTACAAGCAGGTGGTTTCCGACAAGGAGGATGTATAAAAGCTTGATCCTGTTGAAGCTCAGAAGAAGTCTGCCTTCGGAGGTATGTCCAGCTCTGCTACCCTTGGGACTGATGGAGATGGATCAAGTTTCTTCATCCCTGGAGTAACCTTGCCCCCCTTTGGGTGAAAGCATGCTCCAGAATGCAAAGGAGGCCGGGATCAACTAGGTAGCCGATGAGTTGGTTTCTTACATATATATACAAGTATGTAAAGTTATATACATGTGGGTCGAAATTTTTTTCCTCATAAATCTCCATCCTAACATCTCTTTCTTTGTCTTTCTCTATATACATACATATATGTATCATTTTAGTCATTCATTAATGTTTTGGTTTAAATGGATGTTACTAAGTTCATAGGCAGTGAAGGAGTGTAATATTACCCCTACAACATTTCTTTAAAAATAAAATGTGTAATATGTGTACCATCTATTGCCTTTATAGCATCCTTTAAAATAAAAATAAATTGCTTTTAATAAGAAAATAAGAAAATTCAACCTTTAAAAATATAATGAAATAACTTTGAAAACCTAACTTTAAAAAATATGTACCACGGCTTCAATATTTTCCTTCTCATATGGTGAGTTATGAATAGTGGCGTTAATCACAATATCTTTATATAGTCCAAGACAAACGTATAAAATTCTATGAAAGTAACGACTCACTGTTTGATCGACCAGATCTAAAGAAAGTAAAACTTTCAACTTGATTACTTTGGTCATGCCCGACCGTGTTCAGAAAAATAGCCACTCGCTTCTCAACTCTTACTGATCTACTTAAAGGAACAAGCTAGGTACTAGAATATAAAACAAGTGATTTCTCAATATATTTTATTAGCTTGCACATTTGATATGAAATTTACATATGTGCTTGCCGGTTGGGAGAGATCTGCACATGAAGGTCAGTTGCTAAGGAGTGCAATATTACGCCAAGAAGATAAGCTAACAATTTTTTTTGGTAAGTTTTATTTATACTTTTCTTTTCACATGTTATAAATATTTAATAATAATCACTATATAATAAACAATTCTTTAATAAGTAAATATTATCTCGCCGACGCTCGGTTTTCCATTGGTTCCGGGATTTCTTGCACCATATCATAAGACTCGTTATCATAGTATAGACATTGAGGGTCAACGTCCCAAAAGTTGTAAAGAGTTTTTCAATTTTCGACATCATCTTTACACAATGTTATTGAAAGGACAATTAGTTTGCTTAAAAGAAGATTTGACTATTTAAGGCATCGACCTTACCACGACATTGAAACACAAGCAAAGATAGCCCTTGCTTGTTGTGCTATCCACAACTTCTTAAGGATTGATGATATAAAGATGTTTGTAGTGAAGACTTAGATAGTAATGATGATGAAGTTACTACTACACATGTTGATGTACCCGAAGATGAAACTCCAAATACTTATACATCTTTCATAGCTGAAGCAGCGTGGTCTAATAATAGGAATACAATTGCTAATTCAATGTGGGATGACTATCATCCCAACCATAATGCATGATAATTTATTAGTGTAAATTAGGGTTTTAATGATTTTTTATAATTTTTAATTTGTGTTTTGCCAAAATTACCTTTGAAAAAAGATCTATGTGAGTTGTTAGTGTTGGATGCGAGGTAGAAATTAAGTAGGAAATGATTTATTGAATTTGATTGCAACAAATTAAATTTATAAAATAAAAACTATCTTAAAAAATATTAAAGTGTAAATTAAAATTATTAAATAATTTATTGTGCATTAGTATAATTTAATCTCGAGTAAAAGAGATCGCATTATTACATATCGAGACAAACGGAAAAAAGCACAATAAAATATTACATTATCACATGTAAAGACAAACGGAAAAAAGCAAAATAAAGTAAGAGAGAAAGAGGAGTTCACCGACTTTTTTACCCCTTAAAATGTATCACAAATACTACATTACAAAATTTAATTAAAAATATATTTCAATATTTTTTTTATTTATCATAAAAACTATCACATCCAACATTTTATTATATAATATTAGGTTAGTGCTTAACATCATACTCTTTATTTAAATCAAATTTATGGGAGTACAGTCACTTTTTATTAAACAGACTTTATTTAAAAAATACTTCAATAAACTTAGCACTTTATTACCTAATGTTATACAAGATTTTATTAACAAGCTCTCTTCAAATAAATCGAGTGTATCTAACTGTACTCACCTCTTATTAAAAGTGTTTCATTTAAACAAGGGAGAGTGTTGTGATAATAAATTTACCTTAAGATGTATTTATGATAAAAGATGTCGGTTACAAATATAAAATGTATAAATATCACTGCCCTTTATTTTACTTAACATCTTTAACTATTCTTAGAACAAGGAGGTTACGAGTTCTATTCCGAATATTTGCCATTATATCCGCCCATAATAATATTATGATATTAGTCCAATAATTACAACTTGTATGCAAAAATTTATTACTCAGAGAGAGAGAGAGAGAGAGGTGGGGGTGAAGTTATTTTTATTAGCCTTTAGAAGAAGCCAAAGGCAATTTACACATCCCTCCCTCCCTCCCTTTCTCCCCACTAAAAAGAAATGGTATCCTGTCTGAGCATCGTCTCCTTCTACGGCACCTACCTCCGCCGCTGCCTCACCGCCGGCGGCCTCTCCTCCCAAACCATCAACATCGACGCAGACACCACCATCCACTTCTGGGGCCCCAAAAAACCTTCCAATTCCACTCCAAAACCACCTCTACTATTACTCCACGGATTCGGCCCTGCCGGAGTATGGCAATGGCGTCAACAGATCGTATCATTCGCCCCCAATTTCGATCTTTACATACCTGACCTCGTGTTTTTCGGTGAATCAACCACCAGCAAGCCCGAGAGATCGGAGAATTTTCAGGCGGAGTCGATGGGGAAATTGATGGAGAAGGTTGGGATCCAGAGGTAATCGGAGAAAATTAAATATTAAATACAACAATCATAACAATAACATATGTTCTTATATTCAAACCGTTTCTTAAAAACTGCGCATTTCTCTCTCCTCGATCGCATTTGCGTTTAGTCCGCTTCATTAATTTTATGTATTTGTATTAAATTTGCGATAGGTAAATGTTACTATTACTCAATTTTTATACATATATTTTGCGCAAACTAACTTGGCGCCAGTCATGAAATGAATTGGTGAGGCCATGCATTCGTTGTTTTAACTTCTTTAATTAGTGCCACGTTAATTTGTATATAAAAAGTTTGTAAAGAAAGAAGGTAGCTTTAGCATTAATCTTTTTGTTATAATTCCTATCGTTGTAACTGTTTTATCGAATATGTTATCAGGTACAAAGTCATGGGAACGAGTTACGGGGGCTTTGTGGCATACAGGATGGCGGCGAGGTGGCCGGAGAGGGTGGAGAAGGTGGTGATAGCGAGCTCCGGGGTGAATCTGAGGAGGAGGGATAATATGGAGATGTTGAAGAGGGCTAATAATGCGGCGAAGATTGAGGAGGTGATGCTGCCGGCTACGGCGGGGCAGTTGCGGACGTTGATGGGGTTGGCCGTCTACAAGCGACCTTATTTGCCTGATTTCATATTAAATGATTTCATTGACGTAAGTTCCTCACTCTCATTAGACCATGACATTTACCAATTTTAAGGACTAAAGTTAATGGACTAATTGACGGGTTAGAAAGTATATTGGTCGCTGCGTAGAGTTTGCTTGAAACACTGATCAATTTATTTTTTGACACATCATGTGATATATTGTTATTTTTAAAAGAATAACGCTATGCTTAGTGGATATTTTTACCACATATTTTATACCGGTGTGCATTACATGATTATACTTTCACAAGATATAATAAGAATACAAGTTTTTTAATGCATCCGGTAAAAATATGTTATTAGATCATGTAAGTAGAAAAAGTATCATTATTTTTAAAATTACCGCTCTTAATATTGGAATCGAAAAAGTAACACATGACATTAACGCATTGATTAGTAAGTAAAATTTACATTCGTTTCACTTCTTTCAACTGGGGAATGGACTAATGTCTTATTACTCGAGTAATTTAATTGAGTTTTAATCTTAAGTTACGGCTCTTATTACTATTTGAATGCGCTAAATAGGAATATTTGTGCTATTCGTTAAAGTAAATGATAAAAATTAAATAAATAATAAATTAATTGCTGATTAAATCTAATTTTAATTTTATTAGTAATAGGCTAGTAGGTAGGATGCATGCATCTTTTCAGAGAAAGACATAGGAGATGAAATTGAAAATAAATTTGACATAATTACAGTAAATTAAAATTCTGATAATATCTTTCTTTATCACATTATTATCGTTTCCGTGTATACGTATATACATTTTTTAGATTTATGCTATTTCTAAAGTATTTATAATTATTGTTAAAATAATATAAAATATTAAAAATATATAATACAACTTCGTAAACTAATATTATAATATGGGAAAGATATAATTATTTCTTGCAATACCAATTTTTTGAAAATAAAATATTAAAATAGATGTCATCTAAATATCTAATTGTGAGCGTGGGAGGAGGAGGTCAAATCTGGATCCCTATTACATTAAGACTCGCTCTAATTCAAAGAAGTTTTAATATAATTTATGAAAATGACTAATAAGAAGCATCAAGAACAAACAAAGAAAGGGTGATATTTTAGTGTAATAAAATAATATGAAGAGTAAATTATAAAAAAAAAAACTATCAAGAATTATTGCATCAGTTGCACGTAAATTATTTTAAACCTTGCAAATAAGATTATTATTATTATAGGATTTTTCATATTTAATTATTTACTATATCATAAAAGCAGACGCAGCCCAAAATAAATTCAAAATAAATTTATTTATTTATTTATTTTTAATAAGTAGAGGAGGTTGTAATATTTTACGGTACATTACATAAACATATGGTAACTTTTTTTTTTTTAATATAAATCTTCATTTAATAATATAACTTTTATTTTTTATATAAATTGACGACCACTAATATTATAAAGCATGGACACACTATTATTATATTAACAGATAGACATAACAAAAAGTTTAATACTATGTTCATATATTATTTAAAAAAGAACTACTCTCTAGAAATTGACAAATATTATTAAACAATGAATGAATATCTTTCGTGCTACAATTATACAATACCATTCTTATAAGAAGGAAATTTGACAAAAATACGAAATTATAAAAAAAATGGAAATATTTCAACAAATGAAAAGATCATAAAAATACTTCAAAAATAGATCATTAAAGTTAGTACCAAAATAATTATTATCAAAAAGGGAAAAAATTGACCTTTTCGTGACCTAAACGATCTCAAATTGCCAAAAACGACGCAACTCATGGCGTGAGAATAACTTCTGTTATTCGAATCGATTCTAATCAAATTAGTCCAAATTGAAATAGTTTGAGCTCCATCACCAACAATAATAGAAATGAAATTACTTTTTCCGATTAGACTTATGGTGGTCTAATAAGTCCATTTACAAATAAGACTTTTGTTGAAAACAACTTTGGTCCCAAATTTGAAAAATTAACTGTGATGGCCGTGAAGTGATGGTAATTGAGATTTCAAATCTCAATAGAGATGGATGATATTTTGAAGATTCCAAATTTTCAATAGTAATCTCTCTTTAAATTATGGGTCACGGAAATACGTGTTTTAGAAGTATTACTGATTAACTATTTAATTATAAAATGAATAAATATCTATCAAAAAGTGTAAAAATTGACCTTTTCGAAGCCTAAACGATCTCAAATTGCCCAAAAACGACGCAACTCATGGCGTGAAAATTGCGCTAACAACCTTACGTCTTGTTAGCAAACTCTTTGTTTGTGTAATGCAATATTAATGTGTAAAATATACACTAATACAATTCATTCATTTTACATTATCACATCACCTTTCTCCTTCATCAACTTATTAAAAAAAACTTTCATAATTTACATACCTAAATCATAACACTCTTAATTATTCAGACTTGACTCGAATAATTAAGAGTGCGATAATTTATACGAGAAGCTACAGTTTAATCTTCTTTTTTTCATTCCTCCACAAAATTATCTCGGTCTATCATCGATTGTAGTAAAAAAAGAAAATCGAAAATGAGATTTTCTTTAAAATATAAAAAGAATACTAGGGGACCCACCCCTCATACAAAGTGACACCCGCCGGTAACTATGACATTAGCTGTAAATGCATATAATAAACAATCCCTAACAAATTACTAAATAAAAGATTGGTGGAGTTATTAAGAAGAAAGAATGAATGTGGGTTTCTTTTCTTTATATTAGCTTTGGTGGTCAAGAAAAAGCAACCATCAATTAATTAAAGCACAAAAGTAGTTGTAAGTTGCAACGACCTTGGCCTACTTGAAATTAATTGACAACAGGGGGCATATGTCCACTAGTTAATCGCCCATGCTCTTTATGCAAAGTGAGCATGACCCAGTCCCCAGCATATATTATTTATAGACATAGCTTGTTTCTAGCATGGTCCATACAAATCGAGTCTTTTTACGATTTTTTTTATTATAAAAATGTTAAAGTATTTTTATGATAAAAAAAATATCGTAAAAAAAATTGGTCTATATTTGACATTTTTTGTATATATATATATATATTACAAATTACAAAACAACATCTTTGATTAATTTTTTTTTTAAAAAGTACTCCATATAAAAATATAATGATTAAAAATATACATATTATGGTGTGTATTAATTATACACCCTTAGATGAGTTTTATACATAATATCAAGATATCATATCAAAGTTAAAACATTCACACAAATAATATATATACACAATAAACTCTCGCACACTAATAATTTTTCAACATTAAAAATACCATAACTTAAAATAAAAAATTCAAAATTTAATATTTAAAATATACTAATTAAGATCAATTAATAAGATCCATCTTGACTATAGAATTATGTAAAAAAAATCAAGAAAAATTATTGATGAACATTTAAGGACATAGTTTATGTGTTCGTACATTATTGGTCACCTCAGTTTATCATTTTTAGGAGTGTTTAAGGTACATCAGTCCAAATTTGGGATTATTTTCAAATTATACTGGCAGACGTGGTTGGATTATTTTCACATTTGGCATTGAGTTTAATTTATTAAAAAATTATTTTGCCGATATCAAAATAAGATCAAAAAATATGATTAAAAGATTCTTTAAAAAATTAAAATCAAGTTGGTCCAATTCGGTCTACTTTTAATTTTTTCAATATGAAGATATATTGAACATACGTTTCAGTTGTTCAAAACTTTAGACTAGGCTAGACAATTGGCTCAAAATAGACTGACTGATATTTATCTATTTAAATTCATTATACATTACTCTTTTTTATCATATTATCATGTGACGCCCTGAGTGATGAGTACTCCCTTGTGTGGAGGAATGGTAGCTCGAGTGATGAGTACTCCCTTGTGTGGAGGAATGGTAGCTCAAAGGGGGCATCCCACACCAGAAGTTGGGGGATCCTTGGAGACCCATATAAGTAAGATATGGTCGCTAATTAAGTACGAGGCCTTTTGGGTAGCTCACTGGCTTCGGATCCCATAAGAACTCCGAAGTTAAGCGAGTAGTGGACCAGAGCAATCCCAGGATTGGGTGACCCCCTGGAAAGCTGGTCGTGAGCTCTCAGAAACAAAGCCGTGAGGGTAGATATCTTGGGGCTGAGGCCTGGTTAGGACGCTACCCAGAGCGGACAATATCGTACTGAGGTGGGACGGGTCGTTACATATCCTATCTTATTTATTTTACCGTGACGGATGGTACGGGTATACCCTAGTATATATATATATTATAAATTGTTTTTAAATGAAGAATAATGCTATATTTACAGAATATTCTTATTAGCATACATTACATGGATTGTACATTCATAATATTTAATCAAGTAATAACCCATGCAATACACCCGGTAAAATTATGTGATAAAAATTGTAGGTAAGAAAAATATTTTCCTCTAATGAATGAGAGAATCAAGAAATGTAGATTCAAATAGGCCCAATTTAATTTGGGGCTTAATAAGGGTACTTCTTACTTTAATCCTAAATACACAATTTTGACAACTTGTCGCCGAGTATATGAGTATAATTCAGTAAGTCGTGGCCAAGTGAACTATTTATTGATGTTTTCTTCTCGGCAACATTTTATCAAGATATATTGTGTTCGTAACTCGGTTGAATCTCGCCGGTAATAAAGTTTATGGTGTTAAAGAATAATTATGGTATTTAAGACAAAAGCAAGGGTGCCCTTATCAAGCCCTTTCAATTTAATGCTTTTTATTTGCGGTTTTTACTCTATTGGACCAAAATTTAATTTGAAAATTAAAAATAATTTTTAGTGATTTTATCTGTTTATATTTATGATGGACTGTAAGAAATTTTTTGGAACCATTAGGAAAAGGCCCCCCCGGGTGGGGGGGGGGGGGAGATATTAGCAAATATTTATATTTTTAAATATTTTAAAAAGAAATTAATATTAAAATACCAAAATTTTAAACTTAAAGTGGGCAATTGACCACGCTTAATTCCACCTTGCTTCCGATTGTCTTTGCTTTTTTCTTCCGTATGTGGTATGCTCTATCTCCTTTACGTTTATTCTCACTGTTTATCCACTTTCTGGGTTATGGTTATTCGTTTCCTGTCTACACCTCCATGCATCATGCACTCTCTTGCTATCGGCTCACAGCTATGGCACCTGCTGCAACAACACAAAACCGGTACACCCACCGATTTTGCATGAACAGAGAGAAGGTTCTTGCTAGGAACCCATGTAAAGATAGATTTATATGGATGTGTTTAGGCTATAGAGTCTTGGAATAAACATGAATTTAAGCTTTTATTTAAGAAATACTAACTATTACAAGCTTACTGCTTTCCTTTCAGCTAATAAGGGAATCTTTTACTCACACATGCTCTTGAAAATAAAACTAGGCTATGGTTACAATCGAAATTGCTTTCCTATAAATGAACCCCAACTCTCTATATAGAAGAGATACAAACCATTAACCTACAACCGGTTAATAAAAGATATACAGTACTTCAAAAATAAAAGCCAAAAAGAGTGCTCTACAACTTTAATCGCTTTTAGCGAGTAGTGAGTGAGGAGAGCATCTTTTATCGCACCGACGCAACAAGAAAAAGAAAATCTGATAAAAATTCACATCGGGTGTATTTGTGGGCCCTATTGACATGTGAAGTGTACCATCTTTTTCATACACAATAAAATAAGAAAAAGAAAAAATATTTGAACAGTCTGGGGATGAATAATTGAGGGTCTAATTTCGTCATTGATTATGTTTTTTCATAGGCTGACGTCTTCTTTGTATTTTTCTACGTCACTGAGCTTCATCTGGTTGCAAGGTGATGTAGTCATTTGGGGTAAATGCCCTACTTGAGATGGTGGTGCCTTCTAGTCGTTGCTGGTTCTTCTTAGCTGAGTTTTTTAGAGTGTTCCAGTATTATTCTATATTGGCAACATTAGAGATTGTTGCTGGGATTATTATCTCTACGCCGATAGTCTATCATCTGGTCATCTTTCCTCCAAAGGGTTATTGGGCTTGGATGATCAGGTCTTTTTGCTGCCAAACTATGTACCATTTCTCTTCGCTTAGAAACTCTTCCATAATCCTCAAGATTCCCAAGGATCTATTAACCTTAAAGGCTAGGATATTTTATCTTCCTTCTATGGGCTCGAGCTCGACAAAACATGTATAGTCCTTCTAGGTCTGCAACGTGTTCTTTTTAAAACAGGATGAATTTGAAATCTCCAATCTCGTGAGTAAACCCGACTTCTGGTCCAATAGAATAACTTTGTACGTAAAGAAGAAGATATTCTTTAATTGTTTCGATGTAGTTAGCTACCCTTTCACTAAAACAATCGGCGTTTGTAGTTTCTTTTACAAGAATCTGACCAATTAACCATTGGCTGGCAAATAATTCAATTTGAATGTCTGTTTTTTCCCAAATATTTATTTGAGGTATCTCGTCACAAATCCTTTGGTAAATGTTGCATCTCGAAGAACTTTATGGAATCGATAATTACACACTTCCTTTAGGGTTTAAAAAATATTTGAATCCAAGTCTGCAATTGATTCTTCGTTTTCTGTTTCTTATTCTTTCCTCAAGGTAGTGAGAAGATAGATGAAGAATTTCTTCTTCTCGTAAATAAGATCTTTTTTTTTGTTTTGTCTCCATTATTTTATGATTTCCACAAACAACTAAACAAGACTATTGGAGATAAGTCAAAGTTCAAATAGACGAGCCCGATACATAGACCAGGTTGAAGTCGCCATGTATCTACAAGATGCATACAACCCATGTATGCAGACTAGCAGATGAAATGCCCAGACTCAACCAAAGCCAATAAGATCTATTCTGGAGAATTTAGAAAATATACTCATTTTACCAGGAAAGAGAAGCGAAGAGATCTATAAAAAGAATAAGATCATCGAAAGTAGGGATGGCAAAAAAAACAACTCGCCGGGTTACCGAACCGATCCAATCCGTTTGGAGC
The DNA here is from genome assembly GCA_021464415.1 of Lonicera japonica. NCBI lineage: Eukaryota > Viridiplantae > Streptophyta > Magnoliopsida > Dipsacales > Caprifoliaceae > Lonicera > Lonicera japonica. The sequence continues at coordinate 24,203,069 of CM038469.1, forward strand.
GGTTTCGGAGCATTTTTTTTTAAACGGATTCGGTTTCGGGTTTTTAAAAAAAACCGATGCGGGTTCGGTTTCGGTTTTTTCCTCTTTAAAACCGTCCCGAACCGCCCGAATATATATATATATATATATATATAAAATATAAAAATATTATTTTATATAAAAAATATATATACTTATATTAAAATATATATACTTATATTAAAATAAGTATATATATATTTTTATATATATTATTTTATATAAAAAATATATATACTTATATTTTTTATATAAAAAATATATATACTTATTTCGGTTTTTAGTTTAATTGTGTTTCAAGATTTGAACTTTTAATTTGAAGTTATTTGTGATTTTTAAAGAATGGATGCTTAATTAATTAATTTGTTTGAAAATTAATTAGTTTAATGTTTGTTTAATTGGCTATTGCCTTATATTTGAAAAACGCTACATTGCTACTTTTGTGTGAAATTGTTGCCCATTTTTTTTTAAATAATGGTTATTCGGGGCGGGGCGGTTCGGATTCGGTTAACCGTAAATTAATTTGGGGCGGTTTTGGTTTTCAAAAAAAAACTGTAACGGTTTTGGTGCGGTTTCGGTTTAGGATAAAATAATTTGGTTCGGTTTCGGATTTAGGCAAAACCGTCCCGAAACCGCCCCGTTGCCATTTCCTAATCGGAAGAATGTTCTTCCCCAATTATAGACCAAACCATAGATTCCTAAATTTGAAAAAATTCAGAAAAGAATTTACTAATGAGACTCTCACCCTTATAGACACTTTACACGTAGAGTTTAACAAAATATGGTTGCTACAACCATATTCATGAGGAAATATTAAATCTCTATTTGAAAATCTTCATGAAGAAGAAATTAACGTCAACCACCCTCGAGAAAACCTCCCTTAAGGAAGAGATAACACCCAAATAGACATTATTGAAGGCATTCACGTCCTTTGACATATATTGCAAAAGAATTTTAAAAAATTAAAATTTGTACAAAGGGGACTTGCAAAAACTGCAGAACTTTTAGAAAGACAGGGAGGAATTAGACTTCTTAGATTTATAGAAACAACTAGTACGTACAATTTTCATACTTATGAACACTAGTTATCCAATTACGAAGACCAAAAATTAGATACATTAATAGAAGACAGTATACCAACTCCCATTAGAGATACTCTAATGGAGATAAATTACAATATCCCAGAATATCAATTAAAAAACCTAGATTTAGTAGACTTTTCGTGGAGTCTCCACCATTATCCGAATGGATTCAGCTGGAGTGAATACAAAAATCAATTGCTTCCATCACCACCAAGTCCCTCTCCACCAAGCGAACCAAATAACGATTCATCAATAGAAGAACCAATATATAATTTTGATACAGACGATAACATAATCCCAAATATAGACAATATAAACTTGTCACATTAATTTCTTATCCTTTAGTAACCATTAAGGATAGGACAAAATTTTGTAGTTACAAGTGGTCCTACAAAAAGACAAGTGGTCCTATACTCAAAGAACCTTATTTAGTTAAATAAGTTTGAAACAGCCTTATCAACTAAAATAAGTTTGAAAAATACACTATCTTGCAAGAAAAGTCCCATATACATATAAACATGGAAGTAGATATGTTGTGTGTACGCCTTTTTTCATGCACTATATATAACACAAAATAGAATAGATGAAATAAGGAAAAGTGTTGGCTTGTGGTTGAAATTGTTCTTATTATGGTTTAAACTGCAAAAAAATAAAAAAATGATAGGGAATAATTTGAAAATACGAAATTTTGTCTAATTTGTGGTACATCCAATGATTTATTTATTTTTTTTGAAAGAAATTATATAACAACTACTTTTGATGGATTTAATTATGTTAGGATCTGAGGGGACCCTTATACGGTTATATCCTTATTTATACTGTATTATAAAGCTAAAACTATTTTCATATGTATGAAAGTGTGTCATATTTTAGATTTCTAATTTCACTCTAGTGACTTTTTTTTTATTCATTAACAAAATTGATTGGAAGAGGATTGAACCTTCACCCCCATTCTCAAGTAATATAATTAAAGACATACCTGGTTTCTAACACACCGGTTGTGCAAAATCTATATAATAAGGGGTAATAGTTTTTTAATACAAGAATGTCTAAGGGGATAAAGAATTGTGTTGTTGAGATTTAAGATACTTTTTGAATGAATATATAGTAGTATCTTTGGCACGGGTTTCAACCTAGTATTATAATATATATGCAAACGTATAAGAGTCATGCAGTTTTGACCAAGCATATCAGAGGCTTCTTATATTAAATACTAAGCAAATTATGTAAGGATTATATTAGTCTAAAAATATATTTTAGCACCTTAAGAAGCTCCCTATAATTCGTAAACAATGAAAAAAAAAAATCTTTTACAAATCCACTTTACATTACTACAATAAATAATCATTTATCTCAATCACACGACCAAGTTCATGACTATGTCAAATTACATTAGGTTGTGTTACTACCCATGGTGGTTGTTACAACAAATTATTCATCATTCATGCTACTGATATTAAGCGTGACCTAAGTAATATATTCGTCGTGAGTAGGAGAGCTCCGATATTTAGGGTTGAACGATTCGATGAAAGTGTGATTGGGAGCGTTCCAGCGTATATGTGCGTCTGGTGTCTGTACAACAGTACATCATGCTGTATAGAAGGATTGAGAACTAAAACCGCGACTGTAATACTCATGCAGCTATTACTATGATTATGACATTAAATTACAACAAAATGAGAATATGATTTTAGCTTTTGTTAATATATATGAAAGATGTACATAACGAGTGTGTGCTACATGTTTACAAGTGCCCGTTAAATTAAAATTTTGGATCCGCTGCACGAGGATGTCTTTTGTCAACAGGAGATGTACTTTTGTATTGCATTTTGTTCTTAAAGTTTATGATAATTTGGTTGTGAAATGATCGAATTCGATAATGCAGACATTGTACTGCGAAAACAGAAAGGAAAAGTTAGAGCTGCTAAAAGGACTAACCCTCGGACGGGATGATACAGTAAACCTATCTCCTCTTCAACAGGTAACTTCTCTTTTATGTTCTAGTGGACGGTAACTAAAATCGAGTGTATTTTTAAAGGGTATGACTATTGGCAATCTAAGTGAGTTCTCTCACACGCACGCCAATTTGATCTTCGGTAACATTTTTTAAGAAGAAAACAAGAGAATATTTTTTTTTCTCAAAAATTTATTCAAGGCTAGGTTGATTCAGCCTCGGCCCAATTGGGGTTGTAGTCCCACCCAAATTTTTTTTATCCTGCCCTTTAAGAAATTCTGAATTCACCCTTGAATTTATTAGTTAAATGTTTATCAGTAATCGCAATGTAAATGAGGATATATGTATTCATTAAGCTAGACTTAATTATTTCTAATGCTTCCTTTTCAATTTTCTCATAATTTTTTTTTTCAAAGTCAACTTTCTTTTTCTCTCATTTTGTCTGTCCTTATTTAACATACAAGTTCGGAAAGCCAATCGTTTTTGAATTTTTTTTTCTTGTTTCCTCTCTATTTTTAAGCTCCAAATATAATGTGTAACTAAAAAATAATGGTTTGTGGTATTTGTAGGAGGTGTTGATTGTATGGGGTGACCATGATCGGATATTTCTTTTGGAGAAAGCAATTGAACTAAAGGAGTACGTACTATTATGCTGCTTCCTTTACATTATGCTTGTGTACGCTTTCTTTTTTCTGTGTAGCCGCATCAACTTGTTAAAAATAGACAAATATAATAAAATAACTATTGCTTTGCGCACTTTAAGGCCTCGTTTGATTCAGGTATTAGGATCAGTGGGATTAATAATACCAGTATTAATAGTACTGGATTATTAATCCTGGTATTAATTTAATACCAATACCTTGTTTGATTCATGCAGTATTAATACTGGGATATATCATGCTGATGTTAATACCATGTTTGATTCTGTAACTTGTATACGGGATTATATTTTGGATTAACAAAATAAAAAAAAATGTAAAAAAATAATAATATAGTAGTGGCATTTTTGAAAATATTATAGTAGTAATGGCATTTTTGAAAATATATGGTTCCTTTTTCTTAATCCTGGATAAACAATACCACCTCCCCCTTGGTATTAAATTATACCACAAAGTGTGGTATTAAATTAGTACCGATATTAGTAATCCCAGCACATTTGTGCAAATCAAACAAGGTATTATAAAAAAAGTGGTATTATTAATCCCATCCCACTTTTTAATACCCGTATCAAACGAGGCCTAACAGTATAAAGTATTCTTACCAAACCAAAGGTAAAAGAGATTCTAACATTATTACTCACACTTTTGTCGTTCAGGAACAAACACTTCACCTAATTCTTTAAAATCCCAACCCCGGTTTACCCCACTAACTAATTACGTTACGACCACTAAATAAACTTGGTTGACAAACATGGTTTATGCGCAGCTAATGTAGCATTGTTTTTTTCAGAAAAATTGTTGATAGGGGGGAATTAGAATTCCAAATTAGGCGTTACAATCGCTAGAGGAATTTTTACTCTAATATATACTAGAAACTGAAGTACATGCAATACGTGCACATATTTTCTCTGTACACGCGCAGCATCTAATTGTAATTGAGAAATATTAAGAAAATTAACTATTGATTCAATGGAAAATTATTGGCAGGCTTATAGGGAAGAAGGCGAGACTTGAAGTGATAGAGAATGCTTCACATGTGCCCCAACTTGAAAGACCAGCCCAATTCAACAAGATTGTCAATAATTTCCTATCTGAAAATACTTACTAAGTTATTACTTGCATCTATGTCACTAAATAATTGGTTTTTTTTTCCCTTATCTTTTTTTTTTAATTACATGTACTAGAACTCGTGACACACTCGATGCGTATACAATATTATATCTGGTATTTCTTTATGTCAAGAATTTTTATACACTTCAAAATCATATAATACAATTTGGTTGAGCGGCTAAAGCATATGTTCCTTAAATAAAAGCTCCTGGGTTTGAATTTCGTAGAATTTGCTTTCATATTTTTATAATTGAAAATAATAATTTTGTAATTTTAGTTGAAAGGCAATTATATAAGATACTTGGTAAAAAAAAAAATTAACAGAGACCAGCACACATGTATTCATTTGTCCCTATAACTTTTCATAGACATAATCAAAACCTAAACAGAGGCTAAGTATTAGGTATTCATAATATGGTTCAACACGCCCCCTCAAGCGGAAGGTGTGCGAGGCAATGCCATGAGCTTGTCTCACAAAATTATGAATCGCGTTGGGAAAAGGCCCTTGGTCATGATGTGTAGAAATAAACTGGTGTTGAAGGTCCTAGCTAGCGACTTTGTCCTAAACGAAATGAAAGTCGATTTCAACACGTCCAAGCATGGAAAACGGAATTTGCCCATAGATATTGAGCCCCAATATTATCACACCACAATGTAGGAGCTTTCATGAGAGGAACACGAAGTTCGAACAATAAAGATTACTGCAATGTTAATTCTGTTGCAATGTCAATGAGGGCCATATATTCAGAATCCGTGGAGTACAGAGCAACAGTCTTTTGTTTATGAGAGGACTATGAGATGAGACTGGTACTCGTATAGATGGGAATTCAAGTTTGAAAACGCCTGCAGCTCAAGAATTTTTTCAAGGCAAAAATTAATTAGAAACATCAAGCTTGAGGGAACGTAACAAGAAAGCAGGGGTCTCCTCCATCCAAGATACAGAATCAGACACGCACATGGGCTACTTTGTTGCCACTCCAGAACACAAAAGACCGATTACAAGGTCTCAAATTCCTAAACAGATCTTTGATATCATCTACTATACTAGGACCCTTTTCATAGTGTTAATGAGTGATCCAAAATCCATGGTGTTCTTTGGGTATCGAAGGAAAATGCATATACTGATAAGCCTTGTTCATCACAAATGCAATATTTGGTCAAGTGGGGTACTGAAGAGCTCCGACTATGTGGCGATATTTTGTGGGTTTTGCAACTGGTTCTTCCCTTGCTTTGAGAGCATAATAGTTGACAGATAGTGGCATTTGAAAACGAGATGAATTATACAGACCTCTTTGATGAAGGATATTAATATGAAAATGTCTCTGATTTAGCAAAGCACCTGAAGAGTGGGGAGTCACCAAAGACTTTTAAAGTGTACTCTTTTCGAAATTGGTGGATCGATTTTTGGATTCGAGACACATGATTGCAGATAATCCATATATCATTGACGCAAATGAGCACTTAATAATGGTATAAGAATGACTATATACAAACAATCATGTGTCCAGGGGGCTCCTTGAGTTATATCTATCTATCTATCTATACACTATATAGCGCACCTTCCGCATTTAATTCGCGACTCTGGCTCTTTCCTAGAGAAGGGTTTGGAGAAAATGATCCAATATTATATCTCAAGGGATCGAAGGATTGTATTTCATTAGAGCCATACATATTCAAAATAATAAAAGAAATATCGCTCACGTGGATCTTGGTTATGGATGGAGAGAAATTCATTAATGCACAAGAGGGAGAATTCGATGTACCGGGAGTCTAGGGATAAGCAGAACAATACTTCTAAGGGAAATTTTGAACATAACTATTACTCTTGTTCATGTAGTTCGGATCCATATCACTGGGCGTCCTGTCTGTTAAGGGGGGTCAAATTTTATTTTAAAATCATGATAGGACTAAAGAATTCAAATGTCAAAGAAAAGAAGTAATCTTTTGTTAAAAAACTCAGATGCAAAATCTCAAACAAGAGAAGCCATCTTCTGTTAAAGAAAACATAGAAATTAACACAACACGGAAACTTTTCTGTGTCTTTGTTGTTTCTCTTTCTGTTTCTGTTTTTTTCGTAATCAAGTAAATAAGCACTCCCTTTTCCAAATTAAGGACTACGAAAAATTTTCCACAACTCCAAAAGAATTAAGACTCAAAAAGACAAACAACAACTTGAACTTGAAAACACAAGACTCAAAAAGACAGATAACAACTTGGGATGGGAAACACTTATCGTCTCATCCATATATAACTATTCCCTTCTGAAAAAAACAGAGTCTAAATCCAAAGATCTAAACTACCATGCATATATATATATACATATATATCCACAAACAAGGAAAAATCAAAAGCGGATTAGCCTCCATAATGGGGAACTTGTATACCAAATTGTTCAACTTGCAAAACAGCATCTAACAACTTACAAGTATGTAGTCAAATTAGTAATAGAGATCACATAACTTAAAAACGATCACATACCAAATCAAAAGTACGAAATCAAAGTAGAAATATCATTCAACCTAAAAGATCATCATATACGTGATGATGGCTTGTCGTTGTAACCTCTACCCAGTGACAGGAGGTTGAATAACAAGTCCATTATCATCGACAAAATTTTTGACAATATTCGGCCTTCCTTTTTCCGACAGTGATGCAATTTCTTCAGCCTTAACCTTTACCACAATTGGAACAACATTTCCGTTATCTTTCTCAATTTGTGCAACCGCAGCCTCCCCACTCCACCCAACAACTTCAGGCCAGGACAATTTAACAACTCCTGTAAATCAGATTTTTGGATTTCCTCCTCACAATTAATCAATTGAACACACATTATACATCTACTTAAATTATTTAAAAATAATTCAAGAAAATTAAAAACTCTCAATATTTGAGTTTTAGCATGCATTTGTACCTGCGGATTCAGATTGCATCTCATGCTCTCTCTTCTTTGATGCTGCTGCACCAGGTGATTCTCCTGTATGTTTCTTCAAAATTGATTCTGTATATTTGCCTAAATAAAATTGCAAGTTAATACATCAATTACTGACCAATATATGCACACACATATATATACATACACACAATGAGTTCCGTTCTGAAGATGACAGTGGTTATCTCTTTACGACAAAGGACTATCTACCTTGAGGATTAAGGATTAGTTTTTGATACAAAATGACCATAAAAAGTTTCAATTACCACAAAATAAAAACATATATATATATATATATATATATATTTAGTTTGCATTAGACATTTACACCCACTCCTTCATTGATTCATTACACACAATTCATCAGTTTACCCCTCAAGAGAGGGCTGTTTTCTTTAGAGAGGAACTTTAACATAAAATACCATACATTAAAGTAAAGTAAAAGAAAGATTACATCTCTGTTAAACTAAACATAAGCTTAATATGTTTACCCTGGCATTTGGATTCCACCTCTTCCTCTCCATCTATAAAGAAAACAAATTAATTGAACGAGTACCATACGAAGGGAAATTTCAAAATATAAAGAAAGATTGCATTGACAACTTACCTGAAAGTCCAATCAAGTACTCATCAGTATTCCCCAGATTCCTTTCCCCATAGTTATATTTGCCAGGCTTCTCAACTTTGTGTATTAAATTGTCAAAATAAATAAGTATTTCTACAAAGTATATTGAAACAACATGTGCTGCTGCTGTTGTTAAAATTTTGAAGTTTGGTCACAACATTGAACATACAATATCATCTTCATGCTTCACATTAACTAAAATAATTATTTAACAATATATACATGTATGGAAAATGTTAACATGTGCGCTTAGGGTACATCTTGTTAAGCATGCTATGAAAAGGAAGAATCATTTGTTTGACATCCATGCCATAAGTAATGAAGCAGGATTTTGTTGACCCTCCTCTAAGAAGGTCATGGTGACCCTTGAAATTGATTGGTGAATGCAATAAAATAATAATAAAACAATTATGGCAAATCCCACACTTTTTATTGCATTCACCAATCAAATGTAGAGAAGGGTCAACAAAGTCCTACTCAACGTAATGTGTACAAAAGTTTTGTTCTTTCTATAGGCCTCGTTTGATTCGGGTATTAAAAAGTGGAATGGGATTATTAATATTAAGAAAAATGAACCATATATTTTCAAAAATACCACTACTACTACTATATTATTATTATTTTAATTTTTTTTTTAAAATTAATTTTTTTTTTTATTTTGTTAGTCCAAAATATAATCCCATATAAGAGTTATCAGTATGAGATATTCCAAGGGTATTGATATTAAATTAATACCAAAATTAATAATCCAGTACTATTAATACTAGTATTATTAATCCCACTGACCTTAATACCTGAATCAAACGAGGCCTAAGGGTGCACATTGACATGACCCTGTACATATCATATATGAATCATTCCTAAAACACATACACATGCACATTTAGAAGAAAATTTGCATACGTAAGTTCGCTTTGACTATGAAAAGATTCTCATGCCAGATTTCATTGTCTTCATAATCGAGTGTCATCACAAATTCCTGATAAAAATCAAAAATCAAGTGTCATGGCAAATTCCTAATAAAAATCACAATTCTTGTTTTAAGGAATGAATCATTGCAATCATTTTTAATTAGTACACATAAGTCAATAATCATATAGCTCTGAATCGCTTGATCATAATATAAATATATTTACCTTCCCTTCCATCTTTAAGAAAAATGGAAATGCTAGTTTTACTCCTACAGAAATTAAACCTGGAAATTGAATCCTCCTCAGTCAATCTGATCCATAAAAAGAATACACAAAAACCAGTCACATTATGCAGTCAAATGTCAGCTGGGGAAAAAAAGAAGGGGAGAGAGGGAGGGGGGGAATACAATCAGAGCTACACGGAGTAACGGGTAAAAGGCTACAGTTTTTCCCATTAAATTTTGAATTAGCAATTAGCCCGCCCTTCAATTTTCTAAAACAAATATACCGCTAGTACTATTTAACACCCCTTAATTAGATAAAAGAAACAAAATAGTGGTAAAGTTGTCCTCGTTAGTACCCCTATGAGGTTGTTGATTGTCTTACATTGTAAAAAATTTCCATGATTTTTTGATTAAAAGAAGAAAATGCTGCTAAAGAATGTATGTTCTGATTTCAAAAAAAAAAAGGTAAGCAAACAAGGAAATACATTCCTGGGGGAAACAAGGGTGTTTATATTAGGCTAATCAAAGAATGTATACTCTAATTTCTATTATGTAAAAAATAGAAAATCAAAGTACACAAACCAAAAAGGAAAATGATTTTCTTACAACCTATTTTTACCTGTTGCATTACATTGGTCGTATGTTGTGAAGGTACAACCCATTTAATACATGTCGTTAACAATATGTTGTAAGAATACCCGGTAACTGTAGCATTGCTCAACCAAAAAATATACATTTGATTGGTTTACATATAGAAGTGCTGGAACTTAAATTCTATGGAATTAGATTACAAATTACAAGACCCTGCAAAATGGTTAGATTTCATGGAATTAGATTACCTAGGGTTTGCGCCGATCTCCCTTTCTCCCGCAAATTGTTACATACATCAGATATGTGTACATGTTTTTATAGGGTTTGATATGGGTCATACCCAACTTGAGGATGGTTTCAATCAGAATCACCCACTTTTTTGGCTGGACCTCCGCCCATTCCCTTCACAACCGGCCTTTTTCAAATATCCTGATTTTCATGTAGAATACAACATTTTTCTTACGAATTATGAATTTACAATCATTATAATAAAAGTGATTTTATTTTTATTTATCAAATTTTGCGGTTAATTCACATTTAAATCATAAATTTTTTTTAAAAAGTTTTATTATATTACTCTTTTCAAAATTAATTAGTATAACCACCAATTAAAATTAAATTATAATTGCATAAATTTAGATTCCATGTTAATTAAGATTCTTAATTCAAATATAATTCCTTTTTTAATTTATTTTTGATAATTACCTTTACAAAAATTTCAAACGGTTTAGGGTTTATACGTTTCAACATTTATGGATCTATGCGCGTGGGTTTTTTAGTGTAAAAAAATCAATACATATTTTTTCGAAGAAAACTACAAATCCTAATATCAATACATAGTTTAAGCATACAACCATGAAAAATCTTTTGCCAACGATAGAATCAGATAACACGTCTCAACGTGAAGAAGACTCTACAGTAGAATGGATTAGCGAGACATTGAAAGTTGAGAAAGAACTGGGTATTAGTGTTGATGACGGTTTATTTCCATCGCAATCAGTAGAGATTGCACGTTCAATGGTGAGTTTTCTTTTTTCTTATGATTTTTTTTAAACCTTATGAATTTATACTTTATATTATATTCTTATTTGAATTGTTACAGAAGTACTTAATTTCAGATATAGCATTATAGACTTCAACAGAACCTCATTTAATATCTAATGTCGAATCCAAAACTAACTTGTTGCCCCAAAATAATAATTATATTATTCTTTTTTATTTCTTTTAAACTTATGAAAATCTGTTATATTTTTTTTAGGATCCTAAGGTATCCATCCCAAAAGAATTGATTATTTCAAAAACTTTATCGATGTTACAATCAGTTAAAAGTGATGTCGATGATGTACCGATGGAAGAAGTGAAAAACAATAGATCTGTGGGATGGGATTGTACTCTATTTTTTGTTACAGAAGAGGTAAATATTTGTTAAATTAAATGTTAAATTATAACTTGTATTTTTAACACGATTGCATGAGATTTATTATATTTTAATTAATGCATATTTTTGACTCACGAGATGATCTAACGTCATGGTGTAAAGCTGTTGGTAGGACTTGTGGGGTTGTTGTTAGCATAAAAAAATCGGAGTTTCCAAGGTTTGGTCGTAGAGGGAGAATCATTTATTGGTGCGAAAGAAGTGGATCTTATAAAGAAAAACCCAAAAAAGTTTCAAGCAGCCCTAAGAAGCAACAAAAAATTACTGGAATAAAAAAATGTGGATGTCCATTCATGCTGAAAAGGAAAAAACTTGAAGATGATGACGATTATAAGTTAAAAGTTGTATGTGGTAGGCATAACCACCCTATAGATGATCAAACGACCTTTAAAGGGCATTCATTTGTCAGTAGACTCTCAAAAAATGAGGAGCAGATTATTACGGACATGTGCGTGTGTGGAGTTAAACCTTATGAGATGTTTTCTAACTATTGTAAAAATTTCAAAATGATCGAAATCCGGGAAGGCCTCTATCTTACCGTTAGATTAAAACTGGGCAAAAATTGAGTGTAAAATAAAAATATTTTTGCAATTTAACAATTTAGTTCCAAATAAAATTCTAATGATTTTTGAATCTCAAAGATATGTTTCTGAGATACCTATTTTTATTAGAGCTTAAAATATGATCATTTAAAATTAATATGAATTTATTTTGAAACTCGGTCTTTGTAAAATGATGTTTTTCAAATAAATTCAATTTCAAGCTTATTTGAATCAATCTTTAAAATATGTATGAATATATTTAAGCTATAAGAATTTGATCAATAAAGTAACTTTACATAAATCTTAAGCACTCACTCAATTATTAAATTAACGAGTTTTCGAATATTTTGATTTGTTTCTTCGGATTGATCTTCATTTGAAGCTTTTTCCTTGAAACTTTTCATATAGTCTTTTGATCCTTTGTACTTCATGATTTGCATTGAGAGATTTGATCTTCCTTGTCTTGTCCAATGATCGAATAGTGAAAGATTGATCATTGTCATGTTTTTCTTGAATTTTTCAAGTAAATGAACTATATACTTATATCAAGAAATATGTTAAATTACACATGATTAATTTATTGTTATTATCAAAATAAGATTAAGACCTTAGGTCAACAGAATAAACATTTACTAAGTATAGCTTGTACACATTTAGGCCTCGTTTGATTCAGGTATTAGGATCAGTGGGATTAATAATACCAGTATTAATAGTATTGTATTATTAATTTTGGTATTAATTTAATACCAATACCATGTTTGATTCATACATTATTAATACTGGGATATCCTATGCTGATATTAATATCATGTTTGGTTTTATAACTCGTATATGGGATTATATTTTGAAATAACAAAAAAAAATAAAAACTATTAGTAGCTGTGGTTGGGCGGGGGGGGGGGGGTGAGGTGGGGTGTGGTGGGGGTGGGGGTGGGGTGAGGGCGGGGTGGCATTTTTGAAAATATTATAGTAGCAATGGCATTTTTGAATTTTTTTTTTTTTAATCCTAGATAAACAATACCACCTCCTCCTGGTATTAAATTATATCACAAAGAGTGAGATTAAGTAAGTCCCGGTATTAATAATCCCAACACATTTGTGCGAACCAAACAAGGTATTATAAAAAAAATAGTATTAATAATTCCATCCCACTTTTTAATACCCGAATCAAACGAGGTCTTAAGTTTTTCAACGGATTATACTAAGTAAATTCGTTCGTTGCCAAGTACTCGTTCTTTAACTTAATTTGAAAACAGTTTAAATATCACATTCCACCACTAAAGTAGTCAAACCAAGTCTGCCTATTACCTGTTATCCTAATGAGTATATCTTCAATGACGGCTTTCTTCCAATGCAGTCCTTGATCTTGATTTTCAATTCAGCACATGATTACAATTGGAACTTGAGTGATTGTTCACGAAATACAATCAACACGATGGAGATGGTAAATGATGGTAAATGACAAAAAAAAAAGGCAATAAATAAAATGAGAGAGATGGTAAATGATAGTAAGGATGCTAAGCCAAAGGTAACGATGGATTTGGAAGAGAAATTTAATTAACCGGAGCAGAAAGGACTATTTTGAAGGTTTTGTTATTGGGGTTGAAAGGGATGGTGACGGATAGAGCGAGATCTTTATTGGGGTGAGTTTACATATCTAAAAATTGGTAATTTGGTAACAAATTCAAAGGTTAATTTTTTTTTTGAAGTGGAGTGAGAAGAATAATTAAATTGGTGTATTTAAAATCCCCCTTTTTAAATTTATAATCAAATTTTCACCTCTAAACTCAAGGTAACCCGCTCTCACTCACTCTATATTTGATTGGTCTTAAAACAAAAATCTACTACTATTAAAATCATAATTACAAAATTAGGATTATATTTTGTCTTCTTTACAAACTCGTCCATCTAACATTTTTATTAATATTAAATTAGATTGCTCTTGTTCCAATTAAAAATATGATATACAAATACTCACATATATAGTATTTCTCTTTATTTGTAAAATAGGCTTGAAAACTATTAAATACTAGTTCTCCAAGAAAATTAATAAAGTAAGGAATATAATTATTCTTAACTCCTTCTAAAATATTACTCCTTCAACCCACGGCTTCAAGGATAAAACATTTTTTTATTGCGCCAACTTTAAGTAAAGGTAAAATTTCTTTGACGGCAGCACTAATTTTTTTATTTTTTTTTCAAGAGCATTGAATTTTACTTACTTATACTCTTAAAAAAACCACGTACTTTATAATTCCTTTTCTTCACTAAATTTTACATAATGCACGTTCTTAATCGATTACACTTGCTATCAACACATGCGTGAATTTTATTAAGGGGTACAAATAAGTGTGACCATTTTAGGATCTCATGGGGGTCTAGATATTGAAATTAAATGAAATTGGAGCTATATACTTTAGAGAGGTATATTCCTAGTATAATTTGTACTCGTTTTGACTCATATTGAAAATATGGTTTGACTTTCAATTATTCTTAATGTTCTGTATACACTAATTTCGGTTTAATGAACTTGTTTTTTTTATAAAGTTTGGTGGTTTGAGTATGAACTTAATAAGAAACTAAGATATTTTTAATTTGGGAAAAAAATAGATTTAATTTGAAAAATCAAAAACAAATAAATAAATGCATAAGTATTTTATGTCCAAACCATTTTGCGATATAAATTGATTTTACTGTTAAAAGAAATAAGAAATGTTGCTTAAAGTGGAACTTTCTATTTTTACAGGGGTTAAAATAGTTATAAAAACATTTAGAAAAAAATATTGAATATTATGTATAATGATATATCCTACGCGTTTGCATTCCATTAGTCTTTTGAAATTTACATCAGAGTTTTAAAGCGATAATAGGAACACAAAGTGGAAAATTGTGTAATTTATGCACAAAATGATTTTACACACGACTTTACGCATGAATTAAAAAAAATCATTTGAAATGCTTTTCTAAGGGCTGTTATTATTTTTATGTTTCTTACCATTATCACGGGATAGTGACAGTACTGGATGGTGAATGAGTGGAACATCAATTTTTTTTATTATTATTTTATGCAAACTAACTTTAGATATTTATTTGCAAAGAGACAACTAAATAATAATAATAATAATAATAATAATAATTATTATTATTATTATTTATTTATTATTATTATTATTGTTTGGATGCTATTTTGAACGGAATCCGTTAAGCAACGTGATCAACCGTTAGTTCAGTTAATTTTTGACCCAATATACCCATTTTACTCCTAAAAAGACAAAACATATTGCTCTTACTTAGGGGTAAAATGGGTAAAAGTTAAATGAATTAACAGTTGACCACGTTGACTAATGGTTTCCATCTAAAATAGCACCCAAACACTAATTATGCAAAATTTTGACATCCAACGTCTAATATGCAAGAACAAAAAACACCCAAAGTGTAAATCACCCTTAAATAGTTATTTACAAAAGTTATTGTAACCGGTTCACCTATTAATTATATTCATAAGAGGTCTCGTGTTTGATATTTATAGAAAAAGTTAATTTTTCGATTCTTTATTTATTCGACCCTCATAAATATAGTTATTTGGGTTAGGTTATCGGCTAGGTTATCGGCCCGTTGTAACTAGTGTCAGCCACCTTTATTTGCGAACTAGTCCCTCATGAACGAGCGGATCTTGTGTCCTTGGGTGCCTAAACCTAAAATTAAGGATGACAATAGAACAGCTCCAAGTCTTTATATACAACACGAGGGTGATTTGGAAGAGTTTCTAGATTGGGACTCGGTTAAAATTCATTTAAATTTTAACTCAAATCAACATATAAGGTTAATAAAAAATATTAATACATAGCATCATCTAGAGTTAATTTCGAATTTGAAAACTAAATTTATCCATGTACCGTTTAGGATCCCTTTGATAACAATATAAAAAAGAAAAATAAAAATAGTTGATTTTTGTGAGAAATTAAAAAATAAGTTGAAACATGTGGTGAGATATCTTCTTACTTTGTAACTTTTTTCATGGATAATTTTTTTTTGATGGTTGAGGAAGAAAAAATTTCTACAAAAAATTATGAAAGATGAGAGCATCTACTCATAAAATGAGCGTGAAATAGAGAATATCTTATCACATACCTCAACTTGTTTTTCAACTCCTTATCAAATCAAGTGGTTTTTTTTTTATATTGTTATCGAACGGAGTCTTATATTAAATAATAATACTCACAAATTTAGTTCTAATCATTTTTGGAAAAAATTACACAAAATGTCACAAAGAGAGGGCTACTATATTGAGAAAGCGGGTGATCAAAAAAAATTTGAAGAGATAATTAATCTACTCAAAAGACAAAAAAAAAGGGAGGGGGGAGAAAAGAATGAGTGCTTGAGAAAGTATTAATGTTGTAGTTTAGTAGTAAGAAAAGTTGTTCTTATTTCTTAATACTTGAGTTCTAATTCTTTCTAAAGTGCTTGATGATATTTAAGGAAGGTTAGTGTGTGGAAATGGCTGCTGAGGCAAACAACTTTGCACAACCATGCATCCCTAAGTTTGATGGGGATTACGATCATTGGAGTTTGCTTATGGAGAATCTCCTTAGATCAAAGGAATATTGGGGTGCGATTGAAGTAGGTTACGTGGAATCGGCTGAGGGAGAGACCTTAGTAGTAGCGCAGAAGAAAATTCTAGAGGAGATGAAGTTGAAAGACCTCAAGGCCAAGAACTATCTTTTCTCGTCCATCGACAAAACCATTCTGAAAACAATGACTCAGAAGGAGACCGCCAAACAAATATGGGATTCGATGAAAGTCAAGTATCAAGGGAATGCTAGGGTACAACGTGCACAGCTCCAAACTCTTCATAGAAGCTTTGAGTTGTTGGAGATGAAGGTAGGAGAGACAGTCGCCGACTACGTCGGCAGAGTAATGGTTGTGGCGAATGATATGAGGAATTGCGGAGAAGATATGCCGGACGTCAAAATTGTTGAGAAGATTCTGAGGACTCTTACAGAGAAGTACAATTACATTGTGTGCTCAATTGAAGAATCAAAAGACATTGCCAGTCTTTCAGTTGATGCACTACAAAGTTCGTTGTTAGTTCATGAACAAAAGTTCAAAAAAAAAGTGGAGAAGAGCAAGCACTTAAAGTCGCATATGAAAAAAGTCCCGGAGGTATGAGAGGCCGTGGAAGAGCAGAAGGAAGAGGACGAGGAAGAGGCCGCCAATCCTACAACAAAGCAGTCATTGAATGTTACAAATGTCATAGTCTCGGACACTATCAATATGAGTGTCCTTTGTGGAATAAGAAAGCCAACTATGCCGAGATTGATGAAGAAGATGAGATGCTCCTCATAGCATATGTCGAGGCTAAGAACTCCAAAACAGAGGAAATTTGGTTCCTCGATACAGGTTGCAGTAACCATATGTATGGAAATAAGCAGCGGTTTGCAGTTCTCAACGAGGCGTACACACACTCAGTAAAACTCGGTGATAACTCAAGGATAAAAGTAATGGGCAAAGGCAACATAAAGCTTCAGATGAATGGGACAAATCAGGTATTGACTGATGTATTCTATGTGCTTGATTTGAAGAATAATTTGTTAAGTGTAGGCCAACTTCAAGAACGTGGTCTAGCCATTCTTATACAAAATGGGGAGTGCAGACTATATCACCCACCCAAAGCGGGGCCTAATTATGCAAACAACGATGACTGCCAATCGCATGTTTATGTTATTGGCAAGTGTAGTACGAGAGACTCCAGCATGCTTACAAACCACTGCAGAAGATAGCTTGGAGTTGTGGCATAAGCGTTTTGGACATTTAAGCTACACAAATCTGCGTACATTGCAATACAAAGAAATGGTGAAGGGGCTTCCATGTTTCAAGGCTGAAACAATAATATGTACTGAATGTTTAGTGGGCAAGCAACATAGGGAGGTTATTCCAAAGAGAAGTCAGTGGAGATCAAGTTACAAATTGCAGTTTGTACATGCCGACATTTGCGGTCCAATTACACCTACCTCCAACAGTGGCAAGAGGTACATTTTAACGTTTATTGATGATTTTAGTCGAAAGGTATGGGTGTATTTTTTGTTAGAAAAGTCTGAAGCATTTGCAACTTTTAAAGCATACAAGAATCTAGTTGAGAAGGAGTCGAATGCATTAATATGTTGCCTACGCACTGATAGAGGGGGAGAATTTACCTCTAACGAATTCAATGAATTTTGTAAAGTTAATGGTATTAGCAGGCAGTTGACGACATCATATACGCCACAACAGAACGGGGTAGCTGAACGCAAAAACCGAACCATTATGAATATGGTAAGGTGTTTGCTTTATGACAAAAAGGTGCCTAAGCAATTCTGGCCAGAAGCTACGAGGTGGGCTGCTCATGTCATTAACCGAAGTCCTACACATGTGATAAAGGATAAGACACCGGAAGAGATGTGGAGTGGAGTGAAGCCTAAGGTGGACTACTTCAGAGTTTTTGGGTGTCTTGCTCACGTTCATAACTCCTATGTATTTGTAGAAATAAATTTGTACTTGTCCATTTGTCCCAAATTAACAGGTTATTTTTAAAAAAAAAATTAATGTAGTATTAACTTGGAACAAAGGTTGAGTAACTTATACAAGAAAATTAGCATGATATATATATATATATATATTGCTTGTTACATTTTTCAGAAAAATGGTTAAGAAGAAGAAGATTATATTTGCAAGAATAATAATAAAGCCCATTTTTTCAAAGAACAAGATTACTAGATGAAGGCTTATACCTTAGAAACAATGTTCGTTTTGTATATTGTTAAAAATCATTTATAGGAAAAATAATTAGTGGTTGAATTAAAGTGGAAGAGATATCAGGTTAATTATATATCTATCTTGTTAACACAATTTAGGCACGGATTGAGAGAGACGTTTATGGTAGAAATCCAGTACACCTTTGAAGGAGGATGAGTACTGTATATATGGTCCTAGCTAGCTAGCAAGCTAGCTCCTACAACTGTTTGACTCTCTGCTCAAAAGATGCTGAAAAAACTGTTCAACACAATGTTCCTGGCCATATAGTGATCAATTCTTGTTGAATTCAGCCTTTTAATTATCTCTATAACTTGTATAAATTCTTCCTTACAAATTAACTAATCATCTCAAACTAGTTAACTAGTCGCATATTTTAATATACTTGCAAAATTTTCAAAGAAATTTAAGAATCCTATCGTTAGGAAGCTTACATTCTATGTTTGTTCTTATAATTCGAAATAGTAATTTTACATTTAAAGTTTGAGTATCATTAATTTATGATTATACTTGGCCATTATAATTCGATATAGTAATTTTACATTAAAAATTAATTTATCATTAATAGTAATTTATGGAGGAAAAGGCCATTGAAGTAATTTATAGATGCTGTTTTGTAAGTTTGAACAATTTGGTATACAAGTTCCCCATTATGGAGGTTAATCCGCTTTTGATTTTTCCTTGTTGGTGGATATATATTCTATAGTAGTTTATATCTTTGGATTTAGACTCTGTTTTTTTCAGAAGGGAATAGTTATATATAGATGAGACGCAAAGTGTTTCCCATCCCAAGTTGTTATCTGTCTTTTTGAGTCTTGTGTTTTCAAGTTCAAGTTGTTATTTGTCTTTTTCAGTCTTGATTCTTTTAGAGTCGTGGAAATTTTTTCGTAGTCCTGAATTCAATGTTCTAAAAATCGCTAGACGTTCCTAGGTCGGCAATGGGGGGGCCTAGCGCCCAGGGGATTAATCGGTGATTAATTGGTCAAACGATTTTTTATTAAAAATATTATTTTAAATAACATAATACTAACAAAACATAATATACCTTTCAAATTAACATTAATTTTCCAACATCCAACCAATAAAACATGCATTTCAACAAAATAAACAAGTTCAAACAATCAAACCCAAGTGAACATCCCAAAATACAGTCAGAGAGGAGAGGAGGAGATGGAGATCGGACACTAAGAGGAGGAGGATCAGGAGAACAGAATTAGGTCAACTAAAAGAGGGCTAGCTAATAAACATTTTTTTTTATTTTTTTATTTTAACATGAAATTACGTTGTTTTGAAGGAAAAATAAAAAGGAAAAAATCGGCGCCTAGCCCGCCTAATGACCGCCTAGCCCGCCTAATGGGCGCCTAGTGCCTAAGCACAAAGGATTAGCCCTAGGCCGGGCGGCAAGGTACCGATTTCCGCCTAGGCCCGATTTTTAGAACACTGCCTGAATTTGGAAAAAGGGAGTGTTTATTTACTTGATTATGAAAAAAAAGAAAAAGAAACAACAAAGACACGGAAAAGTTTCCGCGTTGTGTTAATTTGTATGCATTCATTAACAGAAGAGGCTTTCTTCTCTTGTTTGACATTTGAATTTGGTTAATTCGCATCTGAGTTATTTAACAAAAGATCTCTTCTTTGACATTTGAATTCTTTGGTCCTATCATGATTTTAAAATAAAATTTGACCCCCTTTAACACACAGGACGCCAAGTGATACGGACCCAAACTACATGAACAAGAGTAATAGTTATGTTCAAAGTTTCCCTTAGAAGTATTGTTCGGCTTATCCCCAGACTCCCGGTACATCGAATTCTACCTCTTGTGCATCAATGAATCTCTCTCCATCCATAACCAAGATCCACGTGTACGTGTTTTAGGAATGATTCATATATGATATGTACAGGGTCATGTCAACGTGCGCCCTTAGTGTTAAGAATATATATATAGAAAGAACAAAACTTTTGTACACATTACATAGAGTAGGACTTTGTTGACCCTTCTCTAAAGAGGGTCATGGTGCCCCTTGCATTTGATTGGTGAATGCAATAAAAAGTGTGGGACTTACCATAATTATTTTATTATTATTTTATTGCATTCACTAATCAATTGCAAGGGTCACCATGACCCTCTTTAGAGGAGGGTCAACAAAATCCTGCTTCATTACGTATGTCATGGATGTCACACAAATGATTCTTCCTTTTCATAGCATGCTTAACATGATGTGCCCTAAGCGCATATGTAAACATTTTCCATACACATATATATTGTTAAATAATTATTTTAGTTATTGTGAAGCATGAAGATGGTATTGTATGTTGTGACCAAACTTCAAAATTTTAACAACAGCAGCAGCAGCAGCAGCACATGTTGTTTCAGTATACTTCGTAGAAATCCTTATTTATTTTGACAATTTAATATACACAGTTGAGTGGCCTAGCAAATATAACTATGAGGAAAGGAATCTGGGGAATACTGATGAGTACTTGATTGGACTTTCAGGTAAGTTGTCAATGCAATCTTTTATATTTGAAATTTCCCTTCGTATGGTACTCGTTCAATTAATTGGTTTTCTGTATAGATGGAGAGGAAGAGGTGGAATCCGAATACCAGGGTAAACATATTAAGCTTATGTTTAGTTTAACAGAGATGTAATCTTTCTTTTACTTTACTTTAATGTACGGTATTTCATGTTAAAGTTCGTCTCTAAAGAAAACAGCCCTCTCTTGAGGGGTAAACGGATTAATTGTGTGTAATGAATCAATGAAGGAGTGGGTGTAAATGTGTAATGCAAACTAAATATATATATATATATATATATGTTTTTATTTTGTGGTAATTGAAACTTTTTATGGTCATTTTGCATCAAAAACTAATCGTTACTCCTCAAGGTAGATAGTCCTCTGTCTTAAAGAGATAACCACCGTCATCTTCAGAACGGAACTCATTGTGTGTATGTATATATATGTGTGTGCATTTATTGGTCAGTAATTGATGTCTGAACTTGTAATTTTATTTAGGCGAATATGCATAATCAATTTTGAAGAAACATACAGGAGAATCACCTGGTGCAGCAGCATCAAAGAAGAGAGAGCGTGAGATGCAATCTGAATCCGCAGGTACAAATGCATGCTAAAACTCAATTATTGAGAGTTTTTAATTTTCTTGAATTATTTTTAAATAATTTAAGTAGATGTATAATGTGTGTTCAATTGATTAATTGTGAGCAGGAAATCCAAAAATCTGATTTACAGTTGTTGTTAAATTGTCCTGGCCTGAAGTTTTTGGGTGGAGTGGGGAGGCTGTGGTTGCGCAAATTGAGAAAGATAACAGAAACGTTGTTCCAATTGTTGTAAAGGTCAAGGCTGAAGAAATTGCATCACTGTCAGAAAAAGTAAGGCCTAATATTGTCAAAAATTTTGTCGATGATAATGGACTTGTTATTCAACCTCCTGTCACTGGTTAGAGGTTACAACAACGACCCATCATCACTACTTTGATTTCGTACCTTTGATTTGGTATGTGATATTTTTTAAGTTATGCGATGTCTATTACTAATTTGACTACATACTTGTAAGTTGGTAGATGCTGTTTTGCAAGTTTGAACAATTTGGTATACAAGTTCCCCATTATGGAGGTTAATCCGCTTTTGATTTTTCCTTGGTGGTGGATTTCTATGCGTAGTAGTTTAGATCTTTGGATTTAGACACTGTTTTTTTCAGAAGGGAATAGTTAAATATAGATGAGACGGAAAGTGTTTCCCATCCCAAGTTGTTATCTGTCTTTTTGAGTCTTGTGTTTTCGAGTTCAAGTTTTTATTTGTCTTTTTCAGTCTTGATTCTTTTGGAGTCGCTGAAAATTTTTCAGTCCTGAATTTGGAAAAGGGAGTGTTTATTTACTTGATTATTGAAAAAAAGAAAAGAAAAAGAAAAAAGAAACAACAAAGACACGGAAAAGTTTTTGCGTTTTGTTAATTTGTATGTATTTGTTAACAGAAGAGGCTTTCTTCTCTTGTTTGACATTTGAATTTGGTTAGTTCGCATCTGAGTTATTTAACAAAAGATTGCATCGTTTCTTTGAGATTTTAATTCTTTGGTCCTATCATGATTTTAAAATAAAATTTGACCCCCCTTAACAGACAGGACACCAAGTGATACGGACCCAAACTACATGAACAAGAGTAACAGTTATGTTCAAAGTTTCCCTTAGAAAAATTGTTCGGCTATCCCTAGACTCCTGGTACATCGAATTCTACCTCTTGTGCATCAATGAATCTCTTTCCGTCCATAACCAAGATCCACTTGAACTATATTTCCTAATGAAATACAATCCTTCGTTCCCTTGAGATATAATGATGGATCATTTTCTCCAACCCTTCTCTACGAAGGGGCCAGAGTTGCGAATAAAATGCTGAAGAATAGAAAAATGGAAGGTGCGCTACATAGTATATAGATAGATAGATATAACTCAAGGAGCCCCCTGGACGCATCATTGTTTGTATATAGCCATTCTTATACCATTATTAAACGCTCGCTTGGGTCAATGATGTATGGATTATCTGCAATCATGTGTCACGAATCCAAAAATCGATCCACCAGTTTCAAAGCGAGTACCCTTATAAAAGTCTTTGGTGACTCCCTACTCTTCAGGTGCTTTGCTAAATCAGAGACATTTTTGTATTAATATCCTTCATCAAAGAGGTATGTATAATTCATCTCGTTTTCAAATGCCACTACCTGTCAACTATTATGCTCTCAAAGCAAGGGGAGAACCAGTTGCTAAACACAAAATATTGCCACATAGTTGGATCTTTTCAAGACCTCACTTGACATGACCAAATATTGCATTTGCAATGAACAAGGCTTATCAGTATTTGAATTTTCCTTCGATGCCTAAAGATCACCATGGATTTTGGATCACTCATTAACGCTATGAAAAGGGTCCTAGTATAGTAGATGATGTCAAACATATGTGTAGGAATTTGAGACCTTATAATCGGTCTTTTGTGTTCTGGAGTGGCAACGCGCGAAGTAGCCCATGTACGTGTCTGATTCTGTATCCTGGATGGAGAAGACCCCTGTTTTCTTTTTACCTCTCCTCAAACTAGATGTTTCCAATTAATTTTTATTTGCTAGTTTTGCCTTAAACAAATTCTTGAGCTGCAGGCGTTTTCAAACTTGAATTGCCATCTATAAGAGTACCAATCTCATCTCATAGTCCTCTCATAAACATAAGACTGTTGCTCGGTTCTACACGGAGTCTGAATATATGGCCCTTGTTGACATTGCAACAGAATTAACATCGCAGTAATCTTTATTTTTCGAACTTCATGTTCCTCTCACGAAAGATCCTATATTGTGGTGTGATAATATCGGGGCTACATATCTATGGGCAAATTCTGTTTTCCATGCTTGGACATGTCAAAAATCGATTTTCATTTCGTTTAGGACAAAGTCGCTAGCTAGGACCTTCAACACTAGTTTATTTCTACACATAAAGACCTTGCCTTTCCTCAACGCGATTCATATTTTTGTGAGACAAGCTCATCGCGTTGCCTCGCACACCTTCCGCTTGAAAGGGCATGTTGAACCATATTGCAAATACCTAACACTGGCCTCTGTTCAAGTTTTGATTATGCGCATGAGGAGTTATGGGACAAATGGATACATATGTATTGGTCTCTGTTCAAGGCTTTTTTTTAATGGTTACTATATATCTAATATGGTTACGATATATCTCAACCAAATTGTATTATATGATTTTGAAGTGTATAAATATTCTTGACAAAAAGAAATACTGGATATAATATTGTATACGCATCGAGTGTGTCATGAGTTCTACTATAATTTTAGATAAAAAAAAGATAAAAGAAAGAAGAGAAGAAACCAATTATTTAGTGACATAGATGCAAGTAATAAGCTAGTAAGTATTTTCAGATAGGAAATTATTGACAATCTTGTTGAATTGAGCTGGTCTTTCAAGTTGGGGCACATGTGAAGCATTCTCTCTCACTTCAAGTCTCGCCTTCTTCCCTATAAGCCTGCCAATAATGTTCCACTGAAATCAATAGTTAATTTTCTTAATATGTCTCAATTATAATTAGATGCTGCACGTGTACATAGAAAAGACGTGCACATATCGCGTGTACTTTAGTTTCTAATATATATTAGAGTAAAACTTCCTCTATTGATTATAACGCCAACTTTGGAATTCAAATTTTTCCCTATCAACAATTTTTCTGAAAAAAACAATGCTACATGATCAGCGCATAAACCATGTTTGTCAACCAAGTTTGTTTAGTGGTCGTAACATAATTAGTTAGTAGGGTAAACCAGGGCTGAGATTCAAAAGAATTAGGTGAAGTGTTTGTTCTTGAACGACAAAAGTGTGAGCTAACAACCTCTTTGACCTTTGGTTTGGTAAGAATACTGTTTACAGTTAAAGCAATACTTATTTTATTATGTTTGTCTATTTTAAACAAGACGATGTGTCTGCACAGAAAGCGTACACAGGCATAATGTAAAAGAAGCGGCATAATAGTACGTACTCCTTGAGTTTGGTTGCTTTCACCAAAAGAAATATCCGATCATGGTTACCCCATGCAATTAACCCCTCCTACAAATACCACAGACCATCACTTTCTAGTTACACATTATATTTGGAGCTTAAAAATAGAGAGGAAACAAAGAAAGAATAAAAAAAATTCAAAATTTCTTACTTGTAAATTTATTAAGGAGAGACAAAATGAGAGCAAAAAGAAAAAAAAAATAGAGAAAGTTGATTTTGGTAAAAAAATATATGAGAAAATTGAAAAGGAAGCATTAGAAATATTTAATTCTAGCTTAATGAATGTATATATCCTATTTACATTGCCATTACTTATAAACATTGAACTAGTAAATTCAAGGGTGAATTCAGAATTTCATAGAGGGCAGGAAAAAAAAATTTTGGGCTGGACTGCAGCGCGCCCCGATTGGGCCGAGGCTGAATCAACCTAGCCTCGAATAATTTTTGAGAAAAAAATGAAATAATAATCTATTGTTTTCTTCTGAAAAAATGCTACCGGAGATCAAATTAATTGGCATGTGAGAGAACTCACCTGTAAACATGTAGCATACACTCATTATGTAAGTCTTTCATATATATATATATATATATTAACAAAAGCTAAAATCATATTCTCGCACGATGGTCTAATAAAATGTTTTGTTGTAATTTAACGTGATAATCATAGTAATATCGGCATGAGTCTTACATTTTATACAGCATGATGTACCGTTCTACTGACACTAGACATATACAGTGGAGTGCTCCCAATCACACTTTCATCGAATCGTTGATCCCTAAATATCGGAGCTCTCCAACGCACAATGAATAGATTAATTAGGTCACGCTTAATATCGCAAGCATGAATGATGAATAATTTGTTGTAATTAACAACCATAGGTAGTAACATAGCCTAATATAATTTGACATAATCATGAACTTGGGTCATGTGATTGAGATAAATGATTACTTATTGTAGTAATGTACAGTGGATATGTAAAAGAATTTTTTTTTGACAAATTATAGTAAGCTTCTTAAGGTGCTAAAATATATTTTAAACTAATATAATCCTTCCATAATTTGCTTAGTATTTAATATAAAAAGCCCCTCATATGCTTGGCCAAACTGCACGATCTCTTATACGTTTGCATACATGTTAGATTACTAGATTGAAACTCGTGACAAAGGCTCTACCATTCATTCAAAAAGTATCTTAAATCTCAGTGACAATTTTTTTATCCCCTTAGGCATTTTTAGATTAAAAAACCATTGCTTCTTATTATATAGATTCTGCACAACCGGTGTGTTTGAGGCTAGGTATATCTTTAATTATATTACTTGAGAATGAGGGTGAAGGTTCAATCCTTTTCCAATCAATTTCGTTAATTGAAAAAAAAATGGTCTAGAGTGAAATTAGAAATATAAAATATGACACACTTTCATACGGATGAAAATGGTTTTAGCTTTATAATACAGTACAAGGCTATAACCGTATAAGGGTCCCCTTGGTCCTAGCATAATTAAATCCATCAAAAGTAGTTGTTATATAATTTCTTTGAAAAAATAAAACATAAATAAATCACTGGAAGGACCACGAACTAGACAAAATTTCGTATTTTCAAATTATTCCCTATCAATGTTATCTTTTTTGCAGTTTAAACGATAATAAGAACAATTTCAACCATGAGCCAACACTTTTCCTTATATCATCTACTCTATTTTATGTTATATATATGCGTGCATGAAAAAAGGCATGCATAGAACATATCTACTTCCATGTTTTATATGTGTAGAGGACTTTTCTCGCAAGATAGTGTATTTTTCAAACTTATTTTAATTGATAAGGTTGTTTCAAACTTATTTAGCTACATAGGGTTCTTTGACTAGGGGACCACTTGCAGTACCATTTGTGTTTTTGCAAGACCACTTGTAATTACAAATTTTTGTCTTAGTCTTTCTGGAATTAACCTTTTCAACCCTTAATGTTTACTAAAGGATAAGAAATTAATTTGACCAATTTATATTGTCTATATCAGGGTTTCTATTATCATATGTATCAAAATTTTCTGTTGGGTCTTCTACTGGTGAATTGTTATTTGGTTCATTTGGTGGTGATGGAGGCAATTGATTTATGTATTCACTCCAACTGAATCCGTTCGGATAATGATGGAGCTGAGATGTAGTCAAAGGTCTACAAGGAAAGTCTATTAAATCTATTTTTTCTAATCGATATTCTGGGATGTTGTAAATTATCTCCACTATAGTATCTCTAATGGGAGTTATTATAATATCTTCTATTAATATATCTAATTCTTGGTCTCCGTAATTGTATACCATTGTATACAAGTACGCAGATTGTACGTACTAGTTGTTCTATAAATCTGAGAAGTCTAATTCTTCCTCGTCTTTCTAGAAATTTTGCAAGCCTCTTTCAATTCTTTGTACAAATTTGAATTTTTCTACAATCTTTTGCAATATTTATCTAAGGTTGATAATGCTTCCAATAATGTCAATTTAGGCACTATCTCTTCCCTGAGGGAGGTTTCTCGAGGGTGGTTGACGTTAATTTCTTCTTCGTCAAGAATTTTAAATAGATATTTAATATATCTGTCTATAGAGTTTTCTAGGTATGTGAATCCTTTTATTTCTATAGTTAACCACTAACAAATGTGGTGTATGTAAGGAAAAGTTCTACATACAAGTCTCTGTTCGTCTGGACTAATTAATCTCCACCTTAATATTGGTTGGGTGCTTCTTATGTTTGTTTGGTTAATAAAATTATTGTAGTTTCTGACTATAATACTCATAAATTTTAATATGGTATCAACGAATAATTACCAGATTTTTCTTTATATTTAAAAATTTGGCTAGCTTTAAGTACTCACAATTAAGTTTTAGCACTAATATACATGAATAAGTAGTTTGGTCCACCTTGCTTCCAATTGTCCTTCTTGCTTTCTTCTTACGTATTTGTCTGTTCTATTTCCTTTACGGTTATTCTCACCGTTCATCCACCTTTTGGTTTATGAACTAATTTGCTATTCCAATATTTAATATAAAAAAAAAAGTCAATTAAAGATATTAGAAAATTATAGAATTTAAAACACAATAAATAATTGATACCTAATGCATTAAAATAAAATTAGTTAATGTGACAGCATTGTAAAAGATGAGTCAAAAAGTCATAATGTTCACAAAATAATATATTAAATAAAATGGGGTCATCATAGTTGTTGGCTTAACTATCGTAAAACTGATTGGTACAGGGTTAAGTTTAATCACCAATAAGTCATAATAAGCCACGAAGGTGTAAAGCCTAGGATGAAGAGCTTTAATGCGGTAAACTTTGAACATAACTATTACTCTTGTTCAAGTAGTTAACTATTACTCTTGTTCATGTAGTTTGGGTCCGATCCATATCACTGGGCGTCCTGTCTGTTAAGGGGGGTCAAAAAAAAAATTAAAATCATGATACGACTAAAGAATTCAAATGTCAGAGAAAAGATGCAATCTTTTGTTAAATAACTCAGATGCAAATTAACCAAATTCAAATGTCAAACAAGAGAAGCCATCTTCTGTTAAAGAACACATACAAATTAACACAATGTGTAAACTTTTCCGTGTTTTCCGTGTCTGTTGTTTCTTTTTCTGTTTTTTTCATAATCAAGTAAATAAACACTCCCTAGTCCAAATTCAGGACTACGAAAACTTTTCCACAACTCCAAAAGAATTAAGACTCAAAAAGACAGATAACAACTTGAACTTGAAAACACAAGACTCAAAAAGACGGATAATAAGTTGGGATGGGAAACACATTCGGTCTCATCTATATATAACTATTCCATTCAGAAAAAAAACAGAGTCTAAATCCAAAGATCTAAACTACTATGCATATATATCCACCAACAAGGAAAAATCAAAAGCGGATTAACCTCCATAATGGGGAACTTGTATACCAAATTGTTCAAACTTACAAAACAGCATCTATCAACTTAGAAGATTGTAGTCAAATTAGTAATAGAGATCACATAACTTAAAAAAGATCACATACCAAATCAAAAGTACGAAATCAAAGTAGAAATCTCATTCAACTTAAAAGATCATCATATACGTGATGATGGGTCGTCTTTGTAACCTCTACCCAGTGACAGGAGGTTGAATAACAAGTCCGTTATCATCGACAAAAATTTTGGCAATATTCGGCCTTACTTTTTCTGACAGTGATGCAATTTCTTCAGCCTTAACCTTTACCACAATTGGAACAACATTTCCGTTATCTTTCTCAATTTGCGCAACCGCAGCCTCCCCACTCCACCCAACAACTTCAGGCCAGGACAATTTAGCAACACCTGTAAATCAGATTTTTGGATTTCCTCCTCACAATTAATCAATTGAACACACATTATACATCTACTTAAATTATTTAAAAATAATTCAAGAAAATTACAAACTCTCAATATTTGAGTTTTAGCATGCATTTGTACCTGCGGATTCAGATTGCATCTCACGCTCTCTCTTCTTTGATGCTGCTGCACCAGGTGATTCTCCTGTATGTTTCTTCAAAACTGATTCTGTATATTCGCCTAAATAAAATTGCAAGTTAATACATTAATTACTGACCAATAAATGCACATATATATATACATACACACAATGAGTTTCGTTCTGAAGATGACGGTGGTTATCTCTTTACGACAAAGGACTATCTACCTTGAGGATTAAGGATTAGTTTTTGATGCAAAATGACCATAAAAAGTTTCAATTATCACAAAATAAAAACATATATATATATATATTTAGTTTGCATTACACATTTACACCCACTCCTTCATTGATTCATTACACACAATTAATCCGTTTACCCCTCAAGAGAGGGCTGTTTTCTTTAGAGATGAACTTTAACATGAAATACCGTACATTAAAGTAAAGTAAAAGAAAGATTACATCTCTGTTAAACTAAACATAAGCTTAATATGTTTACCCTGGTATTCGGATTCCACCTCTTCCTCTCCATCTATACAGAAAACAAATTAATTGAACGAGTACCATACGAAGGGAAATTTCAAATATAAAAGATTGCATTGACAACTTACCTGAAAGTCCAATCAAGTACTCATCAGTATTCCCCAGATTCCTTTCCTCATAGTTATATTTGCTAGGCCACTCAACTGTGTATATTAAATTGTCAAAATAAATAAGGATTTCTACGAAGTATACTGAAACAACATGTGCTGCTGCTGCTGTTGTTAAAATTTTGAAGTTTGGTCACAACATTGAACATACAATACCATCTTCATGCTTCACATTAACTAAAATAATTATTTAACAATATATATATGTATGGAAAATGTTAACATGTGCGCTTAGGGTACATCTTGTTAAGCATGCTATGAAAAGGAAGAATCATTTGTGTGACATCCATGCCATACGTAATGAAGCAGGATTTTGTTGACCCTCCTCTAAGAAGGTCATGGTGACCCTTGCAATTGATTGGTGAATGCAATAAAATAATAATAAAACTATGGCAAATCCCACACTTTTTATTGCATTCACCAATCAAATGTAGAGGAGGGTCAACAAAGTCCTACTCAACGTAATGTGCACAAAAGTTTTGTTGGGGAGGTAGTATTGTTTATCCAGAATTAAGAAAAATGAACCATATATTTTCAAAAATGCTATTACTACTATAATATTTTCAAAAATGCCACTAATACTACTATATTATTATTATTTTAATTTTTTTAAAAAAAAATTAATTAATTTTAATTTTTTTTTTATTTTGTTAGTCCAAAATATAATTTCGTATACGAGTTATAGAACCAAACATGGTATTAAAATCAGTATGAGATATTCCAATATTAATACTGTATGAATCAAACAGGGTATTAGTATTAAATTAATACCAGAATTAATAATCTAGTACTATTAATACTAGCATTATTAATCCCACTGACCCTAATACCTGAATCAAACGAGGCCTAAGGGTGCACATTGACATGACCCTGTACATATCATATATGAATCATTCCTAAAACACGTACACATGCACATTTAGAAGAAAATTTGCATACGTAAGTTCGCTTTGACTATAAAAACATTCTCCTGCCAGATTTCATTGTCTTCATAATCGAGTGTCATGGCAAATTCCTGATAAAAATCAAAAATCGAGTGTCATGGCAAATTCCTAATAAAAATCACAATTCTTGTTGTAAGGAATGAACCATGGCAATCATTTTTAATTAGTACACATAAGTCAATAATCATATAGCTCTGAATCGCTTGATCATAATATAAATATAGTTACCTTCCCTTCCATCTTTAAGAAAAATGGAAACGCTAGTTTTACTCCTACAGAAATTAAACCTGGAAATTGAATCCTCCTCAGTCAATCTGATCCATAAAAAGAATACACAAAAACCAGTCACATTATTCAGTCAAATGTCAGCTGGGAAAAAAAAGGAGGGGAATACAATCAGAGCTACACGGAGTAACGGGTAAAAGGCTACGTACAGTTTTTCCCATTAAATTTTGAATTAGCGATTTGCCTGCCCTTCAAATTTCTAAAACAAATATACTGCTAGCAATGTTTTAAAAGGCGCGAGGCAGGTTTGAGGCGTTTAGCCTGGGCGAGGCGAGGC
Organism: Lonicera japonica; assembly: GCA_021464415.1. NCBI lineage: Eukaryota > Viridiplantae > Streptophyta > Magnoliopsida > Dipsacales > Caprifoliaceae > Lonicera > Lonicera japonica. Next base: position 24,235,118 of record CM038469.1, read on the forward strand.
GTAGGCCTCAAGGCGTAAGCCTCACTTTTTTTAAAAAAACATTCCTAAAAAATTACAAAACTATCATAATATTGATAATCATATATAAAAATCAAACAATACTCATATATATTAATATATATCACATATTAATATAAGGCAAATAATAATAGAAGTCAAATTCTATGGGGGCAGTGAGATTAAAATTCTGTGGGGGCAGCCACATCCAAATTCAGTCGAGTATTTCCAGAAATAACATGCTGTCCAAAGCTTTATTAATATATATCACATATTAATATAAGGCAAATAATAATAGAACTCAAATTCTGTGGGGGCAGTGGGGTGAAAATGCTGTCGAGTGTTTCCAGAAAATAAATGCTGTCCAAAGCTTTATTTTATGAGTATGGTATTGAATACATGTATATATATAACTATTAAATACATATATATATATATATACATATGTAACTATTATATATATAGAGAGAGAATAAAGAAGAAGAAGAAGAAGAAGAAGAAGAAGAAGAAGAAGAAGAAGAAGAAGAAGAAGAAAAAGAAGAAGAAAGAAATATATAGAGAATAAATGTTAAAAAACTTACAAAGATTGAAGAAGAATGAAGTATTTCAGATTTTAGGGTTTGGGATGATGTTGTATACGATGCTGCAACTCTCTCCCTCTCGTCGTGCGCAGCTCTCCTCTCTGTCGATCGTTTTGCTCAACATTGTGGGGCTAGGGTTTGATTGTAAGTACTTAAAAAAAAAAGCGTGCAAAACTACGTACTTTTGATAAGTTACGCCTCTCCCGCCTTGAGGCCTACGCCTCAAGTACGCCTCACAGTGAAGAGGCGTAAGCCTCAAAAATTACCCAAAAATCACGCCTCAGGGGCGTTTTCCCTTTGCCTTGCCTCGAGGCGCACGCCTCTTAAAACATTGACTGCTAGTACTATTTAACACCCCTTAATTAGATAAAAGAAACAAAATAGTGGTAAAGCTGTCCTCGTTAGTACCCCTATGAGGTTGCTGATTGTCTTACATTGTAAAAATTTTCCATGATTTTTTGATTAAAAGAAGAAAATGCTGCTAAAGAATGTATGTTCTGATTTAAAAAAAAGAGTAAGCAAACAAGGAAATACATTCCTAGGGGAAACAAGGGTATTTATATTAGGCTAATCAAAGAATGTATGCTCTAATTTCTATTATGTAAAAAATAGAAAATCAAAGAACATAAACCAAAAAGAAAAATTCTACAATCCATTTAATACATACCGTTAAGAATATGTTGTAAGAATATCCGGAAAGTGTAGCATTGATCAACCAAAAAACATACATTTGATTGGTTTACATATAGAAGTGTTGGAGCTTAAATTCTATGGAATTAGATTACAAATTACAAGACCCTGCAAAATGGTAAGATTTCATGTTTGCAGAATTTCAGATGCTTTATAAAAAGGAAATATATAATACGAAAAACAAACAACCAAAACCCTAAAAATGGAGAAAGCATAAAAAATTTAGCATTTTATTAAAAAAAAATGGAGGTCCGGAGGACGGGTGGTAGAAATAAAAGATGAACAATCGGAGACCGAATATTCGTTCAATCATATGGAAGTTAATACAACTATGGACTGAATGCCTACAACTACTGCAAAGCAAGAGCTATTCCATCACACCGAACAAAGAGAAACGAACAAAAAAGAAAAACGAGGAAAACTTACCTAGGGTTTTGCGCCGCTTTCACTTTCTCTAGTTTTTTGGCCGAACTAAACAACTTTTTTAAATAAATAGCCAAACTAAGTTATTTTTTAAATTATTAACTAAAATAGTACACTTCTAAAAATAGTGATTTATAATTACTATTTTAAAGGTAAAATAGTAATTTGAAATAACTATTTTTGTTGATAAACAGTGAGATCAAATCACTATTTTTCTTTTTTATGAAATTAAGAAAAATAGTGATTTGATCTCACTGTTTATCAACAAAAATAGTTATTTCAAATCACTATTTTACCTTTAAGGATGTGTTAATTTTAAAAAATATCCACTATAACTTATAACAAAAAATAAATACCATTATGTTACTTTCTCTATATATATACTAGCTAATGTCCGTGCATACAGCACGATTCGATTGTAGATATATATAATTAGTGATACTATCTAAAATTATATTTATTATTAAATTTTTTATATCTATAATTACACATAATTTTAATTATTTTTTATATCATATTAAGAGTTCTTATTCCAATTTTTCTATTTTATAGATAAATTAATTTTAACATTATCTTAAAAAAGTAGTAGTATAATCTTAATTTGAGAATAAGAGGAATTAAATTTCCCTAATGGCATTAATTTTAATTTTTAATCCTAACCAAATTTAAAAAATATAATTGTATATTTATTATTCAAATATAGTGGTAGAGTAAATTAAGTCTATCTAATTGTACTTCCTTTATAATTAGGATGAAAAACGGCATAATTCGATAGGTTTTCGACTAAGCAAATTTCAATATACGACAGACTCCTTTTTTATTTTATAATCCGAAAAAGTCTGGTTGTTAAATGGCTTAAGTTCGTGTTCACTTAAATTATGTCAATTTGTCTCAACTTTATTGAAATATAACATTTTTCTTCAAAATACCCATCTAATTACAACGGGTACGGAGTGGAAGAGTGATTTAAGGTTTATAAGTATATATAGTAAATATGGTAGATTTTAATTAATTTTTTTAAAAATAAATATGCTTTTAGTTAAGTATAGTTTCAATTAATTATATTTTTAGATATATCGAGTTCAAATTTGGTAAAACCCTAAACTTAGATATTGACTTCCCGTAAATAAAGTTAATCCCCACATAATCCATTTATGGTACGTTCTTTTCGCGTGATTTTCAAATAATATTTGGAAAATCATGAGATTTACAGTGTTCTTTTGGGATAAATTTTAATATTTTAAATTCTGTCAAATTTTGAAATCATGTAAATCACGTGATTTCAAAATCCGCTCAAAATGTTGGGATTTTGGAATACACAGAGTTTAAATTTGATTAATCTCTTTTTAATCTTATCTTTTCTTTATTATTGGTCGGATTTTGGAATCGCCAAAGTTTAAATTTTATTAATCTCATTTTAATTTTATCTTTCCCTTATTATTGGTTAGTAAGACTTTTCTCTCAAACTAAAATACCTAAATGTATAAAAATCTTACTTACACTCAACTTACACTATTGCATTTTAAAATTTTCTAATTTTGTTTACAAAACACCTAAATTGAAAATTATGAGATTTTTAGATCATATTTTTAAATCTTATGATTTAAAAAAAATGTGAAAAGAAGACAACCTTATATATTTCCATTAGTTTTTTTTTTTTGGATTTTTAAAATTTTGAAATTACGAATCACATATAGAATAAACATATGCCAAGAGAATAATTGAATAAGTTTAAATTAATATGTTTATAGTTAGATCAACATAATATTTAAAAATTAGAATTTATTCCAGAGAAAATAAACTGTTATTATTCTATTTTTAAAAAATAATAAATATAATATTAGATATAATCTAAGTTTTGGATATGTCCTTATCACCTACAATTAATTAATTAATTTTTTATTTTTTTAATCATTTTTTATAACTAATTATATTTTTTTCTTTAAACAAACTGATATTAAATATCACTACTTTAATCCTAAGAAATGAATAAATAAATTCATGAGTTCTAAGTTTTTTAATGATTAACAATGTAGTTGTTAATGTATATATGGCATGATGCCCTTTATATTTTTTTTTCATAAATAAAGGGGTGTTAAAAATTAAAATTCTTACATTCGAAAAATTAATTTTTACTATTTATAATAAGAAATATAAATAATTTTGAGCAATGAAAACTTACAGTGAATTTAATATAACCAAATGTTAAAATATCAATAAATAATTGTGTGAGAATCCGCAAATGCGACCCCAGGTTCTCAGCCTCTGGTTTGGGAGTCTGAAATATCGGAAAGGATTCCGTTATTCTATTTGCTTTTATGTGTTGATAATTCATATCGGGTGTTATTCTATCCTATTTCTAGATGCAAAAGGGTTCGTTCAGAGTCGCCAGTATGTTTTACGAGAAAACGGACAAAACAGTTGTGTAAGAAAAAAGGCTACAGATAAGCCTTTCTTTACACGTTTGTCTACGAAACCAGGATTCTATAGGGTTCGGGAACTATATTACAGTTTGGGAAGGTGTTAAGCACCCATTCCGCCCTTTCGGTCTCTAGTGGTCTTATATGTTTGTTTTATGTTGAAGAACTTGGGTGCTTTTACTGACAGTTTACTACTTTCCAAGTGAAAACCCTAATTTCTGGGGAAAGCAAGGAAAGGGATAAAAACTTTTGTGTTCTGAGATCCAATGTTTTACTTTGAAAGACGTAAATATAAGTGACAAAAGGTTGTTTTACTTTAGGGAGAGTTTCCCGTTTTATTTCTCAGATAATGACGGGTTTCTCGGGTTTTAACTTCTTTTGGAAAAAGTTCGGATCTTGTATCGGGACTAGTTTAATGTGAAATTAGAACTCTTGAGGGGAGTTCTACTAAACATATCACAATCTATGAAAGAAATAGGATATACCGGGTTTTTTAATTCCTAAGTAAGTTTTACCGATCCGGATTTTGAAGACAGAATTTTATCCGGACGATAATGTACTTACTCTTCTGGTTTTGCAAATGATTTTATCAAGGTCTTTTGTTTTGAAAACAGTAGACTATTCGTAACTTGGCAATAAGTTTATTCAAATAAAACGTGGACAAAACAACAGAAGTAAAACAAGTACACAGATATCTAATGTTAAATACTATAAGAGACTTTCTTTACTTTTCCGACGAGAATAATAATAAAAAAGAAAATATGATACGGCAGAGAGATCTCCGGCGATAATAATTTTTTCCTTCTTCAGATATTTTTGAGAATTCGATCCTAGAGACGGGACACGTCGAGTGTCGAGAATGGATTCGATAATTCTTCCGAAATAAGACGATAATCGAGAATGCTTGATGAAAGACTAGAAAATCAGATATAAGCTAATAATTCTTCAATCCCAAGTTGCTGTTCCATGAACCCTTGGGGGTGTTGGCCTATTTATAGTGCTCGGGGAAGAATGTCGCGCGACACTTCCCCAGAAAGGGCATGTGTCGCTCGACAATGTGTACTATGTCGCGCGACAAACGGCTGAAGTGATGTTTCTGACAGACTAATATGTTAGAGAGTGGATGGTCTGGTGTTAGGAGGGTTTGTCGCGCGACATAAAGGGGATTGTCGCGCGACATACCCATTTGTCGTGCGACAATTCCTCTTAAAAATAGGTTTGTTTGGCCAACAAACCCCTTCGGGGCAGTCTCAGGTGTTCGGGTGGGTCCTGGACTCCAAAAACAGTACTTCTCGAGGGTCGTTAGGGTTCTTGCGGGGGTCACGGATCAGGGTGTCTACAGACCCTCTCGACTCAAGCTCCTTGCTCACAACGAATTGAGGCGACTGGAAATGACCGTGGTCCATGGCTCCCGCAAGAATTCTAAGGAAGTGTGTGCATGCAGAAGTGCTTGTGAGTGCCTCTGGAGAGGGCTTGTGTTTGGTTTATCCTCCGGAGAGGGCTTGTGTTACCTCATTGCCTCTTTCGAGGACTTTCATTTGCTCCACTTGCCTCAGATGGGAGGACTACCATTTGTTCCACTCGCCTCAGATGGGAGGACTACCACTGCTACACTTTGCCTCTCTGGGAGGGCTTTGTTCTTCTCGCCTCATGTGGGAGGACTACCATTGCTACACTGTGCCTCTCTGGGAGGGCTTTGTTCTTCTCGCCTCATGTGGGAGGACTACCATTGCTACACTGTGCCTCTCTGGGAGGGCTTTGATCTTCTCGCCTCATGTGGGAGGACTACCATTGCTACACTGTGCCTCTCTGGGAAGGCTTTGTTCTTTTCGCCTCATGTGGGAGGACTACCATTACTATATTGTGCCTCTCTGGGAGGGCTTTTAAATCTTCTCGCCTCATGTGGGAGGACTACCATTGCTACACTGTGCCTCTCTGGGAGGGCTTTGTTCTTTTCGCCTCATGTGGGAGGACTACCATTGCTATATTGTGTCTCTCTGGGAGGGCTTTTAGATCTTCTCGCCTCATGTGGGAGGACTACCATTGCTACACTGTGCCTCTTTGGGAGGGCTTTGATCTTCTCGCCTCATGTGGGAGGACTACCATTGCTACACTGTGCCTCTCTAGGATGGCTTTGTTCTTTTCGCCTCATGTGGGAGGACTACCATTGCTATATTGTGCCTCTCTGGGAGGGCTTTTAGATCTTCTCGCCTCATGTGGGAGGACTACCATTGCTACACTATGCCTCTCTGGGAGGGCTTTGTTCTTCTCACCTCATGTGGGAGGACTACCATTGCTACACTGTGCCTCTCTGGGAGGGCTTTTTGATCTTCTCGCCTCATGTGGGAGGACTACCATTGCTACACTGTGCCTGTCTGGGAGGGCTTTGTTCTTCTCGCCTCATGTGGGTGGACTACCATTGCTACACTGTGCTTCTCTAGGAGGGCTTTGATCTTCTCGCCCCATGTGGGAGGACTACCATTGCTACACTGTTCCTCTCTGGGAGGGCTTTGTTCTTTTCGCCTCATGTGGGAGGACTACCATTGCTATACTTTGCCTCTCTGGGAGGGCTTTGTTCTTCTCGCCTCATGTGGGAAGACTACCATTGCTACACTGTGTCTCTCTGGGAGGGCTTTGTTCTTCTCGCCTCATGTGGGAGGACTACCATTGCTACACTGTGCCTCTCTGGGAGGGCTTTGTTCTATAGAAAGAAAAAAAATTGCCTCTGGGAGGGCTTTTTGTGAGTACTTTTGCCTTTAGCGAGGGCTTGTGCTCGTGATTTGCCTCGAGGAGGGCTTGTGTTGTACTCTTGTCAATTTGGTTGTCTCTCTCTTTTAGACTGCTAGAGTGAGAGAGAGAAATTTTGTGAGAGTAAAAAGAGCTTCTCATAGTTTAAACTTTATCCGGATGTCCGTTTTCCCGTATCTTTCTGAAGTTTTACTCTCATGTTTTCCTCGAGTGGAGATATTTCTCTTAGAATGCAGTTTTCGAATTTCTTTCGCTCTTCGCAGAGTGATGATTCGGGATTTTTCCAAACTATCTCTTCGGTATCGTGCTGAAAAGAAAATTTGTTTGAAAGTTCAATTCTCCGACCTATGTTCTCTTTTTAGTTCTTACTTTTGGTGGGCCCACATCGTTTTCTGTTTTTTGATGCCCTTATTTATCCCTCTTTTTGGGAAAGACTTTTTCCGGCCTTCTCTGTTTTTGACCAAGAGTTTTTTTATCCCTTGGTCGTGATCAGGAGCCTTACTCACCCAAAACGAAGCCCTGAGCCAGTTTTGGCCTAGCTGTCACTTTTGGTGTGGCTCTCCCTGTCACTCTACTTTTTTGTTTATCTTGCTCGCTCTGGGCGCTCATGCGGGTTCTTTCTTTTTTCTACTCTTTCAATTTTTTCTATTCCCGTCTTACTTTGATATTTTGCTTTTTTTGACTCAAAGATGGTTTTTTCGGAGATCAGAGATCACTTTAATCACTGTATTTTGTTCTCGCATTTTTCGGAGAGATGGTTTGGAAGTCCTTTCCTTGAATTTTCATCATGGGTGTGCGGTACTCAGAAAGGTTTTCGAAAACTGTTTCTCAGAAGCCTTTCTGTAGGAGAAAAAATGAGACAAAGGTCAAAAAACCAGGGAAGAGGACCAAATGTCGCGCGACATCTCGGTGGAGAGGTGTTTGTCGCGCGACAAACTGGTCCACTATATAAGCCCCTTGCTGAGCTCATTCCACCTCATTCTCTCCTTTCTCTTTCTCTCTCTAGCTCTCTTTCTCTCTTCTCTCAAGCTCGGAAGCCCTGTTGTTTTTTTTCACTTTTTTGACTTTCTCATTACTCCACTTATACACAGATGGACCCTGCTCAGCCCGATAGATTGGAGGGTGACCAGGAGGAGGTTACTTTTATCGACGCTCAGGGCGTTCTCCGATGCAGCCCTCATCATGACGACTGGGCGGACCTCGACTGGTATGGCGAAGATGGGGTGGACCGCGGTCGGGCGGTGGTCTACCGAGACGTTACCCGAGCTGCTCCAGTCCCGGATATTTCGTGGCTCTTGATAGAGCCTGTTTCTCATGAGATCCGTCGACGGTCTCTGGTATGTTTTTCTGAAATTCTTTCTTTTGTTCGATTATTTCTGTCGTTTCATGCATGTATTTAAACAATTCACGTATTTAGTATGCGTGTTTGCCTATAAATAACGTCCGATTTAGGGAACACATACTTTTACTTGTGATACCCCTTTTAGGTTTTTAGAAAATTACATATTTTACCCTTATAGCCTTATAACTCTCATAATTACACCAAAGTACCCTCAGGTTTTGAAAAATTACATAATTTACCCTTATAACCCTATAACTCTCATAATTACACCAAAGTACCCTAAGGTTTTGAAAAATTACATAATTTATCCTTATAACCCTATAACTCTCATAATTACACCAAAGTACCCTCAGGTTTTGGAAAATTACATAATTTACTCTTATAACCCTATAACTCTCATAATTACACCAAAGTACCCTCAAGTTTTGGAAAATTACATAATTTACTCTTATAACCCTAAAACTCTCATAATTACACCAAAGTACCCTCAGGTTTTGGAAAATTACATAATTTACCCTTATAACCCTATAACTCTCATAATTACACCAAAGTACCCTCAGGTTTTGGAAAATTACATAATTTACCCTTATAACCCTATAACTCTCATAATTACACCAAAGTACCCTCAGGTTTGGAAAATTACATAATTTACCCTTATAACCCTATAACTCCCATAATTACACTAAAGTACCCTCAAGTTTGGAAAATTACATATTTTACCCTTATAGCCCTATAACTCTCATAATTACACCAAAGTACCCTCAGGTTTGAAAAATTACATAATTTACCCTTATAACTCTATAACTCCCATAATTACACCAAAGTACCCTCAAGTTTGGAAAATTACATAATTTACCCTTATAACCCTATAACTCCCATAATTACACCAAAGTACCCTCAGGTTTTGGAAAATTACATAATTTACCCTTATAACCCTATAACTCTCATAATTACACCAAAGTACCCTCAGGTTTGGAAAATTATATAATTTACCCTTATAACCCTATAACTCCCATAATTACACCAAAGTATCCTCAGGTTTTGGAAAATTACATAATTTACCCTTATAACCCTATAACTCTCATAATTATACCAAAGTACCCTCAGGTTTGGAAAATTACATAATTTACCCTTATAACCCTATAACTCTCATAATTACACCATAGTACCCTCAAGTTTGGAAAATTACATAATTTACCCTCATAACCCTATAGCTCTCATAATTACACCAAAGTACTCTCAGGTTTGGAAAATTACATAATTTACCCTTATAACCCTTTAACTCTCATAATTACACCAAAGTACGCTCAGGTTTCTCATATTTATATTCCCGTTTTGTCTGCAGTGGGTCGGCCGAGGTTGGGGTTCTCCCAACACTATTTCCTTAGAGTGGCGACAGGCACCGGCCCCTGTCTAGGAGTTGCTCATTGTGACTCCATTTGGTCCTCTTTTCGACGCCCTCCCAGAGCAGGTATCTAGGGCGGCTGTGTTGGTGTCGACCCTGGCCTGCCACTGGTGGGACACCACTCATACCTTCCACTGGAGCTGGGGGGAGATGACGATGACCCCCTTCGACTTATTTACTTTGATCGGGATTCCTTCAGGGGGTCCCTATACAGATCGATGTCCCCTTGCATCTGACGGCAGAGGGCATTGTTGGCGCACTTGGATGGTTCCCGAAGCAACGGAGTTCTGGTGATACGATCCCTCGGGCAGTTTTGGTTACGCGCCTGGCTATAGAGAGAGCCCGGCTAGTTGCTTTTGGGGTGCCGATGACCCGTCAGGAGGCGCGTCAGTATGTCCATGTCCGTGTCCTTCTTTTATTGACGCTCCATGATTTGTTCAAGGCCCGTGGGGGGGACACGACCCATCTCTGGTGGTTGCCCTATCTTCGGGATTTCAGCATCATGTTTGACTACAACTGGGGGGCTTTATTCTGGCTGTTCTATATGATGCTATGGACTAGGTTTCTCGCCACTTAGCCCTGAACCTTAGGGGCTTTTCTTTGCTGTGGGAGGTATACACTTTTGTCCCTTATCTGTTCTTTTGGTATTTGCATTTTATCTGCTGATTATTGCTAATGTTCTTTATGTCTCCTTTTTAGAGTTGGTTCGTGGCTTATACCCGTCTGGGTCGCGCCCAGGTGAATCTCCTCGTTGAGAACGAGGATCAGTTTCCCCTTCTCTGCCGATTTATTGCGGGGAACTACAGGGCTCCCTATGTATACCAGACTCGGGAGACCGGAGCTGCTGTAGTCCATGACCTGCTAGAGGAGCAGGTAAATATCTTAGTATTCTTTCTTTTTAATAAATAAATAGTAAAATAGAATATAAATAACTAAAATAAAATTTTGTTCTCTTTCAGATTGAGTGGGCCCCCTAGGGTGATCTGGGTCTCCACTTTGGATATGGCCGTACTCTGACCGCCTCGAGAACCAGGCGGCTTATCAGGGATGAGTACGGCCTTCACTTCTACTTGGGCGAGAAAGTTATTTGCCAGCATACACCGGCTCAGTGGCCCTGAGTTCCTTTGTTTCCGCCGGTTCTGATGAGGCAGACGGGTGAGATCGACCCGGTGACGGTACAGGCATTGGTTAACGGGCTCGATTTTCAGACGTTCACCAAGGAGGGAGATTATGCTGTCTTTGCTGCCCGTTACTTGATGAGAAAGCCAAAGGGGACTCGAGGACGGGTCTTCTACGAGAGATACCGGGCGTTGGGAGGCGATCCCAACTATATACGAGGATAGACTTATTTGTCCAGGATGGTCCCCGGTCATCTGCCACCTGTCCCCGATCAGAGGGACAATATTTTGGATTCTGACGACAATGACCCCGAGGGAGAGATGGGTATTCCTGCTGCTGCCGAGGGCAGAGATGATAGACCCGAGGGAGGCAAGGGAGGTGGGGCAGCGGCGGTTCCAGAGTAGCTGTCTCAGTTGATGCCTATGGAGGGGCAGCGTGCTGAGGGCTTTGAGTTTCCCACCGGTCTGTCAGTATTACCTGGGGTAGTTTTTTATGCTGCGGAGGTTGCTGAGAGAAAGGGAGCAGCTTTTTCTGAGCGATCCTGGGAGCCTGCGGACCTCGGGGTTGACTATGAATAGTTTGGGCGGACCCCTCCTGCTGCTGCGACCACTCCTTCTAGCGGGGTCCCGCCTCTGAGAGCAGCGGTTGTTGTGGATCCTCCGGGCGTCCGTACTTATGCTACGCTGACTCCGCTTCCATCGGCTGCTATGGGCCCTCCGGCCCGATCTCCAGGTCTTGGAGGTTCTTCTTCCCGGCCTCCCCTGTTCCCGATTCGTGAGGAGGGTGGGTCCACTTCTACGACGGTACCGACGGGTCCATCTGTTCCTCTAGTTGACATTCCACCCCTTCTCAGGATATTACCTACGTTGGTGCCGGTCTTCGCCGCTATACCGTGCCCGAGTATCCTTTACCCGAGGATACTTTTGATTATCTGGGCGGCCGCGTGGGTGACGAGGTATGTCCTTTTATGTATTCTGTCATTTTTTATATCTATTTATCTTAAAAGTGTGCTAATTCCTACTCTTATGTCTTTTGCAGCGGGTGAGTGTTCGTGCAGTAGATCTGAGAGCTCTCCACGCCCAGTACTTCTACAACTGGAACCTCCTCCATTTTGTTGGTCGAGACCCCACGGCATACATGCGCGATTACCAGAGGGCGATTGACGTATCTCTTCGGGTGGACGACCCTCTGTCCTTCTCTTGCGCTCGGTCAGAGTCTCGGAGGAGCAGTAGCCGGACCTCTAGGCCTTCACGGTCCTCGGTGATTCGCCCTACAGCTCTGGTTCAGTCGACGAGACCCTCTCAGGCAGCAGTTCCTTTTCATCCGGATGTCCCAGCGGTCGATCCTACTCCGGAGGAGGGTTCGGGTGACAGTGGGAGCGTGTCGAAGCACGCCCGGATAGATTAGCTTTTCTTTTCTGCATTTAGTTAGTTCAAACAGATATGTATTTATTTTTAGACATTTAGACAGAGATTTTAGTTTTGAAAAACTGTTCTTTTATTGAATTTTATGAAAAATCTTTATTTGTGTTAGTGATGTATATTTATTCCTTATCTGTGAAAAATATATTTATATGAATCAGTGATTTAGGTGCCATACCTTGTAGCGCGGTTGTACTTGGGGTTCCTACAAAAGAACAAAGTGAGAACAAGAATGCATTCAGAAGTGATTCTTTTGGCAAAAATGACTCCTATATGTGAGAAAGGCAAAACATGGATACAAGAAAGAGGATTGTCGCGCGACAATCCCTCCTGGATATAGGTTTGTCGCGCGACAAACAGGTACAAGATCCTCTTTTTTGCTATAAATACACCCTCTGCCTTCCTTCATCCCCACACCTTCCCAAAATGTCTTCTTATCGTACAAATTCTAACTTTTCTTATGTTGAAGTCCGAGATGCTCTGATATCTTCTGAGAATGGCTTGAACTTTGGTACATTCAGTCCTTTGGCATGCTGGTGCCATCGTCCTATAGATTTTTCCTTTTTGTTAGGCGCTTTATATTTCTGGAGCCCTGCGAATCATCTTTTCCGTTTCGGGCTAGATGAGCTCTGCCCTACTTATGAGCAGTTTTCCTGGCTGTTGCGTTCTGACGTTCGTCTCCCGATGGCTATTCCCATAGAAGAGATCGGTCCTCGAGATATGTTGATTGCTCTGTTAGCCATTCCCCAAGTGGCTTGTGATGCTTTTATTATCAACGGGCTTCTTGATCTCCACAAAATAGTGAGGTTTTTCCATCGTTATGAGGACAGAGCTTCTTATAGCGTGGGGCGTACTGCGGCGGCCTTGATCTGTCTTATTTCTGATATGCTATTGGTGACGGGCTCTTCCCGTGTCGATCCGACTATCCTGAGTTTGATTTATCATGCTAGGAATGGGGAGTCCATAGTGCCTATCGTTCTTGCAGAGACTCTGAATGGCCTAGATGATCTCCAAAGGGGAGCCTCACCCTTCTTCAAGGGAAGCCCTCGTTTGTTATATATGTGGCTGTTGGAGCGTTTTCGATCGGTGGGTTTCAACAGGGTTCGTCTTGACAACCCGATGCACTTATTTCGCTGTCCCCTCTTTGGTGCCTTGACCATGTCTTCCTCTGATTGGACGGTGTGATTTTCGGAGAATTTTTGGGCCATTCGGTGGAACATTCCTTGATGGAAGCTGAGGGCGATGGTGCTTAGTACCGGAGGGCAGAATTACATTCGGCTCCGTGGGCTATGGTTTACTTCTTTTTATTTCCCAAGACGTCTTCTTCGGCAGTTCAATGTTTCTCAGGATATTCCCTTCGGCCTGAACAACTTCTTTTCCGAGTCTAAGTTCGTGACCCAGCATGTTTCTTTATCAGTGGAGAGAATGTGGCGTGCTCAACTGACTCGTCAGTTCAACTATGCCCGTTTTGGTATTTCTAGGCCCCTCCGGGCTGACATCATTCGTTCTCGTTAGGGGTCTCTGGAAGGGGAGCTGATTGATGATCCCTTCCAAATGGAGTGATTTCGGTTTATGAATTCTGAGCCCACAGAGGAGAGTATCGTCTTTGCGTACCTGATCCTGGATGAGGCTCGAATTGACTTGGCCACTAAGGACCCTGCTTGGCCGACCCCTAGGGGTTAGGCTTTTCTGCATGCTATATCTCCTTTGTAACTTTCGGTGTTCTGAACCACCTTAATAATACGAAGGACTGTTTATGGAAAATAAATTTCTTTACAGTGTTTAAACCGGACCTGAAGTCACTTTTCAGGCTGCCTACGTTCCCCTTTTGATTTTTCAAAAACACAAGTTTGAGTTGGGGCTCAGGTTTACGTAGTTCTTATCTATACATGTTACATCTATTGGTAATACTTCTTCAATCGATCCATATTGATTGGTGAATACAGTAACTGTCCATCCAAGTCTATGAGTATGGCGGCACCCCCCGTATCAATATCTTTGACGATGTATGGCCCTGTCCATTTCTGCCTGAACTTTCATTTTGGGTGTCTGGCTGGCTCTCGAATTTCTTTCAACACGATGTCGTTCTCATTGATACCCCGAGTCTTTACTTTCTGGTTAAATGCTCGAGCAATTCTCTTCCAATACCCTTGGTGGTGGTATGCGGCTCTCAATCTCTTCTCATTTAGCAAGGCCATGTCATTATAACGTGTCTGGACCCACTCCAGCTCATTAACTTGATTCTCTAACATTACTCTGAGGGAGGGGACCTCTAATTCAACAGGAAGGACTGCTTCCATCCCGTAGGTAAGGGAAAGTGGGGTTGCCCCGGTGGAGACCCTCTCGGTGGTGCGGTATTCCCACAATGCATATGGTAATTTTTCCGGCCAGTCACGACAAATGTCGATCATCTTGCTTAAGATATTCTTCAGATTCTTGTTGGCGGCCTCAACTGCCCCATTGGTTTGCGGTCTATATGGCGAAGATCTGTGTCGGGTAATACCGTATTCCTCCATGACTGTATTAGCCTCACCTTCAAAGTGAGTGCCGTTGTCCGAGATAATCTCATGTGGGACCCCATACCGGCAGATGATATTTTGTCTGATGAATCGGGCAACCTTTCTGGTGTCAAGGGTTTGGAAAGACTCGGCTTTTACCCATTTGGTAAAGTAATCGATGGCCACTAGTATAAATTCATGGCCATTGCTGGCTTTAGGCAAAATTTTCCCAATGATATCGATTCCCCAGGTTGCGAAAGGCTAGGGGGCCGTCATGTTGTACAATTCTTTTGGAGGAAGCTTCTGAGATTTAGCATAGATTTGGCATTTGTGGCAACGACGTACGTGGTTAACGCAGTCGTTCTGCAGGGTAAACCAGAAATAACCTTGTCTGATGATTTTACAGGCAAGTGTATGACCACTCATATGAGGTCCACAATCGCCCCCATGTATCTGATCCATCATTTTGATCGATTCTTTTTCAGTGAGACATTGAAGATGGGTCCCGTCGTAGTTCCTCTTATACAACCTTCCGGCACAAAGTATGAACCTTGATGCTAATCTCCTGAGTGTGACCCGCGTTCTCTTGTCTGTTTGCTCGAGATACTAATGATTTTTCAACAGGTTCTAGATGTCATAAAATCAAATGGTTGAGTCCCCATTTTTTTCATTCTCTACCTCAAAGGCCATACAGTGTGCTGGTCCTGATCTTCTTTGTACGGTAAGAGTTATTTCTTCCATCCCCTCCGGGATATCGATCATAGATGCCAGGGTTGGTAGTGCGTCAGCAAAACTATTTTGTGACCTAGGGACATAGTAAAACTCCGAACGCTCAAATCTTCCGACGACATCTTCCAGTCGGGCAAGGTAAGGGACTAACTTTTCATCTCTGATCTTCCATTCCTTCAGAACTTGGTGGACCACTAATGCTGAATCTCCGTACACTTGTATTCTCCTTATACCCCTTTGGAGTGCGATATCTAATCCGATTATACAGGCTTCATACTCAGCCATGTTGTTGGTGCAGAAGAAGTCCAGACGATATGATACTGGGGAATGAGTTTGGTCTGGAGAGACTAACAGGATGCCTATCCCGTTCTCATTTCGGTTGGCGGCCCCGTCAAAGTATAATTTCCAGTCTTCATCGATCTCAACATTCATGATAGTTTCATCTGGGAATTCGGCTTCTTCTAACATGTCCCCCAATATCGGATTGTGGGCTAGGTAGTCAGCTATGATCTTGCCTTTGGCTGCCTTTTGGGTCATGTAGGTGATGTCAAATTCGGAGAGTAAAAATAACTATTTTTCCATACGGTTTGAGAGAGTTGGTTTCTTGAAGTGGTATTTCAGCGGATCAATTCGTGATGCCAAGATGATCGGGAAAGCCAGCATGTAATGCCGTAATTTTTGCGTTACCCAGACAAGAGCGGTGCATGATTTCTCCAATGGCGTCTAGTTTATCTCAAATGGGGACAGCTTCTTGCTAATATAATAGATGGCCTGCTCTTTTCGTGTATCGGTCAGATGTTGAGCTAGCATGGCCCCTGCAGCTGAATCGATGACGATTAGGTACAAAATTAGTGGCAGCCCGGTCTGTGGTGGGGTTAATACCGGGAGTTTGGAGAGGTAGTCTTTGATTCTATCAAATGCTTCTTGGCGCTGATCGTCCTATTTTATTGGTGAAGATTTTCTTAAGAGTTTGAAAATAGGTTCGCAAGTCTGAGTAAGCTGAGAGATGAACCTGCTGATGTACTGCAAATTACCCAAAAATCCCCGGACTTCTTTCTTGGTGCGAGGCTTGGGCATTTCTCGGATAGCTCAAACCTTGGTAAGGTCTATCTCGATTTCTTTTTTGCTGACGATATAGCCCAGGAGTTTTCCCTTGGTTACCCCGAATACACATTTCTGCGGATTGAGTCTCATCTGGTACTGGCGGAGTCGGTTAAAAAAGGCTCGTAAGGCTGGTACATGGCCTTCCCTCTCCTTTGACTTGATTATCATATCGTCCACATATACTTCTACTTCTTTATGGATTATGTCGTGAAAAATAGTCGTAGCTGCCCTCTGATATGTTGCCCCAGCATTCTTAAGCCCGAATGGCATAACGATGTAACAATATGTTCCCCATGGCGTGATAAATGCCGTTTTCTCTTGGTAATCTGGGTGCATCTTGATCTGATTATATTCGGCAAAATCGTCCACGAACGACTTCAAGGCATGGTTGGCGGTATTATCTACTATCAGATCAATGTTAGGTAATGGTGTAGACACCCCGATCCGTGACCCCCACAAGAACCCTAACGACCTTCGAGAACTGCTATTTCTGGAGTTCGGGACCCACCCGAACACCCGGGACTGCCCCGGAAGCGTTTGTTGGCCAAACAAACCTGTTTTTAATGGAAATGTCGCACGACATTCAAGATTGTCGCGCGACATACACAAGATTGTCGCACGACAATCCCACTTTATAGGGACATGTCGCGCGACAAACACCCCACCACTCCACTTTCTGACTCATCGGTGAGTCAGAATCATCATTAAAGTGAAATGTTGCACAACAGTCGAGATTGTCGCGCGACATACACCTTTTCGTCACTATAAATAGGCCAGCACCCCATGAGTTCGGGACAGCAGTTGAACGGAAGTTGGACACCAACATCACAGCTGAAAACAGCAAGAAAAATCGTCAGAGCAGAGCAGAAAACAGCAACAAGCATTCTCGAGTATCGTCTTATTTTCAAAGAATTATCGAATCTATTTTCGACACTCGACGTGTCCGGTCTCGGGAATTGAATTCTCGAAAATATCTGAAGAATGAGAAGATTATTATCGCCGGAGATCTCTCTGCCGTATTATATTTTCTTTCTTATTATTATTCTCGTCGGGAAGGTAACGAAAGTCTCTTCTATTAATTAAATAAGATATTTGTATATTAGTTTTATTGTAGACTTGTTTAAAATTCAATTTTTCTAACGGGGCGCTGCCCCGCACCCCGCGACCTGACCGGGCAGGTCGATCCCTGTCCTAGTAAGCGAAGTGGCAACATGGTTGTGCTAGATTCCTAACGCGCTCGAAAATCAGGTTTATCTGTGTACTTGTTTTATTTCTGTTGTTTTGTCCACGTTTTATTTGAATAAACTTATTGCTTAGTTACAAATAGTTTACCGTTTTCAAAACAAAAGACCCTGATAAAACCATTTGCAAAACCAGAAGAGTAAGTAGATTATCGTCCGGATAAAATTCTGTTTTCAAAACCCGGACTGATAAGACTTATCTAGGAACTAAAATCAACATATCCTGTCTCTTCTATAGACTGCGACGTGTCTGATAAAACTCTCCTCAAAGAGTTCTAGTTCCATATTAAATCAGTCCCGATATAAATCCGAACTTTTACGAAAGTAATTACAACACAAGAAATCCGTCATTATCTGAGGAAATAATACGGGATACTTTTTCAAAATAAAAGGTTTTGTCATTTATATTTACATCTTTCAATAATAAAAACATCGGATCTCAGAACACAAAGGCTTTTCAAACCCTTTCCCGCTTTCCCTAAAAATTAGGGTTTGTATTCGAGAAGTAGTAGACTATCAGTAAAAGCATCCAAGTTCTTCAACATAAAATAAACATATAAGTCCACTAGAGACCGAAAGGGCGGAATGGGTGCTTAACACCTTCCCAAATCGTAATATAGTTCCCGAACCCTATAGAATCCTGGTTTCGTAGACAAACGTGTAAAGAAAGGCTTATCTGTAGCCTATTCTCTTACACGACCCTTTTTTTTGTCCATTTTCTCGTAAAACGTACTGGCGACTCTGAATGAACCCTCTTGTACCTAGAAATAGGATAGAGGAACACCCGATAGGAATTATCAAAACACTCCAAGTAAATAGAACGACGGGATCCTTTCCGATGTTTCAGACACCCAACGAACGGGGACAAGACCCGGGAATCGCATTTGCTGATTCTCACAAATGGGAAATCATCTTTTGGGCAAACTTTATTGAGATCTTAGTAATCTACACACATGCATACCTTCCCATTTTCCTTTGGAACGGGCACAATGTTGGCTAACCATGAAGGGTATTCGATCACCCGCAAGAACCCCACACTCAGTTGTTTCATCACTTCTTCTTTTACTTTCAGGGATCATTCTGGCGTGAGCTTCCTTAATTTCTGCTTGACAGGTCTAAACTCCGGCTTGTTGTGTATCTCGTGCATGACTATCTGGCTATTCAAACCTGGCATATCAGCATATGACCAGGCAAAGACATCCACGTACTCATTCAGAGTTTGTGTGAATTCCTCTCTTTCTGTCTCAGTTAAACTTGGCCCAATACGGACCTCTTTCCTTTCCTCTTCCGTCCTGAGGTTAATCACAAGAGTATTTCCCTCCTCGCTTTGTATGCGTTGTTCCTCCCGTTCAGGGTGTTCATTTAATCTTGAGTAAACTGCCCTAATGGCCATTGAACTATTGGGTTAATCTCACTTTGGTCACTAAACTAAAAAACGCACCACTTTGGCCCTTTAACTATTAGCGAGTGCCAATTTGGTCATTCCGTCTACTTTTTCCGTTAAGTTGGACGGAAATAGGGGTATTTTTGCCATTTCAATTATTTTTTAAAAAAATGAATTTAATTAGCTTTTTTTTCTTAAAAAAATTATAAAAATAAAAATAAAAAAGAAAGAAATAGAAAAAAAAAACATATGTATATATATATATCTGGCCATTTCTCCATCTCCGGCGACCTCCTCTCTCTCCGGCCATCTTCTCTCTCGTTACCTCCATTTCCAGCCACCTCCACTCTCTAGCTATCTCCGGCCACCTCCCTTCATCTCCTCCATCTCCGGCCACCTCCTTACCTCGCCACCACAAATCCAACCATCCCCTCCTCCATCTCCGGCCACCACAACCACCATCTCCATCTTCATCTCTCTCTAAACCCTCATATTTTTTCTTTCATACACATACATACATAGATCTACCGACACCACAACCACCATCACCATACACCTACATACCGCTGCCGCCACCATAACCACTGCCATTTCAATCGGTTCGTCATTTGTCTCCCTGTTCGTGCTTTCTCTTCCTTTCTCTCTCTTAGACCAAAAATTCTCTCATTCATCTTATTTCAACCGGTTCCTTTTTTTATTTCGTACTTTCTTTTACTTTCTTTCTCTGTTTGATTTGTTTTCTCTATCTCTCTCTCTCTCTTCCTTTTTTTATTTTAATTTTTAAAATTTTTTTAAGAAAAAAAAGCTAATTAAATTCATTTTTTTAAAAAAAATAATTAAAATGGCAAAAATACCCCCTATTTCCTTCCAACTTAACGAAAAAAGTAGACAAAATGGCCAAATTGGCACTCGCTAATAGTTAAAGGGCCAAAGTGGTGCGTTTTTTAGTTTAGTGATCAAAGTGAGACTAACCCAATAGTTCAATGGCCATTAGGGCAGTTTACTCTTTAATCTTTCTATTTCCCTATAATCAATTACAAAATCAAAATTAACAGGATACCGCAAAATAGAGTCTTCTTTATTAATAATAGTGCTTACAAATACAAGTTTAAAAAGTAAATCTAGGAGAGACTCCTCCTTAACCCTACCCTCGCTCTTATCTCTTACCCTTACAATATCACTCTTTCCCCCCTTTTCCTGGTAATCTGGATCAGCGTGTATTAAGTGTACGGGGTCGTCCCTTGGCTCATTATCCCCTAGAGCCATGACGTCGAAGAGATCTCCGATCATTTCTTCCTTTTCATCGTCCTTGTCTTCATTTTCTTCTCTCGGCCCGATCGTCAATTTGGTAGAGAAGCTGTGCAAAATATTTTCTTTGAGATAAAGGTCCTCTTCATAGAAGATTTCTCATCCTAGAAGGTTATCTCCATCGCTGTTTCTCCAAAGCTCCTGGAAGCTGCAAAAAGGGAAGTCATCTCTTTCTTTGACAAAAAATCCATTAAGGGATCTAAAACTCGGATACTGATGTCTTCAACCCCTTTTCTCTTGGTTGTCTTCTTCGGTGTGTTGGTACCCCAACCCTTCTCTTTTATGCCTCGTTACTAGTTCTAAGGCCTGTAGTAATCCTGGCTGCCCCATTCCCAGACTGGCTCCAGGTAAGTATTTCATCATTCTCAGCATATTGGTGATCTTAGTGCTGAGACCAGGGATATTATTAGGGGGAAGATACTCGATTCTCTGGGTGGTGAGGGCTTGCACTTGAGGCTCGTAGAAAAAGCCTCCTAGTTGTATGCTTTGACTCCCGATGCCCAAGACAGGTAATTCTAAATCCACCAAGGTCCTTTCAGGATCTCCTTGGATGGTGATTATCTTCCCTTCGAACGGTATTTTAATCTTCTGGTGTAAGGAGGAGGGGAGTGCTCCTATGTCATGTAGCCATGCTCTTCCCAACAGGAGGTTGAAACTGGAGGGGATGTCTATGATTTGAAAGTCGGCTGAGAAATTTCCAGGACCGACCATGAGATCGAGCTTTAGAGAGCCCAGAATGGCCCTCCTAGTGTTGTCATAGGCCCTAACGGTTACAGCTGATGGAGAAAGCTCTGAATCTAAGATACCCAGACATCTAGCGGTCTTCAAAGGGCATACATTTATGGTTGACCCGTTGTCAATGAGGAGTTGTGGCAGAATTTTTCCTTGGGTCCGGACAATAATATGAAGGGCCAGACTGTGTTTTTTCCCTAGTGGAGGCAAGTCTTCATCTGAAAATGACAGACTTCTTTGGACTGTAAGCGACCCAATCATATTTGGCAGTTGTTCGGGCGTGGAGTCTGGTGATATAACGGCCTCATCTAGGAGTTTGATGAAGGCGGTCCTGTGAGGTTTAGAGGCAACCAGGAGACCCCAAATGGTGATGTGTGCCTGGGTTTTCTTCAACTGTTCCAATACTAGATCCTCTCATATTTCCTTAGGAGGTGGTGATTTCTCAGTATCCATTGGTGGTGGCTGATATACCCTCCCTGAACGGGTAATTTGTTGTATCCAAAGGAAGGTTGGGTCTGATCCCTCTGAGGTTTCTGGTTCTGCCGACCAACTAAAAGTCTTGGGGGAGGTCTCTGTCATACATATTGTCTCCTTAGGGAGGCCTCGGGGCTTCTATGGTTGTTTCTTCTTATCCTGGGTCCATTTTATCCCAGATTTTTCGGGATTGGTTTTGATTGTAAGCGGTTGTGAGATCTCATGATTTGCCTTTCCTAAACCCTGCCCAGGTAGGAAGTTCATTTTAGCCATCCATTGATTAATTATCAGATTGAGGCCTGGGGCAACTTGAGTTCTTTCTAGCGGCACAGTGGGTGACTTGTAGGCTAGGTCGTCTCGGATGAGTCCCACGGGATCAAAACTTTCTTCATCAGTAGTCAAGGCGTTAATTCCCGCGGTGGAGCATGGTTGGGAAGGGGGTTGTTAGTAACATTGGGCCGCCAAGTGCGGAAATGGTACCAGCTTTGATCAAGTCTTGGATACGATGGCGAAGAGCTAAATAATGTTCCGTGTCATGGCCCGCTGCTTGATGGTACACACAGTTCTTATTCATTCTCCAGGTGCTGGGAATAGGGTTTAGTGGGGGCGCGGGTTAAGTGGAGTGATTAGCCCGGCCTTTTAGAGTAGTTCCAAGCTTTTGACCAGGGTAGTGGGAAGGGTGCAGAAATTTCTCCTTTTCTTGACCTCGGTGTTCGAATAGTCTCCTTGTGCAGGCCAACTCATCGGAGGTGCTTGTTGTGGCTGCTGAAATGAGTTTTGTTGATAGGGGTATGAGCTTAGTTGGTTTACGGCTGGGGTGGCCGTCTTTCTCCCGGTGTATGAGGCTTTCTTGGTATCGGTCTCTGCCTTCTTGGCCAACTCTTCTTCTACTTGTGACCCCATGCTTAATAGGGCTCTGAAGTGTGGGAATACATGCTTTCCCATGCAACTCAATACGACTGGAGTGAAATTCTTCTGTATGATCTCCAGCTGTTCTTCTTCATCGGGCCGTTTGGACATTTGGGAGGCCATTTCTCTCCAGCGGGTGACAAAGTCGCTGAAACTTTCCTTCTCGGCTTGTTTGGCCATTTCCAGGTGTTTGCGGGTAATTTCCAAATCTTCGTTGGACCCGTATTTGATCATGAACTCCTTGACAATATCTCCCCAAGTCTTTGTGTGGTGTCTTTCCAGATCAAAAAAGCATTTGGTCATGAACTCCTGAGCTAATTCTGGTTCTCCACAACTAGACACTTGCATGGATCTGATGTAGGATTGAAGATGGGTTTTAGGGGGTGTGGTTCCTGTGAATTTGGTGATGGAAGGAAGTTTGAATCTCTAGGGCAATCTTGCTTCTGGGTAGAGGGAGAAATCATTCATATCTGTAATCTCGTCTGCTCCTTTTATTAGAGAAATCCCCCTTTGCAGAACCTTCATCTGCTCTTTCAGTTTCTTCATTTCTTCACTCTCTCTTGACACCTCGTCGGGCTGTTCCCGAGCTATAATCGATTCTGCATACACTGCCCGAAGTCAGTTGATGTCTGGGTACTCATTAGGATGGGCTACTGGGGCTGGTGGTGGAATAGGTCTTGCGGGAACTTGTGGCCACAGTTGGTACTGAGGATCAAAACCTGGTTGGGGTTATGGCCAGACGATGGGTGGCTCTTGTTGTTGATAAGTGGGGCCTGAATCCGGGGCCCATTGATTCTGATTATTAGGATCGGTCTGAATAGGACCGACTATGATGGGGCCTGTTTGGGGTGGATTGGTTCCTTGGACTGGGGAAGTACTTGTGATGACTGTCCTTGGTTCTGATCTCGATTCAGTGGTAGCCGTTCAAACCCTGATGGTGCAGTTTGTTCTGATCTCGGACTCGAGTACTCTGTTGCTCGGTTGTGAGGCTTGCTAGATTCTTGCTGACAGTCATAAGTAGACGATGCATCTCGGCTAAGGTTGGCTGGGTTGCTAATGCCTTGGCTAGGCTCTGATCCATTTCTTGATTCTCGCATCCGTCGGTCATTACGAATGTGCTTGGTCTCACTAATCTTCCGGTGTGATCTCGACCAGCCCAACCTTCCAGACTGTAGACGAAACCACGTGGCGAAGATGAAGGACGACTACGATGTGACTCGATTTTTGCCAAAAGAAACACTAAAAATCGCCGAGAAAAGACTCGGGTTTTAAAAAGGAGTTGTAAAGTAAGTCGTAAGGTGGTACATCCCCTACGGCTGTTTTGACAAGTGTTTTAGCTGACTCAATCTTATATGCAGCACAGGTGTACGAACAGTTAAGGCTTCAGGCTCCCTCCTATTTGGCAGGACCTCGCGATATACCCCAGGGGCGGGTACGTGCAAGAATCTTTTGATATACTTTCCGGGTACGTGAGTGTTCTCGTCACTCGATATACCTCGGGGGCGTACTTGGCCAAGGAGAGTGGAAGTAAATGCTTTCGGTTTATGTTGGCCCAAGCAAGCCAACTCCCTACTCACTTATAATACTTCTGAGGGTTTGGGATAAATTCACACTCGTAGAACCAATGCATGATTTGTGAAAGTGCGTGCAAAGTTCGAAAGGTTGGTTTCATAAATATCATTATCTTTATTACATATTTTTGAAAACTTCTATTTTTAGAAAAAGGTTTCTTCTCAATCAATTAACATAAGTAGGGAAAGCAGTAAAAGCAACTATTCAATAAATAAACAAAAAGGTCCACATATAAGAGTCTAGTTTTCTACATGTCCCCAGTAGAGTCGCCACTATGAGAATTTGCAAATGCGACCCCAGGTTCTCAGCCTCTGGTTTGGGAGTCTGAAATATCGAAAAGGATTCTGTTGTTCTATTTGCTTCTATGTGTTGATAATTCATATCGGGTGTCTCTCTATCCTATTTCTAAATGCAAAAGGGTTCGTTCAGAGTCGCCAGTACATTTTACGAGAAAACGGACAAAACAGTTGTGTAAGAGAAAATGCTACAGATAAACCTTTCTTTACACATTTGTCTACGAAACCATGATTTTATAGTGTTCGGGAACCATATTACGGTATGGGAAGGTGTTAAGCACCCATTCCGCCCTTTCGGTCTCTAGTGGTCTTATATGTTTATTTTATGTTGAAGAACTTGGGTGCTTTTACTGACAGTCTACTACTTTCCAAGTGAAAACCCTAATTTCTAGGGAAAGCGGGGAAAGAGATAAAAACCTTTGTGTTCCGAGATCCAATGTTTTACTTTGAAAGACGTAAATATAAGTGACAAAAGGTTGTTTTACTTTAGGGAGAGTTTCCCGTTTTATTTCTCAGATAATGACGGTTTTCTTGGGTTTTAACTTCTTTTGGAAAAAGTTCGGATCTTGTATTGGGACTAGTTTAATGTGAAATTAGAACTCTTGAGGGGAGTTCTACCAAACATATCACAATCTATGAAAGAGATAGGATATACCGGGTTTTTTAATTCCTTAGTAAGTTTTACCGATCCGGGTTTTGAAGACAGGATTTTATCCGGACGATAATGTACTTACTCTTCTGGTTTTGCAAATGATTTTATTAGGGTCTTTTGTTTTGAAAACAGTAGACTATTCGTAACTTGGCAATAAGTTTATTCAAATAAAACGTGGATAAAACAACAGAAGTAAAACAAGTACACAGATATCTAATGTTAAATACTAGAAGAGACTTTCTTTACCTTCCTGACGAGAATAATAATAAGAAAGAAAATATGATACAATATAGAGATCTCTGGCGATAATAATCTTTTCCTTCTTCAGATATTTTCGAGAATTCGATCCCAGAGATGGGACACGTCGAGTGTCGAGAATGGATTCGATAATTCTTCCGAAATAAGACGATAATTGAGAATGCTTGATGAAAGACTAGAAAATCAGATATAAGCCAATAATTCTTCAATCCCAAGTTGTTGTTCCATGAACCCTTGGGGGTGTTGGCCTATTTATAGTGCTTGGGGAAGAATGTCGCGCGACACTTCCCCAGAAAAAGCATGTGTCGCGCGACAATGTGTACTATGTCGCACGACAAACGGCTGAAGTGATGTTTCTGACAGACTGATGTGTCAGAGAGTGGATGGTCTTGTGTCAGGATGGTTTGTCGCGTGACACAAGGGGGATTGTCGCGCGACATACCCATTTGTCGTGCGACAATTCCTCTTAAAAATAGGTTTGTTTGGCCAACAAACCCCTTCGGGGCAGTCTCAGGTGTTCGGGTGGGTCCTGGACTCCAAAAACAGTACTTCTCGAGGGTCGTTAGGGTTCTTGCGGGGGTCACGGATCGGGGTGTCTACAAATTGATATTGATAATAAAAACTATTCATACATGCCAAATAATCGAATAATGGTAGAAAAAAATATAACTAAAGAAGTCATTTTAGTAATAAAACTATTCATACCAACCTAATATTCAAAAAAAAAAAACTAAATTTAAATTCTAATTTAAATTATTCAATTATTTATTTATTACAGTTCTAAACACTTCAATAATCAACAGTGATTAGTTAATTAATAAATACTTGTTTAGTTATCACATAAACATGTGAGCCATTAGATGAAAATATAAAGAATTAGTTAAGAGTTCTTGAGCCGTTGGATTAAAACATAAAAACTTAAATCAAATCTGAACTGTCACTTTAGACATAAGTTTAGATAGTCCCATAATATTAGCACTGAAAGTTGTATAACGATGGTTAATGGTCAGTTTTGGAGCGAGTTGTGTCAGATTCAATCTCGGCCTACCAAAAAATATAACAATTCTAACATTAATCCAAAGTTGAAGAGAGTTTAAATATGAAAATTCGAAGACGCCACATTTACTATATGACTTTTAAATATGAAAATTCGAAGACGCCACATTTACTATATAACTAAACCTATCTATCTTTGACACACGTTATTATTATGTCCTTTTGGACATTGCCATGGGGATCGTCGAGCCCCCAAAAAGACGGCTCTTCTTCATCGGATATATGGGTTTCTTTGAGTTTAACATGTTATATTTACATGTACTTAAGCTAGATATAACCCAAATCGTATTTATTTTAAAAGGTATCCGAGCTGACCACAATTAAAAAAATATATATATCAGCCTTGCAATCATGGTTGGTCAAAACATTTTGGGATGAATATTTTGTCATCCTAAATCCTAAATGCTATTACTAAGGTAATTTTATTTGTTATCAAACCAAATTTATAGTTTTTTTTCCAAAATCAGATTTAGAGTTCATTAATTATGCTTAAGGATAATAAATTTCTTTAACATAATCATTTTGCTTTCTCATAATATTAATTTATTTTTGCATATACAATTTGTAAACTTTAAAAAAAATCATAAATAAATCAATGCCCTAGAAAAATGAACTTTAAATATTGGTAAATTAAAATTTATTATAGTTTGAAGTTTTTAAAAAACCTGGAGTGAGAGAGAGATGACGTAATGGTGCAAATAAGATGTGAATATGCACTACTATTACTTGAGATATTCTTTAATAGATAATCTACATGTTAAATAATATGGGGATGCTAAAAGTATAAAAAAAAACTATACTTTCTAATTAAAAAAAATAGGAATATATAACAATATTGGAGATGTTATTTTATAAATAATTTACATGTTAAATAATCTGGGACATATCATAGATACATAAAGACTCTAATTTATAAATAAATATTTAATGGCTATAGAGATACAATTAGAATTTTTATAGGTTTTAAACTCTTTAACATAGTTAATTAACTAAATACCTATAATTTACAAATAAATATTTAATGGCTATAGCGATATAATTAGAATTTTTATAGGTTTTAAACCCTTTAATATAGTTAATTAACTAAATACCTATTATTATAATCAATATTACCAACATACCATAATAATCCTGAGACATTTGATCAAAAGATAAACATCCACATTAAATCTGAGCCATCAATTGAGAACATAAAACATAAAGAGTCTTACTATTTTAGGACTACCCTGATTTATTAATATATATATATATATATAAACGTGTTTTTATAGAGTTTGATATGGGTCATACCCAACTTGAGGATGGTTTCACTAAGAATCTCCCACTTTTTTGGCTGGACCTCCACCCATTCCCTTCACAACCAGCCTTTTCAAATATGCTGTGTTTCTTTAGTTTTAGGTGGTGATAAATGCAATCTTTTTTTTATTAACACCCTTTATATCTTACATCTTCATTTTTAATTTTTTTATCACAAATACTCCACTACACCATCCCCTAACTTAATAAACATAATTAAGTGGTAATATATGGTTGTCATTGACTGAGTATCTTCATTGGCACTCGCTCGACATTGAGCATCTGATACTTGAACAATAATTAAGGTCACTACCTATTTCTTAAGATATACTTGTCCAATTTATGGTGAGTGAATGTTGTAATACTTGGCCGTCATTAGGTGAGTATTTTCATTGACTCATGCTTGACATTGAAAATCTTGTACTTGAACAATAACTAAGGCCATTGCCCATTTTTTGAGATATAGTCATCCAATTTATAGTGAGTGAATATGGTAACACTCGATCGTCATTGGGTGAATGTCTTCATTGGTACTCGCTAGAAATTGAGTATCTAGTACTTAAACAATAACTAATGCCAAAAAAACACAAAGATTAGAGTTACGTCTTGTAATGACACACGACTTGAAATAATAATAATAATTGTTGACCTAAAGGTATTAATCTTATTTTGATAATAACAATAAATTAATCATGTGTAATTTAACTTGTCTCTTGATATAAGTTTATAGTTCTCTTACTTGGAATATCAAGAATAACATGATTGCTCAAAGTAAGCATGACAAGGATTATTGAAATATTATCCGATTAAGTCAACAATGCATTGGACAAGACAAGGAAGATCAACCTCATACAATGTAATTCATGGAGGTTATGATCAAGGATCATATGCAAAAGCTTCATGACAAAAGGTGCAAGTGAAAATCAAATTGAAAAAACAAATCGAAGCATTCAAAGACTCGATTATTCGGTGATTGAGTGAGTGCTTAGGATTAATGTAAAGTTTCTTAATTAATTATTTATATAGCTCAAACATGTTCATACATCATTCATAGATTGATCAAAATCAAGTTTAAATCAAAATTCTTTCAAAACATCATTCTTGCAAAAAACGGTTTTGAAATACAGTCATATTAAATTCAAATGATCATATTTTGAGTTTTTCCGTAAATAGGTGTCTTAGGAACTTATTTTTGAGGTCCCGAAGCATTATAATTAATTTTGGAGCTTGTATGCAAAAGTATAAAAAATTGGATTTTTGGCCTTATGGCTTGATGGACAGCAGGGTCCATCAGTTGACTGTTGGCTTGTGCTCAGTTGACTAAGGCCCACTCAGTTGACTGATGAGCTGTCCTCAATCGACTGATGGCCCAGAATATAGTCGTTAGAAATATGACTTTTTGCCATTTTTGTGCCAAACTACTACCAAACCTCATAAACGGCTATATCACTTTTGGGACTATATATACACTATCTAAAACACATTTTGGCTAGCTTGATCACTTATACAAACTCATATTTCATCTATCTTCATTATTCAAAGATTCAAGCTTTAGAATTGATCATAATTATTCATCTTTAAGCTATCCATTTGATCAATCAAGATAACTCTAGTGTGAAATTCAAATTGTATTTATCAAACACTTGAGAGTTGTTATTCATTGGTGTGAATCACCAAACAATTTGTATTAAATTATGAGAGGTAAATCTCATAGGATAACAAGAAGGTTAATTCTTGTTTAGTGATTGTTATAGGTAAATCTCACAAGTTAGCACGAGTGATTCTTGTGAGAGTATTGTGGTAGAGCAATACTTGTAAGAGTGTGTAAGGACAATACACTTGTAGAGGTTTATTTTTCACCCGGAAGAAAAACGGTTTTAGTGAAAATTCTCGGAGGACTAACCGAGCAGGACGCATGGTCTAATAAACCGAATCGTGTGGACAAAACGTCTTGATCTTTATTTGGTTTAATCTTTCTAACTCAAGCTCTTTATTTAGTTGTTATATTTATTGATTGCTTGGTTGAATTGCTTATTTTCCTTGATATATTTGTTTAGCTAGTTAAATTGCTTAAACATTTTCGAAAAGTTTTTAATTCTGCATTTAATTTCTAAAACCTTATTCACCCCCCTCTAGGGTTGATTTCCGACCAACACTAATAATAATAAAAAAAACACTATAGATGGTAATTTCTTCATTAACTTCAAAAACGTTATGTGATAGTTACATCTTTAAAAAAAAATTACATGAGAGTTACATCCTCACAAGAATTACATAAAAGTTAAGCTTTACAAAAAATTACATGAGAAATACTCTTCTGACATCAAGTGAGTATGTTAACAGATCGATACTCGCTTGACATCAAGTGGATATCTATTAACATACTCTCTTGATGTCAAGTGAGTGACTGTTAAACTATTTTTTACATCCATACTCTCTTGACATGAACCGAGTGTGAAGAGCTGCAACTCAGTTGACATGAAGTGAGTGAATCAATTGTAACACTATGTGTTTATTTTAATGTTAATTATGTTGTTTTAAGTAAATACCGTGCAAAATTTATATTTTTGTTGAAAATCTTATATCCATAATTTAGAGAAAAGCTCCTCCCAAAAATTGTAGATCTTTGAATTACCTTTTTAGGGAGATAAAGATCATCTCAATCAGAGTTTCGAGCAAGAAGTTATAGCCAAAACAAGAACAGGATAGCAGGGCAGAAAATTTGACTGCGGACCGGTATGAAGGTTTTGGCATACCAGTCCGGCGTTTAAGTTTTGGGGAAAAATTTGGCCGCGGAAGGGTATTCAGTTTTTGGCATACCGGTCCGGCGTATAAAAATTGGGAAAAATTTAAACTACGGACCGATACTCCATTTTCAGCATACCGGTCTATCATCTAGAACAGTGCACCGACTTAACTTGTTTTAAGTGCGTTTTATCCATATTTTTCACTCATTTTTCGACCAAAAGCACCCATCTACCACCTTAGGGAGTTCTAGAGAGTTTTAGAGAGAGAGCAAGAGATTTTCATCTATTCCTCATCCTTAATCTGAGATAAAGCTCCAAACCATCCGAATCATCCACTTATTCACTATTCATTGTCATCCTCGTTGGGATTTCTTCGGAGAAGGCTTGAATCTTCATCCTTTCTTCTTCCTTCACGCTAATAACTCGAGGTAAGGGTTTTCTTGCTTTTAAAATTTAATAATTTGCTTTTATTTCTCAATATTGGTCACGTTCGACTTGTGTTTGTTTGTGTAACTGAATATCAGTGAGATTATGATATTTTTGGTGATTTATAAAGCTATGAAAACATGATTTGAGACAAAATATGCCATCCACACTTGCTTTAAAGTGTTATTCGAACTGTAGACACCCCGATCCGTGACCCCCGCAAGAACCCTAACGACCTCCGAGAACTACTATTTTGGGTCCGGGACCCACCCGAGGACCCGGTACTACACTAGGAGGGTTTGTCGCCCGACAAACTTGTTTTTTAGAGAGATTGTCGCACGACATATCACATTGTCGCGCGACAATCCCTGATATGTCGCGCGACAATTCCACTATGTCGCACGACATTCCCCCTCTGCACCAGACCAACCACTTTCTGACACATCAATCTGTCAGAACCATCACTTCAGCCGTTTGTCGCGCGACATTCCCGTATGTCGCGCGACATATCACAATGTCGCGCGACATTCTCCTTTTTTAAGGAAATGTCGCGCGACAATCTCTCCCGAGCAGTATAAATAGGCCAACACCCCCAAGGGTTCAAGGGCGGCAATTAGAATCCGAGAATTTGGTGCTTTAGATCTGATTTTTGTCAAGCATTTTTTTTACTATTATCTTATTTCTGAAGAATTCTCGAATCTATTTCAACACTCGACGTGTTCCGTTTCTGGAATCGATTTCTCGGAAATATCTGAAGAAAGAGAAGATTACTATCGCCAGAGATCCCTCTGCCGTATTATATTTTCTTTCTTATTATTATTCTCGTCGGGAAGGTAAAGAAAGTCCCTTCTAGTATTAAGATTAGATATCTGTGTACTTGTTTTACTTCTGTTATTCTGTCCACGTTTTATTTGAATAAACTTATTGTCAAGTTACCAATAGTCTACCGTTTTCAAAACAAAAGACCCTGATAAAACTACTTTCAAAACCAGAAGAGTAAGTACATTATCGTCCGGATAAACCCTGTTTTCAAACCCCGGACCGATAAAGAATTATCTAGGAATTAAAATCCACATATCCTGTCTTTTTCATAGACTGCGACGTGTCTGATAAACTCTCCTCAAAGAGTTCAAATTCCATATTGAATTAGTCCCGACATAAAGATCCGAACCTTTTTCAAAATAATCACAACTCGAGAAAACCGTCATTATCTGAGGAAATAATACGGAATACTCTTTCAAAAATAAAAGGTTTTTGTCATGTGTCATTTACATCTTTTAAATATAAAAACATCGGATCTCGGAACACAAAGGTTTTCATCCCTTTCCCCGTTTTCCCAAATTAGGGTTTTTTTTTTATTTATTTTAGAAAGTAGTAGACTGTCGGTAAAAGCATCCAAGTTTTTCAACATAGAATAAACTTATAAGACCACTAGAGACCGAAAGGGCGGAATGGGTGCTTAACACCTTCCCAAACCGTAATATAGTTTCCGAACCCTATAAGAATCCCGGTTTCGCAGACAAACGTGTAAAGAAAGGCTTGTCTATAGTCTTTCCTCTTACACGACCTCTTTTGTCCGTTTTCTCGTAAAACGTACTGGCGACTCTGAATGAACCCCCTTGCATCTAGAAATAGAACGTAGGGACACTTGATATGAATCAACGAAAACGCTCCAGCAAATGGAACGACGGAATCAGTTCCGACGTCCCATGACCCCCACCACCAACGGGGACGAGACCCGGGGGGTCGCATTTGCGGATTCTCACAGTGGCGACTCTGCTGGGGAGACCATTAGAAAACTAGACTCTTATATGTGGACCTTTGTTTATCTGTTGAAAACTTGCTTTTACTACTTTCCCTACTCATGTTAATTGATTGAGAAGAAACCTTTTTCTAAAAAAATGGGAGTTTTTCGAAAAGACGTAATAAAGATAATGATATTTGTGAAACCAACCTTTCGAACTTTACACGCACTATCACAAATCATGCATTGGTTCTACGAGTGTGAATTTACCCCCAAACCCTCGGAAGTATTATAAGTGAGTAGGGAGTTGGCTTGCTTGGGCCAACATAAACCGAAAGCATTTACTTCCACTCTCCTTGGCCAAGTACGCCCCCGAGGTATATCGAGTGACGAGAACACTCACGTACCCGGGAAGTATATCAAAAGATTCTTGCACGTACCCGCCCTTGGGGTATATCGCAAGGTCTTGCCAAAAAGGAGGGAGCCTGAAGCCTTAACCGTTCGAACACCTGCGCTGCATCTAAGATTGAGTCAGTTAAAACACTTGTCATACAGCTGTAGGGGATGTACCACCTTACGGCTTACTTTACCACACCTATTTTTCGAGGTTTTCTCTCGACCATTTTTAGTGTTTCTTTTGGCAAAAATCGAGTCGCATCATAGTCTCCCTTCATCTTCGCCACGTGGTTTCGTCTACAACCATAAAGCGACGTCAGTCTGGAAGGTTGGGCCGGTCGAGATCATACCGGAAGACTAGTGAGACCAAGCATACCTGAAATGGCCGATGGACGAGAGAATCAGGAGACAAATCAGAGCCTAGCCGAGGCGTCTACAGTTCAACCGACTTTAGCCGAGATGCACCGTTTGTTGATGACCGTCAGCATGAATTTGGCAAGCCTCACAAGTGAGCAACAGAACACCCGGATTCGAATGGAAGAGTTGTCAGCCGAACGGACCGCACCACCCGGGTTTGAGCAACTACCACCGAATCGAGATCCGAATCAAGGGCAATCTTCACAAGTACTTCCCCCAATCCAAGGAACCAATCCACCCCAAACGGGCCCCAACATGGCCGGTCCCGTTCAAACCGACCCAACAATCAGAACCAATGGGCCCCGGATTCAGGCCCCACATACCAACAACAAGAGCCACCCATCGTCTGGCCACAACCTCAGCAAGGCCTCGATCCCCAATATCAACCATGGCCACAAGTCCCCGCAAGACCTATTCCACCAGCCCCAATAGCCCCTCCCAATGAGTACCCAGACATCAACCGACTCCGGGCAGTATACGCAGAATCGATGATAGCCCGGGAACAGCCCGATGAGGTGTCAAGAGAGAACGAAGAAATGAAGAAATTGAAAGAGCAGATGAAGGTTCTGCAAAGAGGTGTTTCTCTGATGAAAGGGGCAGACGAGATCACAGACATGAACGCCTTTTCCCTCTACCCAGAAGCCAGACTACCTCAAGGATTTAAGCTCCCCTCTATCACCAAATTCACTGGTACTACACCCCCCAAAACCCATCTCCAATCCTACATCAGATCCATGCAAGTGTCCGGCTGTGGAGAGCCGGAGCTGGCTCAGGCTTTTCACATGACTCTCACGGGGTCAGCCCTGAGATGGTTCTTCGACCTAGAGAAACACCACACGAAAACTTGGGGGGATATCGTCAAAGAATTCATGACTAAGTACGGGTCCAACGAGAATTTGGAAATTACCCGTAAACACCTGGAAATGGCCAAGCAAGGCGAGAAAGAAAGCTTCAGCGACTTTGTCACCCGCTGGAGGGAAATGGCATCCCAAATGTCCAAACGGCCCGACGAAGAAGAGCAGTTAGAAATCATACAGAAGAATTTTACTCCAGCTGTATTGAACTGCATGGGAAAGCATGTATTCCCACACTTCAGAGCCCTGTTGAGTATGGGGTCACAGGTAGAGGAAGAATTGGCCAGAAAGGCGGACACGGATACCAAGAAGGCCTCTTACACTGGAAGAAAGAAGGCCACTCCAGCCGTAAACCAACTAAGCTCGTACCCATATCAACAAAACCCATTTCAGCAGTCACCGCAAGTCCCCCCAATGAGTTGGCCTACGCAGGGAGACTCTTCAAACACCGAGGTCAAGAAAAGGAGAAATTTCTGCACCCTCCCCACTACTCTGGTCAAAAGCCTGGAACTACTCCAAAAAGCCGGACTAGTCACCCCACTCAACCCACGCCCTCCACCAAATCCTATTCCCAACACTTGGAGAATGAATGAGAACTGTGCGTACCATCAGGCGGCAGGCCATGACACGGAACGTTGTTTAGCTCTCCGCCATCGTATCCAGGACCTCATTGAAGCCGGAACCATCCCCGCACCCGGCGGGCCCAATGTTACCAACAACCCCCTCCCCAATCATGCTCCACCTGCAGGAATTAACGCCTTAATCACTGATGAAGGCTTTGATCCCGTAGGACTCATTCGGGACGATTCAGCCTATAAGGCACCCGTTATGCTATCGGCAAAAGCATAAGTTGCCCCAGGCCTCAACCCAATAATTGACCAATGGATGGCCAAGATGAACTTCCTACCTGGGCAGGGCTTAGGAAAGACAAATCAGGGGATCTCGCAACCACTCACCATCAAAACCAATCCTGGGAAAGCTGGGATAGGATGGACCCAGGACAAGAAAAAACAACCATGGAAACCCCGCCCCCCTCATAAGGAGACAATCTGTATGACAGAAACCTCCCCCGGGACTTTTAGTTGGTCGGCAGAGCCAGAGTCGTCAGAAACTTCAGAGGGATCAGACCCAACATCCCTTTGGATACAACAGATTACCCGCTCAGGAAAGGTATACCAGCCACCACCGATGGATGCCGAAAAATCACCGCCTCCAAAAGAAGTAGGAGAAGACCGAGTACTGGAACAGTTGAAGAAAACCCAGGCACACATCACCATTTGGGGCCTCTTGGTTGCCTCCAAACCTCACAGGACCGCTTTCATTAAACTCCTGGATGAGGCTGTCATATCGCCGGACTCCACGCCCGAACAACTGCCAAACATGATCGGGTCACTCACAGTCCAAAGAAGTCTGTCATTTTCAGATGAAGACTTGTCTCCGTTGGGGAGAAAACACAGCCTGGCTCTCCATATCACCGTCCGAACCGAGGGAAGATCTTGCCACAAGTTCTCATCGACAATGGGTCGACCATAAATGTCTGCCCCCTAAAGACTGCCAGATGCTTGGGTATCTCAGATTCAGAGCTCTCACCATCCGCTGTAACCGTCAGGGCCTATGATAATACCAGGAGGGCCGTTCTGGGGTCTCTGAAACTTGATCTCATGGTTGGTCCCGGAAGCTTCCCGGCCGACTTTCAAATCATAGACATTCCTTCCAGTTTTAACCTACTGTTGGGAAGAGCATGGCTACACGACATAGGAGCACTCCCCTCCTCCTTGCACCAAAAGATCAAGATACCGTTTGAAGGGAACATAATTACCATCCAAGGAGATCCTGAAAGGACCTTGGCGGATATGGAGTTACCAGTTTTGGGAATCGGGAGCCAGAGCATACAGTTATGAGGCTTTTCTTACGAGCCTCAAGTGCAAACTCTTAGCACCCAGACAATCAGGTATCTTCCCCCTGACAATATCCCCGGTCTCAGCACCAAGATTACAAATATGTTGAGAATGATGAAATACTTGCCTGGAGCCGGTCTGGGAATGGGACAACCAGGACTACTTCAAGCATTGGAACCAGTAGCAAGGTACGAGAGGGAAGGTTTGGGCTACCAACACACTGAAGAGGACGATCAACAAAAAAGGGGTCGAGGGCATCAGTATCCGAGTTTCAGCTCTCTGAACGGGTTCTTTGTCAAAGAAGGAGAGGACTTCCCCTTTTGCGGCTTCCAGGTGCCTTGGAGAAACAGCGACGGAGAGAACCTTCCTGGGTGGGAAATCTTCTATAAAGAGGACCTATATATCAAAGAAAACACCGTACATAGCTTCGCTACCAAGTTGACAATCGGGCCGAAGGAAGAAAGTGAAGACATGAAAGGCGAAGAGGAAGAAATGATCGGAGATCTCTTCGACATCATGGCTCTGGGAGATGATGAGCCAGGAGACGACCCTGTACACTTGATATACGCTGATCCAGACTACCAAGGGGAAAGGGAAAAAGAGCGAAATTGTAAGGGTGAGAGATAAGAGTGAGGGTAAGGATAGGAAGGAGTCACTCCTAAATGAACTTTTTAAACTTGTACCTGTAAATACTAGTATCAATAAAGAAGAGTCTATTTTGCGTTATCCTGTTATTTTTAATTCTGTAATTGCTTATATGGAATTGGAAAGAATGAACGAACACCCTGAACGGGAGAGCAACGTATACAAAGCGAGGAAGGAGACACTCTTGTGATTAATCTCGGAATAGAGGAGGAAAGAAAAGAGGTCCGCATTGGGGCAAGCCTAAGTGGGACAGAGAGAGAAGAATTCACACAAACTCTGAAAGAGTATGTGGATGTCTTCGCCTGGTCTTATGCGGATATGCCAGGTTCTTTGAACAGTAAGATAGTCATGCACGAAATACACACCAATCCAGAACTTAGGCCCGTCAAACAGAAGCTGAGGAAACTTACGCCAGAATTGGTCCTTGAAAGTGAAAGAAGAAGTAATGAAACAACTGAGTGTGGGATTCTTACGGGTGATCGAGTACCCTTCGTGGTTAGCCAACATCGTGCCTGTTCCAAAAGCTAATGGGAAAGTCCGCATGTGTGTGGATTACCGGGATCTCAATAAAGCTTGTCCAAAGGACGATTTTCCATTGCCCAACATCGATTTGATAGTAGATAATACTGCCAACCACGCCCTGAAGTCATTTGTGGATGGTTTTTCCGGATATAACCAGATCAAGATGCACCCGGATCACCAGGAGAAAACAGCATTTATCACACCGTGGGGAACATACTGCTACACCGTTATGCCGTTTGGGCTGAAGAACGCCGGGGGCAACATATCAGAGGGCAGCTACGGCTATCTTTCACGACATGATTCACAAAGAAGTAGAGTGTGTATGTAGACGACATGATAATCAAGTCAAAAGAGAGGGGAAGGCCACGTACCAGCCTTGCGAGCCTTCTTTGATCGGCTCCGCCAGTATCAGATGAGACTCAATCCGCAGAAATGTGTGTTCGGGGTAACCAAAGGAAAACTCCTGGGATATGTCGTCAGTAAGAAAGGAATCGAGGTGGACCCCGCTAAAGTTCAAGCTATCCAAGGACATGCCCGAGCCTCGTACCGAGAGAGAAATCCGGGGTTTTTTGGGTAATCTGCAGTACATCAGTAGGTTTATCTCTCAGCTCACTCAAAAGTGCGAACCCATCTTCAAACTCCTGAGGAAGTCTTCAACAGGAGAATGGAACGATCAATGCCAGGAGGCTTTTGACAAAATCAAAGATTACCTCTCCAAGCCCCCAGTGTTACCCCGCCTCAGACCGGACTACCACTAATATGTACCTAACCGTCACTGATTCAGCCGCGGGAGCAATGCTAGCCCAACACCTCACCGATACCCGGAAGGAGCAGGCCATCTATTTCCTCAGCAAAAAGCTATCCTCATTTGAGATAAACTACACACCATTGGAAAAATCGCGTGTACCGCTCTCGTCTGGGTAACACAAGAAACTACGGCACTACATGCTAGTTTTTCAGTCATCCTGGCATCACGGATTGATCGTTGAATATACCTCTTCGAGAAACCGGCTCTCTCGAAATCGAATGGCAAAATGGTTATTTCTACTCTCCGAATTCGACATCACCTACATGACCCAGAAGGCAGTCAAAGGCAAGATCATAGCTGATTACCTGGCCCACAATCCGATATTGGGAAACATGATAGAAGAAGCCGAGTTCCCGGACGAAACCATCATGAACGTCGAGATCAATGAAGACTGGAGGTTGTACTTTGACGGGGCCGCCAATCGAACGGAAACGGATAGGCATCCTGTTTAGTTTCTCCGGACCACTCACTCCCCCGGTGTCATATCGTCTGGACTTTTTCTGCCAACAATATGCCGAATATGAAGCCTGCATACTCGGGTTAGAGATCGCTCTTCCAAAGGGGATAACGAGAATTCCAATAGATATGAGGTATACGGAGATTCAGCACTAGTGGTCCATCAAGTTCTGAAGGAATGGAAGATCAGAGATGAGAAATTAGTCCCTTACCTCGCCCGACTAGAAGAAGTCGCAGGAAGGTTCGAGCGTGTGGAGTTTTACTATATCCCCAGGTCCCAGAACAGTTTTGCTGACGCATTGGCAACCCTGGCATCTTGATCGATATTCCGGAGGGGATGGAAGAAATAACCCTCACGGTACAAAAGAAATCAGGACCCGCGCACTGCATGACCCTTGAGGTGGAATTTGAAAAAGACGGTGACTCAACCGTTTGGTTTTAGATATATGGAACCTGCTGAAGAACCATCAGTATCCCGAGAAAGCAGACAAGAGAACGCGGGTCACACTCAGAGACTAGCATCAGGATTCATACTCTGTGCCGGAAGATTGTATAGAGGAGGAACTACGACGGGACTCATCTTCAATGTCTCACGAAGAAGAAGACGTTAGAATGATGGGATCAGATACATGGGGGCGATTGCGGACCTCATATGAGCGGGCATACGCTTGCCCGCAAGATCATCAGGCAAGG
The DNA here is from genome assembly GCA_021464415.1 of Lonicera japonica. Classification (NCBI taxonomy): domain Eukaryota; kingdom Viridiplantae; phylum Streptophyta; class Magnoliopsida; order Dipsacales; family Caprifoliaceae; genus Lonicera; species Lonicera japonica. The sequence goes on from CM038469.1 coordinate 24,274,379, forward strand.
GTATTTCTGGTCTACCCTACAAACTGACTGCGCTGATCATGTACGCCGTTGTCACAAATGCCAAATTTATGCTAAGTCCCAGAAGCTTCCTCCAAAAGAGTTGTACAACATGACTGCTCCCTGGCCTTTTTCACTTGGGGAATTGACGTCATTGGAAAAGTCTCACCCAAAGCCAGCAACGGCCATGAATTCATACTAGTAGCCATCGACTACTTCACCAAATGGGTGGAAGCCGAATCTTACCAAACCCTGGATGCCAGGAAAGTTGCCCGATTCATCAAAAGGAATATTGTCTGCCGATATGGGGTCCCACACGAGATCATCTCAGATAACGGCACCCACTTCGAAGGAGAAGCTAATACAGTCATGGAAGAATACGGTATCACCCGACACAAATCTTCGCCATATAGACCACAAACCAATGGGGCAGTTGAAGCCGCCAACAAAAATTCTGAAGAATATCCTAAGCAAGATGACCGACACCTGTCGAGACTGGCCGGAAAAATTACCTTATGCATTGTGGGGATACCGCACCACCGAAGAGGGTCTCCACCGGGCAACCCCGTTCTCTCTTACATACGGGAGATGGAAGCAGTCCTCCCTGTCGAGTTAGAAGTCCCTTCCCTCAGGGTAATGCTAGAAAATCAGGTCAATGAACTGGAGTGGGTCCAGGCACGTTATAACGAGCTAGCCTTACTAGATGAGAAAAGATTGAAAGCCGCATACCACCATCGGGGTATCAGAAGAGAATCGCTCGAGCATTTAACCAGAAGGTGAGGACTCGGGGTATCAATGAAACTATGACATCGTGTTGAAAGAAATTCGAGAGCCAGCCAGAGATCCGAGGGGAAGTTCGGGCAGAAGTGGACAGGGCCGTATATCGTCAAAGAAATCAATACAGGAGGCGCCGCTATACTCACTGACCTAGACGGGCAGTTACTACATTCACCAGTCAACATGGACCGACTGAAGAAGTATTATCAAGTAGGCTGTGGCATAAGCAAGAACTACGTAAACCTGAGCCCCAACTCGAAATTTTTGTTCTTAATAAAAATCAAAAAGGGGAACGTAGGCAACCTGAGAAGTGACTTCAGGCCCGGTTTAAAGCTTTGTAAAGAAATTTATTTCTCATAAAAAGTCCCTTCATATATTATTAAAGAGGTGGTTCAGAACACCGAGAGTTACAAAGGAAGTACAGCATACAAAGAAGAAACTAATCCCTAGGGGTTGGCCACACTGGGTCCTCAGCGGCCAAATCAATTCGAGCCTCATCCAAAATCTGGTACGCAAAGACAATGCCATCCTCTGTAGGCTCAGAATCCATGAATCGGAACCACTCCATTTGAAATGGATCATCAAGCAGCTCTCCTTCCAGAGATTGCCAGCAAGAGCGGATAATGTCAGCCGGAGGGGCCGGGTAATACCAAAACGGGCATAGTTGAACTGACGAGTCAGTCGAGCACGCCACATTCTCTCCACCGATAAAGAAACATGTGGGGTCACAAATTTAGACTCAGAAGAGAAGTTGTTCAGACCAAGGGGAACCTCCTGAGGAATGTTAAACTGCCGAAGAAGACGCCCAGGGAGATAAAAGGAAGTAAACAAGAGCCCGCGGAGCCGAACGTAGTTCTGACCCCGGTGCTAAGTACCATCGCCCTCAGCTTCCACCAAGGAATGTTCCACCGGATAGCCCGAAAGTTCTCCGAAAACCACACCGTCCAATCAGAGGAAGACATGGTCAAAGCACCAAAGAGAGGCCGATGGAAGAAATGAGTCGGATTGTCGAGCCGAACTCCGCTGAAACCCACCGATCGAAAGCGCTCTAGCAGCCACATGTATAGCAGACGCGGGCTCCCCCGGAAGAAGGGCGAGAGGCCCCCCCGTTGAACATCATCAAGACCATTCAAGGGTCTCTGCAAGAATGATCGGCACTATAGACTCCCCATTTCTAGCCTGGTAAATCAGACTCAAGATAGTCGGATCAACACGGGAAGAACCCGTCACCAGCAGCATATCAGAAACCAGGCAAATCAGGGCCGCTGCAGTACGCCCCACGCCGTAAGAGGCCCTATCTTCATAACGATGAAAGAACCTCACCATTTTGTGGAGGTCAAGGAGCCCGTCGACAATGAAACCATCGCAGGCCGCTTGGGGAATGGCTAACAGAGCAATTAGCATGTCGCGGGGACCGATTCCTTCTATAGGAACTGCCATCGGGAGACGAACGTCAGAACGTAACAGCCAGGAGAACTCCTCATAGGTTGGGGGCAGAGCTCATCTAGTCCAAAACGGAAGAGATGGTCCGCAGGACTCCAGAAATACAAGGCACCTAACAGAAAGGAGAAATCTACAGGACGATGGCACCAGCCGCCAAAGGACTAAATGCACCAAAGTTCAAACCATTTTCAGAAGATATCAGAGCATCTCGAGCTTTAACATAAGAAAATCAGAGTTGGTACGGTAGGAAGACATTTTGGAGAGGTGTGGGATGAAGGAAGGAAGATGGGTGTATTTATAGCAAAAAAGAGGGTCCTGTACCTGTTTGTCGCGCGACAAACCCATTTTCAGGGGGAAGTGTCGCGCGACAAACCCATGACCAGGAGGGATTGTCGCGCGACAAACCCATCTGGGGGGCACCCTACTTTTTTCCTTATACATAATGGTCATCTTTGCCAAAAGAATCACTTCTGGATGCTTTTCTTTCTGTCTCACTTTGTTCTTTTTGCAGGAAACATAAGTATCACTACACTACAAGGTATGACTTTTAAATTACCAACTCTTATATATATATGTATATATCTTGCACAGACAGAGAATAAAAGTATAATCAAACACAGATAAAGATATTTTATAAATCCAACAAAAGAACAGTTTTTAAAGAATACATATCTGTCCAACTAACACTAAATGCAGAAACAAAAACTAATCTACTCGGCGCGTTTTGACACGCTCCCGCTATCACCCGAGCCCTCCTCGGGAGTAAGATCAACAACTGGGACGCTGGGAGCAAGAGGAGCTGCCGCTGGGAAGGACCCGTAGACTGAACCGGTGCCGTCGGACGGATCACCGAAGATCGGAGATCGCCTAGAAGTCCGACTGTACTCCGCCTAGACTCCTGACCGAGCATGGGAAGAGGTCAGGGGGTCGTCCGGCCGTAAGGAGACGTCGATAGCCCTCTGATAGTCGCGCATGTCTGGCTGGAGGGTCGACCGACGTACTGGAGCAGGTTCCAGCTGTAGAAATACTGGAATACCAGGCCCGTAGATCTGCCACCCGTACACCCACTCTCTGTGAAAAACATAAGATAAGAGGAGAAGTCAGCACAGTCAAAATAAATAGATATAAACATGAAAGTATCAGGAGAAGTTGAAGAAGATACCTCATCATCAGAACGACCACCCAAGAAATCAAAAGTATCCTCGGGAAGGGGATACTCCGGGACAGAATATCGACATAGGCCCGCGCCCGACATAAGAAATATCTCTGGGGAGTGGAGGTAGATCTACCCACGAAATAGATGACCCCGCAGGAGCAGCTGCAGAAGAAGACCTTCCCTCCTCACGAATGGGGAACAAGGGTGGACGAGAGGATGAGCCGCCAAAGCCCGGAGATCGGGCGGGAGGCCCCATGACAGTCGTCGGTAGAGGGGTCAACGTAGCATATGTTCGGACCCCCGGAGGATCCACCATGGCCGTCGCCCCCAAAGGAGGTACCCCACTAGAAGGAGTAGTCGCCGCCGCGGGAGGAGTCCGCCCAAACTGATCAAAATCTGCCCCAAGGTCCGCGGGCTCCCAGGACCTCTCAGAAAATCCCCTCTCTCCTCAGCAGCCTCAGCAGCAGCAAAAAAGGCCCCCCGGAGACACGGAAGGGCCGGTGGGAAACTCGAAGCCCTCAGCACGCTGCTCCCCCGCAGGTGTCGCCTGAGGTGGCGGCTCCGGACCGCTGTCGCATCGCCTCCCCGCCCTCTGGCCGATCACCGCCCTCAGCCGCAGCAGGAACATCCCTCTCTCCCTCAGGATCCTCATCCTCAGAATCCGGAATGTTGTCCCTCTGATCAGGGACAGGTGGCAAATGACCCGGGACCGCCCTAGCTAAATGAGTCTGTCCCCGTATGTAATGGGGATCACCTCCCAAAGTCTGGTATCTCTCGTAGAAAACCCGTCCCCGAGTCCCCTTTCGCTCCTCATCAGGTAACGGGCAGCAAAAACAGCGTAGTCTCCCTCCTCGACGAACGTCTGGAAACCGAGTCCGTCGACTAAAGCCTGCACCATCACCTGATCAATCTCACCCGTCCGCCTCATCAGAACAGGAGGGAAACAAAGGGACACGAGGCCACTGGGACGGCGTATGCTGACGGATGACCCTCTCGCCCAAGTAGAAGAGAAGGCCGTACTCATCCCGATAAGTCGCCTGGTCCTCGAGGCGGTCAGAGCACGGCCATACCCATAATGATGACCCAGATCACCCCAAGGGGCCCACTCAATCTGAAAAGAGAATAAGATTTTATTTCAGTAAATTATATATTCTATTCTATCTGACTATTGAAAAGCAAGAAAACTAAAATATTTTTACCTGCTCCTCCCGCAGGTCATGGACGCAGCAGCTCCAGTCTCCCTAGTCCGGTATACATAAGGAGCCCTGTAGTTCCCGCGCGATGAATCGGCGGAGAAAAGGGAACTGGTCCTCGTTCTCAACGAGGAGATCCACCTGGGCGCGACCCAGACGGTATAAGCTACAAACCAGCTCTGAAAAGGAAAGATAAAAGAAATCATCAATGATCAACAGGTAAATGTAAGAACCGAAGCAAAGACAGAAAGACTAAAAAATGTACCTCCCACAGCAGAGAAAAGCCCTTGAGGTTCAGGGCTAAATGGCGAGAGACCTGGTCCATGGCATCATAAAGGACTGCAAGAATGAAGCCTCCCCAGTCGTAGTCAAACATGAGGCTGAAGTCCCGAAGATAGGGCACCCACAAAAGATGAGCCGTGTCCCCACCACGAGCCTCGAATAAATCATGGAGTGTCAGTAGAAGAAGGACGCGGGCATACTGACGCGCCTCCTGACGGGTCATAGGAACCCCTGAAGCGACTAGCCGAGCCCTCTCTGTGGCTAAACGCGTAACCAAGACGCCCCGAGGAATCGTGTCACGGAACTCCGCCGCTCCGGGAACCATCCTAATGAACTAACAATGCCTCGGCTGTCAGACGCAGGGGAACGTCGATCTGAATAGGGACCCCCCTGAAGGAATCCCGGTCAGAGCAAAAAGATCAAGGGGTGTCATCGTCATCTCACCCCAGCTCCAGTGAAAAGTATGAGTAGTATCCCACCAGTGGCAAGCCAATGCCGACACCAAAACTGTCGCCCTAGAAACCCGCTCCGGGAGGGCGTCGAAGAGGGAGCCAAAAGGAGTCGCGAGAATCAACTCCTGGACAGGGGCCGGTGCCCGTCGCCACTCCGAAGATATAGTGTTGGGGGAACCCCAACCGCGGCCAACCCACTGCAGACAAAGGAACGAGTATGGGGTTAGGAGGGTATTTTGGTATAATTATGAGAGTTATAGGGCTATAGGGGTAAAATATGTAATTTTCTAAAACCTGAGGGTACTTTGGTGTAATTATGAGAGTTATAGGGCTATAAGGGTAAATTATGTAATTTTCTAAAACCTGAGGGTACTTTGGTGTAATTATGAGAGTTATAGGCTAAAGGGTAAATTATGTAATTTTCTAAAACCTGAGGGTACTTTGGTGTAATTATGAGAGTTATAGGGCTATAAGGGTAAATTATGTAATTTTCAAAACCGGAGGGTATTTTGGTATAATTATGAGAGTTATAGGGCTATAAAGGTAAATTATGTAATTTTCCAAAACCTGAGGGTACTTTGGTGTAATTATGAGAGGTTATAGGGCTATAGGGGTAAATTATGTAATTTTCCAAACCTGAGGGTACCTTGGTGTAATTATGAGAGTTATAGGGCTATAAGGGTAAATTATGTAATTTTCCAAACCTGAGGGTACTTTGGGGTAATTATGAGCGTTATAGGACTATAAGGGTACATTTTATAATTTTCTAAGGGTATCACAGGTAAAAGTACGAGTTTCACTAAATCAACATCATTTCTTTTCTGGGCAGGCATGCATACTAACATTGTTTAAAAATACATGCAGGAAACAACAGAAATAATGGAACAGATAAATACACAAAAGGAAGACATACCAGAGATCGACGGCGAATCTCGTGAGAGACAGGCTCCATCAAGAGCCATGGGACATCCGGGACCGGAGCAGCCCGGGTAATGTCTCTATAGACCACCGCCCGACCGCGGTTGATCCCATCCTCATCATACCAATCCAAGTCCGCCCAGTCGTCATGATGAGGGCTGCAGCGGAGAACGCCCTGAGCGTCTGTAAAAGTGACCTCCTCCTGGTCACCCTCCAATCTATCAGGATGTGCGGGGTCCATCAGGTATAGGTAGAATATGTGAAAAGGTCGGAAAAATCGAAAAGCGGCGGCAAAGCTTCCGCGCTCGGAAAAAAGAAAAAGAGAGAGAAAAGAGAGCTAGAGAGAGAAGGAGAGAGGAGAGAATGAGGTGGAATGAGCTCAGCAAGGGATTATATAGTGAAGAGGATTGTCGTGCGACAAATGGCCACATTGTCGCGCGACAAAGACCCCTGTACCGAAGTGTCGCGCGACAATCCCCCCATCCCCTGAATTTTTGACTTTTTTTTCTCTCATTTTTTTATCTCCTGCAGGGGTACTTCAGAGAAGCAGTTTTCGAAAATTGCTAAAAACCGCACACTCAGGATGAAATTTAAAGAATAAAACTTCCAAATCATCTCTCCGGAAAACGAGAGAACAGAAATGCCATGATTAAAGTAGTCTCTGATCTCACAGAAAGGACCGAGACCAGCAATGAGAAAAGGCAGAATGCCACGATAAAACGGGAATAGAAAAAATTGAAAAAGTAGAAAAGAGAAAGAACCCGTATGAGCGCCCAGAGCGAGCGAGAGAAACAGAAATGCAGAGTGACAGGGAGAGCCACACCAAAAGTGACAGCTAGGCCAAAACCGGCTCAGGGCTTCGTTTTGGGTGAGTAAGGCTCCTGATCACGACAAAGGGACAAAAAACTCCTGGTCAAAAACAGAGAAGGCCAGGAAAAGTCTTTCCCAAAAGAGGAAGAAATAAGGGCATCGAAAAAAACAGAATACGATGTGGGCCCACCAAAAGAGAAAACTAAGAAAGAACAGAGATCAGAGGTTGAAACTTTCAAACAAATTTTCTTTTCAGCATGATAAAGGAGAGATGGTTTGGAAAAAAATCTCGAATCATCGCACTGCGAGAAACAAGAAGAAAATCGAAAACTGCCTTCCAAGAGAGGTATCCTCGCTCGAGGAAAACATGAGAGTAAAGTTCGAGAAAGGCGCAAGAAAACGGATATCCGGATAAGATTAGACCTTGAGGAGCTCTTACACCCTCACGAGGATTTCTCTCTCTTACTCTAGCGGTCTAAGAGAGACAATAAGTATGTTTTATCACAACACAAGCCCTCTTCGGAGGCAAAACACAAACACAAGCCCTCGCCAGAGGCAAAAAGTACTCACAAGAAGCCCTCCCAGAGGCAATTGTCTTTCTTCTTACAGATTAAAAGCCCTCCCAGAAAGGCACGGTGTAGCAATGGTAGTCCTCCCACCTGAAGGCGAAGCCCCTCCCAGAGAGGCACGAACGGTATAGTCCTCCCACCTGAGGCGAAGCCCTCCCAGAGAGGCACGAACGGTAGTCCTCCCACCTGAGGCGAAGCCCTCCCAGAGAGGCACAATGGTAGTCCTCCCACATGAGGCGAGAAGATCTAAAAAGCCCTCCCAGAGAGGCACGGTGTAGCAACGGTTAGTCCTCCCACCTGAGGCAAAGCCCTCCCAGAGAGGCACGAACGGTAGTCCTCCACCTGAGGCGAAGCCCTCCCAGAGAGGCACGAACGGTAGTCCTCCCACCTGAGGCGAAGCCCTCCCAGAGAGGCACGAACGGTAGTCCTCCCACCTGAGGCGAAGCCCTCCCAGAGAGGCACGAACGGTAGTCCTCCCACCTGAGGCGAAGCCCTCCCAGAGAGGCATACGTAGTCCTCCCATCTGAGGCGCAAAGTGGAACAAATGAAAGTCCTCGAAAGAGGCAATGAGGTAACACAAGCCCTCTGCGGAGGCAAACCAATGGCCAAGCCCTCTCCGGAGGCACTCACAAGTACTTCTATACGCATACACTTTCTTAGAGTTCCTACGGGAGCCATGGATCAAGGTCTCTTCCAGTCGCCTCAATTCCTTGCAAGCAAGGAGCTTGAGTCGAGAGGGTCTGTAGACACCCCGATCCGTGACCCCCGCAAGAACCCTAACGACCTCCGAGAACTACTATTTTGGGTCCGGGACCCACCCGAGGACCCGGTACTACACTAGGAGGGTTTGTCGCCCGACAAACTTGTTTTTTAGAGAGATTGTCGCACGACATATCACATTGTCGCGCGACAATCCTGATATGTCGCGCGACAATTCCACTATGTCGCACGACATTCCCCCTCTGCACCAGACCAACCACTTTCTGACACATCAATCTGTCAGAACCATCACTTCAGCCGTTTGTCGCGCGACATTCCCGTATGTCGCGCGACATATCACAATGTCGCGCGACATTCTCCTTTTTTAAGGAAATGTCGCGCGACAATCTCTCCGAGCAGTATAAATAGGCCAACACCCCAAGGGTTCAAGGGCGGCAATTAGAATCCGAGAATTTGGTGCTTTAGATTGATTTTTGTCAAGCATTTTTTTTACTATTATCTTATTTCTGAAGAATTCTCGAATCTATTTTAACACTCGACGTGTTCCGTTTCTGGAATCGATTTCTCGGAAATATCTGAAGAAAGAGAAGATTACTATCGCCAGAGATCCCTCTGCCGTATTATATTTTCTTTCTTATTATTATTCTCGTCGGGAAGGTAAAGAAAGTCCCTTCTAGTATTTAAGATTAGATATCTGTGTACTTGTTTTACTTCTGTTATTCTGTCCACGTTTTATTTGAATAAACTTATTGTCAAGTTACCAATAGTCTACCGTTTTCAAAACAAAAGACCCTGATAAAACTACTTTCAAAACCAGAAGAGTAAGTACATTATCGTCCGGATAAACCCTGTTTTCAAACCCCGGACCGATAAAGACTTATCTAGGAATTAAAATCCACATATCCTGTCTTTTTCATAGACTGCGACGTGTCTGATAAACTCTCCTCAAAGAGTTCAAATTCCATATTGAATTAGTCCCGACATAAAGATCCGAACCTTTTTCAAAATAATCACAACTCGAGAAAACCGTCATTATCTGAGGAAATAATACGGAATACTCTTTCAAAAATAAAGGTTTTTGTCATGTGTCATTTACATCTTTTAAATATAAAAACATCGGATCTCGGAACACAAAGGTTTTCATCCCTTTCCCCGTTTTTCCCAAATTAGGGTTTTTTTTTATTTATTTTAGAAGTAGTAGACTGTCGGTAAAGCATCCAAGTTTTTCAACATAGAATAAACTTATAAGACCACTAGAGACCGAAAGGGCGGAATGGGTGCTTAACACCTTCCCAAACCGTAATATAGTTTCCGAACCCTATAAGAATCCCGGTTTCGCAGACAAACGTGTAAAGAAAGGCTTGTCTATAGCCTTTCCTCTTACACGACCTCTTTTGTCCGTTTTCTCGTAAAACGTACTGGCGACTCTGAATGAACCCCCTTGCATCTAGAAATAGAACGTAGGGACACTTGATATGAATCAACGAAAACGCTCCAGCAAATGGAACGACGGAATCAGTTCCGACGTCCCATGACCCCCACCACCAACGGGGACGAGACCCGGGGGGTCGCATTTGCGGATTCTCACACGAACTATATGATATTTCTATTGGTTGTGTGAATAATATTTGTTGTTAAAAATGGGTTGTTGATGGATTATACACACCAAGGGATATAAAGTGGGACTTGGCTTATTGTGTATGACATAAATTATCCCATATGTTTATTAAATGGCATGTGTTGCATATTACATATCATTATTGTGTCAACCGGCATTATGGTGATCTTCTCAGCTACTTCGGAATGCTCCTGCAATATATGAATTGGAAGAGGTTTATGGAAGAATTTATATCTTTGTCTATGATGAAGAGGGCTTGTAATGCCCTAGGTGTTGGAAATGACACTTGTATTAATATAGTGCATACCGGGATGGGAAAATAAGCTGGGTTGGTGCCCTTGGGTTGAAAATCCCTAAATCCCTAGGAGAGTAATGTTTGGCCACCTATAAGCCACCGGTGAGGAGCCCGGGAACCTAAGCAATTGGCAAGGCACTATGACTTCTGTTGCTGTCTATGCTCATATGAAATTGGGATGGTTAATCCCATGGTACTATTATTATGATGGCCTTGTATCTCTGGCGGCAACAGATCATGTTCACGTTCAAGTTCTCTACTATCTGGGAAATGGTTGACACGGGAGGTAACCTGCATTAGCATGCTCATGCACCATTTATTTGATGACATTGATTCTCGTTTGCATTTATGAACTAAACATGATTTGAAAATATGTTGATAAACCTATTTTGAAACTCTATGCCCTATGTTTTCACTACTGAGAAAATAGCTCACCCCGACTTCTTTAAAATATTACAGGTACTCGTGAGTCCAATGATGACAAGGAGGCGACGGGTTCCGGGACGACGTAGAGGCTCTGATATAGTTTTTTTGTTGTACATATTTTACGGGAAGCCACGGCTAACCCGGTAGGTGGATATGTTTTATTTTTGCTCTTATCTAATTGGTTTCGTTACTTGTGATGCATACTTAGAAGTTATAATATCATTTTTGTACTCCATGCTTATCAATAGTTGATACACATGTTATTGTTGATAAATTATCTTCTTATACACCTATCTTAGTTTTACTAAGATGGGTTAGTAACACGCCAGGCCTTAATTACGGGTGTCATCCTGTAGATTAAGGCGGGGGTGTTACATCAATAGATTTGCGGGCATGGATTTTTTTCCTTTTTTTTAGAAGAGATCTATATATATATGCATTTTTTAAGTTTTTTTTGTTTTGTTTCATATATATATATATATATATATGAATGTATATATGTGTATATGTGTATATATGTATGTTTTAAAGAAGAACAATAAGAAGATGGTGAGGATAAGGAGAAAGAAAAAAGTGGTAAAGAGGGTGGCGAAGGGGTGGTGAAATATGGTAGAATTGTTTTGTTGTGATTAAGGATTAATTAATAACTTAGTAAAAGAGTGAAGAGAAGGCTGATAGAGATAAATTTGATTCGTTTAAACCAAAAATATTTAAGGGGTATTAGTGACAAAAAAAGGGGTGCAAATATCAACCCCCGACAAAAAGGACACACTTAACAACTAATGGAAACCCTGTTGCTATGGAGGGAGGCATACTTCACCAACTAATGGATATCATCTTTTTTCCTATTTCCGTTCAAAATCTTTTTGTTTTACATCGTTACTATATATGGATGTTTTGCCCCTATTTGGTTCAAAACTAAAAACCCAGTTTTTTAGTTTTCTACCAAAAAGAAAATTTTACTTCTCTTTACTTTCTCTATCATACATTTTTTAAAACACTACAACCTTAAATCCAAAAATTAAAATTAGAGAAAACTATATATATATTTGAAACCTACTCATCGAGATCTATAAAATAAGATTCATTGTGACTATTTTTTGAGTTTTTTTCATTAGTTTTTTTGAATTGGTTGAAAAAACTCCAACAAAAACCAAATTCACTTTTCAACCTACTTTCACATTTCCTAAGAACTTAACTCAAAAACTCAACTAATAAACTCAACTAAACAGGCCTTTAGTCTTTGTATATCGAAGAAGCTAATTTCTTGTTATAACTTTTAATTCATAAATATAATGGAGACAAAAGTGTTTCTTAATTTTATAGTGTTGAGATTGTATTATGTCTAGATCGAATAATTTCTAATGATTGTATGTTGAAATTGGTCATCAAGTGCACACAAGTTGTTTGATAAAATGTCTAAGAGATGGTGAAAATTTAAGCCATGAATTTTGATATTACCTTGCCAATTGCAAGCTGAACAAAATTGAGTTTGAGGTCAATGAAATGGTACTGTTCAAAGTAAAAGGCCATGGATTTTGATAGATGATTATTTATAAGAGAAGAAGTTAATTTTTAGAAGCTATTGAGGATCAAGACAAAGTCTTCAACTTTCAATTTACATGTAAAATCTTGTATGTGCTTTAACAAAATTCAAGATGCAATAAGCTATTACTAGTAGTTACCTAATAGAGATGGAAATAATTTACCTTGGAATCCATTTTCCAATCTTCAGAAGATAGAGACTAATAAATTATCAAAAATAAACTTAAAACAATAAAAGTAACGTGCCTAGAAAATAGGAGCATCTAAAGGTAATTATAAAAGTATTTATAAATAAAAGTGCATTTTCTGGGCAACTACAAGAAATAATATCAACAATTCTTATGGTGTTCTCTATAAACTATGCAGTTAGATCACAAGTAATGCCTTGTGAATCATCTACTCTTGTCGTGGATGACTTGTCTTTGACCAGACTAGGGAGGGATTAGTTGAGGTGTGCTTAAACTTACCCAGATACCCTTACCATTAATTAAACCAAAAAAATAAAATAAAAAATATCGAACTACAACCAATATGTACCAAACATTAAACTAATCAACAGACTCAATATCCAAGCACTATAACTACAGAATACACAATTAGAACCATCATTATATAAAATAACAATGGACTAATTAAACAACATACTCAATACTTAAACATGAAGTTAATTAAAATTGCTGTAAATCTTGAGTGCTTGTGTAGTTCGAGTTTTGGTTCGTTTTTAAAATCTTAAATTGGAAAATTCATAATAGAAGTCTGATAAAGTTTACCTTAAAAGCTGAGTCATAAGTATATGAAGCGCAAACCTTCGAAGTGAAAATACCATTTTAAATTATAAGAATGAACAAAAACTCGAACAAACGAGCACGAATGTCAAATGTCCATTACACAAACTGATGGAAAGATAAAAAGAGCAAATTGAAAATAAATTGATTTATTATTCAAATAAGAAGGAAAAAATTATCCAATGACATTAAACATAAACCTCAAACAAACACAACCTTTAATTTTGTTCAATCATTAATGACATTTGAAGGAGCCAAAAAATAAAAGTATATGATAGGGCTCCTGATTGGGCTCTAGGTCCAACCGCTCAGCCAAACCAAGTTCATCATTGAAGAATCAGTTAAGAGGGCTCATATCAGAGGACCCAAAATCCAACTACGCCGAGGTGGTCTAAACTAGCCGAGACAGTCCATAATTAGTCAGGATGGTCGCGCTGATGTAATATGTTGGCCAAGATGGTCGTAACAATTTGGATAAATCTTTTGGTAATATGAACGAGGTTAAATTGTAGTTATATGTACTGTGGATGAGATTATGAAAGGCCCTTAGATGATTTTTAACCCCAAATCTCTGGGGCCATTGTGGTTGATGATGGCATTTAAGTGGCAAAGGTTCAAATGGCGCAAGCTCGGCCTTTAGAAGATTTATTTGGTGGTACCAGCCGTAAAACACAAAAAGATAACACAATTAGCACGACTGTGACACCCCAAATTCCGTTAAAATGATCAATCCTCCGGTTCCCGGTTAATCACGGGTGCCATGACGGTGGGTAGATAAAACAATAGTCTTTAAATACATGAAGTACCAAGCAGCAACTCAAGGTCTAAATAACACGATTAAGATTTTGAACATAATTCTTTCTCATACAAACTAAGCCCTACACAGAAAAGCAGCGCGAAATATAAACAAGCCTCCAATGAGGTCCCATATATTAAGCTACAATCTCCATATACTACATAAGTTTTAAAAAGAAAATAAGCAACACACTTAACATTCATAAGGTTTAAAAGCATTGGTCCTCCAATCATGAAAGACCTCGAGTTAGTAGTGGCGTAGAGGCAACCTAAGACATAGCGTCCTTTCCTTTCCCTTTCCCAAAAGACCCTACGGAGGTATTTGTGTGGGAAAATAATAGGGGTGAGTCAAATGGACTCAGTGGGAATCATATATAATAATTTTGTGAAGAATATAGTAGATAAAATCTTTTAAGTAACTACATAAAACAAACTCATAGCGCGGTTGTGTATATATATAAGCGTTTCATAAACTCCGAGCAGCAACACTAATAATTCTCTTACTATCCAAGTGTACACCAGGTCTGCGTTTCGTGGCATTTCACCCATGCGGCTATAGAGCCTCGCAATCGTTTTCGTGTACGGTTTCGGGTCTTGCATCCAAGAGACGTCGTCCCAACTTTCGGCCTCGTCCAATGAGACCTTACCTAGGACCGTTCATGGACTAGGGATAATGTATACTTTCAACAAGGTATCAACCGGCTCAATTAAGAACAATAGTGCCTTGTACGCATTTATCAATAATATCCATATTGCTTTAATAGTGTAATCAACAAGAGGAAACCTATACTAATACTTATAATTTGTATATTAATTTGTAAATAAGGGTTTCATGAGGAATTCCCACCATTTGGAGCCGTAAGAGTAAACAATGAACTTTTATAATAAGGTTATTAACAACAATGTGAGGTCCAAGTGGGTTTTAGAGCAAAACAAGTGATTAGCCATAATTTATCGTTGTATCAAGGAGTTTTAAACCATATTTTGACTATTCAATCCATCAACTTTAATATTTAATCAATATTCCAACATATACACATAGACCCATTTAGAAAAATTTAGGTTTTTAACATGAACATGTGGTAAATTCACAACAAGGCAAGAATAAGTTGTAAAGTAGGTTTTAGTACTAGATTCCTGCCTCAATAGAGCTAAATCTTTGAGTTTGAAGGGTTAAATCAAGCCAAATCCGTTGAATTTTGAAATCCCCTAAATTGGTTCTTTTTGCCTTAAAATGTTGGATGATGAGATGAAGAAGAAGATGGAGATGAAAATGGTGGAAATGATAATCCTAATCTTTCATCTTGAATCAAGGATGAAATCCCCCAAGAAACCCTCAAATTCGCCCCCATTTTTCTATCTTTACGCACTAAAGTCAAAGGTGTGAAGAAATGGGAATAAGGGGTGTGTTTTGGGGTTAAAAAGGGGTCTGTATTAATAAGCAAGATCGATCTTGGTCAAGGTAAAAGTGCACTAGTTGGCTTCTGTTTGACAATTTTTGATGAGAAGATCGATCTTGCTTCAGGTGAAAAGTGCTCTGTTTTGAATCTGCTCAATTTTCACTCTAGCAAGATCCAGCAAACCAAGCAAGAAGTCGTTTCACAAAAAGCGAAAATGGAAATTTTTGAAGAAGCGGAAAGCTTGTGGAACACGCTCGGATAAGTGCTTTATTTGCTGTAAGCCTGGCCACTTTGCTAAGAATTGCCCCAAAACAGCTAAGAAGAATCGTTTCATGATTTATCTTCAAGAGTTAGCCCCTGGCATTCCTGATTCAGATTTGGAGTCAGTTCTTTCGTTAGAAGATGAGTTAACCCCAGAAATAATTCTTTCAATAACCTATTCCGATGATTCGAAATCAGAATATGATAATGAAGTTACTGAACCTGAAATTGTCAGAATTCCACAGTATGAAACAAACAGGCACAATGAATCTCCAAGTGTGTTCACATTTGATGACATGCCACCAAAACAATGGAGAGATAGAGCGATTTCATTTTATGCATGGCTCAAAGCAGATCGTCAGTTCTATGATGTTCCCACAGTTATTCTTCATTTTCTTTCAAGAATAGAAGGAAGATTGAAGGATTTGTATGATTGTCTTGGTGAATATTGTCAGCTCCAACTACAACGGGCCAATAAAATTGAAAATTTTCTCAGTTACATTTATGTGGAGTTCATTGGCACTCCTGACAAGCATACTAATATTGCTCGAGAAGAATTTTTGGCCATGAAGTGTTGTTCGTTCCTAAAGAATGATCTAGAGTTCCATTACAACCGTATGTCAAAAAAAAATTATTGCATTGGAGGTCTAGATGATGTCAATTTGAAGCAAGCCTTTATCTATTCATTCCCTGAAACATTGTGTGATGAAGTACATAAATGCCAAGTCTTGTGACTATTCGCCCAAGAAAAAAGAGCAAGATCGATCTTGCTAAGCACAACACTAACCTCACTTGTTGCATTAACCCCCAGACCCCCTCGAGATGATGGAATCTCGCCTCGGGCCAAACATAAAACTTGTAGAAGGGAATGATATAAAACTTTTGGCGCTAACGGGGACTCATTTGGGCATCGGATGAAGAAGTTATGACCACTCAAAAATGGCCAAAATTATAGAAATCGAGAAATGTCAAAATGTGTTATTATTGCCTTCTATCCAATTCAGGCCACCCGAATTATGAAAAATTTGTTCAAGAAAACTTAATTATACTATTACAACATGTTGAAGATGTTAAACCAAAAAAAATTAACCCGAATCACAATATGGCTAGCCAAACTGGCATTCTCATCCAAATGAAATATAAACCAAATTAAGCATGGATAATTACACTAGGGGTATTACAACCTCCCCTCCTTATGAAAGTTTGTCCTCGAAATTAGAAAGGATATGGTAAAAGAGTTCTTCACTAGAACAAGTGCAGATATTTTGGTAAAATTTCTGATTCTGGCTCCCAAGTAGCTTCTTCCACACCATGGTGTCTCCAAATGACTTTTAGCAATGAGATCACCCGGTTGCGGAGAACCCGCTCCTTAAGGTCTACCACTGCCACCGGACATGTTTCATAATAGACATCCTCATTAATTTCTAGTTCGTCAGTTGGAACGACATGAGAAGGGTCTGGAACATACTTGCGTAGCATTGACACATAAAACACATTATGAATATGTCGAAGTGAAGAAAGTAAAGCTAGACGATAAGAAACTGAACCAACACGTTCGATGACTTCAAACGGCCTAATGTACCTTGGAGCCATCTTACCTTTATCCCCAAATCTTACAATATTATAACAAGGTTTAACCTTAAAGAAAACATAGTCACCCACTTCGAACTCGAGTGGTTGATGCCTTTTATCGGCGTAGTTCTTCTGTCGACTCTGGGCTGTTGTTAGGCGTTCCTTGATCAACTTGACTTTCTTTGTGTTTTCTTTCATCAACTGTGGCCCAAGTAACGAAGCTTCTTCAGCTTTAGTCCAACACACTGGTGATCTGCAGGGTCTGCTATTATTGTAAGCGAATTCAGTAAGTGGCAGGTAGTTATCCCAGTTACCTCGAAAATCTAAGGCGCATGCTCTAAGCATATCCTTGAGAATCAGGATCGTCCTTTTCGATTATCCGTCAGTTTGTGGATGAAACGTTGAACTAGAGTTTAGCCTTGTACCCATGACTTGTTGAAGGGCCTCCCAAAATCGAGAAGTGAATCATGATCAGACACGATCGACAGTGGTACTCCATGGAGCCTAACTATCTCATTCACATATAGTCTCACCAACTTCTCTAAGGAGTCTGTTTCGCGAATCGACCGAAAATGGGATGACTTGGTAAGACAGTCAACTATTACCCACATTGCGTTGTGCTTCCTTTGGGTCTTTTTAACTCCATAAGAAAATCCATGGTAATGTTCTCCCACTTCCATTCTGGAATAGGGAGAGGCTAAAGTTGCCCACCGGGCCTTTGGTGCTCAATCTTGATACGTTGGCACGACAAGCAATGTGAAACAAAGAGTGCCACATCACGTTTTAGGCCTGGCCACTAGTAAGTGCGTTTTAGGTCCCGATACATTTTAGTACTACCAGGATGAATGGAAAACTTGGATGGCTAGAATGGCTTGCTTCAGTTCACTGTGATAATGCGGCACGGTTAATTTCCCTTTGTATCATAGGCCGCCATCATTTCTTAGGGAAATATTTTCCACTGGTGTGCCAGATAGAATCTTATTTCGACATTCCACTAACTTTTCATCGTTTTCTTGACTCGCAATTACTTGATCATATAATATTGGAGTAGCTACTAAATTGGACAGGTAGGCTACGTTCTAACTACGACGTACCACCAAATCGTATTACTGGAGCTCCTTATGTAGCCTCCATTCATGGCACCTTATGGCCAAAACCGAACCTTGTGATTTTCGACTAAGTGCATCTACCACTACATTGGCCTTTCCAGGATGGTATTGAAGTGTGAAGTTGTAGTCTTCTAGGTACTCCATCCAACGGCATTGCCTTAGGTTAAGGTCCTTCTGGGTGAAGATGTACTTAAGGCTCTTGTGATCAGAAAACACCCCAAATCTTTCTTCGTACAGATAATGCCACCATATCTTTAACGCGAACATGATAGCTGTAAGTTCAAGATCATGTATAGGATAGTTTTTCTCGTGAGTCTTCAACTGACTAGAAGCATACGCAATTACGTGACCAAGTTGCATAAGTACACAACCTAAACCCAGACGGAGGCATCGCAATAGATAACATAGTCTAAGTCTATTTCTGGCAAGGCTAGAACCGGGGCAGTAATCAGACGATACTTTAATTCATTAAAAGCTTTTTCACAATTATCATCCCACATGAAAGGCACGCCTTTTTGGGTTAAGCGTGTAAGACGAACAGCTATGCGTGAAAAATTTTCAACGAATCGTCGATAGTAACCAGCTAACCCAAGAAAACTACGAATTTTCGCAATATTGGTTGGTTGGCTCCAACTCGACACAGCCTTGATTTTGTCGTGATCTACAAAGATACCTCCTCGTGACATAATGGGTATGTTTGGTGGGTGTTTATCTTTTCAAATTTTAAAAACTCACCTTAAAATCAACTTTACTTTTACACTTCTCAAAATTTATTTCACTTAACTTTCTTTTTCTAAAAAAACTTTTAAAACATCATAACTTTAAATCTAAAAATCAAAATTAGATAAAAATATATATTTAAAATCTACTCGTCGAAATCTATGAAATAAGATCCATTGTGACTATTTTTTGAAATTTTTGAGATTTTTTAGTTGGTTGAAAAAAACTCAAACAAAAACCAAATTCACTTTTCAACATACTTCCAAATTCTACCAAATACCATATTTTAAAAACTCAACTCAAAACATCAACCAAATATCACCAATGTGTCCTAAGAATTTTACTTCATCTCTTCAGAAGTCACACTTAGAGAATTTTGCATAAAGTTTATGATCCCTAAATAGTTAAAGTGTAGTACGAAGGTGCCTCCTATGATCGACCTCAGTACGGGAGTAAATAAGGATGTCGTCAACAAACACTACCACGAATTGATCAAGAAAGGGCTGAAAGATACGATTCATAAGATCCATAAATGCAGCAGGTGCATTGGTTAGTCCAAAGGGCATCACCAAGAACTTGAAATGACCGTAACGAGTGTGAAAGGTACTTTTAAGAATATCCATCTCACGAACACGCAATTGATGATATCCTGAGCCTAAGTCCATCTTGGAGAAGAAATAAGCACTTTGGAGTTTATTAAACAGGTCATCTATACGTGGAAGAAGGTACTTGTTCTTAATAGTGACTCGATTCAATTGTCGGTAATTGATATAGAGACAAAGAGATTCGTCGGCCTTTTTGGTGAAAAGGACGGGCGCTCCCCATGGAGATGAACCAGGTCGGATAAACCCTTTAGTCAAAAGGTCCTCTAACTGGGATTTCAGCTCGCTGAGCTCTGCTGGTACTAAACGATATGGCGCAATCGAAATGGGTGTAGTTACAGGCACAAGTTCGATACTAAACTCGATTTCTCGATGCGGGGGTAAACCAAGTAAGTCATCGGGAAACACTTCCATATATTGCTTAATGATAGGAACATTATAAGGGGTCAACAGTGTAGTTTCAATACTCACGACATTTGCTAGCCAACCCATGTAATCTCATTGCTCCTTTTTGGCCACGTAAGTTGCAGGGTATAGATCGTACTCCTTCCCAAAAAAAATAACTTTTTCTTCCCAAGGGTGGAGGATAGTGATTTTTTAAGCATGGCTGTCTATCATAGCTCGATACTTAGTCAGCCAGTCGATCCTAAGTATTAGATCGTAGGGGCTCATTTCTAAATAATGAAATTGTCTTCCATGTGGCAGTCGGAATGGAGAGTTATAATAGCGGTGCAATAGCAACTCAATTGAATGGTCGTACCCATCGATGTCCCAATACAAATGGGAAATTCTAGTCTTTTTAGTTCCAAACCCAAACTCATAACATAATTAACATATATAGGAGTGAGATGCACTAGTATTAAACAGAGTTCTAACACCGGTGTTAAAGAGGATAAGACTAGCTTCCATCACTGTGTGGTCCTCCTAGTCTGCTATCGGAGTTAAGTTGAAGACTCTGCCACCTTGATTTTCTTGGCTTTGTGGTTGATTAGAACGGTAGGTGAATTGTTATTGAGATGATTGGAAGCTCCCTTGGTGCTGGCTCTGACTCAGGGTCTGATCTTGGTATGATGATTGGGACGAACGGCTCCCAAATCTACCCAACTAGCCTCTACCACCGCCTCCATTTTGCCCACGGCCCCTCCTTCAACTCATCTTTTTCCCCCTGATCACTGCTTGGACAATCCCGACGGTAGTGGTCACTGCTTCCACAAATAAAGCACCCAGTGCGTGGCCCACTACTGCCACCATTACTAACATTGGTTCTTCCTGACGACTCTGAACTTGAATTGGATTTCTTGTTTCTTTCCCATATACTCCTTCAATCATTCCCCCTCCTTTTTCCTTGTGGTCCCATAAGGTGTGCGGTTTGCTCGTATTGGCTATCGGGTTTTAGGGCTGCTTCCACACAAGCCCTATAGGAGGGGAAGTCCGTGAAGCCCATTGTCCGGCAAAATTAGACTCGAAGACCATTAAGGAATTTCTTTTGTTTCATTTAATCGGACATGCCTCCCACATACATGCTTAATTCCTCAAATTTGAGACGGTAGTCCTCGACCGACATTCTACCTTGAGTTAGGCTGTAGAACTCATCTCTCTTGGCCCTACAATAAGCATCCGACACGTACTTGTCGTGAAAAGCTCTCTCGAACTTGGTCCATCCAGTAATCACTTCAGGTCCACCCATAGACCTCCACCAAACGTAGTGCACTACCTTCCAGTTTCAAGGATGCAAATCCAACCCACATATGCTCATGAGCATTTAGAATTATGAGTTGGGAATGAACATGGTAGAGCCATCCTTCAACAGCCTCAGGTCCAGATGATCCATCAAACTTAGGTGGTTGCAGTCGGTTAAATTCTTTAAGATAATAAACTTCATCACCCTCCCCTCCTTGAGGGTCATGCTTCACATTTTCAGCATCATCCTCATCATTTGTAGTGTTTTTCGAAACTCGAGGGTGGCTAGGACCGACACCGCTTGTAGTACCATGGCTATTTTTTAAAACCTCGATGACTTTATTGAAAAACCCACTCATCATGGTTTCCTATCGAGCGGCTAAATCTTGGCTAGTGCCATCCCCGAAGTTTGGCTTCTCGACGAGGTCACCCTCTGTTTTTCAAAATGTTTAATACGCCAAGTATCATAGAATAATATGAAAAGAGAACTCGAAGAGTAAAGGAAGTGAATACTTTGGGTAGGGCTCACCTAACTGCTTTGTTTTAATTTCCAGTTAGTGACAGTCAACTAATGATTTACCGTATAGTCATCTGCTGCGGTGCAATTGACTATAAGGTAACCCAGTAGTCCTTTTGTTACTATACTAAAAACCAAAACCAATTCCTTAAGCTTGTCCCGATTATAGATACAAATAGATAGTTAAAATGGTACGTGTGACGCCCTGAATCCCATTATGGGGTTTGGACCTCTGGGACCCAGTTAATCACGGTGCCGTGCGCGACAGCGGGTTGGAATGCAGAACTTAGAACTAATTTAATAAAATATTTCAAATAAGACCGCATTTTCAAAAAAAAATTGTCATGTGGAGTTCGTATTTTCAATAAAACCAGCCTATAAATTATAAAGAAAATTTAACTAGAAACATAACTCCACACTTTTGAATTCATAAATCATCGAGCAGTTCAATAAATAACAATTCCTCCAACGAGGTCCCAATAGTTTATAAAAGGCCTTGTACATCACTTACATATAAAATTGAATACAACAATGATACAAATTGTACAACTTATATTAATATATATATATATACATGGCTCATGAGATGTAAGTCGTCTATAAATGACCAAAACTTATACGGTCACCAAAGGTTTTCTATCGCGTGCTCGTGCCACCCTAAGAAAGTACCTGCAAAACTGGTTTGGAAAATAGGAGTGAGCCAAACACGGGCTTAGTGGGAATTATAAGGTTTCTACAAGCAAAATACGTTTTTAAAACCATGTATATGTGTATATATACCATTTTATATGAAATGCATGTCAAATACTAACCCGGCCCCAATTATATAATAAGAATTTATCAACAAGGTACAAAAATGTTACTATAACAAAGTATCATAAGGAAATATAATCATAGGACAATTGTAGGCACCAATCTAGTAACCGTCAATCTCGTCTCACATCTGACATCTAGGATTTACTCAACTGTGCACATCGATCGCAATCTAAGCCCCCAAGACTAGGGTGTGTAGCCCCCAAGGCTGGGTCTCCCCATGAACCATCTAGATGGTGTAGGGTATGCCGATTCGCGGGGTCCCCCTACGGACCATAGAGTATGCCGCTCTCAAAGCGGGGTCCCTTTACACGGACCAAGGTATGTAGCCGCCAGGACTAAGTCAACCCCATGGATCATTAATGCCTTACAAAGCCGAGAAATCAATACAAAATATTCTCCCAAAGAATATACTTATTTATAATACACATGCACATATATATACATATACATCTATCTTTCAAGTATAACTTTAATTACCAAGAGCTTATTTCAACTCATATAAGCCATCCATACCGGTGCTAGGTACACAGGATTAATGACCACAATAACCACCTCGACTCAGGGTGTGTTTAATATAAATATGCCATTGGATAATTAATATCATGACTTTGGTAGGAAACCAATATTTTAGTAATAACCTTATTTTCCGAACATAGTTAAATACTTAGTAAAAGATGGGTTAATGCATACTTTCTCTACTAGACGATATGGTGATTATATTCATGATGTACTTACGCTATTCAGTGGAATAAGTACATTATGGATAGTGTATTAACAAACGAAGTGTTTATTTTAAATAAACTACTAACACATTTTTTAGAATAATTTAAGTATTACATGGATGCAACCAAGTGAGTCTCGTATTTCGTTTCCGTACGATATCGAATTTCCTAACCTACCCCACTCTTTGGCGAAGGAAGAAGAAACCTATGCCTCTGATACCAACTTATGACACCCCGAATCCTGTTAAGAGGATCAATCCTCCGGGACCCGGTTAATCACTGGTGCCGGGCGCCGATGGCGGGTAGATAAAATAGTAGTCTCTAAATACATGAAGTACCAAGCAGCAACTCAAGGTCTAAATAATATGATTAAGATTTTGAACATAATTCTTTCTCATACAAACTAAGCGCTACACACAAAAGCAACGCGAAATATAAACAAGCCTCCAACGAGTTCCCACATACTAAGTTATAATCTCCATATAGTACATAAGTTTTAAAAAGAAAATAAGAAACATATTTAACATTCACAAGGTTTAAAAGCATTGGTCCTTCAATCATGAAAGACCTCGAGTCAGTAGTGACGTAAAGGCAAGCTAAGACGTAGCGTCCTTTCCTTTCCCTTTCCCAGAAGACCCTACGAAGGTACCTGTGTAGCAAAATAATAGGGGTGAGTCAAACGTACTCAGTGGGAATCATATATAATAAGTTTGTGAAGAATATAGTAGATAAAATCTTTTAAGTAACTACATAAGACAAACTCATAGTGCGGTTGTATATATATAAGCGTTTCATAAACTCCGAGCAGCAACACTGATAATTCTCGCACTATCCAAGTGTACACCAGGTCTGCGTTTCGTGGCATTTCACCCACGCGACTATAGAGCCTTGCAATCATTTTCATGCATGGTTTTGGGTCTAGCATCTAGGAGAAGTTGTCCCAACTTTCGGCCCCGTCTAATGAGACCTTACCTGGGACCATTCATGGACTAATGCTAATGTATACTTTCAACAAGGTATCAACCGGCTTAATTAAGAACAATAGTGCCTTGTACGCATTTCTCAATAATATCCATATCGCTTTAATAGTGTAATCAACAAGAGGAAACCTATACTAATACTTATAATTTGTATATTAATTTGTAAATAAGGGTTTCGTGAGGAATTCCCACCACTTGGAGCCGTAAGAGTAAACAATGAACTTTTATAATAAGGTTATCAACAATAATGTGAGGTCCAAGTGGGTTTTAAAGCAAAACAAGCGATTAGCCATAATTTCTCGTTGTATCAAGGAGTTTTAAACCATATTTCAACTATTCAATCCATCAATTTTAATATTTAATTAATACTCCAACATATACACATAG
Organism: Lonicera japonica; assembly: GCA_021464415.1. Lineage (NCBI taxonomy): Eukaryota > Viridiplantae > Streptophyta > Magnoliopsida > Dipsacales > Caprifoliaceae > Lonicera > Lonicera japonica. The sequence continues at coordinate 24,298,926 of CM038469.1, forward strand.
GCCCATTTAGAAAGATTTAGGTTTTTAACATGAACATGTGGTAAATTCACAACAAGGAAAGAATAAGTTGTAAAGTAGGTTTTAGTAGTAGATTCCCGCCTCAATAGAGCTAAATCTTTGAGTTTGTTAAATCGAGCCAAATCCGTTGAATTTCAAAATCCCCCAAATTGGTTCTTCCTGCCCTAACAATCTCAGATGATGAGATGAAGAATATGGAGATGAAAATGGTGGAAATTATTATCCTAATCTTTCATCTTGAATCAAGGATGAAATCCCCCAAGAAAACCTCAAATTCGCCCCCATTTTTCTCTTTATACGCACTAAACTCAAAGGTGTGAAGAAATGGGAATAAGTGGTGTGTTTTGGGGTTAAAAAGGGGTCTGTACTAATGAGCAAGATCGATCTTGGTCAAGGTAAAAGTGCACTAGTTGGCTTCTGTTTGACAATTTCTGATGAGCAAGATCGATCTTGCTTCAGGTGAAAAGTGCTCTGTTTTGAATCTACTCAATTTTCACTCTAGCAAGATCCAGCAAGTCAAGCAAGAAGCTGTTTCACAAAAAACGAAAATGAAAATTTGTGAAGAAGCGGAAAGCTAGTGGAACACGCTCGGAGATGATGATCCTAATCTTTCATCTTGAATCAAGGATGAAATCCCCCAAGAAACCCTTAAATTCGCCCCCCTCTTTCTATCTCTACGCACTAAATTCGAAAGTGTAAAGAAATGGGAAGAAGTGGTGTGTTTTGTGGTTAAAATTGGGTTAAAAAGGGGTCTGTACTAATGAGCAAGATCGATCTTGGTCTAGGTAAAAGTACACTGGTTGGGTTATGTTTGACAATTTATAATGAGCAAGATCGATCTTGCTTCAGGTGAAAAGTGCTCTGTTTTGAATCTGCTCAATTGTCTCTCTAGCAAGATCGATCTTGGTAGTTCTTCACCAGAGTAATGATATTAGAAAATTAATGGCACGCGCATATGACGCGATCCCGGATTGTCTTTTCTAGCCAGGCTAATGGATCCTTATTCAAAAAGGAAACTACTAATTTAACTCCTAATTGAATAATGAAATAATAATAATTATAATAATTAAAAATACTTAAAATAATAATTGATTCCGCGCGCTCCATGACTTCCATGTTTGACTATGCTTAAATCCTCGAGCTGCGCTCGTACTAGTATGCTCCAAGGTCATCCAATACAACTACGGACCCTACCAATTAATGCTTTAATCAAATTCGTGCTTGTGGGTAACCTGGATCACGTCATTCCCTTCTTCTTCAAGAAGATTCGTCCTCGAATCTGGCTTACCCATTCCCCAATTCAACCATTCTTTAACCACTTCGATATTCGGATGCAACTTTGAAACTTGGATTCTCCCATGCCAATAGAATAAGTATTTTGAATACGTCTCATTCCTCTGTCGAAACTTAGGATGAGATAATTCTGTTCTTCCTTCCCATGAAAAAAAATTCCAAATATCTTCGACACTTGATTCTCCTTGCAAAGCAAAACTCCTCGAAATTCAAACCATATTGCTATGCGATCCTCCACAACTTGTTAAAGAAGTCGATTAGCTTATAATTCGGATGAACATTAAAATTGTCCACACCAATAAAATCAATATACTATATATCGTCAATGAACTCAGCTCGAACCTTATCTTCTTCCTTGGTAAAAATATTATCCAAATTAGCAACGTTAGTTGAAGTCTCTTGCTCATTGACTCGCCCTTCAATTAAAATCAATTGGCCTCCCTCGATGCAGTTATCACCCATATCCACACCTACAGCTAGAAGTGCTTGCACTTGTGGTTCTTCAACTTGCACTAGAACTTCTTCATCTTCCTCTTCTTACAAGCTTGGAACTACACCTTCAACCCACAATTCGCCTTCTTCAGTTGTCACTTCAAATTCCTCAATCTCATCAGTTTTCGGCTTATTCTCCAATGGTGGCTTAGATATGGCTCGTTTCTCTTCTTCTTTCAATTGATTTGGTTCACCAAAAGATGTATTCGGACTTTGACTTGGCTCTAGGCTTCCCCTCTTCTTAGACTGCTCATAGGCTTCGGCAAACATCTCCTCAAATGTACAGATAATTTCATCATCAAACAAAGAAACCTTCTTCTTGCTACTGCCTATATTGTTGTCTCGAATCCGACTTTCTCCAACCTCATCACCATGTCTTCTATTAGTAACACACAAATCCCATTCATCTTTAAATTTAACTTTACAAGGTTGACTTTTCAATTTCTCTTTAGGAGCTTTATTCAACTGCATGCGCCGTTCAATCTCTAATTGCATTAATTACGCACTATCGCATTTAATCTCCTCTTGAAGCCACCTTTCTCCATATTCAAAGTTTAAATAGGAAATACTTTCTGCAAAACAAAGATTAGTGCAATAAAAATAATCCTCTCCACACTCTTTTTCGTGTATCGCTCAAAGATATATCACTTTAATTTTACAGCTCTTGTTTGTCACTCAAAATATTGATATACTCACAATTTTCTCTTTGGAACTCCAAAATAAGTTGAATAATATGAATATCACAAGTCTTCAACAACCAATCGCACACCCAACAATTAGATTTAGATGCATTCAACAATGTAATACCGAGGACTAAAGAAACCAAATTCTAGCAACATTAATGAGCTAAACAAATTTGTAAAATTGCTAGAGTATACAAGCAGAATTTTAAGGAACAATCAAACAACAAGTCCTAGTTGATAACGTAATTCAAAGTTCCTATGGATAACTAGAATTCCCAACACAATTGAATTTAAGAACGTATCTCCAATTAGAATCCTCAAATAAGGATGCAATAAGGATCAATAATAGCGTAAAAGTTCATAGCAATCAAAACCATATTCGATGAAGCATGAAGAAACTTAGGGTTTTCGTTTCAAACTTTAATGTATTCTAATTCAAAACAACTCAACCCAATAATTTTTTTTTCAGAAAACATTGTTCATCGGTTACTGCTCACGCAATTAATGTTCATTAATCACTGTTCACATATTAATGTTCATGCGCACTGTTCACAGTTATTGTTCACGATTACTGTTCATTGTTCACTTTTTAAAAAAAAAACTAACACAATTTGGAATAAGATTAACAAGAATAAAGATCTAGGGTTTCAATAATCTACTACGAAGTTAAAATAACAAGAAACTAAAGATAGAAACCTAGATTGAAAAGTTTCCTCTGATACCAAAGATGCGATTCCGAATCGTCTTTTTTAACCAGGCTAATGGATCGTCAACCCTTGAACTACGAATGTAGCAAGAACCTTGGAATACGTCGAAAGATGGAAGGTGGAAACCTCAACCCAACGCTTATAGAAGCGTGAACCTTGGTATGATTGAAGACGCCACAATTAATTTATAGAGAATTGATTGATAAGTCAAGAACAATTGAATTAATTTAATTCAACATGTTCAACATGTTCTTAGATAACACAAAGAGAAAACTCTCAATATTATTAATCATCAAAACTTTTAATAATAAAACAATAATGTTCCTCCTTTAAATAAAAGTAAACAAAGCCTTAATCCTAATTCAAAAAGGAAAGTACTTCCTACTTAGAAAAGGAAAATAATAACTCCTAGAATATTCCTAATACAATAAGGAAATTAATAATAAGGAAAATTATTCAAAAAGGAAACTACTAATCTAACTCGTAATTGAATAATGAAATAATAATAATTCTAATAATTAAAAATACTTAAAATAATAATTGACTTCGCACCCTTTATGACTTTCGTGTTTGACTATGCTTAAATCCTCTAACTGCGCGTGTACTAGTATGCTCTAAGGTCATCCAATATAAGTACGGACCCTATTAATCAGTGCTTTAATCAAGTTCGTGCTTGTGGTCAAGCCCGGCTACATGGGCATGCAACCTAGGCAAATGCCTAGGGCCCCATGTAGAGAGAAGGCACCAAAAAAAAAGTTTAGGTATCTAATTGTAATGAATAAAAGTTGAGGGAGCATTTTATAAGTTGGGATAAACCTTGATGGAGAGAGATCCCGAGAGGTATCTATTTTGTCTCATTTTTTTTTCTTTTGCTCCTCAGTTCTCTCTTATTTCTTCTTTTATTTTCTGTTGTTTTTTTCCCCCTCTTTCTCCCTTTTTTTTCATTATGCACTCTCTCTCTCTGTTTTCTGTCTCCATCCACCGTCCACGTCTCTGCTCAAGGCTCACCTACGGCTCTGACACTCCGCGCCTCCGACCAAGGGCACCAACTCACCAAGGTAGATTTTTAAGCCCTAAAATCCTAAATCCTTAATTTTTGATGTGTTATTTAGTTATGAACTTATGGAGTTATATATTTTTAATTTCTTCTATATTTCTTGATTTTTGATTATTTAGTATGATATATTGATATTGATGTGTTGATTATTTATTCCCTAGTTATGATTTATGAACTTATTGATTTGTTTTCCATAATCATAAATCTTGATTTATGATTATTTGTTGATTGTTGAATATTGATTATTGATTTATGTTTTTCATATTTGTTGATTTATGATTTATGATATTTCTTGAATCTTGATTTATGATTATATAGCCCTAATTTATTTTATTAGATTTAGTTATTTAGTTGTTAAATAGTAGTTTAATTCTTGATTAGTTGTACATTATTAGGTTTATTTATTGTCATGATTAATTGTTTATTTGTAATTTTGTATATTTGTACTAGTTGGGCAAGCGGATATAATTGATTATTTTACGGTGATTGTAATTTGTTTTTTGATTAGTTTTACAATGTTGGGTAAGCGGATACAAGACTCTGGAAGTAAAAGGAGAAAAATTCAAAAAAGAAGAGAGTTGGTTGTACAAGCTATTGCAATTTCTATGGATAGGTATGTAAAAAAAAGACCGGCATGGTTTTGTATATTTTTGTTACAAACTCGAAGATTTATCTATCAATCTTATGTTAATTGTTTCTTTTTTGGAGTTTCTTGGTTTCAAATTATTAAATATTATGATTTTGATATTGCTTTGTTGAAGAAGAAAATAATGATACAAGGCCCCAATTTTCGTGGGTATCAAATTTCGCTTGGGGTCTTAATATCCATCAAGCCGGCCCTGCTTGTGGTAGCCTGGATCACATCAATATATTCTCTACATCAAGTAACATAATACATATATAGAACCCCACCTCACCAACTAGGATTACATGTCCCAAAGCCCATTAATAACTCAATAATATAAGTAGGGACAATTATATATATAGTTTCCAAGTTCACATATAAGCATAATATAGGTTGCATCTAGTATAAATCTCAATGCAATCTCAACAAACTACATAAGAGTTGGAAATGTCAAAATATTGCATAGTATAACTCGCATCATGCTTAACATTTCATATCTAACACGTATCTACGTTTTATTGTCCACAATCAGCTTATACGCACTTGCGCTCTGGTGACCAGTAACAAAGGTTTGTGGTGAATCAACGAAATATAAGGTTTACGTGTAGAATCATCAAATACTAACAATAATAAATGATAATCAACCATTATAATCATAAATCATAACCTAAAACCCATGAATGCATATAAACTCATTTTGTATAGAAAAACCCCAATTTGTATGAAATATGGTGATTGAATGCATAAATTTTTAAAATAAGTTTTAATACTAGTGTTCCCACCTTATATAAGCCGAATATTGAATGTCTTAAGCCCCGGATCGAGCCATGTTGCCGCCAACCGCGAAATCCCCAATTTTGAGCTCTAAAAGCCCTAAAAATGGTGAAATCACCATTGATGGAAGATGGAGATGATTGATGATGTTGTAGGAAGCTAGGAACCATGGTAAATCATCCTCACAAGTCCCTCTTTAGCTCTCTCTCATCTCTCCCTAACTACTTTGGATGAATGAATAAAATATGGAGAAGAATGAGAAGGAAAGAAGGGAGGAAGATGATCGACAAATGGGGAGGAAAAAGGGTTAAAAACCCGCTGGTGCAGCTTTGATCGATCAAAGGACACCCACCTGAAGCCCCTTTAATTTTCTTCGAAAATCGCACTTTTTGCGACCCGTTTCGACCCCCGAAATAATTCTAATTTGACTCGGCCTTCAAACGAAAGTTGTAGAGGGGAATGAGATGAAACCATGATAGCAAACGGGGACTCATTTGGACTTCATATGAAGAAGTTATGACCTTCCAAAGTTAGCCAAAAACTCATTTCGAAAAAAAGTTTGATTTTTCGCCATTAGCCCCCAAATTCAACCGTGGCTTTCCTAAATGTGTTCTAAACATGCATGTATACTTAATATTATTAAAATGACATATTAGAAGTATTTGCTCAACCACATAGGTCTCAGAACAAAATTCGACCACTTTAACCGAGTTTTGGCCTTAAAGGAGCTGAAGATGATAATTGGCTCGGAAACAAAATATTAGACGTTACAGTATCTGCCCAAAAAATATTAGCTATTTTCTCACAACTATCTAACTATAGTACATGGTAGATGGTTCTACCGGATCTACTGCTACACTATTTTTCAATAAAAGTTCAAGATGTCTTTTGTGTTTTTAATAAATTAAAAAAAAAAGTTAAAAAATTACAATAAAATTAAAAATAAACAATTAAACTTTTACCTTATAAACATCCGCAATATAGAGAAGTTTGGCGATCTTCATCGTATGCATTGATGTCAATCTTCTGCTCCAACACAAACTCCAACATCAAGGGGTACATTATCACAGCAATGTAGGGACAAGTTTGTCCAACGTAATCCCAAACATTCATGTCAACTCCAAGCTCGTTGTTAAGATACTTAAAAAGACGGTGAAATTTGAACTTCTCACAGATAATGAGGCAACTTCATCCCTCTTTGTGGAGGATAAAGCCATTCTGCTTAAGGGCATCAACTTCATCCATATTTGATAACAAGATAATTATTGTTATAAGCCATTAATAACATACATAGTTATATAATATTATATATGCACATATACGAAAAATTTTAAATGCATACCCAGCCATTTTACGACTTTTTTTCGTTGTAAAAAAATATCCTCCAATGTTTTTTACTACGAAAAAACATCGTAAAAAGATTTGGTCCTTTTCTTTTTTTTATAAGTAATGAGTCGTGATAATATTCGATTCTGATTTTAGAAACGATCTTTTAATCGTCACTGTTATGGATTTTGTAACATTATTGGTGGGATTCGTATCAATCCCAAATAACTGTCTTCATATCTTTAATAACCACTTTATCATATCATTTGACTTTGTTTTGAGTTAGATTAATACATATGTACGTGTGGTTAACCCGAAACAAACATGATTAACCTTTGTCACAATAATATAGTTTATTAAATCATACAAAATGAAATTAATAAAAAAAAATATTAAATATTAAATTATTCACCGCTTACTTTTGCGAGACATTGTCAAAGTAAATTTATAATTTTTAAATTGTTAACTTATTTTGCTGTGAATAACGAAAAACAGTCAATAAATGGTTCTTTCGAATTTACCGCCGCACTATTCTTCAACAAAAGTTCAACATGTCTTTTGTGTATTAAATTAATAAAAAAAAAGTAAAAAAAATTACAATAAAATTGAAAATAAACAATTAAACTTTTACCTGATAAACATCGGCAATACAGAGAAGTTCGGCGACCTTCGTACGCATTAAACGTAATCCCAAACATTCACGTCAACTCCAAGCTCGTTGGTGAGATACTTGAAAAGACGGTGATGTTTGAGCTTCTTGCAGACAGTGAGGCAACTTCATCCATCTTCGTCGAGGACAGAGCCATTCTACTTAAAAGCATCAATTTCATCCCTATTCGTTAACAAGATAGTAATTGTTAGAATCCATTAATAACATACATAGTTACATAATATTAAATATACACATGTATGAAAATTTTCAAGTGCAAATCGGGCTATTTTACGACTTTTTTTCGTCGTAAAAAGTATCCTCTAATGTTTTTTTACGACAAAAAACGTCGTAAAAAGTCCCGGTTCGTACCAAAAACGGATTTTGTACATTTTATATTTATATTTTTAGCATAGATCTACCCTTATATATTAAAGTTATTTTTTTTATAAATAATAAGTCGCGCTACCATCTAAATCTGATTGTAGAAACGATCTTTTGATCATCTTTGTTATTGGTTTTTTCACATTATTGTCGGAGTTTGTATCAATCCAAAACAACTGTGTTCATACATTTAATAACAACTTTACCATATCATCTGTCTTTGTTTTGAGTTAGATCAATGCATATATTAGTTTGGTTAACCTGAACAAACATGATCAACCTATGTTACAATAACAAAATTTACTATATCATACAAAATAAAATTAATAAATAAACCTACTTAAATATTGAATTATTCGCCGCTTACCTTTATGTGATGTTGTCCCAGTAACTTTATCATTTTCAAATTATTAGCATGTAATGTCGCGAATAGTAAAGAACCGTTAATAGATGGTTCTACCGGATCTACTGCCGCAGTATTCTTCAACAAAAGTTCAACATGTCTTTTTTTTCTTGAATTAATTAAAAAAAAAGTTAAAAATTTACAATAAAATTAAAAATAAACAATTGAACTTTTACGTTATAAACATCCGCAATATAGAGAAGTTCGGCAATCTTCATCGTATGCATTGATGTCGAACTTCTGCTCCAACACAAACTCCAACATCAAGGGGTATATTATCACAACAATGTAGAAACAAGTTTGTCCTACGTAATCCCAAACATTCATGTCAATTCCAAGCTCGTTATTAAGATACTTGAAAAGACGGTGAAATTTGAGCTTATCACAGACAATGAGGCAACTTCATCTCTCTTCGTCGAGGATAAAGTCATTCTGCTTAAGGGCTTCAACTTCATCCATGTTTTATAATAAGATAATTATTGTTATAAGCCATTAATAACATACATAGTTATATAATATTATATATGCACATATACAAAAAAATTTCAAATGCAGACCCGGCCATTTTACGACTTTTTTTCGTTGTAAAAATACATCCTCCAATGTTTTTAAGACAAAAAAAAGTCTTAAAAATGCCTGATCTGTACCAAAAACTGACTCTGCACACGTATATCTATATATTTTTAGTATAGATCTACCTTTATATACGAAAGTTATTTTTACTTTACAAGTAATGAGTCGCGGTATCATCCAAATTTGATTATATAAACGATCTTTTGATCGACTTTGTTCTGCGTTTTGTCACATTGTTGCTGGAGTTCTTATCAATCTCAAATAACTGTGTTCATACCTTCAATAACAACTTTATCGTATCATCTGTCTTTATTTTGAGTTGGATAAACACATATGTTAGTGTGATTAACCCTAAACAAACATGATCAACCTATGTCACAATCACAAAGCTTACTATATCATACAAAATGAAATTAATAAAAAAATCTACTTAAATATTAAATTATTCGCCGCTTACATTTGAGTGATGTTGTCAAATTAACTTTACAATTTTAAAATTATTACCATGTATTGTCGGGAGTAACAAAGAACCGTCAATGGATGGTTCTGCCGGATCTACTGCCGCACTATTCTTCAACAAAAGTTCAACATATCTTTTGTGTCTTGAATTAATAAAAAAAATTAAAAAATTATAATAAAATTAAAAATAAACAATTAAACTTTTACCTGATAAACATCAGTACTACAGAGAAGTTCAGCGACTTTATCGTACGCATTGATGTTGGACTTCTCCTTCAATACAAACTCCAACATCAAGGGCTACATTGTCACTGCACTGTAAAGACAAATTTGTACTACGTAATCCCAAACATTCACATGAACTCCAAGCTCGTTGGTGAGATACTTCAAGATGTCTTTTGTATCTTGAATAAATTAAAAAAAAGGTTAAAAACTTACAATAAAATTAAAAATAAACAATTAAATTTTTACTTAATAAATATTCGCAATATAAAGAAGTTCGGCGATCTTTATCGTATGCATTGATGCCGAGCTTCTGCTCCAACACAAACTCCAACATCAAGGGCTACATTATCACAGCAATGTAGGGACAAGTCTGTCCAACATAATCCCAAACATTCATGTCAACTCCAAGCTCGTTGTTAAGATACTTGAAAAGACGGTAAAATTTGAACTTCTCACAGATAATGAGGCAACTTCATCCCTCTTTGTAGAGGATAAAGCCATTCTGCTTAAAGGCATCAACTTCATCCGTATTTGATAACAAGATAATTATTGTTAAAAGCCATTAATAACATACATAGTTATATAATATTATATATGCACATATACGAAAAAAATTTAAATGCATACCCGGCCATTTTACGACTTTTTTTCGTTGTAAAAAATATCCTCCAATGTTTTTTATTACGAAAAAACATCGTAAAAAGATCTGGTCGATACCAGAAACAGATTCTGCACATGTTTATATATATATTTTAGTATAGATCTACCTTTATATACAAACTTTCTTTTTTTTATAAGTAATGAGTTGTGATAATATTCGATTCTGAATTTAGAAAACGATCTTTTAATCGTCACTGTTATGGGTTTTATAACATTATTGCTGGGATTCGTATCAATCCAAAATAACTGTCTTCATATATTTAATAACCACTTTATCATATCATCTGACTTTATTTTGAGTTAGATTAATACATATGTACGTGTGGTTAACCCTATACAAACATTATTAACCTTTGTCACAATCATATAGTTTATTAAATCATACAAAATAAAATTAATAAAAAAAAATATTAAATATTAAATTATTCACCGCTTACTTTTGCGAGACGTTGTCAAAGTAAATTTATAATTTTTAAATTGTTAACTTATTTTGCCGTGAATAACGAAGAACAGTCAATAAATGGTTCTTCTGAATTTACCGCCGCACTATTCTTCAACAAAAGTTCAACATGTCTTTTGTGTCTTAAATTAATAAAAAAAATTACAATAAAATTAAAAATAAACAATTAAACTTTTACCTGATAAACATCGACAATACAGAGAAGTTCGGCGACCTTCGTACGCATTAAACGTAATCCCAAACATTCACGTCAACTCCAAGCTCGTTGGTGAGATACTTGAAAAGACGGTGATGTTTGAACTTCTTGCGGACAGTGAGGCAACTTCATCCATCTTCGTCGAGGACAGAGCCATTCTACTTAAAAGCATCAATTTCATCCCTATTCGTTAACAAGATAGTAATTGTTAGAATCCATTAATAACATACATAGTTACATAATATTAAATATACACATGTATGAAAATTTTCAAGTGCAAATCGGGCTATTTTACGACTTTTTTTCGTCGTAAAAAGTATCCTCTAATGTTTTTTTACGACAAAAAACGTCGTAAAAAGTCCCGGTTCGTACCAAAAACGGATTTTGTACATTTTATATTTATATTTTTAGCATAGATCTACCCTTATATATTAAAGTTATTTTTTTTATAAATAATAAGTCGCGCTACCATCTAAATCTGATTGTAGAAACGATCTTTTGATCATCTTTGTTATTGGTTTTTTCACATTATTGTCGGAGTTTGTATCAATCCAAAACAACTGTGTTCATACATTTAATAACAACTTTACCATATCATCTGTCTTTGTTTTGAGTTAGATCAATGCATATATTAGTTTGGTTAACCTGAACAAACATGATCAACCTATGTTACAATAACAAAGTTTACTATATCATACAAAATAAAATTAATAAATAAACCTACTTAAATATTGAATTATTCGCCGCTTACCTTTATGTGATGTTGTCCCAGTAACTTTATCATTTTCAAATTATTAGCATGTAATGTCGCGAATAGTAAAGAACCGCTAATAGATGGTTCTGCCGGATTTACTGCCGCAGTATTCTTCAACAAAAGTTCAACATGTCTTTTTTTTCTTGAATTAATTAAAAAAAAGTTAAAAATTTACAATAAAATTAAAAATAAACAATTGAACTTTTACGTTATAAACATCCGCAATATAGAGAAGTTCGGCGATCTTCATCGTATGCATTGATGTCGAACTTCTGCTCCAACACAAACTCCAACATCAAGGGGTATATTATCACAACAATGTAGAGACAAGTTTGTCATACGTAATCCCAAACATTCATGTCAACTCCAAGCTCGTTATTAAGATACTTGAAAAGACGGTGAAATTTGAGCTTCTCACAGACAATGAGGCAATTTCATCACTCTTCATCGAGGACGTAGTCATTCTGCTTAAGGGCATTAATTTCATCCCTATTCATTAATAAGATAGTAATTGTTGAAGACATTAATAACATACATAGTAATATAATATTATTTATGCACATGTACAAAAAAAATTAAGTGCGGACCGGGCTATTTTACGACTTTTTTTCGTCGTAAAAAGCATCCTCCAATGTTTTTACGACGAAAAAAGTCGTAAAAAGGCCCGGTCGCTACCATAAACAAACTCTAAACTTGCATATATATCTATATTTTTAGTATAGATTTACCTTTATATACTAAGGTTACTTTTACTTTATAACTATTTAGTCGCAGTATCATCCAAATCTGATTGTAAAAACGAACTTTTGAGCGTCTTTGTTATGGGTTTTCTAACATTGTTGCTAGGATTCATATTAATCCCAAATAATTGTGTTCATATCTTCAATAACAATTTTATCATATCATCTACCTTTTTGTTGAGTTAGATCAACACATATGTCAGAGTGGTTAACCCTAAACAAACATGATCATATATCACAATCACAAAGTTTATTAAATCATACAAAATAAAATTAATAAAAAAATCTTCTTAAATATTAAATTGTTTGCTACTTACCTTTGCTTGACGTTGTCAAAGTAAATTTAGAATTTTCAAATTCTTAACTTGTATTGCCATGAGTAATGAAGAACAATCAATAGATGATTTTGCCGGACTTACCATTATACTATTCTTCAACAAAACTTTAACATGTCGTTTGTGTCTTGAATTAATAAAAAAAAGTTAAAAAATTACAATAATATTGAAAATAAATAATTGAAGTTTCACCTAAAAATATTTGTAATATAGAGAAGTTCAGCCATCTTCATTGTACACATTGATGTATGATTTCTACTTCAATACAAACTCTAACATCAAGGGATACATTGTCATGTCAATGCGGAGACAAGTTTTTTCATGTAATCCCAAATATCAACGTTAACTCGAAACTCGTTGGTGAGATTCTTGAAAAGACGATGAAGTTTGAGTTTCTTTCAGAGAATGAGGCAACTTCATCCTTTTTTGTCGAGGAGAGCCATTATGTTTAAGGACATCAACTTCATCCCTATTTGTTAACAAAATAATAATTTTTATAAGTCATTAATAACATACATAGTTATATAATGTTATATATGCAAATGTACAAAATATTTCAAGTGCGAATTGGGCTATTTTACAACTTTTTTTCATCGTAAAAGACATCCTCCAATGTTTTTATGACAAAAAAAGCGTTGTAAAACGTCTCAGTCTATTTTAAAAATGGATTATGCACATGTATATATATATAGTATAGATCTACCTTTATATACTAAGTTTTTTTTTTCTTTATAAGTAATGAGTCGTGGTACCATCCAAATCTGATTGTAGAAACGATATTTTGATTGCTTTTGTTATTGATTTTTTCACATTATTGCCGGGATTCGTATCAATCCCAAATAACTGTGTTCATACCATTAATAACAACTTTATCATATCATTTGTATTTATTTTGAGTTGGATTAACGCATATATTAGTGTGGTTAACCCTAAACAAACATGATCAACTTATGTCATAATCACAAAGTTTACTATATCATACAAAATGAAATAAAAAATAAAATCTACTTAAATATTAAATTATTTGTCCCTTACCTTTGAGTGATTTTTGTCAAAATAACTTAATAATTTTTAAATTGTTAGCATCTAATGTCACGAATAGCAAAGAACTATCAATAGACGGTTCTGCCGAATCTACCGCCGCACTATTCTTCAACAAAAGTTCAACATGTCTTTTGTGTTTTTAATTAATAAAAAAAGTTAAAAAATTACAATAAAATTGAAAATAAATAATTTAACTTTTACCTGATAAATATCCGCAATACAGAGAAGTTCGGCGACTTTTTTCGTACGCATTGATGTAGGGCATCTGCTTCAATACACACTCCAACATCAAGGGGTACATTATCACGGCAATGTGGAGATAACTCTGTCCCACGTAATTCCAAACAATCACGTCAACTCCATGCTCATTGGTGAGATACTTGAAAAGACGGTGAGGTTTGAGCTTCTTGCGGACAGTGAAACAACTTTATCCCTCTTCGTCGAGGATAGAGCCATTCTTTTTAAAGACATTAATTTCATCCATATTCGTTAGCAAGATAGTAATTGTTAGAAGTCATTAATAACATATATAGTTATATAATATTATATATGCACATGTACAAAAATTTTCAAGTGCGGACTGGGCCATTTTACGACTTTTATTTGTTATAAAAAACATCATCCAATGTTTTTACGACCAAAAAAATCGTAAAATGGCTCGGTTCGTACAAAAAATGGACTATGTACATGTATATAGGTATATTTTTAGTATAGATCTACCCTTATATACTAAGGTTCTTTTATTTATAAGTAATGAATCGTGGTACCATCCAAATCAGATTGTATAAACGATCTTTTAATCGTCTTTGTTATGGGTTTGGTCACATTGTTACCGAGATTCGTATCAATTCCAAATAGCCGTGTTTATACTTTCAATAACAATTTTATCATATTATCTGTCTTTGTTTTGAGTTTGATTAACGCATATGTTAGTGTGGTTAACCCCAAACAAACGTAATCAACCTATGTCATAATCACAAAGTTTACTATATCATACAAAATGAAATTAATAAAAAAAATACTTAAATATTAAATTATTTACCGCTTACCTTTGAGTGATGTTGTCAAAGTAACTCTAAAATTTTTAAATTGTTAGCAAGTATTGTTGGGAATAGCGAAGAACCGTCAATAGATGGTTTTGCTGGATCTATTACCGCACTATTCTTTAACAAAATTTCAATATGTCTTTTGTATCTTGAATTATTAAAAAAAAGGTCTAAAAATTACAATAAAATTAAAAATACATAATTGAACTTTTACCTAATAAACATCCGCAATACAGAGAAGTTCGGCGACCTTTATCATACGTATTGATGTCGGGTTTCCACTTCAATACAAACTCCAACATCAAGGGATACGTTGTCATAATAATGTGGAGACAAGTTTGTACCATGTAATCCCAAACATTCACGTCAACTCCAAGCTCATTGATAAGATACTTGAAAAGACGATGAAGTTTGAGCTTCGTGCAGACAGTGAGGCAACTTCATCCCTTTTTGTCTAGAACAGAGCCATTCTGCTTAAGGGCATTAAATGTGTCTGAAACAATATACACCAAGATTGCTTTCATCGTTATATATATGCATGCAGAATATACATTTTTTAAAGAAAGCAAAAGAATGAGAAGCTTTGTAGGTGTACATGTACATGCACTCATATATGTCTATATAATAAGAGGCAATAGTTTTTGAATCTTAAATATGTACAAAGGACAAACGATTATGTGGCTGAGATTTTTTAATATGTTTCTTGAATGGTTGATTATGTGTATATAGAGAAACAATATACACAAAAATTGTTTTCATTATTATGTATATAACAAGGGCAATGATTTTTGAATGTTAAAAAATGTATAAGGGATAAATAATTATGTGACTAAAATTTAAGATAATTTTTGAATAGTTGATAGCGCGCACGGGTGATGACTTAGTATGTATACATAAACATCTCTTAAACAATATAAAAACAGATTGTTTTCACTACTATATACCAATATTTTAAAAATTGCTAAGCGCTCCTAGGTCGGCGAGGGGGGGCTTAGCGCCTAAGGGATTAATCGGTCAAATGATTTTTTATTAAAAATATTATTTTAAATAACATAATACTAACAAAACACAATATACCTTTCAAATTAACATTAATTTTCTAACATACAAGTATCCAACCAATAAAACATGCATTCCAAAAACAAAATAAACAAGTTCAAACAATCAAACCCAAATGAACATCCCAAAATACAAGTCCAAACTTTAAAAGCATATATAAATAAATAAAATTAGCAAAAAGAAAATAATTAAATTAAACTAATGTTCTAGGCTTCTAGTTCTTCTTCTCCATATCCTTCTGAGACCTTCTTCTCATTGGACTCAAAATCAAACTCTTCATTTTCTTCTTCTTTCGATTCATCCTCCGACACAAAATCTTCTTCATGAAGTTCTTTAACTTCAATATTTCTAGCACTTCTTTTGGGCTCTAGCACACTATCAGCGCACTTGTTTCTCCAATTATTTCGCAAGTAAGGTCGGAACCGGGAAAAAGTTCTTCATCATCACCACCTTCTACTATCCATCTTTGTGCTTTACTAGCGTCACTTGCTAGTAATACATCAACATCTTTCTACTTCAACTTTTTCTTCTTATTGATAAGTTTGGAATTAAATTGAACATAAACTAGATTGTTTAACCTTGTTGCATCTAGTCTATTTCTCTTCTTGGCATGTATCTACATAAATTGGGAAAAAAAATGGGAGAAAAGTATTAGTATGGTACTAGTTTATATTCAAAGCTTTTTTAAAGTTATTTTAAACAAAACTACTAAAGTCACTTACTCCTTCACAAGTACTCTAATTTCTCTCACACCTGGATGAACTAACAGTCAACGAAAGAATCCTTAAAGCCATATTTTGCAAGTGAGGTACTCCATTGTCATAGATAGTCCACCATCTAACTAGTCATTAAAGAAAGCTACTTAATAACAAACTAACATTTATACAATTAAATAAAAGTGTAAAGTGAAGAATATTCATACTCGGATCAAATTTGTTAGCATTTTTGGCACATCTCGATGCCGCCAATTGTTTTCCAAAGCTACCATATTTTTTCAAATACTTCCATATCTCCACATTGCTAGCTTCAACTTGAATTTTATAATCATCCCCATAGATAGTTTCAACACAAGCTAAAAATGAATTTATGACAATCAGGTCTTTTTTATGTTAGCATCTTTGACGAAATAATATGGATTCAACAAGTAGGCCACCACGTGTAATGGAGTATAAAGTCAAACTTATGATCTTGCATCAATAATAGCTAGGATTGGACGATAGTTAGTCTCCACATTCTTGAATGCATCCTTGATATCTTCTTTTGCTTGTTTTAGCTCTCCATATAAAAAGCCCATAGCCGGTTTCCTATCCCCATCGACAAGGCGAAGCACCTTTATTAAAGGGTCAAACACCTTCAAGCACAAAGTCACCCCATTTCAAAAGGCCAAACTTAAGACGGTGGCACTTAAAACTTTCCCTTTTACTTGTTTCAACCATTTACAATTTGCACACTCATCACTAGTAAACATTAGACGTAACTTTTCTTTCTTTTCCATTAGACTTTGTAAAGTAAGAAAAGAAGTATCAAATCGTGTAACTCTCGGCCTAACAATACCCCTTTTTTTGTAAACTTCTTCATAAGTGCCAAAGTCTTGCGATATGCATAAATGAAGATGGTTAATGCCTTTGCCTTTTCAATCACACCTTTAAACCTTGGTTGCTTGTCAATTCCTTCAAGCATAAGGTTCAACGTGTGAGTGGCACAAGAAGTTCAAAAAATGGCTGCCTCTTTGCTTTTATTAACTCCGTCGCAGCCATATTGTTCGAGGTATTGTCGGTTACCATTTGAACAACATATTGTTGGCCAATTTCATCAATAAATTTATTAACATATTCAAAAATATACTTCCCCGTGTACACCTCTTCCAAGTCTTCCTTAGAAGAAAGAAAAGTAGTGCCTTCTTTGCAATTGACATATAAATTCATGATACTCATTCTCTTTCTATCACTCCAAGCATCGATCATTATTGAACAACCATTCACTTTCCATTATTCTTATTGTTTTTTTAAGTGACTTTTTTTGTTCTTTCTACCTCTTCCTTTAGTAATTGCTCTCTTAAAAGGTATTGACTTAGAGGTTGGTAACCCAGGCCAAATTGACCAACCGCTTCACAAAATCTTTTGAAACTATCGTATCAATTGCATGAAAAGGAATCCCAGACTCATACACCCATTTAGCTAGATGTTTATGCACACTATGTGTTCTCTCCTTAAAAAGATGCTCATTAATGTTTTATTGCCGCATCTTCTTCCCTTGATCCATAGAAGAATTGGGATTTATAGTAAATGTAAATTTATCAATTGGCTCAAAGAAGTGCAAATTTTTCCTTGATCCCATTCCCACCTCTTCTCCATCTCCTTCATCAATAATGTTTACCTCTTCCCTCGTTTCTGATTCAAGTTTTCTCTTCTCCATCGTCTTAATTTTTGATTTATTTAAGTCATTTAGGCACCTTTCTTTATCTTCTTTAGTTGACCTAGGGCACTTGGATACGTTTCTTTTAACGTGAGCAATATGTTGTTTGATCCTATATACCCTTCCATTCATTTCCTTCCCACACAGTTTACATTTTACCTTATCCTTATTGACTAGATTTATCAATGTTCCATAATCCCAACCAATATTATCTGAATCACTTTTTAAAAAGGTCTCGCCTTAGCCGATGTTGAATTAGAGGCAGCGGATGATATTGAATTCATGCTACACAAATAATAACAATTTTATAACCTAATAACATACTTACATACATAAACAAAATAGTGTATGGACTAAAAATGTGGTATTTTTTACGAAATTTGGTATTTTTATTTTTGACAAAATTTGCTACAAAACAATACTCAAACTTATATTTTTTTTTACAAAATTTGGTGTTTTTAACCTAATAATATATTAAATAAGTGTTAAAAATAATTTATAACATCTCAAATTAACAACTTTGATATCAAAATAACAATAATAAAAAAAATTAAAAAAAGATAACTAACCTTATGGTTTAAAAAAGTAGGGGCATAGGGCTTGACTGTGCCACTGTGGAAAGACAGAGAGAAGGCTTGACGGAGCAGTGTGGACAGCTCGGAGAAGAGAGGAGAGAAGAGTCGGAGAGGGAGATTGGAGACTGAGAGGAGGATGATAAGGAGAATGAAATTAGGTCGACTGAATGAGAACCTTAAGGCTTAAACGTGTTTTTTTCACATGAATGATGAAACAACGTCGTTTTGAAGGGAAAAAATGGGGGCAAAATCGGCACCTAATCCACACCTAATCACCCTGGCACTTAAACACAAACGATTAGCCCTAGGCCGGGCTGGGGAGCAACGATTTTTGCCTAGGCGCGATTTTTAGAACATTGTTATATACACACTTATTATGTGTGTAACATGCATTAAATAGTTCTTGTATTATTTATCTATATATTAATAAATATAAATGTAAAAAAAAACCTAACGATTTCGATTACATGATGAAAATAAAATGAATTTTTGTTTATTATAGAAATAAACAACTGGTTTTGAATTTGTTTGGCAAATTAACATGACAATGGTTTAACAATTACCAAATAATGACAAGATCTCAACCACATGTCATTAATCCTTCGAGAAATTGGGGAATAAGGCTAGATCTAACGGTAAAAAGTTGTGAAGAAAAATTCAAATGAGAAAAAAGGCTGTTCATAAAAGCGATTTCGAATTAATATTTTTACCTTTAATTTTCTTCTTAGATTCCGAAGGAAAGTGTAGTAGAGAATTCCTTATGGCATTGAAAAAATCGACCGTCTCATGATCTGCCATTGGTTCCTATGAGTTCGAGGAGAATCGCTAAGAAAATTGCTCCATAATTTAGCGGCGTCACTATAAGGGAGAGTTCTTTAGGGTTTCGTTTTAACTAGGTCGATTCATTTTAGCCACTCCTTTTGGTTTCAAAATAAAATTAGTTCTTGTTCCGTTTAGCTACTATTCTTCCTAGTTCACTTAGTATAAATGGAAAAAAACTCTACTGCTTTGGTTTACATTTTTTTTTCTTGTCTTTTTTCTTAATTAATTTTTCTTTTTTGTATTAAATTTATTGAATCATATTTTTGCGTGTATAGATGTTTAAGTTAAAAATATTTTGTAACAACCCGTATTTCCATTTCATTGCATTGACTCTCATTCGTCCACTCATTTCACCTCGGGTGGTGAAATCTTGACTCGGAGAGCCTCATAATGTTCTAGTACCTTGTAATAGTCATATTAGCCTCCTTCCACTCATGTGAGTGATTGTTTAGTGATTCGGGTGGTTTGAATTGGTTTCGGTTTGTAAATCATGAGTTTTGGCCTTACGCGATTCTTCATTTTTAGCCAACTTTGGAGCATCATAACTTTCTCGCCTTTTATCTAATTTAGGTGCCGTTTGTTTTTATTTCTAGGTTTCATACCATTCTACAACTTTTGTGTTTTGACTGAAGTTCAATTTGCACTTCTCGTTGGTCAAAACAAGGCCCGAAGTAGGCCCATCGCTAAATTATGTTCGTTCGGTAGCGCTTTGGCAGAGCACTGTCTCCGAAAATTTTTTGAGAATAATCCATCCAAAATTTTGGAAAATTTCCTCTTAGGAAGTTGTAGATCTTTGAAATATCTTTCTGCGGTCATAAAGATCACTCCAATAGGAGTTTTGAACGAAAAGTTATGGCAAAATTACGAACATTGGTCCAGAAATGCAAAGGTATAGCGCAGACCGGTATGGCCTGTAACGACCCGGTCCCACCTCAGTACGATATTGTCCGCTCTGGGTAGCGTCCTAGCCAGGCCTCAGCCCCAGGACATCTACCCTCACGGCTTTGTTTCTAGGAGCTCACGACCAACTTCCCAGAGGGTCACCCATCCTGGGATTGCTCTGGTCCACTACTCACTTAACTTCGGAGTTCTTATGGGATCCGAAGCTAGTGAGCTACCTAAAAGGTCTCGTACTTAATTAGCGACCATATCTTACTTATATGGGTCTCCAAGGATCCCCCAACTTCCGGTGTGGGATGCCCCCTTTGAGCTACCATTCCTCCACACAAGGGAGTACTCATCGCTCGAGCTACCATACCTCCACACAAGGGAGTACTCATCACTCAGAGCGTCACATCCTTCCCCTCAAGGGAATCGACGTCCTCGTCGACACACTGTACTCTGTGAGGTCCGCTCTGATACCATTTGTAACAACCAGGTCCCACTTCAGTACGATATTGTCCGTTCTGGGTAGTGTCCTAGCCAGGCCTCAGCCCCAGGACATTTACCCTCACGGCTTTGTTTCTGGGAGCTCACGACCAGCTTCCCAGGGGGTCACCCATCCTGGGATTGCTCTAGTCCACTACTCACTTAACTTCGGAGTTCTTATGGGATCCGAAGCCAGTGAGCTACCCAAAAGGCCTCGTACTTAATTATCGACCATATCTTACTTATATAGGTCTCCAAGGATCCCCCAACTTCCGGTGTGGGATGCCCCCTTTGAGCTACCATTCATCCACACAAGGGAGTACTCATCGCTCGAGCTACCATTCCTCCACACAAGGGAGTACTCATCGCTCAGGGCGTCACATGGCCATTTTGCGGACCAGTCCGGCACTTAACCTAGGCACGTTTTTGGTGTATAAATCAGATTTTTGACCCCTCTTCTTCTCATTTTCGGGTATACACATATGGGGGCTTAGAAAGACAGCAGATAGCTCAAACTTTGGGGGTTTTGAGAGGTCTTTTGGCTAGTCACCATCAACACCCAAAACCACCATGAAATCATCATACACACCATTTACTATTCATCTTCTCCTCTAAATCTCTATCACCATTTTAGGGTTCCAATCAGAAAATTGGGAATTTTGGATTTGACTCGATTCGGCGCTAAACCTTTAAGGGATTAACCCTATAAAGGTGGGAACACTAGTATACAAACTCCTTTTTAAGTTTTTACACATTATTCGCTATGAATCAAACCAAAGTTGGGGTTTTAAACTAGTATTTCAAAAATTGCAAGTTAAAGGGGATTTGGGTTGATTTCTTTTGATTCTTTACTTAAGTTGGATTTAATATGATTATAAATTAAGGATTATACAAGAACTCCTAATTTATGCGTTGATTTTAAAGAGTTTAGTATAAAACTTTCATTTACGAGTACGATAATGAATAGTAATTTATGATATGTGTATATACGTAGTCATATATGGATTTAAAGCTATGATTTGGCTATAGTTGCTTATACTTGTGACATTGTTGTTGTACTACGACTACTAGTTCACTGTTTATGATATTTGTTAATTACCTAGCCAGTCCGTAACTACGCTGGACAAATTTAAGTGTCTACTTTGAATAAACTATGTGTTAGGACCACAAGGGGAAGTTTATAATGAACCTTAATATTACAAAAATATGTGTTATACTTGGCTTGGCGCCAATTGGACGAAAACTTATGAAACTCCCCAAAGTGGTGATATTTTTAACTAAGCCACTAGTTGATAGATTTGGTGTATTTAGTTTTAAGTACAACAACGATATGATTGTATACAAAAGAATATAATATACTTATATAATTGGATGTATATGTGATATATGTAAATATATTAAGTATGTGTTTTGGGTTACATATATTTAGTTCCTTTGATGTATATTGGGTATAATTATGTTGTTTGACAAAAACGCGTTTTGATAATGTATATGCTATTTGTGAATAATGGTTTTATAAGTATGGTTTTCCGTTTTCTTATATGGGTTGACTAGTTGATGGATTTCGATATGAACTACTATTTTGTTTTAGTCGGCACAATTGTACGTCTATTGATTAAATACTTAGATGGCATAGAGACACATATATAGTTGAGCTAGTCCATGACAGGTTCCAGGTTTGGTCTATAACAATTGGGGCTAGAAGTTGGGACATAGTCTCCTGAGTGCAAAACCCGAAACCGTGCACGGAAATGATCGGGAGGCCCTGCTGCCACGTGGGTGAAAGGCCACGAAATGCAAACTTGGTTGTATGCTTGACTAGTTATGAGTTTGTGAGATGATCGCCGAGGGTGAGATATTTCTAGAAGATACGATTGTGGTGCCACGTTGTCTGAACTAGCCAACGGTCTTATATGTTTATTTTCTTACTAAAGATTATTTGTATCTTAACGATACTTCCTTTACCGTACATATGAGGTTTATAACTATTTTATGTTATTAGCGAGCTTTCAATTGACGTATATCTTATGATATTACGGGGATGGGAAAGCATTGGCAAGCATATCATAATATGATTGTTATTACAAAAGAAAATTACTTTCATTACTGCACCTTGCACGCATTCTTTCCACAACGTATTTTATATACATAAAACATTATAGTTCCCACTGAGCCCGTGTTTGGCTCACTCCCATTTTTCAAACAGTTTTGTAGGTATTCTTCGAGGGATGGCACGTGTACAAGTTTAGAAAGCCTATGATAGCTTAAAACTCTATAGCCGTCCAAGGACGACTTAGTACTTGTATAATTTATGTATTTGAACACCTTGTACCGTCGGTTTCAAACTAATTTAAATGTCTTATTTATTCTATAAATTATTGTAAAACTTATTGATTTTGCTTGGGACCTCATTGGAGGGATTTGATTATATAAACATTTGTATTTTGATGGATAGACAATTTTTAAGTGAATGCGAAGTAAGGATTTCAGAAAAGAATTTGTTTCTTTGTATATAGGTTTTGGGTTTGTTAAACTTATAGGCTCCACATGCCAATTTTTTTTTAATAGGGTTTTTATAAAAGAAATGTTTTGGATACTGTCTAAATTGTTTTAATTTAAACCCACCGTCGCGTACGGCAACGTGATTAACCGATTTTCGGAGGTGAAATCCTCTTCACGGGATTCGGGGCGTCACATATTTATTAAAAAATAAGTAACTAAATAATAAAGGTATTTTTTTTCCTTGAAACTTAAAGCAGCAATTTTTTAATTAAAAAAATAAGCCTAGGGCCAAAATAAAAAAGAAATTCATAATTTGGTGTCATAACCGACGAACAGTACATCCATTTTATATTAAAAATACATAAAACACACACAATGTATGTGCACACTTAATTAATTCATGTTAGACTATAAAATAAAATAAAAATGGAGGTAGTTCAATGGTTACGGTTATCTCAAGTTACCAAAAAAACTTAGTTCAAATCTTAAGTTACTAAGATGGCACTCACCCGAACCCAAGACTAATAAGATAAAAAATTCCATAATCTTTGGCTTATTTGGGTTCACATGTAAAGATCTTTTTACGGTTCTTCCTTTACAATAAAATATGGTTGGCCCAGGATTTTTTTTATTGTTGTAGTTAGGGGAAAAGATTTTAACTTTCATTTTTTTATTAAAAAATAAACTAAAATCTTCAGCATAATTTTTTTTTAACGTTCATGAAAACAGGGGTAAAATAGGAAAATTACCAAAAAAATGGTGTCAGAACCGAATTCGTACACTTCTAGTTTATATACATAGAATAAATAGAAAATAAAGAGCATAAATATTAGCATTGTTGTCTTTTAAGATATTTTATAATTTTATATTATGTTAGTTTTACAAGCAAAACCATTCAATAAATATCATTCTTAGGCCAATAATAAAAATCGGTCTAGAAGTATAGAATCTCAAATCTCTGACGCTATGCTAAACAAAAAAAATGGGCAAGTTAAGGAATGACCTAATTACCCAACCTCAAAAATATAACCGAAGAAAAAAAAATCCCAACCCAATGTCATTAACTACAACTCCTAACTCATTTAAAAAAAAACCTCTCACCAAAGAAATAAACCTTTAATTGTCACTTTCAAACTCCACATTACGCACTTTTCGAGCAACTACTTCCTTGATATCAATGAAAAGTGCCTATGCTTCAGCACACTCCATGAAATCCCACCCAACTAGAAAGATGCAGTCATTCATGAGGACACCCACTGCATTTCTCACGTCGTACCCGCCCCATGCCTTAGTGCATCATATGGCACAGCTGCGACAACATTCACATGCACCCTGGCTCGAAAGGAAATTGCCTCTGAATGACAACACTTCTACGCTGTTGTAGACACCCAATTCTGTGACCTCCCACAGTGCTTAACTTGTTTCAGTTTTGGCATTATATAGCGATTTTATATATAATATGCTACTATCCCCTGCTTCGAACTTCCAAGACTCTGTTTGGCTTTAATGTATGCTATTATCCCATTATATCTATCTATGTCTCTCTTTTGTTCTCTCTCGCTCTATCTCTCCATGTCCCTCCATCTACATATACAAATGTATGTATAAATCTGTAAATTCGTACACATATGTGCTTGACTGCAAGTCGAATTGATAATATTACTCTCGCTTTAGATATACACATGTACTTTTCTTTTATTATTTAGATGGTTATTACTCCTAATGCTACTTCTAGTGATGCATCCACTGTAACATCAGTTGAGAATGATGTAACTAGCCACTTTGGGCTTACACTACAATGGATGTTAAGAAATCTGAGTTGGACATGCAATTTATGCGTGAGATATTTCACAAGTTCATATACTATAGTGAGAGCTCATTCGCTTAAGATTTTTGGGCAAGGGCTAAGAATATGTCAAAAGTTTACATAAGAAGATCTTGTGGAATTAAGGAAGTTAGATGTTGAAGTTAAAAAGTTGAAATAACAAGCTATCCCAAATAAAGTCCCATTATCTCCTCCTAGTGTTACAAAGTCCACCTCCATGAGTGGATATTATTAATAGTATGATTCAAATAAGAGAATGGCAATTGGTGGGCCGTTTGAGAAAGTTTTTAATATGGGAGTAATAGAGCAAATTGATTCATTGGTTGCTAGGGTATTCTTCTATGTTAGTTTGCCATTCCACCTACCTATAAATCTATATTTTAAAGAAATGATTGAGTTTGCTGCAAACAACCCCATTCGAGGTTATAAGAGCCCTAGTTATAACTCGTTGAGAATAAATCTTTTAGCAAAGAAGAAGTCAAATATTGATCAATTTTTGGCTATTTCTCGCTCCATGTGAAGTGAAAAAGGTATAAGCATTGTGAGTAATAGATGGAGCGACTCACAAAAAAGACACCTTATCAACTTCATTGCTTTTACAGATGGGCAACTTATCACTAAAAAAAAACAAAAAAAGCAATTTGACATCTAAAACGTGTTGTGAAAGGGTTTCCACAAAATAAGGTTTCCCTTAATATATGGGGCGGGACCAGGTTGGAACCTGCGTGCCCGTTGGATAAGAAGATGTTGCATCCTTGAAGTATGCAAAGCATTTTGGAATTAGGGGAAAAAAGCTTTAATAAGTAGAATTCATGAGAAGAGTACAAGCAAGAGACTATAACAGTCAAAAGGCCTTCGGCAAAAAGAAAAATAGCCATTTTCGTGGTGTGTTCATGAGGGGGTGTCGTAAAAAGTTTGTGACATTCGACAACAATGCTCAGCTGTCGTGAAATAGCTTTTATTACAATAGGTAACTGTCGTGGAAAATTGTTTTCACAACAATTGCATTGATGTCGTTAACTACAAACTTGTTTTCATGACTCTTATTTACCTGTCGTGGAATGAAATATATATATATATATTTTTTAAAATACTATTTTTAAATGAATTTGTTTCTTATTCTTTTTCCTGTTATTGTAATCAAATTGAACATATTAGATAATGATTACATCAACTATAAACAATAAAATGTACTTGCAATAACAAAGCACAATAAATTACATATTAAACTAGAATAAGATATATTGTCATTAATAACCAAAATAGCACCAAGTTTTATACATTCTTATGCAAACTATCTATTACATTAACAAATACAAAAAGAAAAACATAAAAAACATAAAAAACTAATATTGTGACACCCCGAATCTTGTTAAGAGGATCCATTCTCTAGGACCCGATTAATCACGGGTGCCGTACGTAGATGACGGATGGGTTAATGAAACATAAATCCTGTGTGAAACTTAAAATTTTACATTCTAATACGCAAGGACATGTTCCATCTCATATAATCCTTCCACAAAGTAAAATAAATACTATAATAGAGCAACTAGCCTCCAACGAAGTCTCGAGTATGAATTTACAATCTCCATATAACATATAGGATTAATAAAAATGCAATACATAAAATCAACAAAATAATTTCAAGAGCATTGGTCCTTCTATCATGAAGGACCCCTAACTAGGTAGTGGTATTGAGGTAATCTATGAAGCTGCATCCTCCCTCTTCCCTCTCCCAGATGAACTTGCAGAATAATTGGGTGGAAAATAATTGGGGTGAGTCAAACGGACTCAGTGAGAATCATATATAATAAGTTACTTATGAAAACAATATTCAAAAGACGTTAAAATAATATTGTAAGGCAAACTTCTCAGGTAAAACAATATGGCACAAATTACTATCCGTCTATCTTATAAAATTCGAGCAACTATTTCAGCAATCCTCGGGAATAGCTAAGCGTACAACCAGGTCTGGATTTCGTGGCCTTTCACCCACGTGGCAAAAGGGCCTTCTGTTCATTTTTATGCACAGTTTCGGGTCTTGCATCTAAGAGATTGTGTTCCAACTTTCAGACCAGAATGTTTAGAGACCAAACCTGGGACCTACCATGGCATAGTGCTAACGTATAACTCAAACATAACCTCAACCGGCTGATTTGAAAAATAATTGTGCCATCTACGTATATAAGCATTTCAATAACCAAATTCAACATTAGTATAATTGATAGGGAAATTCTTGTACAAATAACTTTTATAATATAATTAATCTTCAATAAGCGTTTTATAGCCCACCACTTAGACTCTTAAATGAAAATAACAAGTTTTTCCCCAAGGTTTACTAGCATTAAAATGAGGTCCAAGTAAGTTTTTGTATAAACCAAGTAAATAGTTGTAATTTCATGTTGAATCATGTATTAGGAACGATATTAAAGCTATTTGAATCATCAATTTCAAATAGCTTTGTAAAAGTTAGGTTTTTGTTAATATATGGTGAAATCATAATAAAACAATAACAAGTTGTGAAAATAGGTTTTAGTAATAGATTCCCACTTTATTGAAGCTAAACCCTCAAGTATGAAGGGTTGAATCGAGCCGAAAAGCACTAGATCAAGAAATCCCCAAATTTGTGCTTGAAGCTCCAATAATGGAGAAAGGAGGAGAAGGAGACAAAGTTGAAGATGATGGAATCTTGTTTTGGGGATGAAAATGGATGGAAATCCCTATTAAAAGCCCTCATAATGAAGCTGTCAACTCTCTTTAGAGTGTTATAAGGGTTGGGATTAAAATATGGGTATAAAGGGGTGTAAAAGTCAGTTTAAAATACTCAAACGGCCTAGATTTCCTTGCTGGACCGGTATGCCAAAAACCTAATACCAGTCCGCGCTATAACTTTTTGAGCTCTGGTGCATTGTTCGTAATTCGGCCATAACTTTTTGTTGGGGACTTCGATTGAGGTAATCTTTATATCCACAGAAAGCTAATTCATAGCTTTACAACTTCCTAAGAGGAAGTATCCTCAAATTCTATATGGATAATTCCTAGAGATTCATCAAAGACAGCGCTCGGTCGAAATGCTACCGAATGAACAGATTTTTGCGACTCGCTTACTTCGCACACTGTTTTGAACAACGAAAAGCGCGAATTAACTTCCAGTCAAACAAGAAAGTTGTAGGTTGTATCAAATCCTAAATATAGGCATAAACGAGAGTTTAATTGGACAAGAAACAAAAAAGTTATGATACCTCAAAGTTTGTTAAAATCGATGAATCGCGTAAAACCAAAACGCATGATTCAGAAGCCGATATCAATTCAGACCATCCGAATTGTGAAATGACCACTTACATAAATGTAAGTATACCATTACAACTAAAACAAATTTCTAAAACAATAAGATTATCCATAAATAGAGAATTCACCACCCGAGATGAAGTTGATGAACGAATTAAGGTAGTTGTAGTAATGCGAATGAACGGGGTATTAAAATCTCCCCTCCTTAAGGAATTTTGTCCTCGAAATTCAAGGGAAAAGAATTGAGTCACATGATGAGACACGCAACAGCCTACCTTAGTAGGACCTCCCCTCCTTAAGGGATGACGATGGTTTCGAAGGCTATCGTTTCGACTGAGGACATCTAAACAACTCCTATTCTTTAAAAGTATAAACGAACAATGAACTCTAGGAAACGCAAACTTTCTATTATAAGTATTCTAGAAGATCAAACACGAGAGAGTTTCACCTACTACAACATTTGCTATTTACCAAAGGTCGAGTGAAATTTAGTCAGGTGAAAAATTATAGGTTTTAAATTACGCTTTTTCGAAGTCAAAAGCTTCACCGTCGAATTATATTGCTCAAAGCTAGTCTATGTAGTCTTTGTCATGCATGAGCTATCATATACTTGTAGTAGTAATATAATTGGATGTTAGGAGAGTCTAGGAGCTGAATCTTAGAAAAAAATCTTGTTTAAACTTAAATTTGAATTACCCGATTGGACTAGTTTCGTATTCCCTAACTACGGATACTCCTAACGCTTGTTTCCCATTGATTTAATTACATTTAATATTCTATTTTATTTAAATAGTACGCTGTTTTATTTGTTTTATTTATTTTTAGTTTATTTGCATACTCCCTTAGTACATTTATGAAGCCTTTTAGGTAGATAACTTGTGCTTATAGATTTTCTTTACTTTTGCACTATGGGATTAGATTTTCCTTTAGTTTTAGTTTAGTTAATTAGTAGTTTTAATTTAGTTTCAATTTCCTTTCTTATTCCCCAAGTCTATTATCTTTTCCTTTATTTTCTCATTTTCCTCTTAAAAGAAACATTCCTAACTCAAAGAACTACCTTCCTCTCCGTGGATCGACCTCGGACTTATTGAGTATTTATTACTTGACCGACCACCTACATTTGAGTGTAATAACTCGCGTTGTTTTTGCCGAGTCAAAAATATGCTTGAAGTTTGCTTATTTTGTACATTTCTTTTGGTATGATGTACTTGGGAAGTGGGGCGATTTAGATGTACTTTGGCCAAATATTTTTGTAAAGCAATATATTTTTCCTTTACTGTAATTGGAATTTTGTATATATAAGGTTTGACATTTTAATTTTATTTATTCTGCAAAATATTTACTTAAAAACAATAGTTTTTTTTGTTAAGTTTATATTTTGGTTTTCGAGCATTAGTTTAAAAGTAATTGTGGTTTTAAAATTTTCACACTCGGTAGTTGGATAGCCTAGTACGTGTGGGTTAATGAGTACTCAAGGTCCAAAAATTGGGGCGTGATAGCTACTTATTGCTTATAATTCAATTATTACGTATGTTTATGAAAATAAGGGAACTACTTTCTTTCTAAGTAGAGGCGCAGGAGCTGGAAAGACTTTTGTCTATAATACTTTTGTTACTAAATATTACAGCCTAGGGGATATAGTCATTACTGTTGTGTCATCTGGAATTGCTTTAGGACTCTTATATGGGGGTCGTATTGCACATTCAACATTTTGTATTCCACTTGACATATTAGAAAATTTAGTTTATGAATTCATAAAGCAGTCCTCGCATGCGAAATTATTTCAAAAGGCTGGGCTAATTATATGGGATGAGGTTCCAATGTAGCATTGCCATTGTGTTAAAGCAGTTAATCGGACCTTACAGGATATTTGTGGTAATTCACATCCATTTGGTAGTATTACAGTCGTTCTTGGGGGGGGGGGGGGGGGGGGACTTTAGGCAAATTTTGCCTGTTATACCTAAAAGTCTTTAGGAGCAGATAGTGGCGGCATCATTAAGGCGTTATATGCTTTAGAATACATACATATCTTGACATTGCAGGTTAACGTGCATCTATGTGATGATCAATCTGGATTATTTGATTTCTCAAGTTTCCTCAATGAGGTACTAATCTCTTTATCTTAAATTGTATTACTATTGATGTCCATGGTACTTCCCAATCTTTGTTAATCTACTAAATTAGATTATTTCACTATTATGTAGATTTGGTCTAACCCTCAAAAAGCTATACATCTTCCAAATTCAATTAGAAGGTGCCAAACTGTTAAAAATCTAATCTTCAATATTTATCCAGTATTAGAAGTGTTAAGCATGGTCACACCCGAATTCCTGAAAGAATGTACAGTTCTATCTTCTAGAAATGACGATGTGAACGAAATCAACCTTGCTGCATTAGCTGTTTTTCCAGGAGAAACACATCCATACTTTGCTGCAGACAAAATGGTTAAAGATAATGACGTAAATCATACCATTACACATCGATACCCTAATGAGTATTTGAACACACTTAATCCACTAGGCCTATCACCATTCAAACTAGAACTTAAAGAAGGTTGTCCAATAATGCTGCTAAGAAACATTACACCCAAAGATGGTTTATGTAATGGAACAAGACTTATCATTGTCAAGTGCGGAGATTTTGTTATTGAAGCAAAAATTTTACCTAAAGATAAGCATGGAGATATAGTATTCATTCCAAGAATTTCTTTGATTCCTTCATCATCCGAAGTACCAATTAAAATGAATAGACGACAATTTTCGGTGAGATTAGCGTATCCAATAACAATGAATAAATCTCAAGGTTAATATGTTAAATTCGTCGAAGTAAATTTACGAACTCCGATTTTCAATCATGGTCAATTAATGTGGCTTTATCAAGATGCACAAGTTCTTCCCATCTATGCAATACTTCTACATGAAATAACCGACAACTCCACAACAAATATTGTTTATATTGAAGTTTTGTTATAATACTGGTTATGTCGGGTACTATTACTATTTTTCTTTTATTATGTCTTTTCTTGAAATAAAAATTGTAATTTCTATTTATTTGACATTATTTTACAATCTTTATTTTTAAAATTTTGCAGTCTTGGGATGATAAGGCTGCTGAACTAAAATGTATTAATTCTACTAAAAATCGCCGATAGGGAAGAAATAATAAGGTATTGTGTTATTTAATATTTGTAATTAATATAATTTGTATTTAAGTGACAATTGTTTCTTTATTTTGATACTAATTTATTGCTTAATGCTTCTAAATAATAGATTTTTGTTGAAATCCATGTTCGTTGGTTATATTACGTGGAGGTGGATACTCTTACTTTTCGAAAGCTTATCCAAAAACAATTTGGTGGTTATTGATGTTGGATTTTTTTGTAAATCCAAAGGCATTTTGCTTTTTAGCTTTTGTATATACAACCCTTTTTTTTTGTTGTAATTTTTTTTTAAAATACTTTGGCTTATATTTTTGGTAAATACGTATGCAAGGTTATATTTTTGTAAGTGAGTATTTAAGGTTAGTGAGTAGCAAGAAGAATACTTATGTTAAATTTGTATATTAAACATATATTATTGCTTAGTTTTTGTATAGGCGGCTTACTGTATGTTTTTTTTGTAAAATATGTATGCAAAGTTCAATTTTTTTGGTACTTTTTAGTGTAACTCAAGTAGTTATTATGTATCTAGCACTCACACGAGGCTTGCTGAGGAGATATTGCTGTAAAGATCTGCTTCTTTTGGTTGTTTGATGCCGATTTGTAGTTATCGTTTACCAGTGAATGTCGAGATATTTTCATTATTTTCCCCAACCTACATCCAATGACCATTAAATTTGAGTGTGTCAACTTTTATATTTATGCCAAATGTTATATGATTTTAAACTCCGTTATTTCTATTCAGTAATTTATGCTTCATTTATATTCATTGAATTAATTCTAGTTTTTTTGTTCCATTTTATGTTCAAATTAAATCTATTTGACTAACACTTCTTGAGAAGAACTGTGAGAATTTTGGAACATTAGGATGCAAGTTTTATCGAATTAATACACGGCCGTTGGCAAGGTACTACATTGATATAACTTCTAGGTTTTAATAATACTTTTTTAAGTTTTTTAAACTTATTTTTTTATACAAAGTAATAATTTTACAACATAATTATTTTCACACATTATAATTGTTTTTATACAACTATGAATTCATATATCTACAGCCACCACAACAAGGGTGGACATATAATCACAACAAGGGTGGATCGATGGGGTTAACAACCACGTTCATGTTGGTCTTACCCAGTACTTCTCTACTAGGATAGGGAGGATTGACAAATTTTATTCTAAAACAAATATTGGCTTTCTTACATTTAGCCATTTTTCATATATATTAATACGAGTTATGCTGTAATGCCATCGGCACGGGTTACCACCAGTATAAATATACTTTGAGATGGACTAATTAAATTTATAATTTCTATAATTACGGTAAATTAGCATACTAAGAAAATTTAAATATTACTTATATAATTGTGTTTTTCACAATTACTTATATTGTTAATCGTTTTATTTAGTACGTCATAAATTGAAAGTAGCAATGCTAATGAAAGTTCATGCGCATTAGAATTACTATGATAAAGTATTTTCATATAACATCGAAAATACTTTATCAAAATCAAAATAACTTGAAAACATATAATTGGCATACCCCCCCTGGGTTTTAATGGTCCTCTAACTCTATCCAATTTCTTGCGAGAATGACCATATTGCCCTCATCTTCTTTCTCCAGCTTTTTCCTTCATCCCTAAACATATGAAGCCTAGTTCTCCATCAAATTAAACCTAAACCCAAATTAAAAAGTAAACTAAATTTCTTGAAATCACTACAAAGAGAGAGAGAGAGAGAGAGAGAGAGAGAAAGCAACAAATCTCCATTTTCCCCCACCAATCAATTTGACCATTGACATTCACCCACCATTAAAATCAATAACAAACAAGGAAAAATAAGCACAGCCACCATTCTCGTTCTCTCTTTTAAATTCCGTCTCTCTTAAATCAACACAAACACAACTTGGGTGGGAGAGAGAAATCAAAACACATGCATACCCAATTTTTATGGCCACCATTCTTGAAGAACCCTAAACTAAAGTGTATACCCATATAAAGGAGGAGAGAGAGTCTTTGTAGAGAGAGAAATCAACATACACCATAAATATTATATATATATCACATATGCATCATGATTTGGGGGTTGTACATAGATATACACATATATACAAATATATACATCATGATTTAGAGAGAAGATTCCGAGCGGATTTCGAGAGGGAGAGAGAGTGAAATAAGTTTAGGTTTTATTGTTTTTTAGAGAGAATATTTCAAGATATTTAATTTACTTTTTGATTTGGGTTCATGTTTAATTTGATGGAAAATTAGGATTCATATGCATAGGGATAAAGGAAATGGCTGGAGGAAGAAGATGAGGGTAATATAGTCATTTTCACAAAAAATTTGACGGAGTTAGAGGACCATTAAAACTTAGGAGATAAGTTAAAGGATTATTGAAATAAGGGTATCTTTAATTATGTATTATAAATAAGGCAGTAACTCAAAAAAGCTCTTAAAATTAAAAGATAAAATTGCAAACAAATTGGTTTTATTGGAAGATTAACCGCGTGTACCTATCGGAAAATTACTGTAAAAAAATATAAGCTAAAGATTAATAATATTTTTAGGCTAGCCCAAGCCCAATATAACTAGGGCAGCCAAAGTGAAACTCTACCTTTTTATTTCATTTTTTCTTCTTTTTACCTTTTTACATACAAACGATTACCATTTTCAAAATAATTATAGTTAAGTCGAAAAGGTTACGTTGTTACTAAAAATGTAAATTATTTTTATAGGTTACTAACTTTATTGGCTCCTTACCTTTTTTAATATGCAATATATTTTGATTAATTAGAATTAATATTTTTTTTAAAAAAAGACGTAAAAGTTCTTTTTATTTTTATATAATAATAAACCCCCACCCTTCTCAACACTAGAAGAAATTCAAACTGACAAGATCTTCCGAACCGGAGTAAGCGCCTCTACTAATTAGACTATCTTACTTGTTCAATTAAATTAGTACTTATTATCCCATCAATTTGAATAACTTTTAAAATACTCTCTCCATTTTCATTTGATAAGCATAATAATACATGCATGCATTAGAAATAACCTAAACATTACTAAAATAAAAAAGGCCACCAGGGCATAATGCATGTCTAATAATAAATAAAACATGCTAGGCATTTAAAAAATGGAATGAGTAAATGAGACAAATTAATTAGTTAATTAAAAAATTAACTATTCACTATAATTAAAAGGATCCAAGTAATTACGAAGAAGGCGTGAAGTATAATATATTTGAATTGAAGTCACATATCATACAGACATAATTTCATTTAAGAAGAAGGCGTGAAGTATAATATATTTGAAGTCGATAATATAACTTAAAAATATAGAAAATGATGGTTAAATAATATATCTGAATTGTAATGAAAATTTAACTAAAGGACCTTTAGTTTGCACTCTTATAGCTTCCCATTTTGTTGTATAAACTCCAAGCACTTTTGAAAATTAGTGATAGATACATGACTAATTAAATAACCTGCCAAGTCACAAATGTAAAAAAATCAAGATGACATTGTTGCCCCTATTTATTAGATTAATTATCAGTTTTAAAATCCCTAAAATCAATTTGTAATTTGAAAAGACAACATGATGATTAAATATAGCATTAAATTAGCTAATAAATAGGCATTTCATCATGGTTAATACCTCAATAATAACAATTTTATCAAAATTTTAACTCTACCTTAATTGTCGTAAATTATAAAATTACAAAAAAGTTAGTGTAATGATTATTTTCATATATTATTGCAGAACTAGTTAAGCAACACCAATGTTACAAGAGACACTGTTAGATTAACAGTGTTAAATAACCATAACATTTGTAATTTAACAGTGACAAACTTTGGACTATGTGGAATGAAAACGGATAAAGAAATTTGAATCGATAGTACTCACCTGTTCCTGGCATGCAATCACTGATAATCCAAACGTTGCCTTGTGTAATGATGAATGGCTGTATGGATATGATTTCCAAAGCCCCTCCAATTTTGGGGCATTTGCCTCGTATATTTGTAGAAGCCCAAAAACATAAATCCACTTCTCACCATAGCAGAAACTACATACAAGAATAAGGGCAAAACCCAATAGCTCCCGGTATGGAAGATGATGAACTTCCTATAACGCTCGCAATGAGTATTGAACCAAAGAGGAGGACTAATAAGAAAAGGCATAGGAAGGGTAAGGGCACGTAAAATATTCGTACTCATAATAAGCAAAAGTTTCGCTTCAATTAATGACCACGCACACGACATTGATTTCTTTCCATCGTGGGGCAGTGTGAAGAAATACAAGGCCATCGAGATTAAGGAATGGTCTGATGGCAACAGTAACGATAGATTTGAACACCTTGATTGTTCTCTTCCACAAACTAATGTACTAGAGCTAGATCTCGGATGCAAATTATGACGAGGACTACAATAATTGGGGGATGTAATCTAATTAAGGGGTACAGTGGTTTAGGATGGGGGTAAACATTTTGGGTTATGGGTAAATGGGGGTATGTTTGAAACTTTGAATGTGTGTAAACAACCTCTTTTTTTTGTCATATGTGGGTGTTTTTGGATCTATTGTATCTTTGACTTTATTGGGTATTTACTATCATTGTTTTTTCGTTGTTTATAAAAATGGCAAGTGGAATCTCATTACTTCATATTTTAAAGTCAATAATATGTTATGGGTGCAAAGATATATGGATTTATAGATGATAATTGCCCATCAGATATAGGTGGATGAAATACTAATTTAATATACATAATTTTAATTGTTATTTTTTTTAATCCTGACGAGAATGTTATTTATTTAATAGGGTTAGTATATGTTATTTTTTTATTGCATTAAATACATGAAATAAAGATTTTATATAAATGAAGGTGATCTTTTAAATTTTAAATAGTTCATTACATTAGTGCCACGTGTGAAAGATTAAAAATTATTTTATGCTGCAAATGCACTTTCCAAATCCTTCAATGCACGCCACAAATGCAACAAACAACCTCTAGAATCTCCTCGTTTCATTGTCGAACTCAAGAACACGCCTTGAACTAGGATTGGTTTCGTTGATGGTTTCAACATATCGCGTTAGAATTGTGTAAGACCCCTTGTCGCTCCCATGCACCTCAGTCTTGGACAACCTCTCTCCCAAACCAAACATTCCAGTAGGATATGTCCAAGCTGTAGGAACCCTTGAAATTAAAAAAAAAACTATATCCTTTGGCTGTAAAATTGGGTTGTCACGGATCTTGTCCATAACCAGTGGCACTACTAATGACAAGTTCAACTTTTTATTTTTTCTCGTACGATAACGACCAGAGCATGTGTGGGTTTTATTCAGCTTTCGAATATATAATAATCTATTTGCACGATTTTTTGATGCTTGAACCTGCCACTGGCACCCATTCTCTACTTTCCTTGAACACTCGGCTATGACACGGTCTTTATTATTATAGACGTAGTCGAATGAGAATCCCTATGAGATTGAGTATTTTATCAGATCTTTTTTGAATTCTTTGGCACCTTTAAATACCTACTTCTCACTATGGATATATTGTCTCCATAATTTAGTGAGGTACGTCTTCGTCAGTTCAGATATGGTTTTTAATTTCTGCAAGATCGAGCCCATTATTGTTACAGTTCATAGGGCTGGGCGATTGCATGCCATCAATGACATTATTCATGGGTACACTCCTCCTTATCTCCATATCAACAAATTCGCACCGGAGCATACATTACATTGGAACATCAAGTAAACATCCTGGTCATTTTGAAAATGATGCATTGCACCTGGTTCGGGAAGGAGTACCATAGCGAGGACGGATCAAGCGATATGGACTAATTGTTTAGAATGATTCCTTTGCAAAAGTTATCAAATGTTGTGTTTGAATTGACAGTAAGCACAAAAGTAATGCCATTAGCAGTGCATCGAATCAGCCTTTAATCGGGGATGAAACTATAAACAATTACGAAAAATTGGAGACTTTAGCATGGCCCTCATATGACAACATTTATTTTAATTAGATAATAAGTCAATGATACCAATAAGACGCATTTTAATTAATCAAAGATTTGGTTTTGTGACGCGGTCTTAATTTTTTATACCATATGCAATTTTCATCAATATGTTTGTGTATAAATGGAAACATACTGGTTCAAAAGAGTAATTGCAGGCATTTGTGCAGAATCCATGGTACTGATGCTTGTTCCCTATGTAACAGTGTTGTTAGTTCCCTATTGAACTGATGCTTGTATTAATCCTCAACCTACCAATTTGTACGATTGGTGTGCATAATTAAGTGAAGAGTGTTTTATAATCGCATACAATTTTCTAGGCTTGATAAAGGGAAATGAAGCACGAGAAGTAACTCTTGTTTCCTTCGACTGTTATCTAACAAGATATATGCAAATTAGATGCGTTCAATAAGAATTACCATGGAAGGGCAAAAAAGACAGTATCACCTTGAGCAATCTTTCTTTGTTAGCACAAGAGGACACAAATACAAGCAAGCAAACATTAAAGAATGAGCTCAGACTAATTTGTGATGTACATAGTAGTGGACACTAAAAAAAATTATGGGATTGTAGTTGGGCCTAATTTTCCGTTTAACTAAAATGAATTCAAACATAGGATGGCTAATATATCTGAAGTATAATTAGAGAGATCGTTTAAACAAAATATGAAGTAATTGGAGAGAAAAATGAGTTAAGGAGAGAAAATATGTATGTAATTTGAGTAATTGATGAGAGAGAAGAGAATTTAAATTAATAGGGGGAGAGATATTTGTGGAAAGCTAATATATTTTTTTCTTGAAAAAGGACGTTATTAAAGAGAGAAATTTTGGTTGAGGAGTGGAGAGAGGATAGTATAATTTGAAATGTTATAGAAAGGTTAGAATTGGTAATCTACCAATTATGGGAAATATTTTAAAATTTTAATAAAATAAATTAGTTAGTCCTTCAAATAAAACAATATCGTTGATAGGACTGAAAATATGAATCCATTTCATATTCGAATCCGAATTTTGTCAATATTATGCGGATGGATATTTAGAAAAAAAATATTTGGATAGTATTTTTAACTATTGAGAAATTGTTATGGATAATTATAATATTTGACCTAGATAATCTATGTCGGATGTGGATTATCCTTATATTTAGACATCCATATCCGCTATAATTTAATATATGTATTGTATGTATACACACACATATATATATATATATATTCTCTCACCCCTCAAAAAATTCAGATAGTGTTAGTCTAATATTCACAACTGACCCAATTTACCAAAAAATTATATATAAAAGAAGGCTTAGAAAAGAATGAAAATGATAAAGAAAAATAAAGACTCAAATCATATTTACAACATATGTAACTTGCTAACATAAAAAATTCTAGCACATATCAAATTTAAATAATAATAATTTTCAACTTTGATTTGTCATTTGGATTTATGGGGTGGTAATAATTTTCAATTTTGATTATCATTTGATTTATGAGGTGGGTTCTCTTATAATCTAGTGAATCTTATTTGGTTACATATGATAACATATTTATAGTATATAGAAAAATGAATAGAAATATTATTCAAATTCTAGTTTATCATATCTATAGTTATATAAAAAAATGAATAGAAATATTATCCAATTCCCAAAATTTAAAACACAAAAGGATACGTACAAGAATCTAGATAGCATTTAATTTTTTATTTTTTTGTATAATATACCATCTATATTATATCCGTTTACCTCTCTAGTCTTTTGTTATTAATCATATCCTTTAAATAAAGGTTGTGACATGGTACCTCAAAAACATTGAATAATACTACTATTTTTATTCGGCCCTTCACAACTGAATAAAATATATGTTACTCGGCTGTGATTAATCAAGTATAAACTTGATAATACTTTATTCGGTTGTTAAGAACCGAATATATAAGCTTATATTTGACCTTTAACAATCTCAAGAACTAAGTAACATAAACTTTATTCACGTGCAAATGACCGAACAAAAATAAATTGTTATCAAATATTTTGAGTGCTAACATTTCCGTCCTTAAATAAAGGCATCAAAATAGCTATAAGCACCATTTATATTGTAATTATTTTCAACATTCAAAACTCGTTTAGAAAAAAGAGAAGAAAAGGAATTCTCATTCAAAGCTCAAAGCACACAAAAGTCAAAAAGTGTAAACCTAACCATGGTTTTTAAAAAAGACAGAGTGAGGGAGAGCAATTTGGTTTAGGTTTGAACAGCTCACTCTCTCTCTCTCTCTCTCCCTCCCCTCCCCTCCTACCCCCAATTTTTTTCCATCACCATCACAGTTCATCATCTCTTTCCAACTATTCCCGATCGGATTCACAATCTCTCTCTGGTTAGTAACTACATATTCATCTACAAATTTGTTGCTATTGTTATTAATTATTATTATTGCTATCAATTTTTTGAGAGAGAGAGTTCTTCCAAAATGGAAGCCCTACTGCAAAATTGATATGTAAATGTTTGTGTTTATGTATTTATGTATCTAATTATGTTGACAGGCACATAGAAATACGCTTTACATTTATTGTGTTTTGAAATCATTTAGGGTTTTGATAACTAGGATTATGGAGGCCTGGGAGGGTTTGTTTGCTTGGATTTTTATGAGAAATTGCAGCTGTGATTTTAGAATTTATAACATTTTGTGATGTGTGATTCAACTTGGGCGTTTATGGAATTGCTTTAGTAGAATTTTGACAATGTAGGGTTTGGATATAAAACATGGGTTCAATTTAGTAATTTTGGAAATAAACAATTGATGAGAAAAAAAATTAGTAACTAATTTAAGGATGAATTTTGAATTTCAGTTTGAAGGTTTAGAATTGAAATTGGGGTTATGATGATTCAAATTCAAACTAATTTTTCTCCAATTTGAGTTCTGTTACTGTAGCTTGGAATTTGATTTCCCAAACCTACTTTAGAAGAATTGTGTGTGACCTTTGAATTGCATTATTGATAGTACCAATATGAATAGTATCTAGAATGAGGTTATCTATGAGAACTAGGAACTTCCCCTTATCCATACTTTCTTGAGCTCTGTTTTTTGCCCCCCCCCCCTCTTCCCCCAAACCACCCCAATAAATAAATAAATTAAATAAACACATAGAATCCCCAGTGAAAGCGCAATCCCAGGAATCTGGTACTATTACCAAGCTAGCTTATGATGTGTTTCCTTTTCCTTCATAGCTTCATTTCAGGATGATTCATTCATTTCTTGATTGCAATGCTGTTATGTGATGATGCATTTCTTGATTACAATGCAAAGTAGAAATGTTACGGTTAATTATATAATATAGAATAACCAAACACACTGTGAAAGCAAATTGAATCAAACAGTAGTTGGTCAAGGTGGTCTTTTTTTGTTGTTGGGGGGGGGGGGGGGTGGGGTGGGTTCAGTGTAACAAGATTCTCTTGCCTTCTAATTGTCTTTGGATTGGGCTTTGGAATTAAGTAAACTCAATGGCATGAAATGCAGGAGTTATACAGAAGGGAATTATATTCGTAATTGAGGTCTCCTAATGCTCTCTACTGTAATATAAGATATGGGCTTACTCTGCAGTAGACATAACCGCTATAGTCAAGCTGATGCTGAAGACAATGAACAGGTAAATACCCTTTGACACATTTTACACTTTCTAACTTTTTTCAGATTAGATTATAGACTACAGGGGTAAAGATTTCAACCTAGCAAATTATCTCATGTCATGATTTTGTCTTCTCATCTTATATGGCTTCCATTTTCAGTGCAGAAATTGAAAGGCGGATTGAACAAGAAACGAAGGCAGAGAAGCATTTCAGAAACTGCTTGGTTGTAACTTTGCACATTTTTCATTCCCCCTCTCTTCCTTTTTCTTTTTTTTTCTTTTGATTTTTGCTCAGAGCAAGATCAATTTGAAAGGCGATTGAACAAGAAACGAAGGCAGAGAAGGTTCAGAAGCTTCTACTGCTTGGTAAATGCTTAACTTGAAATGCACTTATTATATTTTAATTTCCTCTTCTCTTTTTTCTTTTTTTTTTTTTTTCTTTTGTATATATTGTCAGAGTCAACATCATCATTTAGGCCATCCTAAATGGTTAAGTTCAACAGTGACAGTTTTGTGTTCTTAACAAGAATTAATTTTGCTTTTCCTTTGAATCTATATGATAGAGAGTATGTCTTTTAAAAAGGAAAGGCCATTAAAGGTTAAGTTACAGTTCGTTGATAGTTAGGAGAAGTTCATTTGAATTGGACAAAGTTTGAAATAAAAATTTGGACTAAAATTACCGTGCCCAAATATGTCCTAAAATTTTGAAATTCGGAGTACTAAACCCCATATACAATCAAATGAAGAACACAGACATTTGAACTTTCGGCTGTTTGTCATTGACGGACTAAATTGGGACAAGGCGGCCGAGGGATGCCCTTAGTGGTTTTTTTTGTTTCTATAGAGACGCTTGAGAGGCATAAACATTCGACTAAACCCCATAAGAATGGAAAATTGGTAAATACTTAGTTACTAATAAGGAAATAATTTAAGGTCGAGAAGCGCAAATGATAAATGTATCAGGAAGATAGCTAAGAGAGACGCTTGGAATCAAGAGGGTGTGGACCTAGGATAAAGAATCTGGTGGTGGGAGCTTTTGATAGTGTACAAGATAAAGTTAAGTTAAAAGAGCTAATGCTTTAAAGCTTGGTTCTCTATGTAAGAAGGTGCGAAAATTTGGATACAAAGAAGCAAAGAAAGAGACTAAGAAGGCGGATGATGAGTCAGGACTAAAGCTTTTGAGAACAAGATTATACCAATACTTTAGGCACCAAAGCTGGGGAGATTTTACACGACTTGCTAAAGGTCCAAAAGACATGCAAGACCAAAATTTCACCTTTTGAGATGCATTAAGGACGAAGAAGGTGAAAGAAGCTTTAAAGAACAAGACATACAGAGAGATGGATAGAACTATTTTCACAAATTATTTAATGAAGGTATACGAGATTTTAGCATAGGTGGAGATGACTGAACATTGGACCAAAATTTCACCTTTTATCGCAGAATTCAAGAAAAGGAAGTGAAAGAAGCATGCCGAAGATACGAGGAAGCACCCTAAGTTGGGCCAGATAGTTATATTGAATTAGGGTCTAGGGTGATAAAGGCATTGGTTGAGCTCATACAAGGTTTTTTTGAGCAACAAGATATTGAGGTCAACCAGAAGATGCCGAAGAATGGAGGAGAATTTGGCACCCTAATCCCGATTTATAAGAATAAAGGGATAAGCAAAATTGCGTTACGATTAAACTCATGGAGCTATGAAGTTATGGGAAGGGTGATTGAGCGGAGACTAAGAAAAGAAACCAGCATTTTATGGTTTTATTCGACCATGGAAGCAATTTACTTGTTGCGCGTTTTGATGGAGCAATGGAGTCGGAGGATCAAAAGGACCTTAGAGAAGAAAGGGGTTAGGATTGGTTTTCATTGACTTGGAGAACGTACGATAGGGTACCCAGAGAGATTTGTGGACTAAGCCTTAGTGGTAGGATTGCCTACTATTCGTGTAGGGTCAGCTTTGAGGACATGTTGGCTATGACTAGTGTGAGAACACATCAAGAGCCAGCAGTGGTCCACAGAAGTAAGGCAAGATGATACCTTGGTCCTTGGATGTACTCACGGAACACATGGGAAGGTCAAGAGCAGACCGCGAATGCTGTTTGCTTGTTAGTGTGATGGCTTTCGTCCTAGAGCAGAAGTAAATGGGAAGTGGATGGAGACAAAATTTAGAAATGGCTTTCGTTTAAGCGGAGAAGTAACAGAATACATTGGGGCAAGTTCAATAAAAGGCGGAGCACTCACTCTTAGAAAAAGTTGGGATAATGTATCATACCACAAGTCACTCGGTTTAAGTTTATCAGGATGGTTTGGAGGATCCATTACAAGAAGATGGGGAGATAGAGGAGATGGATTCAACAGAATGTTGAAATGGAGGAAAGCTTCGGTGTGTCTTATCGATAAAAATAACCCTAAAGTTAAAAGGAAAATTCTATTAGTTAGACCACAATGTTGTATGGGACTGAGTGTTGGGCGGTCAAAAGCCAACACGAGAATAAACTAAGTGTAGCTGAGATGAGAATGTTGAGATGGATGAGTGGCAAGACTAGGAAAGATAAGATCAGGAATGTTACCATCAGAGAGGGAGTTGGGGTGGCACCTATTACAGAAAAAGAGGTTGAATCTCGACTTAGATGGTTTGGGCATGTATGGAGGAGACCAGATGCCATGGTTAGGAGAATTGATCATATGGAGGAAGCCTAGTTGTTAGAGGCAGAAAGACCTAGAAAAACTATAGGTGAAACTATTAAGAAGGATTTAGAGGCGAATGGTTTCACTAGAGATATGATTCACGACAGACCACTATGGCGTCGTTTGATCCATGTAGCCGACCCCACCTGGATAAAGGCTTGTTGTTGTTTTGTTGTTGTAAAGGCTTGTTGTTGTTGTTGTTGTTGGAAATAATTCATTCCCATTGCTGGTAGTACTCTCCCAGTTTTCTGCCTTTTGGCTTGATCTGTTGTTTTACTTGATTCTTGAAGTCCTTTTTATTCTTTTAATCGAGG
Source organism: Lonicera japonica (assembly GCA_021464415.1). Classification (NCBI taxonomy): domain Eukaryota; kingdom Viridiplantae; phylum Streptophyta; class Magnoliopsida; order Dipsacales; family Caprifoliaceae; genus Lonicera; species Lonicera japonica. Next base: position 24,343,465 of record CM038469.1, read on the forward strand.
ATGAATTTAACATTGAACCCTAGTTTGCTAGTGAGTGCAATATTTTTGCTATATCATTTGTTATCAAATATGGTGGGCCTATCGCGCTGACGTGCTCTACGTGGCACTTTTGAAGATGGTGGGAATCAAGTCGTCAATGAATTATATATTCCTAGACTTGAATTTCCCCTCTCTAGAACCACAAATAACTACCATCAGACTCCAAAAATAATCCATTCTAGAGGTGAGAAGGCAAATGAACTAACTACAAACATAATTAAAGATATAGTGAAGGTTTTGGTCATTGTCATTGATAACCAATTTAGTTATTCAGTTCGAAACCGTATACATTCAGTTTCTAGTTTGCATATTAAGGATTACCCATAATGTGAGCATTTTTCATACTTTGCTCCTAATTTCTGTTCTACTTCTTTTGTGGGTGCTTGTGAGTTTTGTGTTTTTTTCTCTTTTCCTTTTTCCCCTCCCTTTCTGTTGTTGGTTACCTAGCCCTAATATCGATGTCATAATCTTTTCTTTACAAGGTGCTGGAGAGTCGGGGAAGTCCACCATTTTTAAGCAGGCAAGATATCAAATTAGTCTGTTGATTAAAGCCCAATAGTTCTTATTTTATTACCTTGTTATTACAAATATTTAATTATTTATAGATCAGTCCATTGCTTTGTTGTGCTATGTGCAGATAAAAGTCCTGTTTCAAACTGGCTTCGACGAGGCAGAGCTCAAGAGCTATATTTCAGTCATCCATGCAAATGTATATCAGACAATAAAAGTATGCAATACTTCAAAAGGGTGTGTTGGTTATTTCCCTTTTCACGAAGTATAAGAAGTACTATTGTCAAAGCCTCTTGATAAAAATAATTAAATCTAAAATTTGTAATGATATTAGTAGTAATTGTTGTTACTTAAAATTTAGGAAATAGGTAGTTTTGTAACTCTATTGATATGTTTAAACAGATATTGTATGACGGGCAAAGGAATTGGCTCAATATGAAGCAGATTCCTCGAAGTATGTTTTATCAGATGATAATAAGGTTTGAGTTCATGTTCATTGTTTCTATACTTTGTCATCTCCCCCCTTGTAGGAATGCTTTAAAATATAGACCGAGGATCTATTTTAATTTTCTTGTATTATATCCGTGTGTATGTTTGTTTGCACTAAACCATTTTAGCCAAGGGCTTTTTTGACTTTCCCAAATAGTCTTAATGTGAAATTAGGCTGGTCCCTTGTTTTCAGAATCGTTAAACTTTGCTCTTGTTTGTGACGGAATCTCAAAGAATTACTTTAAAATAGGCGGCAGTGTTGAATTTTTTAACATAATCCATTGACTTAAACCCCAGTTTTTTTTGTAATTCTGAGATTGCCCCACATGCAGGGGTCAAAGACTCAAAGTCTAACGATTATGAAAATAGCGGTAAGTCTAATTTCATATATAAAATGGGGGCAAAGTTTTTAGGAAGGGACTGATTTTTGGAGAGAATAAAATATTTTTGTGTATTAGGAAATTGGAGAGAAAATAATATCAGATATTGGGGGCAGACTGGATTATCCGCACCTTACCAAAGAGCTTGCACAGGAGATAGAAACTCTCTGGAAAGATGCTGCAATACAGGTAATTTCTGCCATATGTTTATTTTTTTATTAGTGATTTTTTTCTTAGCATTATTCTTTATGTTTGGAATTTTTTGAGATTCATTCTTACAGCATTCTGAGTTTGGAAACTGTACTTATTACATGTAGGAAACATGTTCTCGTGGTAATGAACTCCAAGTTCCGGACTGTGCCCATTATTTCATGGAAAATTTGCAAAGATTGTCTGCTGTAAATTATGTTCCGACAAAGGTATGTTAAATGCTACAATCCTTTATTTTTATTTTGGTGTTTCTTACTTTATACTGATGTTAGGCTAGAGGGCATATTGGATTATTTTTATGAATTAAATTAACAAGAAAACTTGCTTACAACAAATGAAATAAAAATCATGGCCGTTAAGCTTCTAAGATGTTGCTATAGTTTCTAAGATTTTGCTATCTATTGTTAAGTTTATTAGTTGTTTTTCTCATGCAGGATGATGTTCTCTATGCTAGAGTTCGTACAACTGGTGTTGTTGAAATCCAGTTCAGGTGAAAATTGCTTACTATAAAACTGTTGTAAATTACATAATTCCTTGTTGGTCCTTGGTTAATTGCTTTATCCTTTCATTTTCAAAATCTGCAATGAAACTAGTTCTAGGTTGACAAAATTTGATGGAATGGAAGTTCTGGCACAGAATTTTATGTGGGAGATGTCATTTTCTCTTGATTGAAGTGAAACTACTCAGATTCTCTCTAATATTCCTCAGGAGGCATGAAATCATCATGATTTGCTAAAACTTGACCATAGCTTGCATGCCCATGTTAAAAAAGTAGGACTTTTTTTACTTGGCCCCCTATTCTTAATGCGAACTTAGATTTACCCATTTTCATAATCATTGGTCTTTACATCCTGCATGCAGGGGAATCTCAAAGAATTACGTAGATGTCTAATATTTAAAGTAATCGTTTGACTTAACCCCCTGTTTTTACATGATTCTTTGAGATTTCCCCTAATGTAGGAATGAAAGTCTAATGATTATGGAAAAAGGCGGGTATGTCTAGTTTCAAATATAAAATGGGGGAAAAGGTTAAAAAAAAAAAAGAAGGAAGCCTCCCAAAACAGTAAAATAAATGCAGCAGTGACATGCCCACATGTTCTACTTTTAGTACACTACCTTGTATACATCAATATAGCATATTTGGTAAACACTCTTATCATCCTTTTGATAATTTAATAGCGATTATGATATTTGCAGCCCGGTCGGAGAGCACAAAAAAAGTGGTGAAGTATATCGGCTCTTTGATGTTGGAGGGCAGAGAAATGAGAGAAGGAAGTGGATTCATCTATTTGAAGGTGTTACAGCTGTCATATTTTGTGCTGCTATTAGCGAGTAAGAATCACCATTGCTTTCATTCACCAGTTCTGGCAACATATATGCACTCGGCAGATGAGAATTTAAACCAGGTCATCAGAATATATGTACAAAAAAGATTACTGTTACATCTTACCAAAAACGTTCATTGTGTCAATGTTTTGCACTAAGTTTTAACTCTTCTAAGTTACCTGTCAAAAAAGTGATTGGTATAAATTACTTCGTCCATCCCTAATTAAGAGTCCATGTTTGACTTTCATATTTTTTAAGAATGCATTAATTTGATCTCAATCGATGATGAGAGCAAATCTTATTTCCTGTTGTGAGTTTTGGTACGTTGATTATGTTCAGAAATGGAAAGTGGACTCTTAATTTACTAATTTAGGACTAAGGGAGTACTAAACTGGGAGGACATACAGCAAATAAAAAACTGGGAGTAGTACTAATAATTTGCTGACGAATGTCGGCTATTGAGTGGAATAAATTGCCACTTGCCACCCATGTAAATTGATGATGCATAGATTTAATGTATAAATGAAATTTTAACTGTGTTCCAGGTATGACCAAACGCTATTTGAGGATGAGAGCAAGAATCGAATGATGGAGACCAAGGAACTCTTTGAATGGGTCCTTAAGCAACAATGCTTTAAGGTTCTTGATTGGTCCAATATTTTTTTTTGTAATGCAATTTCCAGAGAAATGATTTCCTGTTCTTCAGGACTACGAATAATTATTTTGTTTTTGTGCAGAAAACATCCTTCATGCTGTTTCTAAACAAATTTGATATATTTGAGAAGAAGGTTCTAAAAGTAAGAGAAAGTAAAACTGCAAACAAAATATATTGATTGGTGGAGAAACATCTTCTTAAGGTTTTCTTTTTGTGAAGGTACCACTGAACGTATGTGAATGGTTCAAAGATTACCAGCCGGCTTCAACAGGAAAACAAGGAGATTGAGCATGCATATGAGTAAGCAGTTATACGTTTCTGCTTCTACACCTTTATATACTGCACAAAGTCAAAAAAAGAAGTTCGTCCCCCCCCCCCCCCCCTCCAAAAAAAAAAAAAAAAGCCCCACAAACCCCCCACCACCACACAAAAAACAGCAATAAATAAACAAAAAGAGAAAAGAATATTCTTGGGGTTCATTTGGTTCGTTCTTTGGATCTTTCTGGAATCCTAAATTCTTATTCATTCTTTACAAGAGAATCCATAATTCCTAGCAAGGGAGAATTCTGTGTTATATATATTAAGTTTCAATAATATGTTTTTCCAAATATGAGGGAAGTAGAGTTCCACTCTTAACTAAACGCTGGTGAGGACTCTCAAATGTCAGGATTGGAGCTTTCCTCTCCAATCCTGGAATCTAAAATGCCAGTTTCTTTCCTAACTCGAACCAAACGAGCCAAGGTAACGGGAATTTTGTATTCAGAGGATGGGCAATTGACATTTTTGTATATATTATTTGCTTGTGTAGTTTCTAACATTATTATGTCCAATGGAAGAAGGAAGTTTCTCAAAACCTAGATTTGTAGGAGTAACATACACTTTGCCCCAACTTACTGGTTATTCTTCCTTACACATACTAGGACGTTATGGACTTGTTGCCGAGTCTATAACATATACTCCCTCTGTCTCAAATTTAGAAGTCCTACTTTGACTTTAGTACTTTTTAAGAAACACACCAATTTCAACCTAAGTAATACTCAAAAAATACGACTTTATAGGCTATTGTGAGGTTTGGTTCATTGATCATGTTTCAAAAAAGAAATGGGACTCTTAATTTGAGACATTTCCCAAAAAGAAAGTGAGACTAATTTGAGGAGGGAGTAATTACTAGTCTATTTCTACACTTACCATCAACAATGGGTTTGCCACCTTACATTTAAGGCAATTATCGCTAGGGAAAATGTATCCCACATACGTGGGAGATTTAGTTATTTAATCAGTGTTATCAACCCAATCACTTGATGCCATGTAGGATGGTAAAAAAAACAAGTCTTACCCATGATAATTCTTTATGATGCTAGTGGAGGTACTCAATGCCTATCTCATGTTATTTCTTGATTTTGTTTTTGTGCACTTGCAGGTTTGTGAAGAAGAAGAAATTCGAGGAGTTGTATTTCCAAAGCAGCGCCCCAGATTGTGTGGACCGCGTATTTTAAGATCTACAGAACCACTGCGCTTGACCAGAAGCTCGTGAAGAAGACATTCAAACTTGTAGACGAGACCTTGAGAAGGAGAAACCTCTTTGAAGCGGGCTTGTTGTGACAGAGCAGCCGGTTTTTTTGTCCCCCTGTAAAAAGGGGAAAATGTCAATATTTTGGAAAGGTACGACGGATTTTGTTTTTTTGACAATGAAGTTGAAAAACTCATCTATTGATGAATTCTTCCATATTATATTCTCTACAGGTCAAACCAAAAGTTTTGGATCCGCTTTTGTATTTTATCCCCTTTGTGTAGAGGGTAATATATTTTACTAATTTTATTGGGACAAACGAAAACCTCTCAATATATCTATACACAAAAACATATATATATATATATATATATATGTTTATAAATATTATTCAACGACCTATTTTTTGCGTTACTGATGTGGGATTAGAGAGAGATAAGCAGATAAGAATTTGACCTTTTATTATTAGATTATAGTTTCAGTTTAGTCATCATTTTACTCCCAGAGCAGGTGTTTTTATGTGATGTATGATCTTGTGTTCTGGCAAATTTTGGGTAATTTTGACTTTCGTTTTACCGCTTATTTATCGTATGTAGACTTTGGCCATCATCTTTTCTGAAATTAGACTTTTGACAATGCTTTTTTAACATTTTTCTGAAATTAGACATTAATATCTCAAAGGGGATTGTGATGTCCACATCTAACTCCAACCATTTCTTCTTTTGTTACCAAACACATACCCGCGATCAACCGCTTGAAGCGCAACCCGTCACAGCCAAAATCGACACATAACATCCCGATCGATCTATGCCAAATCACAGCCCCACGCACACCATTCACCACCACAATGCAATCCCCATCACAGCCACCATAGTTATTGAGCCACCATTCCACGGATTTAAATCGCCACTGATGTGGTGGATTTCTCACACGTCGCCATGAGGAATGGGTCTGAAGCCCAGCACCTGTGGCAAGGTAAGATAAGATAGCGTGGCTGGGTCACCCCACTCTACCTTTGTAACTGCCTCACCGTTCGAAGAATGAGTGAAGTAGCCTGTAGCAAGCAACCGATTTGTGATCCGTCCCTCGAGGATGCGGCTCAACCAAAGCAAGTTCGCCCGAAGGATTGTCGTTGGACTTTGGGACCACTAGAACAACGGTCCGAGACAGAAGAAAAAGGGCCCCCCCACCCCACCCCCCCCCCCCCCCCCCCCCATCCACCCCACCATTCCACTCAACAAATATTTTTGCGCTTTTTTGGGGTTTCAAAATTTCCCTTTTGGACTGCCATAATTTTTTTTAAAAAAAGCAGTAACAAATAAATCTCAAGGACCAAAAGCCCATAATTTCGGAAATCTGACATAAATTGTTCTCGAGCGTTGTAAAACAAGGACATGGTGAAGTTTCATCTCAACTAGGAATGGTCATTGAGTCCGATCGATTGCAAATCAAGTGTGGGTGCGGCGCCGATTTCCACCCAAGAAAATCAAAATTCATTAGTTAATTTTAATTTTTGATTAGACAAGTATTTTTTTAGGGATTCAAAAAGAGTCCAAATTTTCTATTTTTTTTTAATTTAAATTGACTCTTTCTTTTTTTTTTTAAAATAAAAAAACAAGTGTTAACTTTTTACATATATATATATATGTATATATATTACGACAATAATCCACATAATCTTTCACGTTACTTTGAAATTTCAAAACTTATTGACTAAATACCAAACACAATTCTTTCAAAGTCCAAAAACAAAAACAACAAAGAGAAACTCTCCAAACACGATCGACTCTTACTTCAAGTTTCATCTTCATCAAATTTCTTCTTACCACCACAAACCTTAGTTTTCTTGTTAGTACTATGAAACCGTATTTTTCTTGTCATCGGTATTGAAAACTTAAATTTCTTGACACCACTCACCAATATAGTATTGTGACTATATGTAATTCTCAAACATGCAATCTAATTAATTAACTCAATTTTTATTTTTATTTTATTACCTCCCACCCCCACCCGCATCCTTTTTCTTTTTCGAAAATTCGCGAATCGCCCACCCGAATCAAGTCGCATTCGAATCCCGTGCCCACATCCGTGCTTCATAATATCTGAAAAATCTTCTTTAAACCTTACATTACACTTAAAAAATTTGCCTTCAATCCTGAAAACTTGGTGTCGGCCCTGTACCTCATTTATGTTCCTCCGCCAACCACCCCGTTGACAGAAATGCCAAAAATATTGGCCAAAGTCTAATTTAAATAATTTCCATGGCTGAAGTCAAAATCACAATAATATTGGAGGAGGTTGGTTAGGAACCCAAAAATAAAAGCTGCCCGCCATTCCTGTGGACACAATTTTTCATTCCTGTGTTTGGAAAACATTTGAAAACAATATTTTAAACGTGTATTTTGAAATCAAATTGATATGGTGGTGGTTGAGGCATTCCAAAAATTATTGTTTATCGTCAAATGTACTATTTCTCAAACATGGTGTACAATTTCTTTCAGCACGCATGTGTTGTGGTGATGAAAAACAACTCATAAAGGTGCCTTTAATGACCACTTTAATTATTATTAATTGTTTGGTAGTAATTTCTCACAAAAGAAAAATTGCTAATTAAGAGATGTTTTTACTAATTTACTTATTTTACAATGAACATACTAAATGCTACTTTTAATTTCAATTGTGTAAGTTCTGAACCGGTTCTATGATTTGAGGGGTCTTGTGCGAAAATTTAAAATAAGACCCTTTCACATAATTTTGTATATAAATAGATCATAAAATTTATATTACTTTACAATACAAAAAACGTTGTACCTATTAATTTTTTTTTATGATATTATTATGTTTACTTGTTTTTTAACTAGAAAAATACTATAATGACATCTTTAAACAAACCGTTTTAAAAATTGAGAGGGAAGAAAGAAGAAAGATGCACAAGAAAGAGACAAATAAATTGAGAAGTTGAAATATGTAAAATGGCAAAAGGAAAAAGAAAAAGAATTGTTTTTTTAAAGATATCTTTTGTTAAAAAAAACATTTAAACAAGAAAGAGAAAGAAGTTGGAAATATAAAATGGGAAAAAGAGATGAAGTGGAAAAGGTTAGGGAAGAGAAATTTTTTTTTTATCTTTTTGAATATAACATTTTTTTTAGGAAAAAAAGAGAGAAAGATGAAAATATATAACCGCAAAAATGGATGAAGTGGAGAGAGCTCAAACTTGAGTTGATGTAAAACTAAAAGTTAACTCATTTTCCAACTCATCAAAACTTCGTCATTTAAGTGTTTTATGTCTTTTTTTATTATTAAAAGATCACTACAAATCGTGAATATACGGCTCCTAAAAATAATATGATTTTGCCTTATTTTAGTATTAGGCCTTGTGCGGTTGTCCAATCCGCACACCCTCACGATCTATCTTGTGTAAGTTATCTAGGTGGGTAAACATGAAATAATTTAAGAAATAATTTAGTTACATCGACAAAGTTGAAAATGAACTACTTATATGAAAAGTCAGAAAAATAGATAAGTGGTATAATAAAATTTTTAACCTTTTCTTTTATTTTTTATTAAGAAAGTTTCTTACCCACCATCTGAAAATTGAATTGTGAAAAATACCGAAGCAGCAATAGAATACACAATCACTCACCTTAGTTTTCAACTTCTTAAAACAAATGTTTTTTTTATTTTTCGGTCATTTTTCAATGTTGTATCAAACAAACTATAGAGTTTAATTTGGCCCACTAAAACGAGGATTCTGGTTTGAATTATTATCAATCAGTTTTATTGTTTGAAACAAGGTTGCTTTCCGGTATGAATAAAAGAACAAAATAGCAAAAAGAAGTAAATAATGAACCAAGTCTTTTTTGATGTTACACGTTTATTTTATTTAGAGAAATAAACATTTCATGTGCTTTTAGTAATGCTTAGCTTTTTTTTTTTAAGGGCGATGATAATGACGGACATTTTATCTCTCATAAACAATCTACTTGTTACAAACACTCTCACTAAGTCACGTTTTTTTGTCACCAAAACCTTCTAAAAAGCCATCCCATTTATCAAGATTAATTAACATTAATTACTAATTAATTATTAATATTAAAAACAATTAATTTTTTTTTTTGATTCACCACAGGTGTTCGGGTCAGTTTTCGCGCACCTCGACTAATTCTCGCTCGCAGTTTGTGGCTGCCGCTGGCTAAGCATTAATTATCAAAAATCAAACATGTTCTCTCCTTTCTTACCTTCAACACATATTCCTTCGACTCCTTCGGTGACTTTCTGAAGACAATTGCTGCAATTTTTTGTATTTGTTTGTCACCACTACCTTTCTATGAAACACCACCTCAACTTTGATCCAAGCTTTGTTTTCGATGATTTCTTGATTTTTGGAAGGGGAATGAAGAAATGCCGAGAGAGTAATGTTTGCTTTGGGTGAGAATTGCTTGGATTAATTTGTTAATTGTTGGATTAATATTCTTAACCATTAGCTAAACGATTAAAACAAGGGAGTGTTTATGATACATTAACAAGGTGTTGAGTCGTGATTTGAAGCATTTTATTCTAAGGTATTTGTGACAAATAAAATAGGGTGCTAATATTTACACTCCACAAAATACTTGATAAAACTCCCACCTTTTAATTCAATTTTTGGGAACCGAGAGGTGCGTGTTACTCAATTCTTAAGTTCTGAGTATAAGTTTCACAATGCCTTTCTCGGCCCTTACGTTCTATGTATATAGGCAAACCTGACAACTAGTCTTGTCGGTTTGGTTTTGTGTCGAGTTTGGGTGGCACACTACTAAAACCAAACATGACCCGTTAGCTTAACGGGTGGAATTTTAAAACAAGAAAACTATTCGTTAGATTAACGGGTCACCTGACATAACGCATTTCACCCGTTAAGCAATCGGGTGAATTCGGGTGACTCGAACCCGCTGACCCCGTTTCACCCGTTAAAACATGTTAAATTCTTTACAATATTCTTCAACCATTAAGTTATTTAATATACTATTATATATATATATATATATATATATATCTTATTAACGGGTTATTAGGTTTATCGGGTGGACTCGACACGAAACAACCCAAAACATTAACGGGTCTTAACGGGTCAATGCCAACCTATTTGTTAGTTTGTCATATCTTATTGGGTTAATCCGATAATGATTCGAACCCAATAAAAGTCTACCCATTAAGTGATAATTTTGTGTCGGATTATTTCATGTTATCATATCATGTCTAATTTTGTCAAATCTATATAAATTTATACTCAACCTTTAAAAATAAAAGATAAACACTTTATTCAATTATTAAAAATCAAATAAAAATAAGATAAGCATTTTGTGCTGTATAAATATTACCATCCATAATATAAATCTCAATACCACCACTCTTTTTTAAAGTTATTGTACTGTTCAATTAAATAGAAGCCTCGTGTCCTTTGGGAAAAGAAGATTTTCATATCTTTGACCAAATAAGGCTTAGAGTAGACCTAGCTAAAATCAAACTATTCCAATTCAGTGCCTTAGCTAAAATCAAACTATTCCAATTCAGTGCCTTTCACATCACCTTTTCTTTTCTTTTTTTTTTTTTTTTTTTTAACACATCAAATTTTCTTACACCTAAGAAAAATGGGGAAAAAGGAGCTGCATACCGCAACCGGTGAGAGTCGAACTCCGATTGTCCGGGAGTTCGGGAGAAGGGCTTACCACTGGGCCACCTCCTCCGCCCGCTTTCACATCACTAATCTGCTACTTCTGCTTACGCAATTAATTATTTTTTAATGGTCGATCGGCTAAACTAGATTAGTCGACATGCATTTAATTTCATTAAATTCCTCCACCAGTCAGGTTTAAAGATAAATTATTCATGCCGACAACTAATTTATTATGTGAGATTTGTAATATCAAAAACTATATAAGTGAAAATGATATGGAAAGCCTTTTAAGGCAAAATTCAAAATTCGCAGCTCATGGATGGAGAAGGTTTTTTAAGGCAAAACGTGCTAATAATTGTTTCGGTGTAAAATGAGTGGCATGTATCTGTCTCACGTTGGATGAGTAATTTTGTTTGTTTAAGTTTTGTAAGTTAAATGATTAGTTATCTATATTCTTAGATTGATTATCACTCTTTTCGAGAACACAATGCTGATTTGAGAAGTATTTATATTATATATTTTTAAAGTTGTACATTATTTTAGCAATAAAGATATATAATTACTTTGACAATAATATCATTCAAAAAAATTCTTTCAATATGGTGTCGTACAAGTAGCGTAACAACTCAAGTTTGTAGGTTAAGAGATTGTATCAAAAAATTAGTTATGTGTTATTTGACAAATATACAGAGAGCCCAACAGATGTTATTAAATTTTCCTATTACAATTTTCAAAAATATTTCTAACGAAATTACGGAAAAGAAAATGACATATGTATTAACTTAAAGTAATCATTAAATTAAGAGTTTAAATGACGAGTTTAGTGAGTTGCTTATTACGTGGATCTAGTTAGAACAATAATAAACGAACTTTTAACACATTATTTGAACTATATATTAGGCTTTAAACAAGTTAGAAAAGATAGCAAAAATAATTAATTTTGTGAGAAGTTTGATAATAATGAATAATGTAGTGAGATATTCTCTTACTTTTTTTTCTTTTTTCATGGAATAAAATATTTTGTATTAATATAAAGAAAACAAATTTCACAAAAAATAAAAAAGAATGTACTACGTTTAGTCATAAAATAAACATGAGATAAGATAGAAAGCTTTTTATCATATCAAAATCAACTTATTTTTAACTTATCACAAAAATCAATTATTTTTATTATCATTTTTTATCTTATTATTAAAGGATTGCTATTGAGATACGTACATCAAAACACTTTATAACACTTTAACATTGATTTAACTCCTAAAGACTGAGTATGTTCACATATACTAAGTTCTTAGAAGCCGAGTAAATAGAATATTGTATAAATATTTTGATATATATCAATAGCAACTCTTTGATTAGACGCAACCTTAAATTTATTATTTAAATTGGTGTATTATTTTATCACTAAAAGAAAAAAAAAAGTGGGGCTGTAGGGGTGGGGACCATATGGACTAGGACATTAGCATGTGTGGTGGGAGTGTAAATGGGCGATCCATGTCTTCACGCATTTCAATAACAAATTTGGCAGCAAAAATAAGGTTTTCCAAGTGGCTAGTCAATTTGTACAAAAAAGGAGAAAGAAAGTGACTTGTCTTTTCTATCTTGGTATTTTTGTTATTTCTCTAATTGGCAAGTTAGGAACTTAGGATTTGTTTCATTTGCCAAAACAATAGAGTTAGGTTTTTTAGTTCGGTGTTTTTTAGGTTCGTGATTTATTGCTTTTTAAAAAGGAAAAATATTGTGATCCGGATACTATAAGTTAGCAAATTTTGTTACTGTATATCACATTAGGCTCCATTTTGTGGGTGTGTCTGGTGAATACCCGTACAAGGTTCAATATTACAATGAAGTTCAATTTTATTATATTTTAGGGCCTTGTATTCAAATTTTGTAATGATCTTTTAATAATAATAGGGGCAAAAATTCATACTGGTTTTTAGATGAGTTGAAAAAGGTGTTTTCTTAAAATTATATAAACTCATGTAAGAATGGCAAAAATACCCGCGGTTCTCAAACTGATCGTGAGGGTGAGTATGGAGACAACTAATCGGGGCCGAGTTCGGGTTGGCAATTTTTAAAATTAGATGGGTTAGGGTATGGGAGTTTTCATCCCATACCCCAATATACATAATTTTGTAATTTTATTACTTTGTGCTTATACGTATGTGTACATAAATATGTATATAAAATAAGTTCATTGTTTAAAGTATATATATGATTTCATTTATATATATAACATTATTTGTATCTGTTTCTTCTCTTCTTCTTGATTTATATTTATGTTTTTTTGTTTTCTAAAATAAATAAATTATCGGGGAATTCTTGAAGGGACCTGTTACCCGGCGGGAATGGGGATCACCCGATACTCAAAATCAAGGATGGAGGTGGGAATGTGGATGGTTAATTTTTGGTAGCGGGAACGGGGATGGAAGTCGTAAACCTGACCCCCTTGCCATCCCTAAACCCATGTGAACCACATACAAAGAGTGGCCTAGTGGATGGCAACACTGGGATCATCTTTGTGTTTGACAAGGAGAGAGAGAACTCTCTTGCTTGAATCTCGGCAACTACAAAAACTCTTGGTGGCTAGTACGTGTTTGTACTTTCATGCGAGCGAGGATTAGTCAAGTTGCGCAAAAATTAACCCTAGCATCTCTTAAGAAACCAAAAGTTCTTTTTAACATCTTATATTTCAACTTCTTTTTATTTTGTTTCCTTTTCTCACTTTATATTTTCAACCTCTCTCTCCCTTTTCGATTTTTTAACAAAAGTTATTTTGAAAAAGATAATTCTTTGTTGCTCCCATTTTTTCATTTTATATTTCCAACTTCTCTCTCTTTGCAAAAAAAATATCTTGGAAAAGGTAATTCTTTCAATGCCCAGTTTTGATTGCGCCTCTTCTCGCCCAATTCAGATTTGTTGACTTCCTCAAATGAGGTTAATATAACCCTCTATTTTAATTGGTCAATGCATTTAAGTAATAAATGAATAATTGTTATAAGTTCATGTTATTCTAATGCACACCAATTAGGATGAAAGTCATGTTAGAGCATCTCCAACATATTTTTCGAAGTGTAAAAAATTTGAAGAACCATGTAAGCAAAATGAGATCTAAGAGAAATAGTAAAAGAAACTCTTCAATTTGAAGAGGCTTTTCTCTCTTCAAATTTGAAGAGTAGCTACTCACTCTTCAAATTATTATTTTTTTATTTTAAATATTAGTGTTTATTGTTTTATTCAATGTGATTTCGCACCAAATTAATAAATTCTCTCTTTTTCTCAAATCAAAAGTGGAGAAATATTAAATTAATCAGATTTGAATAGCCTTTTGGAGGTACTAGAAAATCTATTACAAAATTTACTATTCAAAAGGACACATAGATCCACAAAGTACAAATTTAAAGAATAGCTTATAAAGAGTCCGGTAGATATGCTCTTATCTATCACTTAAAAGAGGATCAATAAATTTAAACTCATTTCTCCTCCGTAGTCATTTAAAGAATCATATTGAAATTTTCTTCTCTCTCTTCAAATTAACTGCTGCTCAATCCCTATTTATCCGACTCTATTTTCCTCACACCTCTCTATGTATAATATCTCTCTCCAAGACTTTACAAACAATAAATCCAAAAAAAAGGAGACCTAATTAATCATTACAACCTGATCAATTTGGTTTGTTGTTTTTGGTCGATTATATTTTAAATTTTTGCACGAGTCCCTCAAATCATATAATCGACCGTGAGTTATGTATATTTTAGTGTAATTCACAAATACGGTTAGCTATATGGTTAATGTGATCAAATTAATTGATGGATAGTATGAAAAAACTTTGTGTTGGAAAAGAATAAGCTTTATAATCTTTAGTGAATCATCCATATGGCGTACAGGTGGACCGGCTCATAAGTTGTAATCTTTTTCAATTAAATAATTAAGACCACGGTATGAAAGGGACACAAATGATAAAGTAACATTAAAAAATAAATAAAAAGGGGATTTCATATGTCAATAATTTAGAGAGGATAAAACCGGTGAGTTAACTGCCCATTTAAATTTGGGTAGTCTTATATTTGAATTTCATCCGAGGGATTTGGCTTTTCTATATTATTCTTTCAATTTAATTCTGTTTAAGGGAATTTAATTAAAGAGTTAAATAGATAAAAAAATTTATGAAATTTAGTAGAGATGATGTATAGTGAGTAGATACTTTTCACAAAATTTCATTAAGAAATTTAAACTGGGTGTTGTAAAAATTTGATGCATTTATTCATTTTCGACTATTCAAATTTTAGATTATCATCTTACTCATTTTTAAATTGAATCTTCTAATGAAATTTTGTAAAGATGGTCTACTAAGAGATCACCTCCATCAAGTTTTATAAAAATATTCAACCGTTTAATTTTTGAACTAGACCCCTTTAGACGGAATTGGGCTGAAAAATAATAGAGAAGAGCCAAGTCTTCAACTAAGCTGAAGAATTTTTTAATTATTTGTAGTCAAAAAAGAAATTTAGCCTTTTTTTTGAAAAAAAGAAAAAGAAAAAAAGAGAGGATAAGTTGGTAAATAATTTAAATTGGAAATTAAATGAACGTGAACGAGAAAGGCGGTCCGACACAGAGAATAGAGGAATCCAGACCACTACACACCCGGAACAACATTTCACAACATCTAACAAAAAAGGGAGAAAAAACATAGGATAAATTCTTGTATAGAGAGAGTATTTTTGCGCAATATCCATTTTGTGTAAAATCGTATGTGTTACAGAGTTTTACGCATAAATTATATATATATATATTTATTTATTTTGTGCTTGTAAGTGGTATTCATGTGTACAATTTAAATAGTCCAATAAAAATCACATAAATTGAATGAATAATTTTGTATACATTTTTGTATACATAATTTTATAGTCACAATGGATCTTATATTGTAACTTTTGATGAGTAAATTTCAAATATATAAATTCTATTAAACTATTTTTTAGATTTTTAGTTAAAGTTTTTCTGAAAAAATAAGGAGAGAAAAAGATGACATTGGGTTTGCATTTTACACAACCTTTTTATATAAATCTTATGTGTCAAATTTTTTTAAAAGACTATTAGTGACCATTTTTCACAAAACTTATAAATTTACATAAATCAAAATTATATAACACTGGTGGAGAGGCTCGAAATATGGGTTTAAATTGTCAACAAACTTGTATTTGGTTAATATCTTTGTGTTTTTGTAATAAGAAGTAGGGGTGTTAAAGTCAATCCGAAAATCGACCGATCTAACCGAATCGATCCGGATTGATCAGCAAAACCCCGAACCGAAAAAAAACCGAAACAAAAAATAAGAAAACCGAACCAAAACCGAAAAGTTTGGTTTAGGTTTGGGGCAAGCTAGTTTAAAACCGAACTAAACCGAACCGAATTATGTATAAGAAAAAAATGTTAATATATACTCTAAGGACACACGTTAATTATACTATAATACAAAAAATATGACCTTTTATAAGAATATATTTTTTATTAATTGCATATTATGATAATCTTAAAAAAATAGTCATTAACGTGCGCCTTTATTATTTAATTAATTGCACAATGCTAAGATTTTTTTTTATTACATACATGATAGAAAGATAATTCATCATTTTATTTAATGTGTTTCATTCTTATAAATGTACAAATAAAATTGTAATTAAATAGAAAACGTGGTATTTATATGTTGCTCCTTGTTTTTAAAAAATTATGACTTTAATTTGAATATGAATCAGTCTTACATTACTATTAGAATTACATTTTATGTTAAATTGATTTAAAAAAAAATATGTCAAAATCGAACCGAAACTGAACCGAAAAATTTAGTTCGAGTTTGGGTTTTGAAAATTTAGAAATCGAAACTGAACCAAACTGAAACCAAAATTTTATATTTGATTTAGGTTTAGAGTACTTTACTTTCTACCCTGACCGAAACTAAAAACACCCCTAATAAGAAGTTACACGTTCGACACACATAGACATGAGATAAATCTCTTTATTATATCTATATACTCTAATCATTGTAAACCATGCGTTTATAATATAGAAAACGAAAAGTTTTATACCGATTACTTTTCACTTTTGAACCATAGATGCTCTTAGACATCTTTTAGCCAAAATTTCAACAACGTTTTTTGTGGTTTTGCAAAATACCGAAGACTTCTATTTTATTTTTACGCGTTATGTTAGAAATATTCCTTATTCAAACAATAGTACTAGTCTACCTTTAAATAATTTTTTCAACCACAAAACACGCAACTCCCAAACCACCCCCCCCCCGGGCGTTGACCCAATATTCTATTTTAAAAGATTCAAAGCTTAACAAAAATCCATTGTTAGAAATGAAGTTTAATTTTAGGATTATTTGATAATTTTATTTTCAATATATAATTATTACTTTTTTATATGTTAATAAAAATGGGTAGAATGGCCTTGTCATAAAAAAAACATTTAGTGGTCTCTTACTAAATAGCCTTTGAATATTTTCCCCAAGTTCGGAGAAGATTATCATATCATATTATATTATATATATAATAAAATGCCCTACATTTATTATATTATGTATTTATGTTGTATAATAATTTCAATAAATGTATTTACTCTACAATATTCTCTTCTTATCCCTTCTTCCTTGCTATTTTATAAATTCATTTATTATATAATATTATCTTTTCATCTTCTTCCATCTTTGTAAAATAGTTGTTGTTAGTCTACTCTATAAACAGCTATTATATTTTTTCCATTAATTGATACTTATGATTGTATTAATATCAATCAATGTGTCGTTTCCATTTTATGTGTATAAATAAGTATATGTAAAATTTTTCTATTAACTAATATTTATAATTCTGTTAATCTCAATCAATGTACCTTTCAATACAAACATTCTATGCGTATATACATATCTCTCTCTATTTATATTTATGCATATTGGCTTGATTTATGAACCATTGTTTCTTTCGTTTATCTGAGTGTCCTCAGTTTGAAAAAGGTTAAATTTTGTATATTTCCAATAACTACTTTCTTTCTTTACTTCTTATAATTTGGCTACTATTTTATTGATTTGTGTTGGTTTTTATTTCAATATACTTTCAACCCTCTTTACTCTAATACTTCATAGATAATCGTCAATTACAAGGTACTTTTCTTTTTCTTTTATTTAAACTTTTTATTAGACTCTTTAATGATGTTGATTAAATATCTAAATGGGAAAAAAATTTAATTCAATTTTATTTATTTTTCCTTAGCTCATTGTAAGGAATTCCTTACAAGTTTTTACATTTCTATAAGTGGATTCGTACATTCTAAAGTCAGGGATAGAAATCACCTTAAAATGATAGTATTTGTTTATTTTAATTTTTGAATAGTATTTATTTAACCAATAGTTTGCACTTTTACTTAAAATACTAATAATCCAGTTTGTCAAAAGTAGTATTTAATTAGTTATTTTTGGTTGAAATGTTTAGTCAGCGTCCAAAGCTTCAAAATTTTTGAAGCCTATCTTGCAATGTATATGCGAATAGCGAATTAGCTTCAAAAGATGATAAGCAAATCTTAACGGTATGCAAATCGTATGATCGCACATTACCCTAATTATATTAAAAGTTCTAATTATTTACGCAAACCTTAATTTTCATAAATGTTTCAGAGAATTAGTGCGGAGGATATAAATGTTCCTTCACTATAATATATATATATACATATAAATATATATATTTTCTGTTGTATAACGTATTGTGTTGTTGTTTTTAGTGATGCATGCATATTTTTCCTTCATTCAATGATAAGTAATATTATTAAATTTGAATAAATTAAAATTAAATTCTTGCACATCCGCAGGATTAAAGCTAGTTAGTGTGGTTTTAGGAAACACGAGGTTTATTGAGCTTTGATTATAAAATACTTAAGTTGATCAAGTGACGAGCTTGAGTTATCTTATGAAACACAAATATGTTATGAATTTAGGGCCTCATTAGGTATAATTTTTTAGGGTCAAGTAACAAACAATATTTTAAACGTGTATTTTGAAATCAAATTGATATGGTGGTGGTTGAGGCATTCCAAAAATTATTGTTTATCATCAAATGTATTATTTCTCAAACATCGTGTACAATTTCTTTCAGCATGCATGTGGTGTGGTGATGAAAAACAACTCATAAAGGTGCCTTTAATGACCACTTTAATTATTATTAATTGTTTGGTAGTAATTTCTCACAAAAGAAAAATTGCTAATTAAGAGATATTTTTACTAATTTACTTATTTTACATTGAACACACTAAATGCTACTTTTAATTTCAATTATATAAGTTCTTGACCGGTCCTATGATTTGAGGGGTCTTGTGCGAAAATTTAAAATAAGACCCTTTTAAATAATTTTGTATATAAATAGATCCTAAAATTTATATTACTTTACAACACAAAAACGTTGTACCTGTTAAAGTTTTTTTATGATTTCATGTTTACTTGTTTTTTAACTAGAAAATACTATAATGATTTCTTTAAACAAACCGTTTAAAAATTGAGAGGGAAGAAAGGAGAAAGATGCACAATTAAAGTAAGGGAGAGAAAAAAAAAATTAAGATAACTTTTATTGAAAAAGTAAAACCAGAGAGAAATTGAGAAGTTGAAATATGTAAAATGGCAAAAGGAAAAAGAAAAATAATTTTTTTAAAGATATCTTTTTGTTAAAAAAAAACTAAAACAAGAAAGAGAAAGAAGTTGGAAATATAAAATGGGAAAAAGGGATGAAATGGAAAAGGTTAGGGAAGAGAAAAAAATTATCTTTTTGAATATAGCATTTTTTAAGGAAAAAAAAGAGAGAAAGAAGATGAAAATATCAAATGGGAAAAATGGATGAAGTGGAGAGGGCTCAAACTTGGGTTGATATAAAACTAAAAATTAACTCATTTTCCAACTTATCTAAACTTCAATGATGCATGTTAAACCCTTTTATTATTAAAAAAGTACTATAGACCACGAATATAAAGCCCTTAAAAATAGTATAATTTTGCCCGATTTTAATATTGGGCCTTGTATAGAGCCTTGTACAGTTGTTCAACCTGCATACCCTCAAAACTGGTCTTCTATAAGTTATCTAGGTGGGTAACCATGAAATAATTTAAGAAAAATTTAGTTACAACGGCAAAGTTGAAAATGAATTACTTATATGAAAAGTCTGAAAAATAGATTAGTGTAATAAGATTTTTCTCCTTTTCTTTATTTTTTATTAAGAAAGATTCTTACCCGCCATCTGAAAATTAAATTACGAAAAACACTGAAACAACAATAAAATACACAATTGCCCATCTTGTTTTTCAACTTTTTAAAATAAATTTTCTTTTCTTCGGTCAATTATTTTCAATGTTGTATCAAAAAACTTTGGAATTTAATTTGGCCCACTAAAACGAGGATTCTGGTTTGAATTATTATCAATCAGTTTTATTGTTTGAAATAAGGTTGCTTTCCGGTATGAATAATTTTTGGTGCCTTTTGTTTTTCTTTTCTTTTTTTAGTTATAAATAATTTAGTTGAAAGCATAAAAGAACAAAATAGCAAAAAGAAGTAAATAATGAACAAGTCTTTTTGATGTTACATGTTTATTTTATTTAGAGAAATAAACATTTCATGTGCTTTTAGTAATGCTGAGCCTTTTTTTAAGAACGATGGTAATGACAGACATCTTATTTCTCATAAACAATCTACTTGTCACAAACATCCCCACTAAGTCACATTTTTTTGTCACCAAAACCCACTAAAAAGCCATCCCATTTATCAAGATTAATTAACATTAATTATTAATTATTAACATTAAAAACAATTAATTATCAAAAATCAAACATGTTCTCTCCTTTCTTACCTTCAACACATATTCCTTCAACTCCTTCGGTGACTTTCTGAAGAGTATTGCTGCTGCAATTTTTTGTATTTGTTTGTCACCACTACCTTTCTATGAAACACAACCTCAACTTTGATCCAAGCTTTGTTTTCGATGATTTCTTGATTTTTTGGAAGGGGAATGAAGAAATGCCGAGAGAGTAATGTTTGCTTTGAGGAAGAATTGCTTGGATTAATTATTGGATTAATATTTTTAACCATTAGCTAAAAGATTAAACAAAGGGAGCATTTCTGATACATTAATAGGGTGTTGAGTTCGTAGTGATTTGAAGCATTTTATTGTAAGACACTTGTGACAAATAAAATAGAGTGTTGATATTTACACCTCACAAAGTACTTGGTAATACTTACACTTTTCATTCAATCTTTGAGAATTGAGTAAGGCATTGCTAAGCTTATACTCGGTTATTTACACCCCATAAAAACACGCGGTAAGGCTCCCACTTTTCATTCAATTTTTGAGAATTGAATAAGGTGTGTGATACTCGGTTCTTAAACATCGAATATATGCTTAACAATGTCTTTCTCGACTCTTAAGTACCGAATATATAAACTTATATTTGATCATCAAAAACCAAAAAACAAACATATTACTCAATTATCAAGAATTGAATAAAAGTGAAATAAGTATTTTATGGGATATAAGAATTACCATCCATAAAATAAATCTCAATATCACCACTCTTTTTTAAAGTTATTGTACTGTTCAATTAAATAAAAGCCTGGTGTCTTTTGGGAAAAGAAGATATCATATCTTTGACCAAATAAGGTTTAGAGTAGACCTAGTTAAAATCAAACTATTGCAATTAATTGCCTTTCACAATTCACATCACTAATCTGCTACTTCTGCTTACGCAATTAACTATTTTTTAAATTTTTTATTATCTATATGATATCTGGGCCAATTTTTGCGTATTTCGATTAATTTTTACTCGCGCTTTGTGATTGCTACTGATCAAATATTATTTTAACAATCTTGATAACAATGCTAAGGTTTGACCTTAAAAGCTTCAAATTGGTCTAAAATTATTTCGGTAACAATTTTATATTATTGAATCAAAAAGTTTAGTTAATTAATTATTTTTTAATTGTCGGTCGGCTAAACTAGATTAGTTGACATGCATTTAATTTCATTAAATTCCTCCACCTGTCAGGTTAAAGACAAAATTATTCATGCCGACAACTAATTTATTACGTGAGTGTGAGATTTATAATATCAAAAACTATATAAGTGAAAATGATATGGAAAGACTTTTTTTTCAAAATTAGACTCAAGAGAGGAAGTTTTAATAAACTCTTGAAATAACAATTCCGAGTTTTTACGGATTAGCTTAATTTGAGCATATTTTTATTTTAATTATTTATATGTTAATTTTTTTTATATACTTGTATTTTGCCCCCTCTCTAAATTTGAAATTCTAGATTCACAACCCATGGATGGACAAGGTTTTGGCATTTTTTTTATAAGGCAAAAGGTGCTAATAATTGTTTCGGTGTAAAATGAGTGGCATGTATTTGTCTCACGTTGGATGAGTAACTTTTGTTTGTTTAAGTTTTGTAAGTTAAAAGATTGGTTATCTATATTGTCAAATTGATTATCACTTTTTTCGAGAACATAATACTGATTTGAGAAGTATTTATACTATAAGTTTTTTAAAATTAGCTTTAGCAGTATAGATATATAATTGTTTTGACAATAATACCATTCAAAAAATTTACTTTGTGGTATTGTGTCGTACCAATAGCGTAACAACTCAAGTTTGTAGGTTAAGAGATTGTGTCGGAGAATTAGTTATGTGATATTTGACAATTATATAGCGAGCCCAACAGATGCTATTAAATTTTCCTATTACAATTTTCAGAAATATTTCTAACGAAATTTCGGAAAAGAAAATTACATATGTATTAACTTAAATTAATCATTAAATTAAGAGTTTAAATGACGAGTTTAGTGAATTGGTTATCATGTGGATCGAGTTAGAACAATAATAAATGAACTTTTAACACATTATTTGAAATATATATTAGGCTTTAAACAAGTTAGAAAATGATAGCAAAAATAATTGATTTTGTGAGAAGTTTGATAATAATGAATAATGTAGTGAGATATTCTCTTACTTTTTTTCTTTTTTCGTGGAATAAAATATTTTGCGTGAATATAAAGAAAACAAATTTCACAAAAAATAAAAAAATGTACAACGTTTACTCATAAAATAAATATGAGATAAGATAGAGAAATTGTATCATATCAAAATCAACTCATTTTTAACTTATTACAAAAATCAATTGTTTTTATTATCTTATTATTAAAGGTTTGCTATTGACACATGTACATCAAAATACTCTCCAACACTTTAACATTGATTTAACTCCTAATGACCGAGTATGTTCATATATACTAAGTTCTTAGAAGCCGCGTAATTGAATATCGTATTAGTATTTTAATATATATCAATAACAACCCTTTGATTAGATGCAACCTTAAATTTATTATTTAAATTGGTGTATTATTTTATCAGTAATAGAAAAAAGTGGGGCTGTAGGGGTGGGGGCCATATGGACTAGGACATAAGCATGTGTGGTGGGCGTGTAAATGGACGGTGATCCGTGTCTTCACGCCATTTCGATGACAAAAACAAAGCTTTCCAAGTTACTAGTCAATTTGTAACCAATAAAAAAGGAAAGGAAGTGACTTGTCTTTTGACTCTTTTCTATCTTGGTATTTTTGTTATTTCTCTAATTGGTATGTTAGGAACTTAGGATTTGTTTCATTTGCCAAAACAATAGAGTTAGGTTTTTCAGTTTGGTGTTTTTTAGGTTCGTGATTTATTGCCTTCTTAAAAAGGAAAATATTGTGATCCGTATACATAAGTTAGCAAATTTTGTTACTATAAATTACATTAGGCTCGATCTTGTGGGTGTGTACAAAGGTTCAATATTACAATAAAGTCTAACTTTATTATATTTTAGGGCCTTATATTCAAATTCTGTAATGATCTTTTAATAATAATAGGGGCCAAAATTCATACGGGTTTTTATATGAGTTGAAAAAAAGGTGTTTTTTTAAAATTATATAAACTCATTTAAGAATGGCAAAAATACCCGCTTTTCTCAAATCGATGAGGATGGGTATGGAGACAACTAATTGGGGCCGAGTTCAGGTCGGCAATTTTTAAAATTAGATGGGTTAGGGTATGGGAGTTTCCATCCCATATCCCAATATACTTAATTTTGTAATTTTATTACTTTGTGCTTATACGTATGTGTATAAAATAAGTTCATTGTTTAAAGTATATATATGATTTCATATATATATATATATATGTAGAGCTATGCTATAAAGAGGGATTCACTCACTTTAACAAAAAGAAGGGATGATCATTTAGAGGGGTAAATCGATGAATTTTTTTATGAAAATTTGTAGTGATGATCTATATTATGAGTAGATCACTTCCACCAAATTTCAAAAAAAAAAGTTCAACCTATAAGTAAGTGAGATCATCTTCAAAAATTTTGACGGTCGAAAATGTACATATATATCAATTTTTCAAAACACCTATTATAGGTTGAATTTTTTTATGAATTTTTGTGGAGGTAATCTACTCATTATATAGATCATTTATACAAATTTTCATAAAAAAATTCATCAATTTACCCCCCTAAATGGTTGTCCCTTCTTTTTGTTAAAGTGAAGGAATCCCTCTTTATAGCCTAGCTCATATATGTATAATATTATATTATATATATTTCTTCTCTTCATCTTGATTTATATTTATGTTTTTTTGTTTTTTAAAATAAATAAATTATTGTGGAATTCTTGCAGGGACCTATTACCCGGCGGGAATAGGGATCACCCGATACTCAAAATCGAGGATGGAGGTGGGAATGTGGATGGTTAATTTTTGGTAGCGGGAACGGGGATGAAAGTCGTAAACCCGACCTCCTTGCCATCCCTAAACCCATGTCAACCACATACAAAGAGTGGCCCAGTGGATGGCAACACTGGGATCATCTTTGTGTTTGACAAGGAGAGTGAGAACTCTCCGGCTTGAATCTTGGCAACTACAAGAACCCTTGGTGGCTAGTATTTGTACTTTTATGCGAGCAAGGATTAGTCAAGTTGTGCGAAAGTTGACCCGAGCATTCCTTGAGAAAACAAAAGAAAAATATAAACCCATGCCCAAGAGCACTCTATTTATTTTTAACATCTTATATTTCAACTTCTTTTTATTTTTTATCTTTTTTCCTTTTCTCACTTTATATTTTCAACCTCTCTCTCTCTTTTCGATTTTTTTAACAGAAGTTATTTTGAAAAAGATAATTCTTTGTTGCTCCCATTTTTTTCATTTTATATTTCCAACTTCTCTCTCTGCCAAAAAAAAAAATATCTTGAAAAAGGTAATTCTTTCAATCCCCTGTTTTAATTGCGCCTCTTCTCCCCGAATTCAGATTTTTTTGACTTCCTCAAGTGAGGTTAATATAACCCTCTATTTTAATTGGTTGATGCATTTAAGTAATAAATGAATAATTGTTATAAGTTCATGTTATTTTAATGCATTGACCGGTCACGATGAAAGTCATGTTAGAGCATCTCTAACATATTATGCGAAGTGTAACAAATTTAAAGAGGTGTAAGCAAAATGAGATTCAAGAGAAATAGCAAAAGAGACTCTTTCAATTTGAAGAGGCTTTTCTCTCTTCAGATTTGAAGAGTAGCTACTCACTCTTCAAATATATATATATACATATAGGGAGCATTTCCCATAAGAGTATCTCCAATGGTAAATGTGTAAATTGAATGTGTAAAAATATGTGAACTAATTAAAAATAGACATTTGGAGGATAAAAATTAATTTTATACAAATATTTTACACATTCTCATTTGTGCTCCAATGGTACAGTTTAAGATTGTTGTGTAAAATTTGAATCAACTAATAACATTCTACCACATGGAATATATATTAACATGTAATATTCAATATTTTTTTATGAATATTTTTTATTTATAATTTAATAGTGAAAATGGGTGTTATTTTAAAGTTTTTGATGAGTAAAATTCAAATATACAAATATCATAATAAAATTATATTTTGAATTTTACTTATATTATTTTTAATATTTTGTAAAAAGTTGGAGAGAGAAAATGATGATGTAGATGTGTAAAATATGATGAGCCTGAGGATAGCACACGAGTTGGATCATGGAGTGAAGACTGTGCAGATCCCATCCGGGTTCCAAGTGGTCCAATCACCCGAGCTAAAGCTAAGAAGATCAAGGAAGCACTCATGATCGTGGTCCAAGAGTTGATGAATAAAGCTGGAGCTTGGAGAAGTATTCAAGGAGTGTTTCATTATTTTGTTGCCTTAGAATTGGGCTTATTTTATTATTTTCGTTTTTAGGGTTTGTTTAGGGTTTCATTAGGGTTTTCTTGTTCTCCTCCTATTTAAAGGAGGCAGCTTTATTGTATGAGGAGCTTATTTTGATAATACGAATTTGAGAGTTTTCACCTCTTGTGTTCAAGAACACATCGAACAGCTAGAATAATATTCTTGTTGTTCTTCGACTGATCAATCAATTAATCCATCAATTGATTGTTTGTCTTCGACTATACCAAGGTTCATTCTCATTTTTGGGATTGGGTCGAGGTTCCACCTCCATCATCTTCGCGTGATTCCAAGGTTCTTACGTATTCAACGTCAAGGGTCGCGGATTCGTCATATCGGATAGAAATACGGTCGCGATTCACATCAAAATACGCACCCATTTTATACAAAAGATGATGGGGAACATTTTACACAATACCATTGGAGCACCAAAAATTATACACAATGCGTAAATTTTATACAAATCCTATGTGACATGGTTTACACATGCCCATTGGAGATGCTTTAAGGACCAATATTCACGAACCTTATTTACGGATTGGACCTTTTGGCATGCTTTCGGATGGAATTTTTTGATGAAATTTGGTGGGAATGTTCTTCATCGTATGTAAAACATCTCCACCAAATTTCATCAAAAAATTAAACTGGGAAGTGGGTTAACTACATGATTGAAAAATATTGGATTTTATATATCTATTTCTGGACCAATATTTTTCAATCATGTAGTTAACCCACTTCCCGGTTTAATTTTTTGATGAAATTTTGTGGAGATATTCTACACACAATGAAGAAAATCCCCACCAAATTTCATAAAAAATTCTATCGAAAAGCGTGCTAAAAGGGTCAATCCGTAAATAAGGTCCGTGAATAGTGGTCCTTATGGGAAATGCTCCCATATATATATATATTTATATATTTAAATATTAGTTTTTATTGTTTTATTCAATGTGATCTCACACCAAATTAATAAATTTTCTCTTTTTTCAAATTAAAAGTGAAGAGAAATATTAAAATAATCATATTTGAAGAGCCTTTTGGAAGCACCTGAAAAATCTTTTACAAAATTTACTCTTCAAAAGGCCACATAAATCTACGAAGTACAAATTTAAAGAATAACTTATAAAGAGCTTATTGGAGATGCTCTTAAGTCTTAACCCTTACTTGAGAAGGATCAACAAATTTAAACTCATTTACCCCTATGCCGTCCAACGATTTGTTTAAAGAATCACATTTTATATTTTATTAATTGAAAAATTCTACTCTCTCCCCCTTCAATCTCTTCAAATTAACCGCTATTCAATTCAATCCCTCTTTCTCCCACTTTATTTTCCTCACACTTCTCTAATCAATACGGCCTTAATTTTATTTGTTATTTTTGATCGATTATATAAATTGATCATATTTTAAATTTTTGCACAAAGTCGCTCAAATTATATAATCGACCCTAAGTTATGTATATTTTAGTGTAATTCACATGTACGGTTAGTTATAGTTAATGTGATCAAATTAATTGAATCATACGTATGGCGTAACCAGAGGAACTGGTTCACACTTTTTCAATAAAATAATTAAGACCATGGTATGAAAGGGACGCAAATGATAAAGTAACATTAAAAAATAAATAAAAAGGGAATGTCATATGTTAATTTAGAGAGGATAAAACCGGTGAGTTAACTGCCCATTTAAATTTGGGTAATCTTATATTTGAATTTCATCAGAGAGATTTGACTTGTGGCTATTATTCTTTCGATTTAATTTTATATAACGGAATTTAATTCAAGAATTAAACAAATGAATTTTTTAATAAAATTTAATAAAGATGATTTTTATAATAAGTAGATTATATTCACAAAATTTCATCAAGAAATTCAAATTTAAAGTGAACATAATAAAAATTTGATATATTTGTTCATTTTCGACCATTTAAATTTTATTTTATCATCTCGCTCATTTTAGATTGAATTTTCTGATGAAATTTTGTGGAGATGATTTATTCAGAGATTATCTCTATCAAGTTTTATGAAAAATTCATCCGTTTAATCCTTTAAGTAGATCTCCTCAAACAGAGTTGGACTGAAAAATAATGGAGAAGAGTCAAATCCTCATCTGAGCTGAAGAATTTCTTAATTATTTGTAGTCAAAAAAAGAAATTTACGCCTTTTTTTTTGAAAAAGGAAAAAGAAAAAAAAGTGAGGATAAGTGGGTAAATAATTTAAATTGGAAATTAAATGAATGTGAACGAGAAAGGCGGTCCGACACAGAGAATAGAGGAATCCATACCACTACACACCCGGAACAACATTTCACAACATCTAACAAAAAAGGAAGAAAAAACAGAGGATAAATCCTTATATATGGAGAGAGTATTTTTGCGCATATCCATTTTGTGTAAAATCGTACGTGTTACAAAGTTTTACTCGTAAATTATATATATATATATATATATATTTATTTATTTTGCGTGCTTTAATAATATTCATGCGTAAAATTTAAATAGTTCAATAAAAATCATATAAATGAAATGTTTAATAAATTTTTATAATTTTTTTACACATAATTTCATAGTCACAATGGATCTTATTTTGTAATTTTTGATGAGTAAATTTCAAATATATAAATTCTATTAAAAACTATTTTTTAGATTTTTTTAGTTGAAGTTTTTGTAAAAAATTATGGAGAGAAAAAGACGACGTTGATGTGTGAATTGAGTTTGCATTTTACACAACCTTTTTATACATGTCAAAGTTTTTTAAAAGACTACTAGAGACCATTTTTTACAAAACTTGTAAATAAATCAAAATTGTATAAGACTGTTGGAGATGCTCGAAATATGGGTTTAAATTGTCAACAAACTTATATCTGGTTAACATCATTGTATTTTTGTAATAAGAGGTTACATGTTCGACTCACATGAACTTAGAATAAATCTCTTTATTATATTTATATATTGTGATCATTGTAATCCATGCCTTTACAATATAGAAAACGAAAAGTTTTATACTGATTACTTTTCACATTTGAATCATAGATGCACTTAGACATCTTTTTGCCAAAATTTCAATCACGTTTTTTGTGTTTTTGCAAAATACCAAAGACTTCTTTTTTATTTTTACTTGTTATGTTAGAAATATTCCCTATTCAAACAATAGTACTAGTCTACCTTTAAATAATTTTTTCAACGAGGAAGTCCCAAAACCCAACAGCCCCCCCCCCCCCCCCCCCCCCCCCCCCCTCTCCTTCTCGTTGACCCAATATTCTATTTTAAAAGATTGAAAGCTTAACAAAAATCTATTGTTAGAAATGTAGTTTAATTTTAGGATTTATTTGATAATTTTATTTTCAATATATAATTACTTTTTAATATGTTAATAAAAAAGGGTAGAATGGCCATATCATAAAAATATTTAGTGGGCTCTTACTAAATAGCCTTTGAATATTTTCCCCAAATTCGGAAGATTATTATATAGATAATAAAACACTACATTTATTATATTATGCTATATGATATTTTAATAAATGTATTTACTTTACAATATTCTCTTTTTCTCGCTTCTTCCTTGCTACTGTATAAATTCATTTATTATATAATATAGTCTTCTCATTTTCTTTCATCTTTGCAAAATAGTTGTTGTTCGTTTACTCTATAAACTACTATATTTTTTTCGTTAATTGATACTAATGATTGCATTAATTTCAATAAATGTGTCATTTCATTACAAGCGTTTTTATGCGTATAAATAAGCATGTGTAATTTTTTTTCATTAACCAATATTTATGATTCCGTTAATCTCAATCAATGTACCATTTTAATTTTTTTGGTCATTATTTACCATTTTAATACAAACATTCTATGTGTATATGCATATCTCTCTCTTTATATTTATGTATATTGCCTGATTTATGAAGCAGTGTTTTTTTAATTTATCTGAGTGTCCTTAATCAGTTTGGAAAAGGCTAAATTTTGTATATTTCCAATCAACTACTTTCTTAATTTGGCTACTATTTTTGTTGATTTGTGTTGTTTTTTATTTCAATGTACTTTCAACCCTTTTTACTCTAAAACTTCATAGAAAATCGTTGACTACAAGGTACTTTTCTTTTTCCCTTATCTAAACTTTTTATTAAACTCTATAATGGAGTTGATTAAATATCTAAATGGAAAAAAAATACAATAGAGTTTCATTTATTTTTTCTTGGCTCATTAAGGAATTCCTTACAAGTTTTTACTCTTCTATAAGGGGATTCATAAATTCTAAAGTCAGGGGTAGGGTTACATTAAAATGATGTTATTTGTTTATTTTAATTTTTGAATTGTATCTATTTAACTAATAGTTTTCGCTTTTAATTGAAATAATAATAATCCAGTTTGTTTAAAGTAGTATTTAATTAGTTATTTTTGATTAAATATAATGTTCAAAGCCTTCAAAACTCTTGAAGCCTATCTTGTCATGTATATATATATATATGTGAATAGCGATTTAGCTTAAAAAGATGATAACCAAGTCTCAATAGTGTGCAAATTGAATGATCACACATGACCCTAATTATATTGACAATTATAATAATTTATGCAAGGCTTAATTTTCGTAAATATTTCAAAGAATTAGTTTGGAGAATACAAATGCTTCCTTCACTATTTTATATACATATACATATACATACACTTACATATATACATATCATTAAATTTAAATAAATTTAAATTAAATTCCTGCAATAGTGCAGGATTAAAGTTAGTTTGTGGGATTTTATGAAACACAAGAGGTTTATTGAGCTTTGATTATAAAATACTTAAGTTGATCAAGTGACGAGCTTAAGTTGTGTTATGAAACACAGACAAGTTTACCTTTTGAGGCATAATGAGTAAAGTAACAAATAATTTACATCTAATAAATAGATTGAGAAGGAACTAAATGCAAACAAATAGGTCCAGTTTACCTAAATTGTAGACTTAATTAGGGTGCGCACAAGCTAAAATGACAAAACTATTAAGTTACTCGGCCAAAAATTGAACTCATGACTTTTAACATAAAGATGACATTTACTAAATATTAAATCAAATACCATTATATATTTCAAGAAAAGGTGTATTGCTAAAATAATATTCTCTTTATCAAATTATATTAATACTTTAAAAAGTTATATTGTATATTTTTAAAATCATACTCGTACGTTACTTTATTGATAATTATAATTATTTTAATTATTATTAAAACACTTGTATATTATCAAATTAATATATAATTAATCAAAATATGCAAAAATTCAACCAGACATAATGTTATTATAAAGTATGTGGAAAAAATAAACAAATGAGAAAATGCATAGAAAGAGCAGTCAGAGATTTTTCGTAAGTGAATTTGCTTTCTTTCTTGAACTGAAAAGAATCTCTCTCGTAAAATTTCAGCTTTTGACGTCTCCGCACCGAAAAGCAAAGGCATATTCCCCTCTCTCTCTCTAAAACTCCAAAAACCCTAATGCCTTCAACGCACACGCCTTCTCTCTGAACCATCGACTCCCATTCTCAGGTTCATTCCAATTTTCCCTATTTCTATGCATTACGAATATATATATATATGTATGTTGAATTGTATATGCACAAGGCCATTGCCGCTTCTACCTTCAATTGACTTTGAACAAGTTTAAAATTAATCGCTCTTGCAATGTTGTGATTGTGATCTGTTTAGTTCTAACACTATAATCTTATTCAAGTTGTTCTACAAAATTCCTTGATTCATTCTCACAACCAATGTAATTTGTACAAATTTCTAATATTTTGTATTGTATGCTCAATAACCTAACTCAATGTAATTTTTTTTTCTTTGATTTGGATAATGACGGCTTTTTAGGGCTGTAAACGAGCCAAGTCGAGCCAAACAAAGGCTTGTTCAAGCTTGGTTCATTAAACATTTCGAGCGTATAATTTTGTTCGGGAGTGGCTTGTTTAGCTCTTTAGCCGACTTCAAACGAGCTTTTAGCCAACCTGAGCTCGAGTAGTTTGATTTTTTAAACATAGTCTTATAGTGTTTTGGGGCTTTATTGAGCCGAGCTCGTTAACACGTGGAGCTTCAAAATGTGTTCAAGATTGTTCATTTGTTTCACAAATGAATTTCGAACATGCTTCTACTCGAATGATCGCGAGTTGAGCCTTGAGCAGCTTGGTTTGTTTTGCAGATCACGAGTCAAGCCTCGAGCAGCTTGGTTTGTTTTACAGCCTTTGGGGTTGTTTCATTCTGATGCTGCAAAAACCAATTCTTGGCTTTATTTTGCTTGCAGGGTTTACCCCTGTACCTTTTGAATTTAAAATGAAAAAATGGAAAAGGGACATGTAATTTAAGTTGATCGCTATTCTTTTCTCAGAAATATTGGTTATTCTTGTTGAACAAAATGTTAAAAGTACATATTAATTTAAGCGATTTTGTTCAATTTCATTAACAATAGTCTTTCCATTTGGTCGGGAAGAATTTTAACTCCTTTAATTTTCTTTTAATTAATTGTTGCTGTAAATCCTTGCTGGTCTTTTTAAATGTTTTAATTAATTCTTGTTTCTCTCTTGATTGGAATTTGTGCAGTTGTTTTGTACTCTTTGTTGTATTGACAAAGTGTTAAGCAACTGAGTTGTGATAATTGCATACGAGCATACTTGATAATGCAGAACAATTGGTTGTTTCCCTTGGACTTGGATCCTAATGGAGGGTCGCTTAATATGTTTCCGGTGGAACCACCGGTATCTGGTCATTTGTTATCGCACATTATTTCATTCGTCGACAATTCACTTTACAATTTTAGATATATGCATGTCCCTGGAAGTCTTGCTCTTCAACAAGCTTTCAGCCGCCTTTCGAAACTTGCTGGCACTTTCCTGTTTTGTTTTGCTAGTGGGTCCAATATCAACCACAGATTACCGAACAATTCTCACGGTTCTAATACAAGAAACTGCAGATCTTCCACACAAATAAACCGCGTTACTTCTGTTAGACATAATCTTGTAGGATTTGACTGCAACAGCTCTAGACAAAAAGGAGAATCTAACATGCCAGTGATTTTTGGTAAATTATCAAGATTTACCATCAGACAACTTTGCGAAGAAGTTGGGGAGTTTAAATTTCCTTTGCTCTCATTGGCTGCTGCTCTGGTACCGCCATTTGACAATGTGTAAGCTCTATCCTTTTTACTGTTACTTGTGTGACCTTAGGTTCCGTTTAGTTCATTCTTTGGATCGTTTGTGAAATCCTAAACTCCAGTTCATTCATGATTCCAACTTTTGGTTGGAGTTTTGGAAAGTAATCTAGGATTCCGAGGAAAGGAGAATTCCCATATTCAATTTGGAAAGCTAAGAGGATTCCTGGGAATCCTTTCCTATTTTAATAATTTTTGACAAAATTTCCCGTATTTATAACCAATAACTAATTTATATTTCCTTTGCATTATAATAAAGTAATTTTAACAATATATTGTCGCATCATAACTAATTTGAATAGAATTATTTTTATATTTAATAATATATTTGTAAGTTATTCTCAAAATAAGGGGAGGAGAGTTCTAGTTTTAACCAAACATTGGAAAGTATCTCAAATGCTTGGAGGCCAATTCCTTTCCTAAAATCTTGAACCAATCGAGCCCTTATCTTTAATTTTGCTCTCTAAATTTCTCTTTGTGTTTATGGCCATCAGATCTCGGAATGTATTAGCCATTCCACTTGCGGATGGTGATGTAGTAATGCAGAGATGCATGGGTTCTGAGGTTGAGCAGCAACAGGGATGTGGTGATTTTTCTTTTCATAATTTCAATTATGCAAGAAGTGCTGTTGAGCCCAGAACTGGTATTGAGTTCCCCGCTATTTTGGAAAACATGCTAGCTGGAGGGACTAATTCCAGTTTAATGTCAGAGGTCAGCATTTGAAACTGAAAAACTTTTATTTTTCGATTTTTTCGAGTTCTTATTGGCCTAATATGTGACACCTCTAAAGTTATGAGCCATCATCTGCATTCTTTATCAGTTCAGCTGCTTCTAGTATATCTTTCGCACTACAAGGGGAAAATTTTCAATAGTAATACCAAAAGATGGTAGTAATTAGTCATTAGTTGGTTTCTTTGTGGAGTGCATTTTCGTCAAGTACTTACGTGCAATGTTCTAAAAATCGTAAATCGGACCTAGATCGGCAAGGTGGGGATTGGGGATTTTTGGAGAAATCGGGAAAAAATCGGGGGTTAATCGGAAAACCCATAATTTGAAAAATAGGGAATTAAATAATATAATAACATTTCCATTCCCACAAATAATTTCCCAAATAACATCAATTTCCCATAAAAAAAATAAAAAAACAAGTCCTTACCCACAAGGCCACAAATAATATGTTGAGCAACACAAAGCACAAGTAACAACTAACAAGTTCAAAAAATTCTTTCTCTCTCTAGAAGATGAAAAGCCTTCCTCCAATCCAACACCCATAACCACTGTCTACCACCACCTACACCACCATCCCTAATCTACAAACCGACCACAATCATCAATCCTAACACCGACCATCATCAACCATTCTTTCCAGCAATTGGTGAGGGTTGAGACCTAGGGTTTCTTGAGTGAGAATTCAGTTCACCCCCTCTAGGCATTAGTTTGTAGTCACCTCCGGCATAGGAAGACTCCCTGCCTGCCGATCGGCCACCGACCAGAGTCCGGTGGTCAGAAGCCTTGCGCGTGGGACTCACGCGCCACCACATCTTCCGCCTCCGTCTCCACGCGCCGGCGCGTGAGGGCGCGTCGTACACCGGAAAGCCTTCTTTCGAGTTCCAGAAGTGGCGTCTAGCTTTTCTCATCACATATCTGCTGTGTACTTGGGGTGTTACTTTTGTTTTGGACTGTCTTTTGTACGCCTACTCATCGGTTGACGGTTTCTTCTTGTGGGGGGAGGTCTGTGTAAGATTGATAAGCAGAATGGGTGAGTTTTACAGCAATAGATCAAGGGAGTTTAGATTCGAATACAAAAGGTTTACGTTTGAGGTAGACAATGGAGGTTCCATGGGCATCATTACAGAAACAAATCGTCAGAGGTCATACACAATTAGAATCGACTTTGGTGGTATGTTCTGGCTTATGGAAGGGTTGTATTCGGCTGCAAGAGGCTCCGGTGAGAGTAAATTCTTTCAAAAATATCAAGCATCTTACGGATTATTCGTCATGGAAAAATATTCAAACAGGAATGGAAGCTTCATCAGATTGTTGGAATTGCAAAGGGGTATGCTATCAAATACTATTATTCTTCCAGCTGGTAACAGAGGTGAGGGTTGGAGGGGTGTGGCTGATAGATTGAAGCAGATGATGTTTTCCCCTAGTCCAGATCCCAAATATGTTCCAGTCAAGAATGCACGAGTGCAAGTTAAAAATGATAATATTAGTGGTAGAGGAGGGAATAAACAACACCGTTCATATGTTGAGGCTTTGAAATACGAAAGATCATATAATTATCATCCTCAAGTCAAACACAATGTGGGTGATGACTGATGAGGCTGTGGTGGAGTGGAGTAAAGTCGTGGTTTGTACAAGAGAATCAATTTGGGATTCATGGCATGGTATTCAAAGGGCCATGAATAAATTCTACAGAACCAGACTTGTGCTGAGACCTTTTCAGGCAGATAAAGCCCTGTTTGTTTGTGATGACGTGAAGTCGGCAGAATTTTTTGGGAGCAGATCATTACTTTTTTTGGAAGGCCCATATGCTATCAGATTACAGAGATGGAATGACAGGGAGGTATATCAAAACAATAAAATTACATGTACTGGCGGTTGGATTACGGTAGAAGGGCTTCCAATTAATTTATGGAAAAACAGCATATTCGAAGCAATTGGAAAGAGGTGTGGAGGTCTTGTTGACATTGATGTTAAAACTTAAAAATTACAGAAACTTTTCTTAGCACGTATCAAAGTCAAAGGACACACGTCGGGTTTCATTCCGGCGAGTTTAAGGATTAATACTAGTTCGGAATCTTTTTTGGTTAGGTTAAGAGCAATCTCCAAACTCCGTTGGGATAGAGTCCCTGCCGAAGATCCCTCGCCAATCAATATGTCTGCCGAAGAGGATATAGTGGTAGTGGATACAAAGAATGATGAGGATGACATGCTGACTAGTTTTGGTAAGGTTGAGGGTGGAAATTATGGTGTGAGGGCAAAAACTGAACCAGAACAGATGCAGCCTGGTAAAGCGTTATCAGAAGGGCACGAAGGTAAATGGCTGGGCCGGATAAGGGCGAAAAAAATAGAGGATTTCAAAGTTTGGGAAATTAAAAGAAGAAAAACAATAACGCAGCCAAGATCGAGGCGTATTACTGGCAGCTGCGTTCTCAGATGTGAGAATGATGATATCGAATCGGTGAAATCTTTTTGTGATAAAGAGGGTCAGAATAATTTCAGCGACAGTGAGAGAGGGATCATGAAAACACCAAAAGAAGGAACCAAGGAGAGGAACAATAGGG
Organism: Lonicera japonica; assembly: GCA_021464415.1. Lineage (NCBI taxonomy): Eukaryota > Viridiplantae > Streptophyta > Magnoliopsida > Dipsacales > Caprifoliaceae > Lonicera > Lonicera japonica. The sequence goes on from CM038469.1 coordinate 24,380,009, forward strand.
ACTCTGCAGAAAGTGGAGAGCTAATGGATAAAAGATTCGGGCAAATTTACACGAGGAGGAGCAATAAAAAGTTGATACGAGAGATTGATGATACAACAGAAATCCCTGAATGTTTCGAACAAGCAATAGATGGATTTTCTGGGACAGAAGCTGAGGACTTCGGTAACATATTATCAGATTTTTCGGAAAATGAAAGTCAGGAAGATGAAGACCGAGAGTCCTCGTCGTCGGAGGTAGTAAAAGAATCAAATGAAGTAGAAGCAGTATGTGAGGTGGGGAATTTTTTTGACATGTATGAAGTTAACTCTATTGCCAATCAAGATCAGGTACGTACTCAACCGAGTACTAATCTTGTGAATAACCTTTCACATAACTGCCCTGTTCAAACTCATCTTATCGTTCATAGCCCCTCTTCTGTTTCATTCTCGAGTTCGTCCTCTTTCGTTCCTAATTCTGGGGAATATGGGGAGGGTAAAGATCATACTTCAATTTGTTTGCAAGAAAAGGATGTAAGTTCAGACCATGAGAAATTAATGTCTAATGGGGAGTGTAAGAAATCCTATGAAAATAACAAAGGAATAACTCATAGTGGCAGTAATGCTTCTGGGTTTGGAAATCACGAGGGTCTTTTGGAGGAAGGGGAAGGACACAACCGTATTGTTGAATTGGAGGAGGAAATTAATGAAATTCTGGAAAAATTATCCTTAAAACTAGTTCCAATAACATATGAGGATAACACGGGGGGGATTAATATAATTTGTCGATGAAGATCTTAACATGGAATGTGAGGGGCGTGGGGAATAAAGATAAAAGGAGAGTAATAAAAGACTTAATAAAAAAGGTATATCCGGATTTAGTTGTCCTACAAGAAACAAAAAAGGAGATAATTGAAGACAAATTAGTCGGGTCGCTATGGGGCGTTAGGTTTAAAAATTGGGTTTCCTTGCCATCGGTTGGTAAGTCGGGGGAAATTTTATTGATCTGGGACGTGAGATCTGTAGAGATAGTGGAGTGCGTTATAGGAAGTTATTCGGTCTCAGTTAAAATTAAAAAAGATGAGGGTAACTTTTGGTGGTTCACGGGGGTTTACGGTCCATGTAGGTACAAAGAAAGAAAGGATTTTTGGGAGGAATTGGCCGGTTTATTTGGCTTATGTTCCCCTAAGTGGTGTGTCGGGGGGGGGGGGACTTTAATGTTGTTAGATATTTAGAGGAGAAATCAAATGGAGGAAGGGTAACAAAGAGCATGAAGGATTTTGACTCATTCATAAGGGAAACAAAATTGAGAGACATTAGAATGAATAATGGAAGTTTCACATGGTCAAGTCTAAGAGAAAATGTGGTATGCACAAGAATTGATAGATTCTTATTTTCGAGTGAGTGGGAGGAAAGCTTCTCTAGAGTAAGGATGGAGGCGCTCTTTAGAAATGTGTCTGATCATTGTCCAGTGTTGTTGGACACGTCATTATCAAAGTGGGGTCCGACACCATTTAGATTCGAGAACATGTGGCTTAAACATAAGGATTTCAAGAAGATTTTTTCGCAAGGATGGGAGGAGACAGAGAAACTAGGGTGGGAAGGGTTCAAGTTCATGAATAAATTGAAAACTTTGAAATCTATTATTAAAAAGTGGAATATTGAATGTTTTGGGGATTCTAGATTGGAAAAGATAGCAATAATGGAGAAAATAAAAGAGATTGACCTGAAAGAAGAAGTTGGCAACATTAATGATAACTTTAGAAAAGATAGATGTGAGTTGAAAGATAATTTGGAAAAAGTAATCTTGAAAGAGGAAATTTCTTGGAGACAAAAAGCTAGAATTAAATGGGTTCGAGAATGGGATAACAATTCAAAATTATTTCATAAAATCGTTAATATGAAAAAAGGCAACAATTTAATAAACAAATTGGAAAAAGACAATGGGGAAATTTTGGAAGAGGAAGATTTGATGGTGAACGAAATAATCACTTTTTTTGGGAAATTGTATTCGAATGATATGAAATCAAAGTGGAAATTGGAAGGTTTGGAGTGGGCGCCAATAGAAGCAACCAAGGCAGAATGGCTTGAAAGACCCTTTGAGGAAGAGGAAGTTAGAAGTGCAATTATAGAATGCGACGGTGAGAAAGCTCCGGGTCCCGATGGGTACACTATGGCTGTTTTTCATGAACTTTGGGATGTCTTGAAAGGCGATCTAATGAGTTTCTTTAAGGAATTTTATGAGAATGGGGTTGTTAATAGGTGTGTGAACGAGACATACATCTGTTTAATTCCAAAAAAGGTGAATCGTGCAAAATAAAGGACTTTAGGCCAATAAGCTTAGTAACAAGTTTATATAAGATATTGGCAAAAGTACTCTCATTAAGGTTAAGAGAAGTCATGGAGGGAACAATTTTAGAGTGTCAAGGGGCATTTGTTAAAGGTAGACAAATCCTAGATGTAGTTCTGGTAGCCAACGAAGTGGTGGAGGAGTATAGAACAAAAAAGAAAGAAGGTGTGGTGTTTAAAATTGATTTCGAGAAAGCTTATGACCATGTAAATTGGAACTTTGTGGATGAGGTTTTGGAGAGAAAAGGGTTTAAAGATAGATGGAGAAGGTGGATTAAAGGTTGTTTGTCTTCAGTTAACTTTTCGATTTTGGTAAATGGGCGTCCTAGAGGGAAGTTTGGGGCAACAAGGGGATTGAGACAAGGTGATCCACTCTCTCCTTTTTTGTTTACATTAGTTGTGGACTGTCTGGGTAGATTGGTGGAGAAGGCTAGTCGACAAGGTGTGATTGATGGGTTTAGGATTGGGAGGGATATGGTGGAAGTGTCACACTTACAATTTGCAGACGACACGATTTTCTTCTTATCGGGTGATGAATGCAAATTTAACAATTTGGTGAAGTTGTTATCGGTTTTCTGCTCAATATCAGGATTGAAACTAAATTTGACTAAGAGTAAACTTGCTGGTGTTAACATGGAGGTGGAGAAGTTAGAGGAGTGGGCTACTAGATCAGGTTGTGAGATTGAGAATTGGCCAGTAAAGTACTTGGGGTTGCCTCTTGGAGGTAATCCAAATTCTTTGGAATTTTGGAATCCGGTGTTGGAAAAAGTTAAGAAGAAACTTGATGGATGGAAAGGTGGTTGCTTGTCAAGAGGTGGGAGACTTATCTTGATTGAATCTGTTCTAGCAAGCCTTCCAACTTATTTTTTGTCCATTTTTCGTATTCCTATGAAGGTTAAAAATGTTTTGGAAAAAAGAATGAGAGACTTCCTGTGGGATGGGTGCGATAATAATAGAAAAGATCATTTAATAAATTGGGATATAGTGTCTAAAGAAAAAAATAAAGGGGGTTGGGCATTGGTAATTTGGTGAATCGAAATAAAGCTTTGTTGGGAAAATGGTTGTGGAGATTCCCCCGTAGTCAAAATTCCCTATGGTATTCCATCATTAGAAGCAAATATGGATTAAGCGACAATGGGTGGGACTCCAAAGTTGTGAGTAGTGGGACTTATAGAAACCCTTGGAAATATATTTCTCATGGTCTTGAATCATTCTTGGAGCACACAAAACTTGAAGTGGGTGGGGGTTCCACAGTTAGATTTTGGGAGGATAAATGGAGGGGTGAGACAACCTTTGATTCTTTGTTTCCGCGTTTGTATAGACTCTCCGTGAACAAAGGAGATTCCATCGCTTCTTTAGCCTCTTTAAATTCAAACTGTATTGTGTCTTGGAATTTATCTTTTTCCAGAAACTTGAATGAGAGAGAGTTGGAGGAGTATCTTTCTTTGTTGAGAGTCATAGAGGGTGTTAGATTGTTTCCAGGGAGTATGGACTATAGGCGATGGTTGTTGAAAGGGGAGGGTTTCTCGTGCTCTTCTTTTTACAAATCTCTTATCGATTCTCCAACGCATCCACAATTTGCTCCTTCAAAAGTCATTTGGGCAGCTGGTATTCCCACTAAAGTGAAGGTGTTCTCTTGGTTAGTTGCTCACGGGAGGGTTAATACCTATGATCTGTTGCAAAAGAGAAGACCGAATTGTTGCCTCTCCCCATCTTGGTGTGTACTGTGCAAGAGCGATGCAGAATCTTTGAACCACTTGTTGTTACATTGCCCTTTTTCATATTTCATATGGAACAAAGCTTGTGCAGAATTTGGGTTTAGTTGGGCCATTCCCAAAGATGGCACGAGTCTTCTTATGCTGGAAATCAATAGCTATAGAGACAAATCTAAAGGCAGGGAGCTTTGGAGATGTGTCAAAGTCGCTTCATTTTGGCTATTATGGATGGAGAGGAATTATAGAATTTTTGAAGGAAAGATAGAAGAAAAGGAGTGACTGTGGGAAAGAGTCAAATTCATGGCTTCGTTGTGGGCTTCCAACACCAAGCCTTTCAAAAATTATAGAGTGGAAGACATCAAGAACAATTGGAGAGCTTGGATTCTTGAATAGTGTTCCATTGTATTATATTTGGGTTCTATTCTAAGGGTGCATTGTTGGCTATGGGTTTTGGCAGGATTATATTTCCTTTATTTTCTTTTTGTGGGTTATATGTTTGGTTGGTGGACTCCTTCTCCCCTCTATATTTGTACTTTTAATCTTTATTATGAATGGAATCTTGTTTCTTATCAAAAAAAAAAACTAACAAGTTCAAAATAAATAAATCACGTTCAAAAGTAATCAAGTAAAGTCTTAAAGAACAACATAAAGCACAAATAACAAGTTCAAACTAAATTAAGCACGTGTTTATGATTTGTGGAGTAGGGCATTTTTTGTTATGTAATATGTACAAAGTGTAAGGGGGGAAAAAAAAACCCTCCAAAACAACATCATTTTATTAATTTTTGTTTTATTTTCTAATTGTCATTAGCTCCCTGATTTTTCCGATTTTTGCTGATTTTCCCCGATTTTACCCGATTTTTGAGAACCGATTTATGGAAATCCGATCGGATAACTCCCGATTTCTGATTTTTGGCTGATTTATCGGCAAAAAATCCCGATTTTTAGAACACTACTTACATGTTTTTCTATTCAATTAAACTTATTGTGTTAGTGTTGCCCCAATAAAGAAGTAAGAAGCTAATTTGAAGCATGAAGGCATTTATGTCAGGCCAGCAGATAGTAGTTTCTTCTGCAGGTAATCGATATGCCTGACTCCTGAGTCTATGCATCCAATAGTTGTTTTGGCTTTTCACTTGTTGGTGCTCATCTGCTTGGCACTTGGCATTGACAATCTCAATGTCATCATATGCTTCTTATAGGAAGAAATTTACATGTAGGGGAGGAGCTTTTATTGCTTGCTGGATGGGTTCAATCTGGATTTCCAATCCCCCTTTTTTTCCGTTTCATCTTTCTGTTTTTCAATTGTGTTGGTGGCTGCTGGTTCACCCATATTTCTATACTTGCTTACTCACGATTGCCCAATATTGTCTTGAAGTTGATGGGTTTCGAAACAATCACAATCACACCGAGGGAGACATTTTTTATCTTGGAAAATCTACATTTAGGTTTCAGGTTTTGGGAGACAATAGGGAAGGCTCTGACAAGTCACCCATCACTAAAATCAATATGAATGAAACTCTTGAAGATCCTGGGCACGAAGAAGTAGGAACTTTTAATATTAATGAAACTTTAACATTAATAGCCTAATAGGCGTGTCAATGAGATGTACGCTTGTTTTAGAAAAACCAATCAAGAGTGTTAATGGATTAAAGGCCCCCCTTAGTTTGATTACAAGTTTTTACAAAATTTTGGCCAAACTGTTATCATTAGGCCAATGGTGTTCCTTCAATGATTCAAGTACAGGTTGGTGGCACATAGAAAAGTGCATGTTTGCGGCCCAGAGTTTATCTATCTCCTAGCTGGTGTGTACTATAAAGATGAGCAGCTGATTACTTGTGGCAAAAACTTTGTGTAGAATTTGGGATCAGTTGGGTGCTGTCTAAGATAGTAGCAAACATACATCTTAATTTCAAAAGCTATTTTGGTATGATTCAGTTTCATATGGCATATTCATATGGGAGTAGACTCTAGACAAGTTGCCTACTGGACTGCTTGAGATTGCTTGTTGTCTTCCTCTTCTTTTATACTCCCTCTATCCCAAACTAGGATCTCACTGTTCATTTTTGGGATGTACCAAGTTAAGTCTACTTTCCTTTCCTTTTCGGAGCATAATCAACGTACCCAAACTCACGATAGGAAACAACTTTTAATCTAAACCTATTGCTAGGAAATTAGTGCATCCTTAAAATGAATGTGAAAGTCAAACATGGAATCTTAATTAGGGATGGAGGAATTATTTATTTATTTATTTTTTGTTCTTTCTTTTAGAGATTTCTTTTCCCTTATACGTCATGTACAACATCTTTAATAACATGAGTTTCTTTCTGATATTGAAGTTTATGTCTCATGATGGCTGCCATATTTGTGGTGTAGCTTTATCTATTTTACCTAGTTGAAGTAGAAGAGGAAATGATATTTACATTGAAGCAATGAATTTTCTTCAGAGTTAAGTAGTTTTGTTATATTTAGCTAGAATCTTGGCTACTGCTAATGCTATTGTAATTTCAATTTGTCTTATTTTCCGAGATTTATGTGTGACATTTACAAAACGCAATATACACTATAATATTAGTCACAACGCAAAAGAGGATTTACATATCTTATTAGACTTCTTGGTAATTAAATTTGTGCTTTCTTATTTGTCTTCGTAATATCTCTATGCTAGTGGCATTTTTACTTCTGTTCTAGAAGCCCTTGGTTTCTGTTTTACTTCTAACTGGCAGTGAACAAATCTTTCTTTATATTTCAGGTCCTCGTTGGAACTGGTTCTAGAACAATGAAAATAATTAAAATTAAATCTCTAAAGGTCTATGCATTTGGTTTCTGTAAGTATGCCTATTTCTTGATCAGTTGATGTTTCTGAGTTTAACTTGAACCATGGAAACAGTTTTCATGCATGTAACAATTTTATTTCCTTCTCTCATAGATGTTCACCCTAATGATGTCTGTGAGAAATTGGGCCCGAAATATGCTTCTATTCCAGCCAGTGAACTCAACAAACACCATAATTTTTATAAGGATCTCCTCAGGTATTAATTTGAGGAGTTATTTATTTTCTTGTGGAAACAATGCTTCTTGTTTTATTATTTAATTATTTTTTGACGAGCTTTATTTTTCAAACATCAGTGTGATACTATTGAAATTAAGGGATGGGCAGCTATGTCTGCCCTAACAATAAATTGATTGCAGAAAGGAGGAGATGAATAGAGAAATATAGAATTCTTCGGAAGAAGAACAGAATTTTAAGAAAAAACTAAATTGCAAGCTGAATGTCGTGGTTCTACAATTAATTTGTCTTCATCTGGATGAATTTTCTTCATATGTTGCTAATTAAATTCTCTGGTGTGGTCGCTGCAGGGAAGATATTAACATGACTGTTAGGCTTGTGGTTAGTTGCAATGGGATGAAGATCAGTACTGTTAGAGAGTAAGTGGTATTTTTTTTTTAAATGTTTGTACATTGGGATGGGTAGAGCGAGGGGAAAAATGTGAATTTATTAAATTTGTAGTCAATTCTGTCTCTAATTATCGGCATCTATATATGATTTTTTATTTTTTTATTTTTTTCTGCAGTGCTTTCGAAAAATCCCTTCGAGCACGATTAATAAAGGTAAATCATCTGCTTGTTCTGTGGCCTTTGGAGGAACAACTTTTGACCCCCCTGACTGTTTTCTTTGATTCTTTAGACGAACCCAGACACTGATTATGACTGCCTAAAGACTTTCGGTTCTCTCTTCTCAAAAGATATTCCTATACGTGCGGTATAAATAATGCTACTTCTCAATCTTTGTACACACATATATATATATATATTTTAGGATCTGACAATTTATATTGGAATTTGTTCAGGGAACAACAATCTATTTCCGTAGAACAGCTGATGGACATCTAGTCACCGAAAGTCAGTACACTTGACAGAATTAATTATGTCTATTTTGTACTTTAGTTATTGTTCTTTGATTTTTCTGTTTTGGTTATTTATTTTCGTGGAAATTGTTATGAACAAATGATTTATGATGGAATGATTTGTTTGTGCAGTTGGTGGCAGTCAGATTGGAGCAGTTCACAGCAAGGATTTGTGTAGTGAGTGAATGTTCTGTTCTGTTCAGATCTTAGTATCTTACTTTTGATCATTTTGAATTTCATATGCTTAAATTTGGTGTATATTTAAGAAACAACGTGAAGCGCAGACATAGAAACGTCATACCATATAGGCATTTTCATAGAATGTAGGATACAGACACGTAGTGGACAATTGCCATTGTTTTATATATTTAATATATTAACAAAATTTCAAAGAATTGACATTCTTTCAATTTCTAAATGAATCACAATACCTTAATGGATTAAAACCATTGCAAAATAAATTTGCACTCGGATCCCTTTTATTTTAATAAATGTACATCCCAATTCACAACACGTGCTTGAACAGTGTTGGAAGAATGTTAGTGTCTGACAAAGCATAACTCCTATGAGTGTGTAGTGTGCTTCATAGAAAAATTATTAAAAAGAAAATGAGAAATTCACTACTAGGCCCAATTTTTTTTTTTATGCTTCATGTTTAGTTATGCAACAATTGCCATAAGTTTACTTCATACTCTCAGCCGTGTTTTATTTTAAGAACAATAATGAATATGTTTTTAGTCCCCTTTTTAGGAAAAGTATCTACACGTGTCAACGCGTTATTCACTTAAAAAGATTGACTAAAAACGTAAAATTCTATTACCGTTACTTATGCCATTTTCTTCCATTCATACTCATTGAGTTCTTCGTAAACATGATTTGTTAGAACTGTAGTTTCGGCCCTTTTGAGCAGTCAAGCATTACACATGTCACTGCTTTATCCATTGGCGGAAAAAATTGGGACTAAAAACATTGCTGTTCTTTTCTTGAATTTTGTGTATTCTTTTATTCGCATGGGCCCTTGTGAAGGGCAAAAGAAAATGAAAGGATGAAGTTGTAACATGCTGGATGTGTGTATAAATATTGCTATCGCAGGGGCATTCTTTGACATGTACATAGGAGATGTGCCGGTGTGTGAGCAAACAAAAGAAGAGATTGGGAGAAATGTCGCTAACATCATTAGGAGGTGCTAAAACCTAAGCTAAGCTAAGCTAAGTTCTCCTTTGATTGATTGATGATGATGAGGATCATTATGATCTCGCGTTCTGGTGATGATGATCATGATTGTTGGTTCAATGGCGTGATCACTGGATCACACATTCGGCATTGATCAGCCCTTTGGTCAATATACAACTACAAAATCTTATGAAAGTTGACTTTCCATCGACTTTGTATGTCGTAAAAATTAGTACCTTCTTTGTCTTTCTTTCTTCTGAGTCCTGAAAAAAACAGAGCTGCGAAAAAAAGGTTCATTCTTTTATAGAAGTAACTATATATAATATATACAAGAAAATAGTTGGATTTATTTTTTGTGGAGTAAGTTGTTTTTGGATTTGATTAGAACAAGTAGAGTTGTAAATAACAGTTGAAATTATGAACTTTGTGCATCTGTGTTTTTTTATCAACCCAGCAGCAGATGGAAATGGTTTATCATCAATATTTTTTTCATTTAGTTACAGGAATAGTTAGTTTTAATTTTTGTGGAGTAAGTTGTGTTTGGATTTGATTAGAACAAGTAGAGAGTTGTAAATAACAGTTGAAATTATGGATTTTGTGTATCTGTTTTATTTTTTTTAGTTCAACCCAGCAGTAGGTGGAAATGGTTTATCATCAATATTTTTTTCAATTAGTTACAGGAATAATTCATGAGCCATGCATAGATATCCTCTATTCAAGTTTAACTAGTAATTCTTGTATTATTATCGACATGACAGCGATTAGCGAAGTATAAAATAACATCTAGGCAATGGTCGCGTAGGTATGTAGGAGTTCTGAAAATCTTTTGTCACAATAGATCCAATTAACGGAGTCACATATACAATAATTTTTCAAGAAGATAAAAGTATTTGTTTAAGTAAGCGAAATTTTACATGAATAACTCATTCGTTAATTTAAAAGTGGAGTTTATAACATTTTACGAGAATAGACCAATACAACTAGATGTAACTATTTTGTTTTAATTTTTTTATACTCATGAAAAATTACTATGTATCATATTACACATATTAAGGTCTTGATCAATTCATGGATTTGAGCACTTAGGAAAGGAAGAAAGAAAAGTTTTTCCTTTCTTTTGCAGTAAGCACAAATTTCAGAAACATTTTCTTGATGTATAGAAAAGTAGGGAGTATAGTCATTCATCTTAAAACCCATGGGATTGATTTTTTCTTGTGATTTTTTAGTATTTATTACAAAATTTTTGAACGACAATACTCATACTTAAATATTTTTCATACTTTATCAAACACAAAAAATGAAACTTGATAAGAACTTTAGTTTCATACCTTCATAAAAAAGATGAGAATTAATTTTCCTTCCGTAAACCAAACGAGACCTAAATATATTATTGAATTTGGTTAATATTTAATTCTCTTACCTCACCAAATAAACCGCTATTAACAGCATAATTGGATTGATGGAGGAAAACGAAAAGAAATAATTAATAAGAAGCGGGATTGAAAAGACGTCTTACTTAATTGTTGTTTGGATTATTATTAATTTATATTATAAGGAAATGCAGTAAAACACATTTTTCTATTAAAACTTAAAAGCCCACTAGATCAAGAGCTCGTAATTCTTCTCTTCTTTCTAAATAAAAACATACATCCTTAGATTTGTTTCGTAACTCACATTTAAAGGCCATATACATATATCCAACAATCAGATGTTAATAAAATTTATTTATAATTTTAAAATATAACAATCAAGTTTAATAAATGAGATCCACTTAACTATAAATTTTTTTTTAGTAAAATTTATAAAGAAAAAGCTATTGAATAATATATTTCAAATGTTGTAGAATAATTTAGAAAGTGAAAAACCCAGTTTGTCAATTTTGAAGTACTAAAAATTGAATCATAAAAATTTATTATATAGACAAGATCGAACCCCACTTAGATTTTTTCATGACCAATTTGGTCAAGTCTCCTGGATTATTTTCCCTTTTGGCCCATCAACTTTTATGTTTAACATAGTAGCCAACTTATAATTTTTTGGTAACTTGTTTTCTTTGAGAAAAATAACCCGTTTGTTAGACTACATATACAAAAAGGAAAGTATGTCATAGTTTGCAAAAGTATGCCATAATTTGTTAAAAAAAAAGTATGCTATATCTGTATTAATAGAAAGGAAAAAAATACAATATTATTAACATAATTTTTTTAAAATAAACAGAAGCGTACTCTGGTCCAATTTTATTTTATTTTAAATTTAAAAAATAGAAATGACCAAAGTATGCCTATTCGATTGAGTTTTTAAAAAACTATTCAGTATGCTAGGCTAAATTGAAACGATCAAAGTATGTCTAATCGTTTTTCTCACTTCTAGCCATATCATCGATTAAATAAAAATGTGTTGTGATTCGGTATAAACTATCAACTCCTCCGTGTTCTTACTCCTAACTCCCTCACACATTTTCTTTTTTCATGTCGTCAAATTTTATTTGTTTGATCATGCCGTATAGCTAGCACATGGGTATACCCTATTTAGTAATAAAGAGAAAATAATTCTTGTTTGAAAATGGTAGATAAATCTAACCTTGAGTGCATAGCTACACTTGATTGCTTTACACAAAAGTCGCTTGTAATTAAGTTTTTTTGTATAAAAGAAACACAAAATAAATTGTATGGTACAGTGAAATTTACCAAGAATGGGAGCAATTGTGCCCTATAATTTTAAATTTTTTGTCTTTTTACGTTATATTCTCCATGAAAATTAATAAATATACATATACTAAGTATTTTGCCCCCTTGTTTTGAGGATAATAATAATAGTAATAATAATTTTTCCCTTCCTTTAACTATAATATTTTTAGTGCTATAGATCGATACCTTCTCTTTACTAAATTCTGGAATCCACACCTGACATTGTCTCATTTAAATTTTGAGAATTCAAGTTCGAGTCACCGATTTTTCCTGTTATAAAAGTGTGCAATAGAGGCGTTCTATCGAATTCGAAAACTGAAAAATAAAACTGTACTAATTCATTAAAAATTGAACCGAGAAAACACGGAAATCGAAACAAAGGAACATAGCACAAACTAAATAGGTTTGGTGTGTGCCATTGTAGAACCGAACTAAATCATTATATATATGAATCGAAAATAATATTACTTAACTATTTAAAATTTTATGTTCATAAAATTTACAACTCTAATGAGAACACACCTCTTTGAGCTATTATGAATATTTGAACTATATTATAAATGCGAGAGTTAATTTTTATTGAATAAAATAAGTAGGAGCAAGTATATAATTATTACTTTTCTGCCAAAATAAGTATTGCCCTATAATTTATTATTTTTAAGAAAAAAATATATGATCAAAAACCGAGTAAAATAGAAGTTGAAACTGAACCGAAACCAAATTTTCTACCTTGACCGAAACCGAAAAACATCCCTAGTGTGTATTATTGTTGTTTGAATGGGTAACTCAACGTTCAATGGTTCTGTACATCGTTTAGAATCTTAAAATTATAATGTATTGTATTTAAGTATTTTTGTTTAGAAAATGACTACCCATATTATCAAAACAATTATTTTTTCGTCAATGTATAATACTATTTTGAGAAGTTGTAATACTATAATGCTTTTAAAGATGTACATTCCTATAATAATTAATACTAAACTTGATCTCTTATTATTAAAAACCTTCAAAAGCAATAAGGTAGAAATAGAAAATGCGAAGAATAAAGACTTGTCCACTATGTTAGCATAAATTGGATGCATTATTATTATTTCACTTAAGAGGGATCAGGAAAAAATAAATAAATCCAAGTATTCAATAAAAACTAAAAATAAGAGTGAATGATATAATAGTTTGTTATAACTAAAATTTAAACTCCGTTTGATAGCAACATGGAAAATGAAAATAAAAACAATTAATTTAGGTGAGAAGATGGAAAATAAATTGAAGTACATATATGGTGAGATCCCCTCCATCTCATACTTATTTTTGTGAGTATATGTCCTCCATCCCCCTTTAATATTTTGTGGAAAATTTTTCTCCACCATCACCCAAAGAAAATTTTGTCATGGAAAAAAGTAAAAAGTAAGAGTTAATCTCACCACATCCCTTAACTTATTTTCCATCTTCTCGATCACCTAAATTAGTTATTTTTCTTTTCATTTTTCATGTTGCTATCAAACGCAGCGTTAGTATCTAATATATTTCATTATTATTTTGGATTCAACAAATATGCAACATGTTCATCTTTAATGCAAGATTAATCTTTGCAAACTAGTAATTAAAACTACGTACTTGTTAAATATTAAATGAACCAATGCTCATGAACAAAATATATATGCTACAAATTCTACACAAACACCAGATTATATATACACAAGACCTTTACATACATAATGTTAGGAAATTAGGGCAGTAATCATGCATCGCATACACTAATTTACGCACTAATCATTGAATCCTATGATCTATGCAGTTCAATAAGATCGACAGATGACATACCTTAATCGAGATTTGATGTCAATGAAACGAACAGGATGGATCTGATCCTTCTGTTGTTGTCGTCCTTAGCGTAGAAAACACGACGCCTCTACGGTATGCACACACGAACGAGATGAGATCTTGCTTGGTGTACTAGCGCCCTCTAGGGTTCTCTCTGCTATTTCGAATTTTCTTGCCTCTCTCAATTTCGTTGACGGCCAAGAAGAACAAAGGTTCCCTTTTATAAGGGAACCCTAGTGAGAACCCTAAGCAACAAACGAACTGGGCCCAAGTCCAACTTGGCCCGTTTTAATTCGTTTTGATCCAACTCGTTTTGGTGTGCGACCCTGTAGGTTTTACACTCTTTGGCCGTACAATTAAAACCCGTTTTATTATACGAACAGTAAGCGGTTTCTAGTAAAACATTACTATTATCCAAAGGTATAAAGGTCAAAAACGACACAACCTTAAATTGATATTTCACACATTAACTCCTTTTGTCAATCGATATCTAGATTGAACACAAGACTAGGCAAGTGTCATTCTTGTATAGTTCAATCTTTATTTCTTGATCTCTAAGTATAATTAATCCAAAACAAATGACATCTCATTTGTGCATGGCCATGCAAATATTAATTACACTTATCAAGGGGCCCAACGATATCTCTCTCAATATATGAGAGTGACAAATCCCATCTTGATCAACCACATACCTCTACATAGTTCATAGTATGCTCGGTCATCATCTTTATAATTACTCGGTCAAGAGCAACGTTTGATAATGCCCGATATGCTAATCCATATGTTGGTAACCATGGCGATCTCAGGTCTGAGGATAATACGATATCACAAATGGGGAACATCACTGATGACATTATGTAACACTCCTCGCAGTGTCCCCAAAGCGGGTCAGTCCAATACTTTGTTCCCTAACAAGTATCAGTATGTTCAGCTTGATATCTCCATATCCATGACTTGTGGAACATAGTCATCAGCTGACCCATACTCTAATCATTATATCAATGTGATCCTAGGTTATTGAATACATGATTAGGGACATCTAAACAATATTATTATTACATTACTAGCATCCCACAATCTAGTCACGTACTTGATGAACTAGTATTAATAAATATTATTTACAAGAGATTATAAAGTAAAATAAATAAACTTTATTAATAAAAATAAGCATAAGATATCCAAGTACAAATCATAATCTATGAATAGTCCTAGGACATATCTCTTTCACATAACACACACACATATATATATACTCGTACCCCCAAAAGAGAGCAACATGATCTTGGCTCCGAAGGATAATTTGAACAAATAGCAAAACATGCACGCACATAAGGAGCGGATTTAATTAGGGGTGCGCCGAGGTGGGTTGTTGCCCAGTTTTCATTTTATATATTTTTTTCTCGATATTAATTAAAATATTAATAAAGGAATAGTCTAACACAGTACAAAATATTATTTGTGACAATAAAATTCTTGATAGTTCAACTTTAGGTGGTAAATGAATTTATATTAAGGAGAGAGTTCATGTCTTCATGAGTTTGAATCTCCCATATCACTCTCATTTTTCTTCTGACGCTCCTTCTCTCCCTCTGGCTATATGAAATTTTCATGAGAAAAATAAATTTGCTATTTATTAACATAATAAGGGGTAATGGTATTTAAATTTTAAAATTGTATAATAGATAAATAATTTTATGTCTGAAATTTTAGATTGAATTGTTGATAAGCACGGGTTATGACTTCATTAATATATGTCATTTGAGAAATATTTATTACTTTTACTTATTATTGACAAAACAATAATAAAGAAGTAATTTAATAAATTGGGTCAATTATTTTTTGTACAAAAAAAGTAGTAATGAAATATTTTTAGAGTTAATTGCACTTTGCGCGTCTGAACTCTGACCTTACTAGTATTTTACTATATGAACTACCAGTTTTAGCAATTAATTCCATCAACTATCCAATTTGTTGCAATTGACCCATTTTGATTGTGTGTCTGAAATTTTAGATAGTTTTTGAATTATTGATAATGCGTTTGGCATAGGTTATGAATTAATATATATATTATTTGAGAAACATTTATTACTTTAAGGGTGTGTTTGATGGGCAACATTTTTCATGGAAAATGTGCATTTTCCACTTGATTTGACAACTTAAGGTATTTGATTGGCTTTTTTTTTCTAGGCAATTCAATTCCCACTTTTGGCTCACACATGTGCATTTTCAAGGCAATTGAGGAAAATGTTTTCTTAGGGGGGAGGTGGTTTTTTGTTTTTCATGCTTGGGCACGGTTCACGAGATAAAGTTTTTACCATTTTTTACATCAAAAATGCCATAACTTAAAATATAAAATTCAAAATAATATAAAAAATTAATATTTAAAATATACTAATCAAGATCAATTAAACAAGATCCATCATGACTATATAATTATGTAAAAAAAAATACTAATAATTTTTTCTACATTAAAAATGTCATAATACAACTAATATTTTCCAGGTAGAAAATTTAGGCAATCAAACACACCTCACTACATTTCCATTAAACTCAATTCTAGGCAATTCAATTACCGGTAACTTATTTTCTTTTCATGTAAATTTCACGCTTGCAATCAAACGCACCCTAATTGATATTGACAAAACAACAATGAAGAAGTATTTAATAAATTGGGCTCAATTTTTATTTTTTTGAACTCTTTTCGTACACGAAAAGATAAATAGCATTGAAGTAATTATTTTATTATTTTGGATTTTTTTATTATTTGTGACAATAAAATTCTCAGTAGTTCATCGTTTTAATTAAATTTTAGCATAACCCTTTTACAAAGCAAATCTCGGATCCCCCTTACGGTAAAAAAAGCAACCAAAAGAAAGAAAGCAGGCTAGACTTTTTCATAACAAATTAAGATTATTACACAGTAATAAAAGCAAATTTTGATGTGTTCCGCTGAAGATACATGTTGAAATATCTTCAGTTTACTCTAGCAATGTATCTTGGCGCCGAAGATATGCTTATATGCTTTGTTACGCTGTCCAGTAGCTCATCAAGCTTTGCTGTGTTGTGGAGTGGATACCTCGTCATATCAGACTCATAATTGGGACGCTAAGGATTTGATTTTTTCTTTTGTGGGTTCTTTAAAATCGCGCCTTCAAGAATTAGTAGCAGTTTGTTTTTGGCAGCTGTGGTACAATCGTAACTGTATAATTCACGAAGGGGTCTCTAAGGAACTGGGGGTACATAGCCGCTGCTGCAAAAAAAATTCTTTCTCGGTTCCATGAATTTTGATGCTGCTACGTTTGATGAGTTGAAGGTGTGCGGTGTCGGAATTGTCATTAGAAATGAAGACGGAGGTTTTATAGCTGAGCTGCCCTCTCCAAATTTGTCCCTACTCTAATGAGACCTACAGTTGCGGAATCGGTGGCAGCTCTAAGTGCAATCCAATTTGCTCGAGAATGTGGTCTAACTAATGTTGTGTTTGACGGAGATTCACGAGGTGTTATCAACCTTTTAAAGAGTAATCTTTGCTCTGCCGGCCTTATAGGTCGTATTATTGAAGATATTTGTCGAAGAGTCTAGATGTTTTAGATCTTGTAATTGGTCATTTGTTCACCGTAATGGCAATGAGGTCGCCCACTGTCTCGCTAAGTGAGCGAAGGTTGTGTTAGGCTCCGCGTCATGGAAGGAGCTGAGGAGGCTCCAGAGTTTTTGTTGCCTCCCCTAATGTTGGATTTTTCTTCTCTCTAGTTATATATTATGTTTAAAATAAAAAAGTATCATTAATTAATAAATTTGTAACGGGCACGTCAACGTTGTGTCTTACGAGCATATGTTATGCAACTTTAAATAGAAGAATTAAATCCTAATATGTTAAATTAGACATAGATTCTCATATAAACTATTATTCTTTCCATTCATAATATGATTGAAATATGCTCTTAGAGAATCTCTAATGGTATAATCAAAATAAGAAGGATAACCAATTTTAGCAATATTGCTTAAAAAATGCACCACAGTAGTGAAATGTTAATAATTATTTAATCAATAATCAAATCCATGAGCGCTCCTCAATAATTAAAACAAAAACCCTTTTTCAATAATCAAAATGAAAGCCTAGAAATTCTATATTTCTATTGGTTGAAATAAATTATAAATATAATTATTTTAGATTTGGATAAGAGTTAGTAACACTTTTGACCCTAAAAGTATATTAGTAATTTTACTTTTGTCCCTAATATTTCGATTTGGGCACATTAAATCCCAAAGTTTAGAAATTGTTTCAATGTAATCCAATTATTAACTTTCGTTAAGTTTTTTAACGGAATTAACATGTGGGGCCATATAATTTCTTTTCCATTTTTCTGGTGAAATTTTGCGTCAAAATTGCGGACCTCTAGGTGATCGAAGTTGAAAAAATGTTGAAGTGCAAAATTGAATCTCTCGAAATTCTCTTCGTGATACACTTAAGAAACCCATGATTTGGAGCCTTGGCAAAAAATTAAAAATTATTTTAGTCACTTTAGGTATCGTTGAAAAAATATTGAAATGCAAACCCATTTTTTCTCTCTAAACCTATTTTCTCCATATAATTTACATTCGAATCATTTTACTCAATTTATCTATTGCAAATTTAATAATTCCGTTAAAAAACTTAACCGAAGTTATTGATTGGACTACATTGAAACACTTTCTATACTTTGGGGTTTAATGTGCTCAAATCGAAACATTAGAGACAAAAGTGAAACTACTAACATACTTCATGGGTCAAAAGTGTTACTAACTCTTTGTTTAATCTTTCAAATCCGCTTTTCTTTTATAATTTAAATCTAGTTAACTTCTAACCAATAAAAACATTGGGCCCACAATTTTGGTTATTAAAAAAATTAACCAATATATATAGAATATATCATTGTTAACTTTAAAAATATGTTAAATTGATAATCAAATACTCATTAGATTATCAAATTTTGAGTATTTCGTTGAAGATGGTCTTTGGGCACATGTTAACTCTATCTTTATTAGATCTTTCCTAATTATTGGAAGATGGTGGTCCAGGGTGGCAATTTGTAACATGATACAATAAAATGACTCGAACTCAATACAGAATTAGAGGGTTAGGGTTGAGCTTAAACGGGTTCGTGCCAACCCGTGTAACATGATTAATAAATAGGCTGGGTTAGGTTTGAAAATTTTGACACCATTAACTAATCGTGTCGATTTAGTGTTTCCTTCTCTAACTATATCAATCCGTATAATACAATACGAATCCACATGACACAGCACAATTGCCTCCCTTAATGGTGGACACCGGGCAAGACCCAATAAGTTTCCCCAAGGAATTAAGAAAGATAGGTCCAACTACTGAAAATTTTGAATGTACAAAACTACTAATATTAGTAATATATATATATATATATATATATAAATGGCTATGTAGATTTCGTTTAATAACTAAAATATGTTTAACTTTTTTTATACTTGTAAATTTCATTTGATAATAAGATAAAAAATAGAGGAAGATAGAAGATATCTACTTATAAAAATAGAGGGCTGCTATTGACACACACCAAATAACTTTGTAACACTTCATTACTTACTAACACACCTTAAGTATATATTTTATCTTCCTAACACTCTCAACACTCCTATATTTAATTTTGAAATTAATTAATATTAATTAATTTCAATAAATAAAATTTATGTTTAAATAAAACCTAATTTGACTTAAGTTCAAACATTCTCAAACACTCCCCACTCTCAAACCTTTCAAAACATACACCATTTGAAAGACAGAGAGCAGCACGATCCCTCCTCCCTTCTTTTCTCTAGTCTCTTCTTCACCGATTGTCTTGTGTATCTTGTTCACCGATCACCACAATGCATACTACTCAGACCTTCTTATCTCTTTGCTTTATGTTCCTTTAGTACGGCACCCAGGTTTTACTTCTTCCTTTTATTTCATCATTGTTTTGCTGTGTTTTTTGCTCGGTTTCAAACCCAAGAAAAAGATGAGTTTTGTTGGAAATCGGATTGTTCGCTTGAATGGTGCAAAAGAGGATTTCCGGTTCTAGAAAGGGGCAAAAGCACTTTTGCAGTTACGCGGGAAAAGTGCAAAGGTCGTTTTGCAGCTGGGTGAGAAATATGTTTCCTTATCAAACTTGGTTTCCTTGTTTATTTTGGTCTCTATTATCTTGTTAATAGCTTCCTTATTTACGTAGGATTTTTGTTACCTTATTCGAGATTGGATGGACTCTATTATATTGTTATATATAGACAGAATCATTCAATAGATTAAGATATAAGATAATTATTCTTCTTTCTGTGGGAATTATTGGGAGAGTTCATCTTGTTGTGAGAGAAATGTTAAAGGGCTGTTGATTTTCTTCTTCTGTGAGAGCTTTGAGTGCAATAATTCTTGTGATAGATTTTGTAATCGTTTTCAAAGAATTAGTGAAATCTTCGTTTGTCGAATATTGTGTGTTCCATTATCTATCTTCTTGCTTTTTTTTCATCCATATTATCTCTAGTTATTAATATCCACTATTTGAATTACGATCCGTGGCGTGATTTATTGTTAATAATCACAACTAGTGGTATCAGAGGGTGGTATTCAAGGATGTGTGTATTATAATGGAGAAGTCTTATAAGTTGGGAAAGTTCGATGGAATCATGGATTTCAGCCTATGGCAGATGAGTATGAAAAACTATCTCGTAGTGCTGGACTTGGATGATGCCCTAGAAGGTCCACTAACAGTTGAACAAAAGAAGAAGGATTCGGATGATATGGAGCTGGTTGAGGTCATTGATGATAAGTGGAAAAAGATGGACAAGAAGTGCTTGTCAGAGATTCGTCTCCATCTCACGACGAAGGTTCAAGGTCATGCTGCAATCAAGGAGGCTACATCAGCAAAATAGTTATGGGAATCTCTTCAAGATTTGTTCATGGCTAAGACGATGACGAATAAGATCTATATCAAAGGTCTTATACACGAAATGAGGATGGAAGAGAATACTCCAGTTATAGATCATATTTATGCTTTTGATTCATTATGCTCAAGACTCGAAGCTGTAGGTGAAGAATTGAAAGATCAGGATAAAGCCTTGCAACTAATTTGGACTTTGCCAGATTCGTACAAGATGCTAATTCAGAACTTTATGAGTATATCATCTTTCACTACCTCGGAGGTGTGTCAAGCTCTGTCTGCGGAAGAGATGATGAGAAAGAGGGATCGAATCAATACCATTCAAGAAAGCGCGTTTGTAGTGAATGGAAAGAAAGGTTATAGGAAAGGACGGAAGACTATTTTTAAAGGAGATTGCTTTAAATGTGGTCAACCGGGCCATCGTGCTAGGGACTGCCCAAAGAAGAATGATGACATCAGGGAAAAACCGGCTACTAACTATGATGGAGGTGCAACCGTTGCGATGACTTCTTATGACAAAGAAGCCGATCTTATAGATGTCCTACTGATGCCTACAAGCCTTACTGGTCAGGGATGATGGTTGTTGGATTGCGGTGCCGCTATTCATGTTTGCAACAATCGTTTATTGTATAGCACATATGGAGATTGTAGTGGGTTTGTCTACATGGGGGATGGCTCTAGATTGCTAGTTCATAGAGTTGGTGAAGTCCGCCTAGAATTGTTTGATGGCTCAGTTCAAACAATCATAAATGTTAGACATGTGGCGTAGATAAAGTGGAATCTAATTAGTCTCTCTAGATTAGAATCACTTGGGATGTGGTACTTAACTCGAGGTGGAGTAATGAGCGTGTATCATGGCGATGATGTGGTCTTGAAGGCATGTCATTGCGGGGGTTTGTATAGATTACATGAGAGAGTTGTACATAATGGTGCGAGGGAACCAAGAAGCATATGTTCCGGTAGTGTAAACGCAGCAAGGATGAGTTACGGCTTATGTGGTGGCTCTAGACCGTTGACAACTCAGAGTTACGTGCCAATGATGGTGTCCAATATGGACATGGTCTTATCATCAACATAGATAATCGGATGTGGCTCGATCATTGACATAGATGGTTGAGTGGCCCTTGTAAAAGGTGAGACAAAAGAAGATTTCATGTGTCATCAAGGCGAAGAAGAAGAAGATAGCGGTTGGTTTTGTTACTTTCGTAAAAGGTGGTGATTGTTGTGTCTTTTTCTCGGTTCCAAACCCAAGAAAAATATGAGTTTTGTTGAAAATCGGATTGGTCACTTGAATGGTGCAAAAGAGGATTTGTGGTTCTGGAAAGGTTCAAAAGCACTTTTGCACCTAGAATATTGCATTCTAGAAAGGTGCAAAAGCACTTTTGCAGTTACGCGGAAAAAGTGTAAAAGTCGTTTTGCAACTGGGTCAGAAATATGTTTCCTTATCAAACTTGGTTTTTCTTGTTTATTTTGGTCTCTATTACCTTGTTAATAGTTTCCTTATTTACATAGGATTTTTGTTACCTTATTCTAGATTGGATGGACTCTATTATATTGTTATATATAGATAGAATCATTCAATAGATTAAGGTATAAGAGAATTATTCTTCTTTCTGTGGGAATTATTGGGAGAGTTCATCTTGTTATGAGAGAGAGGTTAAAAGGCTGTTGACTTTCTTTTTCTGTGAAAGCTTTGAGTGCAATAATTCTTGTGATAGATTTTGTAATCGTTTTCAAAGAATTAGTGATATCTTCGTTTATCGAATATTGTGTGTTCCATTATCTATCTTCTTGCTTTTTTCTCATCCATATTATCTCTAGTTATTAATATCCATTATTTGAATTACGATCCGTGGCGTGATTTATTGTTAATAATCACAACATGTTTTTCATTATTTCTTCTTCATGTTCATTATTTCAATGGTAGAGAGAGAAAGAGATTGTAAGAATAAACTATTAATTTACAAATATGAAATTTTTGGAATTAGGTTTAGTGTATATGTTGAAAGTTTCCGTCATCACCACATAGAGCAATTGTCAATTTGTTTTGGGACATTTTTGTGAAGTATGATTTAACAACGAAGTTGATTTGGTATTTAAAATTTAATACCCTGATTATCCTTAGGGAAATTGTAATCTTTAATTGACGTGGCTCAATCCGCACCACTATTTATGTTTATTTTTTTAGCAGTAGAAAAGTACAACAAAAGTTGTTTGATTAATTGCCCCAACCAACTTAAGTGTATATATTTATGTTTGATTTTGCTGTTGGGTTTGATTATGCATTTGTGGTATTCTTGGTGTGATAATATAGTATACATGAGCATATAATAAATGTACATAAGGTGTTTGATCAACTGCCCCAACCAACTTAAATTGCTTAAAAAAAACAACTTAAGTGTATCTGTTTGGTTATGCATTGGTGTATTTTTTTACTTGTACTATTTTACAGGCTGATATGATATAGATTGGAAGACATTGCAAATGCTAAGTTGGTAAGCATCACTAATGCCACCCTCTTTCTGAAGTTTGATATTGGTTTGTAATATACTTACTCATGATTAGTAATTGATTTATACAGCATATCGGGAAGCTAAGGCACTAGAATTACTAGATGGGGCATTCCTTGGTGGCAAAGCGGAATGTGACGCCCCAAATCCAGTTATGAGAATTTTCTCTGGGATCCAGTTAATCACAGGAACCGTACGCTGATGATGGTTAACTAAAAGAAGATTTATGCAGAGTAACAATAATAGAAGACAAGTAAAATAATCAAACCAAACCTGTACATACATATCCTGTCTAAACTTGTACAATCTGAGTCTAATATAAAGGCAATCCAACAAGCAAACAAGCCTCCATCGAGGTCCTAACATAAGTATACTAAGAACAGTTTCATAAAACATAATTCTTAGCATGTGAGTAACATATAAACAAGTTAGCAAAACTTGATGGGCTATGATCTTTCATATGTGAAAGACCCTATGTTAAGAAAAGGTAACAGAGGCGGCCTAAGATGATCCGTCCTTCCTTTTCCCTTTTCCCGAAGAACCAACTAAAGTACCAGTAAGAAAAGAAAGGAGTGAGTCGAAAGGACTTAGTGGGAACTAAACAAATATATATGTAAACAAGTAGGTAGGAAGTGAGTGGCTTTAGAATAATATAGTAGAACAACTCGCTTGAGTAAATGACCTCTATGTTACAATCTCACCGGCCTAAAATTGAAATCTCGATAATCCTTGCCACTATCCATGCGTACGACCAGGTTTGCATTTCTTGGTCTTTCACCCACGCGGTAGCAGGGCCTCTCGATTGTTTTCGTGCATGGTTTCGGGTCTTGCACCTAGGAGACTGTGTCCCACCTTCCGGCCCCGTCTTACGAGACCAAACCTGGGACCATCGTGGACTAGTGCTAGCATAACAATATCTGTATAATCGTCCGCAGGCTCATCACAAGGCGATTGTACCATATACAAGCATATGTATGTATATAAGCAAATAATTATAGATATTAAGTGTCAACAATAGTTCGAGTAACAAAGGGAATCCCCGTCTAAGCAACATCCCAAATAGTTTAATAATCCATGATAGGTATTTCATAGAAGAAATCTCCAATTTAAACCAATTACGAGATTAATAGACTTTTAATCAAGTAATATATGAAATAGAATAAGGTTTAAGTGGTTTTGTAGTTCGATCAAGGTATTTAGTAGAGCTTCTTGATAAAATAGGTTATTCAAGTAACCATAAGGCTATCAGTGCCATCAATTCCAACCATAAGACTCAATTTCATCATGTACTCACAAAGCCCATATATATATATATGCGTATTTAATCTAGGTTATAATAACTTGACATAGAAGTGGAATCCAACAATAATAGGAAAGGAAATGAGTTATAGAAGTAGGTTCCCACCTCAATAATTCTAGAACCTCGAGCTAGAAAGGTCGGATTGAGCCGTACGTTGTTGGATCGTAAAATCCCCAAATCTTGAGCTTGAACCCTCAACAATGGAGGATAGAGAAATATGGACATAGTGATGGAGCCTTGATTTGAAGGTGAAAGATGGAGTATAGTCCTTCTTAAAAGCTTCCTAAAAGAGCTCTCAACCCTTTCTAGTCTCCTCTCGAAGTGTTGCTCGGAATTGGAAATGAAATGGGGAAAAGCTTGACTTAATATATTTAAGTCGGTGCCTAAGTCGGTAGGCCGGACCGGTATGCCCTTTTTGGGGACCGGTCCACAGTCCTCAATCCTCCCCAAAATTTAACGTCGGACCGGTATGGAGAAACTGCATACTGGTCTGCAGTTCTCTCATTTCCCTGAATTTTAAAGCTAGACCGGTATGGCCAAATCCCAGAACGGTCCCCTTAGAAAACTTGCCCTGAACAAATCTTTGGCTGTTATGCAACTTTGCGCGCATTTTACACAATCGGGGAGGGGAAATTAGATTTTGGCCAAAACATGAAAGTTTTAGGTTCTCGAAAGACCTTTCTAACCGCATAAACGGGGACTCGTTCAGATTCCAAATGAAGAAGTTACGCCTTTCTAAAAATAAGGACATCAATATAACGGCAAGGCGAGAACGGACTAGTTTCTGAACCGATTCTCACCCGAACCACTCAAACCACTCTACATACATACCATAGAGTTAGATATCATTCATATAATATAAAAGAAGTCCTCCACTTATCCCAACTCCTCAAATAATTTAATTTTCACCATTCGAGGTTCAGATTAAATGTTAATTGAGACAAAAATTGAAATGAGATGAGAAAAATTACGGGGTGGTGCACGGAAGATATCTCTGTTGTAGCTCGTAAAGTTCGTGACATGATTTTTGACGTAAAACATGAGGCACAAGAGAAAGGGCAAAAGCGTTGAACAAAGAATAAGCACAATGATATTGCAGCTACTTCTAGCACCATAAGACCTCAGGCAAAAGCAAAAGCCCTTGCAAAAGGCAAAGGCCTGGCAAAAAAGAAGGCAAAAAAGTAGTTTAGGTTGATTGATTGATCGATGAATACTTATTAAAATTGTCGTCCTTTTGAACTTGGGTTGTTTTGATACTTGTTAAACTTGTGGTATTTTTGAACTTTGGTCATTTTAATACTTGTTAAACTTATGAAATTATTTGTTAAATTAATTTTTTTTATTCTTTGGTTGATGGATGCTTATTTGTTAAACTATGATTATGTTTTGGTTGATGGATTCTTTGATTAATGGATGTATTTTTGGAGGTTCATTAATTGCTTGATGTACTGAATGAATTTTACCCCATTGTTTCGCAATTCAAATTAAATGTTTTTCACAATTCAAATTAAGGTGAAGTTCAAGTAAGTCCAACCATTTGGTTCTTTATGATCCAGGTAAATGAAGTGAACTCGGTTCCCAATGACCGAGGTTGATGAGATGTACTCGGTTGCTAGGGACCAAGTGATCTTGGCTGAGGGGTTAAATTTTTTTAATTCCATTCGATCCTTTATGGGAGAGGTAAATGAATTAAACTCGGTTACTAAGGACCGAGGTTGATGATGTACTCGGTTGCTAGGGACCGAGTGATCTTGGCTGAAAGGTTGAATTTTTTTAATTTCGTTCGGTCCCTTATAGATGAAGTAGATGTACTAAACTCGGTTCCTTATAGCCGAGGTTGATGTGATGCACTCGGTTCTGATCTTGACTGAGAGCTTCCACTTTTCCAATTCCATTCAGTCTTTTATGGACGAGGTAAATACATTGAACTCGGTTAATTTAGACCAAGGCTGATAAAATATAATCGGTTGTTAGGGACTGAGTGATCTTGGTTGAGAGGTTGAATTTTTTTAATTCCGTTCGATCCCTAATGGCCGAAGTAGATGTACTGAACTCAGTTCCTTATGGTTGAGGTTGATTTGATGTACTCGGTTCCTAGGAACCAAATGATCTTGACTGAGAGCTTCAAATTTTCCAATTCCATTCAGTTTCTTATGGACGAGGTAAATACATTGAACTTGGTTAGGACTGAAGCTGATGTGTTTTCTTCGGTTTTTAGGGATTAACTGGTCTTGGCTAAGATGTGCATTGATCATGAGGCAGTTGACTTCCAATTGTTTCATTTTAGCACCTGTTTCATTGGATTTTTTCCTCTAAGTCCACAAGCTCTTCCTCGATGACATGCTCCGTAAATTGAAAAGCACAGTTGGGCTTGGGAGTAATCTTGACTTTAATTGTAGTGAAGTCAATATTTTCTAAATATGAACAATTTTTCCAAATGGAGGAGTCAAGAGATAATAAATCCTGCATATTTATAAGCTTAATGTCATATGGGTTTATGTCAAATCCATAAACAAGTATACATAAACTAGTTTCATAGAGCAAACTTTCTATGTCTAAGTTCAAAATTGCTATACTCGGTTGCTAAGAACCGAGTGTAAGAGGACTACTTCGGTTTTTAGAAACCAAATAATATAGGATACCTTCGGTTACTAAGGGCCGAGTGAACATTTATGATCAAACTATTCAAAAATGTTGTACTCGGTGACGAGGAACTGAGTGTAACCACATACACTCGGTCCTCAACAACCGAGTACATTCTGAAACACCACATCTTGCTCTGTTTTTTTTTTAATTATGTTTGTATCTAATGACTTAGGAATAAAATGAAAAGTAAAGAAGTAGTAAAGATACAAGTATATCTTACGTCTTTTGGATCAACATTTCCTTTAACTTGCTTTTGAACTTTCTTATCAACTTTCTCTCTCTCAATCCCTCTCCCTACACTTCTCTCACTCCCCATTATGATTTTTACACTTCAATCAGTACATTATTAACAATAATCTTTGTTTTCTTGCTTAAATTTTGAATTTTCAAAAGAAATGAAGATGAAGACGAGTTTGAATGTGGATCCTTGTTTGCTTGGAGTGGTAGGGTTTTTTAGCACGTGGGTTTTGTGGGGGGTTTATGAGATGGAGTGGTGGGTGTTGATATTTAATGTTAATGACTGATTGTATTAATTAAGTTTATTAATTAGGGCTATTAAATGTTAGTGATTGGAGGTTATGAAATAAGGAGTGTGTGTCAATAGTAATTAAGTCATTTAATTGATATGGAGTGTTACAGAGTAATTTGATGTGTGTCAATAGCAGCCCCCTAAAAATAAGCATGAGATATAGATAATCTCATCACATCCCTCAAACAAATTTTCTAACTTCACAAACAAATCAATTGGGTTTGCTATCATGTATTCATGTTCCATCTAGTTATCAAACGGACCCTTAATGTTTATCTTTACTCTTACGAAGATAAAGATGGATAAGTAAATCTCAATTATTAGATTCGTCAAGGCATTCTTTTAAACATTTTTTTTATAGAAATAAAAAATATATTATTTTACCTGTGCATATTAATTATTTTTCATCTGTATATTTTTTTAGGAAAAAACAAAATACGATTTCCTCAAAAAAAAAATGGAAAAAGAAGTCGTCTTTGCAATAGGAAAGCTAGACTTATCAAAGAATTTTTAGCCCACCGTGGGGTCACATCAAAAATGTGAAAAGTATTTTTTTTTCCGAAGAAGAAAAATGTGAAAAGTATTCTAAGAGCAATAATGCAGCAAAGAAAAAACAGACATATAAACTTACCAAAGTCCAAATAGGCCTTTGATTTATCATCTCTAATTAACAAAAGATGGTGCTAATTGTCAAAAAAACTTACCAAAGTCGAAACACATCACTAAAATAGTGGCCTTGACAACAATTAAAATATAAAGAATGAGAATTAAACCAAGGTTCTTTGAACACCTCTCGGTGCTAATTGTCTTGCTTTTGTTACTACCGTTCACCAAGCTTGTTCATGGAGTCACTTTTGTTAGAATGATATACCAAAAGCCATAATTTTTTTATTGGTTAGGATATGTTATAAGCTTGGTTTTACTATTTTAATGAGAATCTTTATGGGCAATGGTTGCATTATATTATTTATTTAAATATTGTGCATGTGTGTCTTTTATTCCATACAGTAGATGATTTAGTGTGTAGAGTATAGCTTATACACATAAGATTATATCATCGGTTCTTGTGAAATACAAGTTTAATAGTTCATAGTTTTAGATGGAATTAGACACCCATCAGTAGGATTGTAGCACAAGTTTCAGTAGTTTATCTTGACTACAGGAAACAGTATAGTTTTAACTCGTTATGGTAGTACACTTTGTGTGTATTGAATAGGACCAGTTTGGGTTAATTGTTTTTATACTGACTATATAAAACAATTTAAAATATCATGGTTATTATGATTACTTATGCTTTTAATCTTGAAATAATTAACAAACATGTATATGTAGTGTTTGTTGTTTTGAATCATTAAGAGTGAGATTCATTTATGGATCAATAATCTTTGTGAATTGGATGATGACACTATATGTATGATGACTATTAATTATTGACGGAATCCACGTCTCGATATAGGGATTGATGATAGCTCCTTAAGAAGCTTATAAGTTTTGATCATGTCAAATACTGCAGGTGGATTATGTTAATCCGACATGTCAAATAAGTTAAGTGGTAGGTTCAAGGATTAAGAAGTCATTTAAATATAATTGTTAATAATTTAATTTAAATGACAGTTATCTGTAATCTTAACGTGAGGATAATAATAAGTATTTAATAACAAGGAGCTCGAAATATAATTTTGAGATAAGGACGGGAGTGCAATTATAATTCTTTAGTGGTGTGAATTATAATTTATGGAAGGAATTAATTCATAGTGGAATTAGGATTCCAACTTTCCATAGGAAGCCCAAACACTTATTTCTCCTTAAGGTCCCTATCGTAACCTTGTATATACGCCGGCCTTGTCTCTTCTCAATATAACAATAATTCTAATGAGTTAGAGTTTGTTCTATTGAGAGAGGAGAAAATCTTGATGATACCGTAGCCCACACTCGGTGCAAGATTTGATGGTGGAAGGAATACGATAAAAGATCTTTAGGTTTTCGGTACTGCAGTCGTAAATCAATCATAACTTTTGATCGCATCATTGGATCGGGTTGATTTTTAGATATGTCGTTCGGAACGTAAAGTTACAATTATTGCGTGAAAAATTAGGATGATCAGAAGTCGTTTCGATGGCGAAAACAATTGATTTTTGCAGCCCAACGAGAATTGAAAAATCTGACCAGATCGCAGTATGATACTTTCAAACCCTGGTCTCCTTATATAGATCCTCTACATGGTCCACAAAGGTAAAATCCCTTAATTCTTATAGGGTTTTAGTAAAAGTATTTTGTTCAATCTATTTGCAATATCAAACGATCCTATATTTATGTCTCCATCAACTTTAAGAGTGGGAGATTCTACTATATAAGGTCAAGTGCATAGAAAGCGAGAGATGAGCTCTACTCAAGTTTAAACATGGCCTTCGTGGATGATTCTAGCCATCCCTCTTCTTACAGACGAGCCAAGAAGAAGACTGCTGCAAATGGAGAGGGGTCAAGTGTAGCAACCGCACCGGTCATATAATTGTTCTTGGTCTTCCTAGTAGGGCCAAAACTCCCTATGGGATATAGTGGTGTCAAGTTTCAGGGAGTTATGTCTAATCAAAATTATTTTAAGAGATTATTTCAATTAAAGCTATTAATGAAAGAACAAAGACTTTACCACTACGTTAAAGTTGTATCATAAATTGGTTGGATAGTTATTTTTCCGCTTAATAAGGATCAAGAAAAAGAAAACCATCGATTCAACAAAAACTAAAACTCATATGAAGAGAGGACAATCATATCATTTGAACTAAAACTTATTGGTTAATATATTTCATTATTATTTCACTTACTTAGGGTCAATTAAGGAACTAGTTTTGGATTCAAGAAATATGCAACATTTTCATCCTTAATACAAAATTCAAGATTAATATTCCAAACTAGCTACTTGTTAAATATTAAATGAAGCAATGCTCATCAACAAAACATATATGACATATATATGCTAGACATCCTTATCTGGGGATCCTACTACTATATTAGCATTTAGCAATTAATATTTCAAAATTAGGGAGATTTGTCATCTCCTGATTTTTTTTTAGAAAAAGTAAGTAAATTAAATATTAATTACAATAACAAAACTAGAAATACTAATCACTTCAAGTCACATTCAATAGCAAAATATGTACAAGTAAACAAATACGTGAAGCCAATTATATTACAAAATAATAACAATAGATTTTTTCACCATTGAATGCATCGTTGCATAAAATAAATCTTTATTAACAATATGGGAGTAAAAAAAATCATAGCCAAATCATTTATTATCTTAAAATATCATCACAAAAATATAATATATTTTTTTATAATATAAATAATATATATTTTAGCCCCCAAAGACTAATCGCTGCCTTTGTCCCTCCTACACATTTTACACAAACACCAGATGATATACACAAGATTTTTCCGTACATTATGCATATATACCCCAAAAGAGAGCAACATGAATATCTTGACACTTCAAGGATAATTTGAACAATTAGCAAAACATGTACGCACACAAGGGTGGAAATTGGTTTTTTCCCGATATTAATTAGAATATACACTGATAAAGGAATAGCTCAGCCATTATAAAATATTAATTTATTACTTATAGATAGGCTGAGTATAAATAATTATTTTCATTTTCAAGTGGTAAATGAATTTTGTATTAAGGAGAGAAATCATGAGTTCAAATCTCTTATCTAACTCTCATTTTTCTTCTAAACTCTCTCTCTCTCTCTCTCTGCCCCCAGTCCCTCCCTCCTTCGCCTCACCCTATATGAAATTTTTATGATAAAATTAAATTTGCTATTTATCAATATAATAAGGGGCAATGGTATTTATATTTTAAAATTGTATAAGAAATAAAAAATTATATGTTTGCGATTTAATATACTTTCTGAATTGTTGATAGTGTCATTGGCGCTGGTTACAACTTAATTAATATATATTCTTTGAGAAGTGGGAAATGTTTAAGTTACTTTTGGTGTAAAACAATAAAGTTTTACACCCATCAATAACTTCTCCTATTTTCATAATTCATCAATCTAGTCGTTGAATAGTTAAAAGTGCAAAAAAATAAATAAATAAGAATTGCAAAAGTCTCTCATCATAGTTATGTTATATATTGAATTAGGAACCTTACAAAAACTAAGAAAAATTAAATATAGTGATTATATGATTATAAATATTGGATTGATTTGAAACTTTACATGCTTGATAAAAAAAAAACAAAAATAGCTTATCCAACGGTGAAATTGATAAAATATGAATTTGAAAAAAAATTATGGATGGGTGTAAAATTTCTTAGTATAATTTGAACCTTTCCCTTGAGAAATGTTTGTTACTTTTAATTGCTATTGACAAAACAACAATGAAGAAGTATTTTAATAAATTGGGCTCCATTTGTTTTTTTTTTCACTTTTTTTGCACACAAGAAAAATAGTGTTGAAATATATGTTTTTTTTTTCATTAATTGTGACAGTAAAATTCTCGAAAGTTCATCTCTTTAATTAAATTTTAGCATAACCCTTTTACGTAGCAAATGTCTTACAGAAATCTTGGATCCCCTTTACGGTCAAAAAAGCAACTAAAAGAAAGAACGCAGTTTACTCTAGAAAGCTAGATTTTTTCATAACAAATTAAGATTATTACACAGTAATAAAAGTATCATTAATTTTTATCTTTACTCTTAGGAAGATAAAGATGGACAAGCAAATCTCAATTATTAGATTCGTGAAGACATTTTTTTAAACAATTTTTATAAAAATAAAAAAAAATATTATTTTACCTATGCATATTATTTTCCATTTGTATATTTTTCTTGGACAAAAGCAAGTCTCTTCTGCATTTTCTTTGACTAGAATAACGTATTCAATTCAAATTAAGTTTCGCAATAGGAAAGGAAGTCTTACCAAAGAATTTGCAGCCGTCCACTTTCTACTTTTAAGAAAGAAAGAAAAAAAAAAGGGACAAAATCAAAGTCGTCTCAATTTGGCACGTTCTTAATCTTGGGTATTTTAACTTTCTAAAAGAATATTTAATCAATACATAAAAATTATCTTAAAATTATATATATATCTTAAAATTATTTAACATGCTAATTGTCAAAATACATATAAACTTACCAAAGTCGAAAAACATCACCAAAATTGTGGCTTTGACAATTAAACTATCAAGAATGAGAATTGAACCAAGGTTCTTTGAACACCTCTCGGTGCCAATTGTCTTGCTTTTGTTACTACCTTACACCAAGCTTGTTCATGGAGTCACTTCAAGAGCGGGTAATGCTACTGAGATCAAGTGCATAGAAAGTGAGAGACAAGCTTTACTGAAGCTTAAACACGGCCTTGTGGATGATTCCGGTCGTCTCTCTTCTTGGGGGACGAGCCACGAAGAAGATTGCTGCAAATGGAGAGGAGTCAAGTGTAGCAATCTCACCGGTCATATAATCCTTCTTGATCTTCATGGTTCGACCGAAGGGTCTGATTCTCAGATACTCAGAGGAGAGGTTAGTCCTTCTTTACTTCAATTAAAGCATTTGAACTACTTGGACCTTAGCTCCAACGAAATATCCGGGCAACTTCCTGATTTTTTTCAAATGTTGGCAACGGATGCAGAGAAGTTATTAGAATACTTGAATTTAGAAGGGAACCGATTTAGTGGTTCATTGCCCGATTTTACGAGATTTTCATCCTTGAGGGAATTGCGACTTGCTAATAACAAGTTAAATGGATCTTTCCCAGAAAGCTTTGGTCAAATTTCTAGTCTTGTTTTTCTTGACGTGTCTAATAACCAAATGATTGGGTCGCTGCCCGACCTAGAGTTTCTCCCTTCATTGAGAGAATTTCACCTCGGAAGCAATAAGCTAAATGGGAGAATACCAAAAAGCCTCAGTCAGCTTTCTAAGCTTGAAATATTAGATGCCTCTTTAAACTCGTTTGAAGGTACAATCTCTGACGCCCACCTCTCAAACCTCTCAAAATTGAATAAGTTAGACTTGTCTTTTAACTCGTTGACTTTGGAAGTCGACTCTAGTTGGACTCCTCCTTTTCAACTACAGAGTATTTGGCTTGCGAACTGCCAGCTCGGGATTTATTTCCCTAGCTGGCTTCAATCTCAAAACAATCTTTCCATGCTTGATATTTCGGGTGCTGGAATTTCTAGTACAGTACCTTCATGGTTTTGGGATCTCCCTGGAAGATTAACACACCTAAATATCTCTAATAACCAAATCCACGGCCTCATACCTGATTTGACAAAAAAGTTTTTGGTAAGTTTGGGAATGTTAGATTTAAGTTCTAATCGTTTCATGGGCCCAATACCGTTAATTCCTCCAAATGTTACATTAATTAACCTCTCCAAAAATCTGTTAACGGGTTCGGTTTCATTCCTATGCACAACTGGCAAACATTCTCTCATTGTAGTTGACCTCTCGGATAACATATTGTCAGGAAAGTTTCCTGATTGTTGGACGGAACATCAAACGCTAATCTTTCTCAGTTTGGCAAATAATAATTTCTCGGGGGAAATTCCAAGCTCCATTAGCCTCCTAATTCAGCTTCAAGTATTGCAGTTACGCAATAATAGTTTTGTAGGAGAATTGCCTTTGTCTTTGAAAAGTTGTAAGGAGTTGATGTTTCTTGATTTGGGTTTAAACCATTTATCAGGAGAAGTACCGGCATGGATTGGAATGCACCTCAAAAAATTGATTGTTCTTAGTCTACGAAGGAATGAATTCTATGGAAGCATACCTCCTGAAATATGTCAGCTCAACCTTACTCAAATTTTGGACCTATCTCAGAATAATATATCGGGAAACATACCACTATGCTTCAACAAACTTGGTTCTTTAGTTGAAAAAGATATAGTTCAAACTATGATCTTTATGTGGGCTTTATCATTACTCATCGGGATCATGTTCGACATTTTGCTACGTTTTTCGCCAATGCATTAGTGCAATGGAAAGGAAAAGAGTCAGAATACGAGAATACTATACGGCTGTTAAAATGCATTGATTTATCTAGCAATAAACTAGTCGGAACTATTCCCCCAGAATTTGCAAGTCTTGTGGAATTAGTTTCTCTAAATCTGTCGAGAAATAATTTGACTGGAAACATCATTCAAAAGATTGGTCAAATGAGAATGTTAGAAACTATTGACTTCTCTAGAAACCATCTTTCAGGTGAGATACCGATGAGCCTTTCTAATTTGACTTTTCTCAGTGTCTTAGACTTGTCAAATAACCATCTTTCGGGTAAAATTCCATCAAGCACTCAACTTCAAAGTTTTGATGCCTTTGCATATGCCGGAAACAACGAACTGTGTGGGAGTCCACTTCCAAGTAAGTGCCTAGGAGATCGAGCAGCTCCAGTTCCTTCATATGTCAACCATGGTAAAGACAGCAACAAACAAGACGACGAGGATATATTTATAACAACAGGGTTTTACATGAGTGTGACTCTCGGATTCGTTATTGGGTTTTGGGGATTTTGCGGTCCTTTATTGCTCCAAAGTTCGTGGAGATATTCATATTTCAAGAAGCTAGACAAGATAATAGACTGGATTTATGTGAAGGCAAAAGTGAAAAAGGCAAGCCTACAGAGGAAGCTTAGGAGCTAATTGATTGGTTAGTATATTACTTTTTTATTGACTTTCCGACATTAGCAAGTTTTGCTTTCTTGTTTTAATGTTCTCAATTTTTTCTTCTATTGAGTATGTAAATCCATTGTCTAATATATAATATGCAATAAAGATATTCGTTCTAAAATGGAGCATTTACTTTAAAAAATGGTGAAAGTGATTGTTTTGAGAAACAAAAGTTATATTATGATGACAATTGACAAAGATATGCCATGTTACTTATATTTTTGTTTATTGTAGATCTTGATTCCAAGAATCAAGTGCATGTTTTCTTTCTAAGTTTGTGATGGCATATATAATAATTTTAGGAGTCTTGCAAGAAGCTAGACAAGTTAATAAACTGGATCTATGTGATGGCAGAAGAGAAAAAGGCAAGCTTGTAAAGGAAGGTTTAGAGTTAATTAGCCGGTTAGTATCATCTTCCTATTTTATTCATTTTCCTATATTTGCAGGTTTTTCATTCTTGTTTAAATATTCTCATTTTTTTTTCCACTATTAGGTTTGAAATTCCATGCTGTGATAAATATTAATTACTCCTTAAGGATATTCATCCTAAAACTACATTATCATGTGATAAGGATATCTCATGTTACTTAGAATTTTGTTTATGGCAAATGCGGTTTCCAAGAATCAAATGTCTTCTTTCCGAGTTTGTGATGGCATACATACTGGTTTCGAGAGTCTTGCAAGAAGCTTATGTTTCAACTTCAACACTTTAGTTTATAAATTAAATATATTTCCTCTGGATTGCTTTTTCAGTACGTGTACTATGCAGCTTAAATATGCCTTTGAAAGGGTTATGTTTTGGCTAATATATATATATATGTGTGTGTGTGTGCATAACAACTATTTACCTTATAAATGTGCGTCTTAACTATACCTTGATGGCGCTCTACTATGTTGGTTGGAACTGGAAGAGTACATGCTTGTCGAGTTACTTTTTTGGCAAACTCTGTTGATTTTTAGCTTTTCAATCTTTGATAAAACATATCCAAATAAAGAAAAATAATAAAGATTTAAAGCAGAATTTTCAATTTCAATGTAATAAAATCTCCTCCATACTTGTACATTAAGTCATACATACACGATGAGTGTATGTGTGAGAGTGAGAGAGAGAGAGGAACATACCACCCAAGAATAATCAACTTTTTAAGAGAGAGAGATAGAGAGATAGAGAGGGCATACCACCCAAGAACAATCAACTTTCTAAGATTCTATAGACGACCTAAATTTTTGTCCTATCTTTACACATTTTTTTAAATCAAAGTAGCTTTCCATGTAGAAAGTTTCCAGTTAAAAGGCGTTCTAAACTGTTACCGAAAGGAGATGGACCATTCCAAGTGGTGCAAATAATCAATGACAATGCATACAAACTTGATATACTAGGAGAGTATAATGTAAGTGCTACATTTAATGTTGCTGATTTAAGTCCATTTAGTGCAAGTGACGAATTGAGGACAATTCCTTTTTAAGAGGAGGGGAATGATGAATCCAAGAGTAGCACTGGAGCTGGATCATGGAATAACGACTTTGCAGATCCCATCCGGGTTTTAAGTGGTCCAATCACCCGAGCTAGAGTCATGAAGATCAAGGAAGCACTTATGGTCATGGTCTAAAAGATGATGAGCAAAGCTGAGGCGTGGAGGAGCATTGATGGGGATCATGAATAAGAATGGAAGACATTGCTTAAAGGCCAAGAAATTAAAGGCGCAATTGGAGGTGCTATGTTGCAAGCCCAAGGCAAGGGAGTGCGAGAATAAGTTAAAAACATGTAGTTGATAAATGGGCTGGGCTAGACTTTATTTATTTTTATGTTTTAGTTTTATTTGGGCCCAATGTTTGTGGGTAATTGTTCTTTTTGTTTTTGCTTATTTTCCTAAACCTAGAAGGTTTATTGCTCCTTTAAAAGGAGGAATTGGTGATTGTTAAAATTAAGTTTTGTTTTGATAATAGATTGAGCGTGTTTTCACCTCATGTGTTCTAAGAACATCTCGAACGACCAGAATTAGGGTACTTGTTGTTCTTCAACTTATCAATTAATTAATCCATCGATTGATTGTTTGTCTACGACTATACCAAGGTTTAACTCTCGTTTGTAGGGTTAAGTTGAGGTTCCATCTCCATCAGCTTCGCGTGGTTCCAAGTTTCTTGCGTATTCAGCGTCAAGGGTCGAGGATTCATCATATTGGATAGAAATACGATCGTGGTTCATATCAACAATATTTCCCCTATTTATAACAAATAAGTAATATGTTTTTCCCTTTTGCATTATCATAGGTTATATTAATAATATATTATCGCATCATAACTAATTTTAATAGAATTATTTTTGTACTTAATAATATATTTGCATGTTATTCTCAATACAAGGAGATGAGAGTTCCAATATTATCCAAGCATTGGGAAGGAGTCTCAAATGCCAGGAGAAGAGCTTTCGTGGAATCTGAAATGCCATTTCCTTATCTAAAACTCGAACCAAACAAGCCCTTAACTTTGGTTTTTCTCTATAAATTTCTCTCTGTGTTTATGGCCATCAGATCTAGGAATGTTAGTTGTTCCACTTGCAGATGTTGATGTAGCAATGCAAAGATGCATGGGTTTTGAGGTTGAGCAGCAGCAGGGATGTGGTGATTTTTCTTTTTGTAATTTCAACTGGGCAAGAAGTGCCGTTGGTACTTGGCACTTCGTATTGACAATATCAATGTCATCATATGTTTCTTATAGGAAGAGATTTACATTTAGTAAAGGAGTAGTTTGTTATTGTGCTTTATATACTCACAAGTGCACAAATCGGATACTAGAATAGCTTAGGAAAGAGCAAGGTTGAACCCTAGGGAGTTGACAGATGGAACGTACATATCTCTCTCACTAACTCTAATTGATTCCTAATCTATCTTAAAAACTAAGTAGGATGGTTTATCAACTAAAATTACGAATAAAATAATCAATTAACAAAATACTAATAAAATAATCAATAAATAAAATACTAGGGTGGCAGAATCATATATTTGATATCATGTTCCTAATATTCATGCCCAACAAAATCTACTCTTTATCTCGCACAACTTGATCTCTCGACTCTATTAGATACGGAAATAAAATCAATAATGTCCAATTAATTTTTAAAATCCAATTATTAATTCTTCCACAACCAAACATATGTATAAGATCAAAACGCTCATTATATCCGTCAAAACACACCCTATATCCGCTCTCAACAAATCATAATGTGAATCTAACAAAAAATAATGTGAATCCAACTTTATTTTTATCAATTAAAATAGGCATTCAATATGAATAATTATTTTTAACATTAAAGCATTAAATTGATAAAGTCAATTGGCATGAATATTGGCAAAGGAATCAATCAAATATATTCATTCTCAACCCTTAAAAATAATCTAGTCTAGCACGCTCGTGATTAAAATACAAAACATAATTAAATAATACATAAATAAATAAATAAAATACTTACTTGAATATGCGCAAATAAATTAAAGAACAAAATTAATTTTGAATTAATTGTAGTAAGTTATCAAGCATCTAAATATTAATTAATCAACAATAAAAAATAAAAATAAAAGAAGATTGAATAGTCTTGGCAAGAAGAAGATAGAAAAAAAAATAGAAATAGTTTGCAGCTCTCCTCGATAAACGTGCAAAAGAGGGAAAGAAAAGAAAAAAAAAAGAAAAAGAATTATGGCTCATTGATTGAGCACATCAGAGTTTTTATTGGTGGATGGATGGGTTCAATTCGGACGATTTTTTTTCTTCTCTCGTTTTCCCCGGTTTCATATGTCTGCTTTTCAGTTGTGTTTGATGGCGCACAGCTTTCCATGGACCTTTTTTCACAATTGCCCAATGTTGCCTTGAAGTTGATGGATTTCGAAACTAGCATATCACACTATGGGACACATTTTTTATTTTTTTTATATACGAAAATTTACATTTAGGTTTGGGGTGTTTGAGACAAATGGTAAGGCTCTGAAAATCACCCTCTACTTTTACTAATATGAATGAAACTTTAAAGATCCCGGGGAAGTTGGATGTTGTTATTGCTCCAATTTCATCGAAATTGACTAAAGAAAACATGGGAGATATATATTCTTGCGTTTTCTTAAATTATGAACATTTCCTAAGTTCATAGTTCTTCGTGCCGGTACGCAACTATGTATTTGGTCTTTTGTTTGTGAACTATATTGGAAAACACCTTTTCAGAGGAATTGGTGAAGAGGGTGAATAGTGTTGTTTTGGGGCTCAGATCATTTGGAGCGATCTATATTTTATAGTGACGATCGAGAATGTTGGCACATTTTGAAAGGAGATTTAATCATTTTTTAAATGATTTATATGGCAAAGCGTAAGTTTGTAATTGTGTTAATGAGATGTGATGTAGCTTTATTTGATTTTGAAGAAAAACCAATTGAGAGTGCTAAAGAACTTTGGCCAAAGTGTTATTGTTGTGGCTCAAGGAGAGGAGAAACTCTTGTGGAAGGAGTGTTTGTGAGAGGAAGGAAAATTGGTCAATTAATGCTAGTTGAAAAAGAAATAGTTGGGGAGTGTAGGACAAAGAAGAAAGAGGGATTATTTTCAAAAATGATTTTGAGAAGGTTTATGACCTTGTAGATTCATATTTTATCGACAAGTTGCTACAAAAAATGGTTCAAATAGAGATGGAGGCAATTCATAAGTTTATGTTTAGTTTCAGTTTAATTCTTGGTAAGCTTTAGTTTCAGTTTAATTCTTGGTAAGC
This sequence comes from Lonicera japonica, assembly GCA_021464415.1. Taxonomy (NCBI): domain Eukaryota; kingdom Viridiplantae; phylum Streptophyta; class Magnoliopsida; order Dipsacales; family Caprifoliaceae; genus Lonicera; species Lonicera japonica. Next base: position 24,419,951 of record CM038469.1, read on the forward strand.
TTTAGTTTCAGTTTAATTTTTGGTAAGCATTAATGGAGAGAAAGGGGTTTGTTGGAGGAACAATAGGATTGGACAAAGGGATGCCATATTCCTATTCTTGTTTAATATGCTAGTTGATGTATTGGAGAGGGCTAAATCGGTGGCGGTGTTTTGATTTCTAGAGTCCTCATTCACGTTAAGATGTTAGTGTTTTTGAGGGGGTGATGAGGATGAAAAATGAGATCCTTTATTAATTGAAACTTGTCAACAGAACAGTCGATTGTGAATGGGGTATTTAGAAATTTCAAAATTTAATATTTACTATAATATTACTTCTGTTCTAGAAGCCCTTGGTTTCTGTTTTACTTCTAACTGGCTGTGAACAAATCTTTCTTTATTTTTCAAGTCCTCTTTGGAACTGGTTCTAGAACAATGAAAATATTTTTTAGTCGCACCACTAAAGGTGATGAAGGTAAATCATCTCATTCTTGTGTGGTTTTGAGAGTAACAACTTTTGACTCAACCCCCTGACTATTTTCTTTGATTCTTTAGACGAACCCAGACACTGATTATGACTGCCTAAAGACTTTCGGTTCTCTATTCTCACATGATATTCCTATACATGCAGTCTAAATAATGCTAATTCTCAATCTTTATATATATATAGATATATTTTTTTTTACTATCTGACAATTTATATTTGGAATTTGTTCAGGGAACAACAATGTATTTCCGTAGAACAATTGATGGACATCTAATCACTGAAAGTGAGTACTCTTGACAGAATTAATTATCTATATTTTGTACTTTAGATATTGTTCTTTGATTTTTCTGTTTTGGTTATTTTTTTTAGTGGAAATTGTTATGAACAAACGATTTATGGTGGAATGATTTGTTTGTGCAGTTGGTGGCACTCAGATTGGAGCAGTTCACAGCAAGGATTTGTGTAGTGAGTGAATGTTCTGTTATGTTCAGATCTTTCTTTTGATCATTTTGAATTTCATATGCTTAAATTTGGTGTACATTTAAGAAACAGCATGAAGCGCAGACATAGAAACGTCACACCATAAAGACATTTTCATAGAATGTAAGATACAGACACGTAGTGGACAAGTGATCGATCATGGAGTCGGCAGAAATTCCAGTGGGCTTTAAAGGACTTTCATGATCGATCATGGGGTATACCATGATCGATCATGGTTACTGCACTTTGCCTATTTAGTTAGTTTTTGGCTCATTTGTGTAGATATCTTGTAAGTAAGACTTGAGAGCTAAAAAGTGAGAAATTTTTTCTTGTGTGCTTGTAATCACTCTTTGTTCCAATTATCAATAGAAGCTATCGTCTGGGTGGATTAGTGGCTTTTACGTCGACACCACGTTAAACCCTTATATTGTGCGATTGTTGCTTTATTTCTTATTTCTCTATTGTGAGTGTGCTTTTTGTGTCGATTTTTCTTTTGGTAAACCAAGTGAGCTTGTGAGATCCCTCCGCGTTGCGTCGTGCTCAGTTGTGAGCGGTTTGGCGCAACAAATTGGTATCAGAGGCTAAAACGAGAAAGGTGGAATTTGTGTCGCACGCCAAGTGTTTGATAAAATTTCAAAGTGAGATTTTTTCAATCTTTGACTCGTTGTTAGTTTGTCAAGTTCTTTGGTGATTGAAGATGACTACATCTAAGACCTCAAAGGTGTCAGCGATCAAGTTTGACGTAGAGAAATTCGACGAAAAGTTGGGCAATTTCGGTATGTGGCAATGTCAAATGCGCGATGTCTTGATCCAACAGGAGTTGTATAAGGCATTGTTGGGTGTGGTAGCTAAGCCCACGACGATGACAGATGTTGAATGGGAAGAGTATGATTTGAAGGCTTGTAGCGCTATCCGGTTGCATCTAGCTCAAAATGTGATATACTACGTTATGCGTGAGAAATTCGCGGCTAGCATATGGAAGATACTGGAAGAGAAGTACATGATGAAGAGCATATAGAATCGTCTCTATCTCAAGAAGAAGTTGTTCCGGTTTGAATATGCTAGAGGTACATCAATGAGTGAGCATGTCGATGAGTTTAACAAGATGATTTCTGATTTGTTAAACTTGAACGAGGACATGAAAGATGAGGATAAGGCTATCTTGTTGCTCAATTCACTTCCGGAATCCTATGACCATTTGAGCACCACGTTGTTATATGGCAAGGATTCAGTGAAATATGAGGACGTTTCTTCGACATTGATTGGTAATGAGCAAAGACAGAGGGAGAAATGTAGTACATCGTCCGATGCGTTGGTGATGCGGGAAAGGACAGATGATCGAAAATAAGCAAAGCACAACAACTCTCGGTCTAAGTCACGTACTAAGTACTTGGATAACATGGAATGTTACAAGTGCAAAAGGAAGGGGCATATGAAGAAAAATAGAGCCCGAAAGGCGATCTTTATGGGTTCAAGAAGTGGAGTCAAGGGATATAAGTTGTGGTGTCTACAAGACCGGAAAATGATCGTTAGCAGAGATGTTACATTTGACGAGGCGTCTTTGCTCAAGATGCCTACGGGAGAAAATGTAAAGGCTCTCGATGACAGTGAGAAGAGAGGAGTGGTGCAAACGGAAGTTACTACGCTGGTGGTGACTATTCCGGTGCAATCGAAAGTGACTAATCCGGTGGATTATTTCGATAGTGATCTGGAGAATGTGGAGATTCCTATTGAGGGGTCTAGTCAATAACAAGGAGAGGTGCCGTCATTGGCGAGCGGAAGGGAGCCTAGAGCTCGACGAGCACCGCAACGACTTAGCTTTGAAGATAGTGTGGCATATGTATTGGTGGTTTATGGCGATGAACCGACTTCTTATCGGGCGGTAGTGGCGGATAGTCATTGTGATGAATGGAAGGCGGCCATGGGTGAGGAGATGGATTCTCTTCACAAGAATGAAACCTGGGATCTTTGCAAGTTGCCAAAGGGGAAAAAGTCAATTGGGTGCAAATGGGTGTTTGCCAAGAAAGACGGGGTTCTAGATTCGGATATTCGGTATAAATCAAGATTGGTAGCTAAGGGATTTGCACAGAAGGAAGGGGTGGATTATAATGAAGTCTTCTCTCTGGTAGTAAAACATACTTCCATTATAGTGCTATTAGCTATGGTATCGCAGTTTGACGTAGAGCTTGAACAACTCGACGTCAAGACGGAGTTCTTGCATGGGAATCTAGAGGAGGAGATTTATATATCTCAATCGGAGGGGTTCAAGGTTGTTGGCAAGGAAGATTGTGTTTGTAAACTGAAGAAGTCCTTGTATGGGTTGAAGCAATCGCCTAGACAATGGTACAAAAAGTTTGACACATTCATGATGGCTCAGAAATTCAAGTGGAGTGATTTTGATCATTGCGTTTACTTTAAGAAACTCAAGGGGGATTCGTTTATCTACTTACTCTTATACGTTGATGATATGCTTATTTATTCATCGAGTATGTCTGATATCAACACGGTGAAGGCTCAGTTGAGTCTCAGTTTGAGATGAAGGACTTGGGTGGAGCTAAGAAGATTCTGGAAATGGAGATCGTAAGGGAGAGGAAGAAGGGAAGATTGTGCCTCACTTAGAGGCAATATCTAGAGAAAGTGATAGTCTGGTTTGGGATGCAGGATTCAAAGCCTGTGAGTGTTCCATTGGCTCCGCACTTCAAGCTCTCGGCAATTATGGCTCCAAAAACAGATGAAGAGGTGGAGTATATGGCTCAAGTTCCGTATGCGAGTGCGGTAGGAAGCTTGATGTATGCCATGGTGTGTACTCGACCTGATATTGCTCAGGCAGTGAGCATTTTTAGTAGGTTTATGGCAAATCCGGGAAAACAGCATTGGAATGCCGTTAATTGGATTTTGCGGTACCTACAAGGAACGAAGAATAAAGGGTTGGTGTACCAGAGAACCGATGGGTCTATTATTTGCCGGTATGTTAATTCGGACTATGCTGGAGATCTTGACAAGCGATGGTCGACCACGGGGTATATTTTCACATTTAATGGTGGTCCGATTAGCTGGAGGTCGATGTTGCAAGGTGTAGTGGCGTTGTTTACTACGGAAGCAGAGTACATTGCAGCAACAGAGGCAGTCAAGAAAGCATTGTGGCTTTGGGGTTTAATAGGTGATTTGGGGATGGTTCAAGAGAATGTCGTTATACATTGTGATAGCCAGAGTGCTATTCATTTGGCCAAGAACCAAGTTCATCACGGACGGACGAAGCACATAGATATCCGGTTTCATTTCATACGGGAGATTATCGAGAGTGGTGAAGTGATTTTGAAGAAAATTGGCACCAAGGATAATCTCGCAGATATGATGACGAAGGTGGTACCGACGACCAAGTTCGAGCACTGCTCGACATTGGTTAACATTCTTCGGTGTTGAGGCCCTATTCGGGGGTAGAGGCTCTTCGGGGCCGGGTGTGATGATATGGCAGTATTGATGGAGGAACAAGTGGAGTGAGGTAGGCAATTTGCTGGATGGGTTAGCTGGATGGTTCACCAAGGTGGAGATTTGAAAAGTTTGGCTCTCCAATGTTTACCCATGATCGATCATGGGTATGTCCATGATCAATCATGGAGTTGGCATAAATTCCAGTGGGCTTTAAAGGGTTTTCATGATCGATCATGTGGTATACCATGATTGATCATAGTTACTGCACTTTGCCTATTTAGTTAGTTTTTGGCTCATTTGTGTAGATATCTTGTAAGAAAGACTTGAGAGCTAAAAAGTGAGAAATTTTTTCTTGTGTGCTTGTAATCACTCTTTGTTCCAATTATCAATAGAAGCTATCGTCTGGGTGGATTAGTGGCTTTTACGCCGACACCACGGTAAACCCTTGTATTGTGCGATTGTTGCTTTATTTCTTATTTCTCTATTGTGAGTATTCTTTTTTGTGTCGATTCTTCTTTCGGTAAGCCAAGTGAGTTAGTGAGATCCATCCGCGCTGCGTCGTGCTCGGTTGTGAGCGGTTTGGCGCAACACTGTTCTGTTCAGATCTTTCTTTTGATCATTTTGAATTGCATATGCTTAAATTTGGTGTATATTTAAGAAACAGCATGAAGTGCAGACATAGAAACGTCACACCATAAAGACATTTTCATAGAATGTAAGATACAGACACGTAGTGGACAAGTGCCATTGTTTTATATATATTTAATATATTAACAAAATTTCAAAGAATTAACATTCTTTCAATTTCTAAATGAATCACAATACCTTGATGGATTAAAATCATTGCAAAATAAGTTTGCACTTGCATCCCTTTTATTTTAATAAATGTACATTCCAACTCCTAACACGTGCTTGAACAGTTTGGAAGAAAATGAGAAATTCACTACTAGTCCCATTTTTTTTTTGTTGTGCTTCATGTTTAGGACGTGCAACAATTGCCTTAAGTTTTGCTTCATACTTTCTGTCGTGTTTTATTTTTAGAACAATAATAAATATGTTTTTAGTCTCATTTTTATAAAAAGTATCTACACGTGTCAACGCGTTATTCGCTGAAAAAAAGGACTAAAAACGTGAAACTCTATTACCGTTGGGACTAAAAACAATCATTGCGATTATTTTCTTGAATTTGGTGTATTCTGTCTATTATTCGCATGGGCCCTTGTGAAGGGGAAAAGAAAATGAAAAGATGAAGTTGTAACATGCTGAATGTGTGTTTGAAATTGCTATCGCAGGGGCAATCTTTGACATGTACATAGGAGATGTTCCAGTGTGAGCAAATATCGCAATAGTCCATTGTCAAAATGAAAATTTGTGACCAAAATGAATACAAAACAATAGTTTATTGTCAAAAATGTCGAAAAAAAAAGTATGTTACCCAAATTGTAAAAATATGTAAAATTTGTTGTACTTTTTGATCATTTAACCTAAAATAAAAAGTATATTCATGTTGTGCAATAAAAAATATCTTTGCTCTATTTTATTTTATATATAAAATAAATAGAGCCAACCACAAAATGGTATTTATGCCGTCCGTAAACTCCATATGCCTGCATGTGGGTACCAAAGCCATTTAAATTATAATCTCGTCAGTCAAAAGGGTCAATTGCCATAAATCGGATAGTTGGTAGCATTAATCGTTAATATTAATACTTAAAGTGTTAGTGTGATCATAGTTGAAAAGTAAAGGTGCAGTTAACCCAATAATAATTATAAAAATGTGTGGGACATATTTCCAAAACAAATATTAGTCAACAAAATTACATACGTACAACACGTGTATCATGGCTAATTTGAATAAATAGCAAAGCATGCACGTTTATCATGGCTAGTTTGAACAAATTAATTGAGAAATTATAAACCTCCATTTCAAAATTCAAGCAATTGGTTTCATACTGTTAAATTCTTGCTTTGTTGCTGGGCTGCTTTATATAATCAGTGTGAAGAGAGCCAACCAAAAATTTTCATCTATGTATATATACATACATATACATATACAACAAAAATATTTTTGTAAGGAAAATCATTTAGTTTAACAATAATATAAGGATATTCTATTTTGAGGAGTAAATAAATCATTTTTTTATGAAACTTTGTGGAGATCTTTATAATGAGTACAATATTTCCCCCAAATTTCATTAAAAAAAAATTCAAAACATAAATGGGTGTAACGAAAATTTGACATATAAGCTTATTTTTGTCCAATGAAATTTTATATGATAAAATTATCAACTTCTAAATGGAGTTTTTTAAATGAAATTTGGTGGAGATGATCTAATCATTATAGAGATCATCTCCGTTCTCCACAAAGTTTAATGAAAAAAATTCATTTATTTACCTCTCGAAATGGACGGTCTTTATTATTATTTATTAAAGTAAGAGATTCCTTTCTAAGGGTATTTCCTATATACATATAATAAAAATATAGTCAACTGCAAATTTTTATTTATGCCCTCCTTAAACCTCACGTGCGAGGCATATATGTGGGCACTCTATAAACTATCTAAAATTTTAACCCCATTAATTAAAATGGGTCAATTGTAACGAATTGGATTGTTGGTGGCATTAATTGCAAACATTAGTAGTTCATATGATAAAGTGCTAATAAGGTCATAATTAAGAGGGACAAACTGCAATTAACTCAATAGTAATTATAAAAGTGCATGGGACATATTGCCAAAACAAATATTAATCAATGAAATCGTGTACCAACAATGCATGTGTATCATGGCTAGTTTGAACAAATAGAAAAACATGCACTTCACACAAGAAGGAAAATCTCATCAATAAGTCTTCCCAAAGACGTTGAACTTCAAAGGGACCCTTTAGTGTGTTTTTCCAGGGAAGGCCAACTTATTGAAAATTTTAAGGTACAACAACTACTGATATATATATATATATATATATATATAAACTGCAATGCTTATTACATAGACTCAAGCTAACTCGAAAAACATCACCATAATAGTAGCCTAGACAATTAAATTATCAAGAATGAGAATCAAACGAAGGTTCTTTGAACATCTCTCAGTGATAATTGTTTTGCTTTTGTTACTACCTTACACAAGGCTTGTTCTTGGAGTCACTTCAAGAGTGGGAGATGCTATTGAGGTCAAGTGCATAGAAAGCGAGAGACGAGCTCTACTTGAGTTTAAACACGGCCTTGTGGATGATTCCAGCCGTCTCTCTTCTTGGGGGACGAGCCACAAAGAAGATTGTTGCAAATGGAGAGGGGTTAGGTGTAGCAACCTCACCAGTCATACAACCCTTCTTGATCTTCGTGGTCCGGTCGAAGGGTCCGATTCTCAGATACTCAGTGGAGAGGTTAGTCGGTCTTTACTTCAATTAAAGCACCTGAACTACTTGGACCTAAGCTCCAATGACTTTGGAACCAAGTTCCCAGACTTCATTGGTTCGCTCACCAAATTGCAATTCCTGAATCTACACGATTCGAATTTTTACGGTCCAATTCCTCACCAGCTTGGGAATCTTACCAACTTGCTGTCTCTTGACTTGGGGTATAATAGCGGGCTCACTGTTAAAAACCTTCAGTGGCTTTCTCATATGCGTTTATAAGATACCTTGATTTAAGTACGGTTTCCCTAGAGAACACCAATTGGTTGCAACCTATAAGCATGCTCTCTTTCCTTACAGAATTGCGCCTCTCTTCCTGTAACATCCCAGGAAACGTATCTCTCTCGCATCCTTTGACTAATTCTTCTTCTATTGCTCTTACTATCATTGATCTGTCTTACAACTTATTCCATTCTTCTTTGAGTTATGACGGGTTGGTTTGCTTGAGTAGTAGTAGCCTTGTTGAACTTAAGATGCGTGGTAACCCTTTAGGACACTTGATTCCCAAGGCTTTTGGGAACTTGGTGTCTCTTGAAAAACTCGATCTTTCTTCTTGTAAACTTAGAGGTGAGATTCCAAAATCTTTTAGTAGACTGAGACATTTACACTCCTTTGAATTATCTTCCAATGAAATATCCGGGCAACTTTCTGAGTTTTTTCAGACATTGGCAACAAATGGAGAGAAATCATTAGAATACTTGGATTTAGAAAGGAACCAATTTAGTGGTTCATTGCCCGATTTTACGAGATTTTCATCCTTAAGGGAATTGCGACTTGCTGATAATGAAATGAATGGATCTTTCCCAGAAAGCTTTGGTCAAATTTCAAGTATTGTTTATCTTGATGTGAAAAGGGTGATTGAGCGGAGACTAAGAAAGGAAACCAGCATTTTAGATAATCAATTTGGTTTTATGCCCGGAAGGTCGACCATGGAAGCAATTTACTTGTTGCGGCGTTTGATGGAGCATTATCGGAGGGATCAAAAGGACCTACACATGGTTTTCATTGACTTGGAGAAGGCATACGATAGGGTACCAAGAGAGATTTTGTGGAAAGCCCTAGAGAAGAAAGGGGTTAGGATTGCCTATATTCGTGTTATCAAGGACATGTATGAGGGAGCTAAGACTAGTGTGAGAACACATAGTGGGTCCACTAAAGATTTTCCTATAACTATAGGACTACACCAAGGGTCAGCTTTGAGCCCTTATCTGTTTACCTTGGTCTTGGATGTACTCACGGAACACATTCAAGAGCCAGCACCGCGATGTATGCTATTTGCAGATGATATTGTCCTAGTGGGTGAGTCCAGAGAAGAGCTAAATGGGAAGGTGGAAAATTGGAGACAAACTTTAGAAGCGCATGGCTTTCGTTTAAGCAGAAGTAAGACAGAATATATGGAATGCAAGTTCAGTAAAAGGCGGAGCACTCCTAACTTAGAGGTGAAAGTTGGGGACAATGTCATACCACAAGTCACTCGGTTTAAGTATCTTGGATCCATTATACAAGAAGATGGGGAGATAGAGGGAGATGTAAACCACCGGATTCAAGCAGGGTGGTTGAAATGGAGGAAAGCTTCGGGTGTGTTATGTGATAAAAAAGTACCACTCAAGTTAAAAGGAAAATTCTATCGTACTGCGGTTAGACCAGCGATGTTGTATGGGACTGAGTGTTGGGCGGTCAAAAGCCAACACGAGAATAAACTTAATGTAGCTGAGATGAGAATGTTGAGATGGATGAGTGGCAAAAATAGGAAAGATAGGATCAGGAATGATACCATCAGAGAGGGAGTTGGGGTGGCATCTATTACAGAAAAGATGGTTGAATCTCGACTTAGATGGTTTGGGCATGTAGGGAGGAGACCAGTAGATGCCATGGTAAGGAGAGTTGATCATATGGAGGGAAGCCTAATTGTTAGAGGCAGAGGAAGACCGAGAAAAACTATAGGTGAAATTATTAAGAAGGATTTAGAGGCAAATGGTTTCACTATAGATATGATTCACGACAGGCCACTATGGCATCGTTTGATCCATGTAGCCGACCCCACCTAGTGGGATAAAGGCTTGTTGTTGTTGTTGTTGTTGTTTATCTTGATGTGACTAGGAACCAAATGACGGGTCCATTGCCCGACCTACAGTTTCTCCATTCATTGAGAGAATTGCACCTCAGAAACAATAAGCTAAATGGGAGATTGCCAAAAAGCCTCGGTCAACTTTCTAAGCTTGAAATATTATATGCCTCTTCAAATTTGTTTGAAGGTACAATCTCTGAAGCCCACCTCCAAAACCTCTCAAAATTAAAAAAAAATAGACTTGTCTTTTAACTTGCTGACTTTGGAAATCGACTCTAGTTGGACTCCTCCGTTTCAACTGGAGATTATTTGGCTTACGAACTGCAAGCTCGGGACTCATTTCCCTAGCTGGCTTCAGTCTCAAAATAATTTTTCCATACTTGATATTTCGGGTGCTGGAATTTCTAGTACAGTACCTACATGGTTTTGGGATTTCCCCCCAAGATTAACGTACACTACACCAAAACAGGAAATTAGTAACGGTCTATTTTTTGTATTAGTAACGCACTAAGTCCGTTACTAGCCCGCAACGAGTAATGCCCGTTACAGACTTAAAAATGCCCATTACTAAATTTATTAATAATTTCTACTAATATATTTAGTCCAGTAACGGAAATTAAAATATTCAGTAATACTAAAAAACCGTTACTAAGTGTTTAATATTATTATTTATAATTAAATAATTATTTATCTTTATTGATAAATCCCATAAAATTAAACTTTCCCCAAAATTTTCATTCTAGTTTCCGTTCCCTCTTCAATCTCAGACTCGCGCTCTCTCTTTTCCTTCACTCTTTTCACGCCTCCATCTCCAACACAACACCACGCCTCCATCTCCAACACCACGCCTCCATCTTCAACACAACACCACGCCATCGCTCCAACACAACCCTCTGTCAGACCTTTCTCCAACACAACCCCGATCCACCGTCATCTCCAACACAACCCCGATCCACCATCTCCAGCACGCTTTCGCTCTATCTCCATCACGCCACCGCACTTCCACACCAGCACACCATCGCTCCATCTCCACCATGCCACCGTCTTTGTTGCTGTGAGGTACTTCCTTTCCCCCTTTTTTTGCTTTGCCCTAATTTCGAAAAGGTGTGTATTTTGCCCTAATTTAAAAAAATTATGCTAGCTTATTCCCAAAATTATTCCCTAACTTCGGTTGTGTTTAAATATATGCTCCATCCCCAAACTCATTTAGATTTAGACCCAAGCTTACTGTCAAAAAATGAAACACACATATATATACATTTTAAAGTATGTGTGTTGCTAGTGTATGAGGTTAATTATGTGCGTTGCTAATGACCCAAGTTTACTGTCAAAAAATGAAAGTTAAAATAAACAAAGAAACCATAAGAAATTTGGGGGTTCTATTAAAATTTGCTAGGTACCTGGTACTATCAGTCCCAAAATTTCATAACAGCAAACAAATAGCAATACTTCAACCAAAAGGTTTTAATAGGCCAGGAGACTACCTTAAGCACATAAACAGAACTTTGGGCAAAGCATACTGCTTGCCCCAAGAAAATTAATGATCATGGAATCACCATATAATTTCCTTGCATAGCTAACCTAAAGGTTTTAGTATCATTTGTTTTCCAGGCTTATTTAACTCCCTTTGCCACTGGAGATAGCAAAGATTCACTAATTGAGTAATTAATATATTTTTTTATCATATTTGAGCAAGTAATATGCTAGTTAAGCACTTCATCTTCCCAAAAATATTGGTTATAAATGACAATTGGTGAGTTATTAAAGTATGCATGTGTAATGAGAGATAATGTGTCCATCCTTATTAGACCTAGAACAGTACTTGCTCATGTAAAACAGCTTTGAAAACCATTCTACAGAGTAGTTCTACTGAAGCCTTAGTTGCATTACATGAAACTCCAAAAATCTGTTGTAACCCAATCTGACAGCAGATGGACAAGACATTTCCAGGGGTTGAAAAGAACTTAAAAATCTTCTATACTTGTGCAGGATTTGAAACAAAAAAAAAAGAATGATGTGGACAGTGAACCTAAATGCATCATAGCAACATTCAAAGCAGCAAGAGAAATAACTAAAATGTATTTTTCTTAATTACATGGCCAGTGTTATTTTCAAAATATTTTTTTCATTAATTATATGGCTTTCTTAATACAAGGCTCTAAATAATAAATTAGACCCACATACATAACTAAAATGTACAATAAAATACACCTTGTTGTGAGAATAATGAATATCCAAACATACATCATATATAGTTATATAAAAGCTAGCTTTCTATTAACCCGGAAAAAAAGGGAAATAAAGTGGGAGATAGTCAAACCTGTAAATCTCTTGTGCAGAGCCCTTCCACCCTTTTCTATTAGTCAATAGTTTGTCACCCTTTTCTATTAGTAAATAGTTTGTCATTATCATTGATTCATTGTACGATCAATTACTAGAATTAAGAATCCTACTTTCTATTGATAGAGTTTTATCATTCTATGTCAATGTCTGAATACTCCAACCTAAAAATATCTCTGTCGTTAAAAAAAAGAAGCTATAAATATATCTTTGGCAAATTCCTCTTATGTCACTTGAGTTATCTTTCCACCTCAACTTCTCCAATCTCTTGATATGGCTTACTCTTCTTTTTCCAGCGCCAGCATACCAGTCCTGGCTCCCCAACCCTCCCATCCTTCTGACTCTGCTGCTTCTGCTACAGGTAACACAAAACTTGAGACTAAACTCTTTCTTTTCTTTTTTTCTTTTGGGAATACAAATCATTGTCATTATTTGGCCATAGTTAATAAATTTTATTCTTTACTAATTCTTGTTGAAAACTGAAAATGTAAAAGTGATATATATGTTTAGTTTGAAACATAGGGATAGAGTATATGTAAAAGTGATATAAATGTAAAAGTGAATTCAACAGACTCGATTGACTCGATTGTGGGGGAGGGGAAACTAATTAGCTTATGAGGTTTCATTTCCTTGCTTGCTTATTGAAGACTAAATATTTCGCTATTAAAATATCTATATATGTATGACTACAGTCCATCTGTAAAGTGTACTTTTGCTTGCGAACGATGCTTATATCAAAATGCATTTGGCGCTGGAAAATTCTTTAATGGCTTTCTACATGAGTATGTATAAGATGTAGTTACTAAAGACAACATATCAACCGAATACTACGTACCAAATTTTTATGTTTCATGTCCGAATTTCTTTTGTGCTATCTGTTCCCTTTGTTATATGTTGGTATTGTTTCATGTCCGAATTTCTTTTCTCCATCTCATGTTCATTTTAACGAGTAGATGTCCTCAATGCATCACTAATATTTTTTTGAAAAAAAAATTCTTCTTCATCCTCCAAAGAAATATTTTCCATGGAAAAAATCATAAAATAAGAGTTAATCTCTCCAACGTTGTGCACTATAATTAGCCTAGATGTACCACGTACCACTTGGTGTTCTGAGTGTACAGTGTTTTTTCATTAACTGAGGTAGGTACACTACCTGAGTAATATTTTAGTTAGAAGTAAATATATAGATAGTTATATATCCTGCTGCAACTATCTAGCATACAGCATTTGTAATCCTTTTCAGAGTTAATAAATTTAAATTCTTGGTTTCTTATTACAAAGAAAGGATACAAATTATATAATTCAGCACCTGCTGATCATGCATGCAACTAGCTAGCTAATTAATTAATTATTAATGAGAAAGTTGGGATAAAGCTTAGCGCAATAGAAATCAGTCAACTCGGGGCATAAAAACTTGAGGAGGAAGAGCACCCTCATAATTTGTGGTTCACTTATGTGTCTTTCCCCTTTGCATGTCCCTTCCAATATTGCCTTTGCACATGGCTCTGTACTCATTACTGGAAATGCATTTGCAATAGCCTGCAGCATGCCAATATCATATGTATGGGTAGTGTTAACATGTGTATTTAGTGCCGTTAAGTACGCTATGAATGGAAAGAATTAGGTCTTGCATGATAACCTATGCTGTGCTTTTGTTATTTATATACTTAGGTTCTTATCATGTGCCCTTAGATAGTAATTAAGTATCGATAGTAATTAAGTAATTAATCAATACACTCGATCTATCTAAATAGATAGTTGGCATGAGCTTAAATTAATTAAACTTACATCTTCTTGTTTTGTATCGACTTGGAGGACACCATCCTTTGTAAATTGCTTGCCTTTAACCATCTCCGAATCAATGAAGCCCAGCATATATATATATATATATATATATTTACTTGCCAATGCTGCTTTATATATATATTTAATATATATATATTAAACCTACCAATGCTGCTTTACTTGCCTGCATATATATATATATATATATATATTTAAATTGAACCCGATATATGACTACAGATGAAGAAGAATTGTGGCTTATCTTACGCTGTAGAAACCTGATGTAGGAGGGTGCAAGAGAGCAGCAGAGGAAGAGTTGACAACAATATTACCCTTGCTCTTTCGCAGGTGTGGTATTGCAAAGTGTGTCGGGTAAACTGATCCCCAAAAGTTTATGTCCTGCATACACACACAAGTTTAAGAGTATTGATAATGAGCTAGATGAGCCGGTTATTCTTGCTTCTGAGGCCTCGCAAGTATTCTACTCTAGAGATCTTAAAAATCCAAGTTGGTGGGTTGTTATACATTCACCAAAGAGGTTGACGAGTCGAGTTAATGATTTAGAGATACCTACTGTCTTCCAATCAACAGTTGAAGATCAACCGCACTTGGAAAATTTATTGAAGTTATATGGCTCTGTGTAGCTATCAAAGGAAATTTCCTTTTTTTTTTTGTTGCAAGACCTTTAACATTTCATGTTCAATTACTTGTTTTTTTAAGACCTTTTGATGTATGTCTTTTTATTAAGTTAAAATTTGTGGGTTATTGAATTGCATCCCTTTTATGTTAAATTAATTGTACTAGTCAATTGAATTAATAATCTTATTTTTTAGTGTATATAATGTTATTTGTTTTCTATGGTAGGCACATTCAATTATGTCAAGTGCAGGTAATTCACAGCAGCCATCACGCTTTTCAGCACCACAACCCTCGTCTCAATCATCGGGAACTGGAAAAGAAAAGGCAAAATTGCCTATTATTATCGGACCGACTGGGATTGTAGTTGGAGCCAATTCTAGGAAATGGAGTAACCGAGTTGGAGATTATGTAAGGTCTTGTATACCAGTGAAGTACTCGGATTTTAGACAAGTGCCCCAAAACTTTAAAGATGATGTTTGGCGCAACTTAATGGTAATCATCCTTTTAATAGTTAACTATATTAGATTTTATGTTATAATTTACTCAAAAATTTTATTATTACAGAATGAATTTGAACTTCCAATTCCCGAGGAGGTGGCTCGTCCTCAGTTGGAGAAAGGATGGTCCCAAAAATTTAGGACATATAAATCCACATTACGTAAAGGTTTGCAAATTGAGATAGAGGAAGCTCCAAGAGGAATTGACCCAAATCATTGGAAAGAATTTACAGAAAATGAAAACAAGGCCAAAAAGATAGAGCAAAAGAAAAAAAATGCTGAAAATCGAGGGAAGCTGGAGTATTCTCATTGTCTTGGACGTTATTCTTACGCGGCGAAAACACACGAGATGGTATTTTTATGTGGTTATGTTAAATTTTATACTTTGTCATTATTGGTTCTTATGAAATATATTTATAATTGTAGGAAGAAGCCATGCCCGAAAATCCAATTGATAGAGTTGATGCATGGTTGGCGGGTCATCAGAAAGAAGATGGGACTGTGTTACCTAGCGCTAAGCCATTATATGTAAGCATTACTCAATATTCTTCTAACTTTTAATTACAAAAATACCTATTAACTCTTGTATTTATTCATAGGATCAAGTAAAAGAAATTAAGACTAAAAGAAAAAGTGGAGAGGATGGCTCTAGTAGCACAATTGAAAATGATGGGTTGACCCAAGTTTTTGGAAAGGACATGAAAGGACGACTTCGTGGGGTTGGATCTCACATTTCGAAGAAGCAAATGGTCATTGTAGAGATTGAAAAGGCAAAGGGAGTGGCAAAGAATAAGGAAAAAACAAAAGATGATGCCTTTAAGGATGAAGTGATGGCATCCGTTCAATCACAAATGCAAACGATTAATGCAGATTTCAAGAGTGATCTCATGCTTTCAATGCAAAATTTACTTCAATCTTTCATGAATGGTGCAAAGGAAAGTTCCCCACCGGTGGTGGTGACTCCTCGAAGCGACTTAGGCTCCAATTCAGTCCATCGCCCACCTAATATAATTCAAAACTTGGATAATTGTTTTGCTGGTGCATCTCGCCCCTTATCGAGTCCTAATCCCTCTAACAAACCTCCCGTTATCTTACTTGATAAATATTATAAAGAATTGGCTGTCGGGCATGTTGTGACAGATGCATCGGCTACGATATGCCACGGAAAAAAGGTTAGTCCTTGTGAAAAGAAGGTTTGGGTAGAGGAGGTAATTGAGCCCGATGCAGCTTTGTGGGATGCTCCTCAAGATGGTCATCACACTTTGTCCGCTTACGTCTCCGGGGGCTATTTAGTTTGGCTAGACAGTTTATTGAAATATCTTTAGTACGAATTTTTTTGAGAAGTATGTTTAGTTTTGCTTGATGGATTTGCTCTTTATGTATTGAACTTTATATGTATGCTTGAATATTTTGGTACTTAGTATTTGCTCTTTATGTATTGAACTTTATATGTATGTTTGAATATTTTGGTATTTAGTATTTGGACATTTTAATTGTTTATATAGAGTGATTTGATTTTATAGTGTATGGTTTTATGATTGTTTGAGATTGCGTACATTTTGGTACAGGGCGGAATTGGGGATAAAAAAAAAATATATTTTTTTAATATATGTTAATAGTAACGGTAAAAAACCGTTACTGGCATCAGTAACAGTTACCATTATTGTTGTGTTATTGGTGTTAGTAACGCTTAAAAAGCGTTACAATTATAAATTTAAAATAAAAATATAATAAAAATAGTAACGGTCTTTTTATTATAGTAATGGGTAAAAAGCGTGACTAAAATGAGGCCTGTAACGGTTTTTATCCGTTACAGAAGTATTATAGTAACGGGTAATTTATATTTTTAGTAACGCTTATTATCTGTTACTGGTCCAACTGCCACGCCTAAATAGTAACGGATTTTTTGTGTTACTGAAATTTTTAGTAACACAGAAAGCATGTTACAAAACACCTGTTTTGGTGTAGTGGTTTAATATATATATATTAAATATATATATTAAATATATATATATTAAATATATATATATTAAATATATATTAAATATATATATATTAAATATATATATATTAAATATATATATTAAATATATATATATTAAATATATATATAAAGCAGCATTGGTAGGTTTAATATATATATATTAAATATATATATAAAGCAGCATTGGCAAGTAATATATATATATATATATATATATGCTGGGCTTCATTGATTCGGAGATGGTTAAAGGCAAGCAATTTACAAAGGATGGTGTCCTCCAAGTCGATACAAAACAAGAAGATGTAAGTTTAATTAATTTAAGCTCATGCCAACTATCTATTTAGATAGATCGAGTGTATTGATTAATTACTTAATTACTATCGATACTTAATTACTATCTAAGGGCACATGATAAGAACCTAAGTATATAAATAACAAAAGCACAGCATAGGTTATCATGCAAGACCTAATTCTTTCCATTCATAGCGTACTTAACGGCACTAAATACACATGTTAACACTACCCATACATATGATATTGGCATGCTGCAGGCTATTGCAAATGCATTTCCAGTAATGAGTACAGAGCCATGTGCAAAGGCAATATTGGAAGGGACATGCAAAGGGGGAAAGACACATAAAGTGAACCACAAAATTATGAGGGTGCTCTTCCTCCTCAAGTTTTTATGCCCCGAGTTGACTGATTTCTATTGCGCTAAGCTTTATCCCAACTTTCTCATTAATAATTAATTAATTAGCTAGCTAGTTGCATGCATGATCAGCAGGTGCTGAATTATATAATTTGTATCCTTTTCTTTGTAATAAGAAACCAAGAATTTAAATTTATTAACTCTGAAAAGGATTACAAATGCTGTATGCTAGATAGTTGCAGCAGGATATATAACTATCTATATATTTACTTCTAACTAAAATATTACTCAGGTAGTGTACCTACCTCAGTTAATGAAAAAACACTGTACACTCATAACACCAAGTGGTACGTGGTACATCTAGGCTAATTATAGTGCACAACGTTGGAGAGATTAACTCTTATTTTATGATTTTTTCCATGGAAAATATTTCTTTTGGAGGATGAAGAAGAATTTTTTTTTCAAAAAAAATATTAGTGATGCATTGAGGACATCTACTCGTTTAAAATGAACATGAGATGGAGAAAAGAAATTCGGACATGAAACAATACCAACATATAACAAAGGGAACAGATAGCACAAAAGAAATTCGGACATGAAACATAAAAAATTTGGTACGTAGTATTCGGTTGATATGTTTGTCTTTAGTAACACATCTTATACATTACTCATGTAGAAAGCCATTAAAAGAATTTTTTTCCAGCGCCAAATGCTTTTGATATAAGCATCGTTCGCAAGCAAAAGTACACTTTACAGATGGACTGTAGTCCATACATATATAAGATATTTCTAATAGCGAAATATTTAGTCAAGGAAATTCAAACACCATAACGCAAGCAAGGAAATGACCCTCCCCAACCTCAAAATCAAAGCTAAATTAGTTTCCCCTCCCCCACAACGAGTCAATCGAGTCTGTTGAATTCACTTTTACATTTATCCATCAAACTTTTACATATACTCTATCCCTATGTTTCAAACTAAACATATATAATCACTTTTACATTTTACATGTCAATTTCAACAAGAATTAGTAAAGAATAAGAATTTTTATTTTACACTATGGCCCATTTGTAAAATACAATGAAATTAACTACAATGATTTGTGTACCTTCCCAAAAGAAAAAAAGAAAAGGAAAGAGTTTAGTCTCAAGTTTTGTGTTACCTGTAGCAGAAGCAGCAGAGTCAGAAGGATGGGAGGGTTGGGGAGCCAGGACTGGTATGCTGGCGCTGGAAAAAGAAGAGTAAGCCATATCAAGAGATTGGAGAAGTTGAGGTGGAAAAGATAACTCAAGTGACATAAGAGGAATTTGCCAAAGATATATTTATAGCTTCTTTTTTTTTAACGACAGAGATATTTTTTAGGTTGGAGTATTCAGACATTGACATAGAATGATAAAACTCTATCAATAGAAAGTAGGATTCTTAATTCTAGTAATTGATCGTACAATGAATCAATGATAATGACAAACTATTTACTAATAGAAAAGGGTGACAAACTATTGACTAATAGAAAGGGTGGAAGGGCTCTGCACAAGAGATTTACAGGTTTGACTATCTCCCACTTTATTTCCCTTTTTTTCCGGGTTAATAGAAAGCTAGCTTTTATATAACTATATATGATGTATGTTTGGATATTCATTATTCTCACAACAAGGTGTATTTTATTGTACATTTTAGTTATGTATGTGGGTCTAATTTATTATTTAGAGCCTTGTATTAAGAAAGCCATATAATTAATGAAAAAAATATTTTGAAAATAACACTGGCCATGTAATTAAGAAAAATACATTTTAGTTATTTCTCTTGCTGCTTTGAATGTTGCTATGATGCATTTAGGTTCACTGTCCACATCATTCTTTTTTTTTTTTGTTTCAAATCCTGCACAAGTATAGAAGATTTTTAAGTTCTTTTCAACCCCTGGAAATGTCTTGTCCATCTGCTGTCAGATTGGGTTACAACAGATTTTTGGAGTTTCATGTAATGCAACTAAGGCTTCAGTAGAACTACTCTGTAGAATGGTTTTCAAAGCTGTTTTACATGAGCAAGTACTGTTCTAGGTCTAATAAGGATGGACACATTATCTCTCATTACACATGCATACTTTAATAACTCACCAATTGTCATTTATAACCAATATTTTTGGAAGATGAAGTGCTTAACTAGCATATTACTTGCTCAAATATGATAAAAAAATATATTAATTACTCAATTAGTGAATCTTTGCTATCTCCAGTGGCAAAGGGAGTTAAATAAGCCTGGAAAACAAATGATACTAAAACCTTTAGGTTAGCTATGCAAGGAAATTATATGGTGATTCCATGATCATTAATTTTCTTGGGGCAAGCAGTATGCTTTGCCCAAAGTTCTGTTTATGTGCTTAAGGTAGTCTCCTGGCCTATTAAAACCTTTTGGTTGAAGTATTGCTATTTGTTTGCTGTTATGAAATTTTGGGACTGATAGTACCAGGTACCTAGCAAATTTTAATAGAACCCCCCAAATTTCTTATGGTTTCTTTGTTTATTTTAACTTTCATTTTTTGACAGTAAACTTGGGTCATTAGCAACGCACATAATTAACCTCATACACTAGCAACACACATACTTTAAAATGTATATATATGTGTGTTTCATTTTTTGACAGTAAGCTTGGGTCTAAATCTAAATGAGTTTGGGGATGGAGCATATATTTAAACACAACCGAAGTTAGGGAATAATTTTGGGAATAAGCTAGCATAATTTTTTTAAATTAGGGCAAAATACACACCTTTTCGAAATTAGGGCAAAGCAAAAAAAGGGGGAAAGGAAGTACCTCACAGCAACAAAGACGGTGGCATGGTGGAGATGGAGCGATGGTGTGCTGGTGTGGAAGTGCGGTGGCGTGATGGAGATAGAGCGAAAGCGTGCTGGAGATGGTGGATCGGGGTTGTGTTGGAGATGATGGTGGATCGGGGTTGTGTTGGAGAAAGGTCTGACAGAGGGTTGTGTTGGAGCGATGGCGTGGTGTTGTGTTGAAGATGGAGGCGTGGTGTTGGAGATGGAGGCGTGGTGTTGTGTTGGAGATGGAGGCGTGAAAAGAGTGAAGGAAAAGAGAGAGCGCGAGTCTGAGATTGAAGAGGGAACGGAAACTAGAATGAAAATTTTGGGGAAAGTTTAATTTTATGGGATTTATCAATAAAGATAAATAATTATTTAATTATAAATAATAATATTAAACACTTAGTAACGGTTTTTTAGTATTACTGAATATTTTAATTTCCGTTACTGGACTAAATATATTAGTAGAAATTATTAATAAATTTAGTAATGGGCATTTTTAAGTCTGTAACGGGCATTACTCGTTGCGGGCTAGTAACGGACTTAGTGCGTTACTAATACAAAAAATAGACCGTTACTAATTTCCTGTTTTGGTGTAGTGTATCTCTAACAACCAGATCCACAGCTTAATACCTGATTTTAAAACGAAGTTTTTGGTTGGTTTGGAAGTGTTAGATTTAAGTTCTAATCGTTTCATGGGCCCAATACCGTTAATTCCTTCAAATGTCACATTCATTAACCTCTCCAAAAATATGTTAACGGGATCAATTTCATTCCTATGCACAACTGGAAAATATCAGGAGAGTTTGGTTAACCTATCGGATAACTTATTATCAGGAGAGTTTCCTGATTGTTGGACGGAAGATCAAGCACTAATCTTTCTCAATTTGGCAAACAATAATCTCTTGGGGAAAATTCCAAGCTCCATTGGCCTCCTAACCCAACTTCAAGTATTGAATTTACGCAATAATAGTTTCACAGGAGAACTGCCTTTGTCTTTAAAGAGCTGTAAGGAGTTGGTGTTTATTGATTTGGGTTTAAACAATTTATCAGGAGAAGTACCGGGATGGATTGGATTGCACCTAAAAAAATTGATTGTTCTTAGTCTGCGAAGGAACAAATTCTATGGAAACATACCCCCAGAAATATGTCAGCTCAACCTTACTGAAATTTTGGACCTCTCTCAGAATAATATATCAGGAAACATACCAATATGCTTCAACAAACTTGGTTCTTTAGTTGAAAAAAGATGTTTCAAAACTATGATTTTTATGTGGGCTTTATCAAGATTTATCAGCATCATATTTGTCATCTTATTAAGTTTTTAGCCAATGCATTAGTGCAATGGAAAGGGAAAAGAGTCAGAATACGAGAAAACTTATACGGTTGTTGAAAAGCATTGATTTTTCTAGCAATAAACTTGTAGGAACTAACTATTCCACCAGAATTTGCAAGTCTTGTGGAATTAGTTTCACTGAATCTGTCGAGAAACCAATTTGACTGGAAATATCATTCAGGAGATTGGTCAAAATGAGAATGTTAGAATCTATTGACTTCTCTAGAAACCATCTTTCAGGCGAGATACCGATGAGCCTTTCTAATTTGACTTTTCTCAGTGTCTTAGCTAGACTTGTCAAATAACAGGCTTTTGGGTGAGATTCCATCAAGCACTCAACTTCAAAGTTTCAATGCCTCTTCGTATGCTGGTAACCGCGAACTTTGCGGCCTTCCCCTTCAAAGTGCCTAGGAGATGGAGCAGCTCCAGTTCCTCCATCTGTCGACCATGGTAAACAACAATAATCAAGAAGATGAGGATAGGTTTATACAAACTGGGTTTTACATAAGTGTGACTCTTGGATTCATTATTGGCTTTTTGGGATTCTATGGTCATTTACTGCTCCAAAGTTCATGGAGATATTCATATTTCAAGAAGCTAGACAAGATAATAGATTGGATCTATGTGACGGCAAAAGTGAAAAAGGCAAGCCTGCAGAGGAAGCTTAGGAGCTAATTGGCCCGGTTAGTATCTTCTTGTTTTATTTATTTTCCTATATTAGCAAGTTTTGCATTCTTCTTTAAATAATCTTAATTTTTTTCTTCTATTGGGTATGTAAATCCATTCTCTGATATAAATAATATGTGGTAAAGCTACATTATGATGAAAAGGATATGCCATGTTACTTATATTTTTGTTTATGGCAGATGCTGATTCCAAGAATCAAGTTCATGTCTTCTTTCCGAGTCTGCAATAGTAGACATACTCGTTTCGGGAGTCTTGAATGAAGCTTCTGTTTCTACTTCAACTCTTTAGCTTATAAATTAAATGTACTTCCTCTGGATTATGTTTTAAGTACTGTGTTCTATGCAACTTGAATGTGCCTTTCAAAGGGTTGTGTTGTGGATAATATATATACACATATATATGTATATAGCTAGGATATAAAAAGGGATTCCATCACTTTAGCAAAAAGAAGAGATTCCCATTTAGGGGGGGGTAAATTAATGAATTATTTTTTTGAAATTTTGTAGAGATGATCTATATTATGAAATAGATCATATCCACCAAATTTTCATTAAAAAAATTCAAAATAGAAGTAGGTGTGATGATCATAAAAAATTCAATAACCGAAAATGCGCATATATTTCAATTGTTCAA
Source organism: Lonicera japonica (assembly GCA_021464415.1). Lineage (NCBI taxonomy): Eukaryota > Viridiplantae > Streptophyta > Magnoliopsida > Dipsacales > Caprifoliaceae > Lonicera > Lonicera japonica. The sequence continues at coordinate 24,443,168 of CM038469.1, forward strand.
TACACCACTTCTAGGTTGATTTTTTTTTTTTATGAAATTTGGTGGAGTTGATCTACTCACTATATATATAATATCATCTCCCCACAATTTTTATTTTTTTAAAAAAATAATCTATTTATCCCCTCCAAATAGGCATCTATTCTTTTAGCTAAACTGAGGAAATCCCTTCTTTATAATATAACTCTATATATATGTGTGTGCACAACAACTATTTAGCTTATAAATGTGGATCTCAACCGTACTTTGATGGCGCTCTATTGTGTTGGTTAGAAACTGAATGAATAAATGCCTGTTGAGTTAATTTTTAGCAACTTGTGTTGATTTTTTTAGCTTTTCATTATTTGATAAAAGGTTTCCAAATAAAGAAAATTAACGGAGATTTAAAGAAGATATTTTCAATGAGGGGGGTTTTTACATACTATGCTATATCCGTATTAATAGAAAGGAAAAAAAAATACAAAGTCGCCTGTAATTAAGTTTTTTCTATATAAAAAAACTTAAAATAAACTAATATGATACAGTGAAACTTACTAACAAGGGAAACAATAGTCCCCTCTAATTGTAAAATTTTGGTCTTTTTTACCTTATTCCCCTTGAAAAATAAAAAAATATGCATATATTAACAATTTTTGTGCCCCCCCCCCCCCCGGGATAATAGCGGTAGAAATTTTACTCTTCTTTTCAAATTCGGTTTTGATTTTGTGTCTCTCTGTAATTTTACCCTAACCGAAACAAAAAACACCTATAATGTGTATTTATTGTTTTTTGAGGGGGCAAACTCAAAGTTAAATGTTTTCTGTACATCATTTAGAATCTTAAACTTATAACGTAGAGTATTTAAGTATTTTCGTTTATATAAAATGGTTACCCTTTTGTCGAAAAACTATTTATTTGCTAGTGCATACTACTGTTTTGAGAATTTGTACTACTATATACTTTTTAAGCTGTAAATTTAAGTGATAATAGAAAATGCTTACTATACATGATTTTTTATTATGAATGAACCTCTAAAAGCAAAAAAGGTAGAAATAGAAAATGCAAATTAATAAATAAGAATCAAGACTTGTCCGCAATGGTAGAGTTATATCATAAATTGGATGCATTATTATTTTTTCACTTAATAAGGATCAAGAAAAAAATATCTATGGATTCAATAAAAAATATAAAGAAGAGTAAATGATATAATAATTCGTTACAACTAAAATTTAGTATCTAATACATTTCATTATTATTTTCCTTATTAAGGGTCAATTAAGGAACAAGTTTTGGATTCAATAAATTAATATGCAACATGTTCACCTTTAATTCAAGATGCAAGATTAATATTCCAAACCAGCAAAACTACCTACTTGTTAAATATTAATGAAGCAATGCTGATGAACAAAATATATATGCTACACATTCTACACAAACACCAGATCATATATACAAGACCAGTCCTTCAATAATAAAATTTAGCTCTCGAATAACCAAAGCTAGCAATATCTTTGGCTAATCAAAAGTGGTGAAACCTGCCTCCTATTCCATCTTTATCAGTTTTCGCATCCAAGGTTGGGCGATATTTATTTCTCTCTCCACCATGGATCATATATTGTCCTGGGCTCCCATTGTGGTCTTTGTTTTCAATTAGTTTTTGCTTAGTCTTTATTATATCATTAAGACAATTTGTTCAAGATCCATATACCTCATGTTCTGAATAAAAAATATCTCCAAAAAATTTTAGGAAAAAAAATTATTCATTTACCCTTCGAAATGAATTGTCTTTATTGTTATTTAAGTAAGAGATTTCCTTACAATAGTATTTCCTATATACATATAATAAAACAAATAGAGCCTACCAAAAATTTTCATTTATATACCCTCCTTATACCTCACATGCCATGCACATGGGCAAAAAAACGTTTAAATTAAATTTTAACCCCGTCAATGAAAATGGGTCAATTGTAATAAATTGAGTAGTTGGTGACATTAATTGTAAACATTAGTATCTCATATGGTAAGAGTGCTAATAGAATTATGGTTGAGAGTTGTGAAATGCACTTTACCTAATAGAAATTATAAAAGTACATGTGACGTATTGCCAAAACAAATATTAATGAATAAAACACGTGTATCATGGCTAGTTTGAACAAATAGCAAAACATGCAGACCACGTGCACTTTACATGCAACAAGTTCTATGTCTTTGATGGGTCATCAATTCCCTAATTAACGGATGATGGTGGACTTCGAAAGAGACCCATCAGTGGGTTTTTTCGGGGAAGAAAGAGAGGTCCTTCCAAGAAATTTACTCAAAATTATAAGGTACGTACAACAACCACGTACTAATATTTATATATATAAACTGCAATGGTGATTATAATTACATATATAGGTTCAAGCTAACTTGAAAAACATCACTAAAATTGTCGCCTTGATAATTAAACTATCAAGAATGAGAATCGAACGAAGGTTCTTTGAACACCTTTCGGTGCTAATTGTCTTGCTTATGTTACTACCGTACATAAAGCTTGAAAAAAAATCTATATAGATTCAATAAAAAGTAAAAAGAAGAGTGAATGATATATTAATTGGGGGTGCAAATTAAAGAAACTTAACATAATTAGTTAATAGTGGAATGTAAAGTCAAACGATTTAAAATATGGGGTGCAATATTAAATTAGGGGTCAAAATATGGAGTGCAAAGTCTAAATATCTTTATTATCGTGAAGATAAAAATGGATAAATAAATTTCAATTACTAGATTTGTAAAGACAATTTTTTAAATATTTTTTATTGAAAAAAAAAAGTCTTATTTCACCCATGCATATTATTTTCCATCTGTATATTTTTCTTGGACAAAAACAATTCCTTCCGGCATTTTGTTGGACAATCTTATTTAACCTATTCCTTTCTCATTAAGATTCACAATAGTACGAAAGAGACGGAAAAAGAAAAGAAACGAAAAAAAAGTTATCTTTGCAACATGAAGACTAGACTTACCAAAAACAATTAGTCGTTTCGGCAGCCCCTCGTGGGGTCGCATTAGAATTTGTTAGAATCAACCGCTTCGTTTTTTATTTTTAAAAAAAGAAAGACCAAAATAGTCCAATTTGCATATTATTAATCTAGATAGTTGATGATATGAATTGTAAAATTCCTTAAAATAAGACATGATTTTCCAAATTAAATATTAAAATAAAAAGTTAATACTTAATTTGCTAACTCTATTAGCATTACTAAATTAATGTGAAAAGTATTCTAAAAGCGAATAATATAATTTTTTTGTGTATAAAAAAGTAAACTTCAGTTTCCATCCCACTTAAAATTCAGTTTTTAGTGAAAATTGATCCCAATCCAGCACACTTAAAATTCTGTTTTAACACACATTTTTTTATTTTAAAAAAATTAATAATAGTCACACCTTATATTTTTAAAGGCCGTATCAAAAAAATCTTAATAAGTTGACCCGTATCAGTACGTTGACTATTACTTTAAGGCAGATACCTTTAAAGAATGTTATTGACACAGCATACTGCCTATTGTTCAAAACCCCGATGACTTGCCGGATGATGATGAAGTTCCAGTGCTTCTTCCTCCAAAGACTAAAAATCAACCTGGCAGACCACGGACAAAACAGTTCAAGTCAAGTGGGGATGTTGGAAACATAAAATATGGATGATTTGGTCAATTGGGCGGACACAATAGAAATGCCTGTTCTGAGACAATATAGCTTATTTTTAGGAAAAGATTTTTTTAATAATAAATCAATATAAATAAAGCAGGCAATATTATATAAGCCGCGTACTTAGTCAATTTCTTGTTATTTGGATTAATCGCAAAATGTTAAAGTATTGTTTCAGTAATTATCATATATATTAAATATATATTTAAATTTTACTAATTAGTTCGTATTCAGATACACATTGTTTTATTATCGGTTCGATAATGATTTGTACTGGACAACTAAAACAAATATATGTATATATAATCAAAATAACACTAATAAAAATTATAAGCAATGTATCTAGATTTTTCACATATATATTAAATAGTAAGTTTATTTATTTATTGTTTGCGTATTAAACAGTTTTGTTAACCTATATGAAATGCGAGTATATAATGCATCGTCAACTATTGGTTTCATAGAATTACGATTATATTATGTCACATTTAGGCAATTTTTTCATTATCGATGTGATAATAATTTTTCAAATTATTTGATAAACAGATACATATGATAGTTCATGGCTAAACATTTTGTTCAAAATAACTTCATAAATTTTCTATGTCTTAAAAGTTGTATTACTCGTTGGAAAAGTAAATAATATTCAATGACCATCATATTTTTATTAAGTTATCTTAAACTTCGCGGCACTACAAATACAAATGCATTTGAAATTAATCAATATTTTAATTTAGGATGTGGACTTTTTACATCCTGTATTGAACACACACACAATTATTTTAATATTATTACTTTTCCAGCAAATTTAGGAGTAAAAACCAAATTATATGTTTTGATGTTGCATCTGTTTAAATTAACAATAACGGTGGATGAGTTCATCTTATTATTCAATAGCACAAAATAGATGCATTTGGATGACTAAATTAGATTGTAGATTTTAATATGAGATTATATGATAAACATATACAATTCAGTTTTAGTGTACTTCTATTATAGACAAACATGCATTCCTAATATCTGTTAGCTCAATAAAGTTTCACTTATATTGCCTTCTATCTAAATATGAAATTGGCGAAATAGATATATTAAACCAATTTAAAATATACTGTTAACATTCAAATATTATAGTGTTTAACTCCATTACACAAAACATCCAAAACTTAAAAGATTTCACAATATATAATGAAAATCATGATATATTATTTATTATAGCTTATTTGGTATGTGAATAGATCACATTTTTAGATAAAATCTATGCTGTCTTTGGTTATTTAGCATCTAGGACGTTCCATTCCCATTCTTACAGCTGCAACATCTGTTGACGATTTCTCGGTGTTTTGTTCAATGTTCAACAACTCCAACATGCATCCCGTGAAAACCTCAGCCACATTTACCCTCATGTCTCTTATTACATTACTTCGCAAACTACCGTCCAACTCACGTCCAGCAAATGACTCAGTCATGTAATACATAACTACTACTGCACAATTGACACTAAAAAAATAGTGGTAAGCTTTAAAATATCAAAAAGTTAAATGGGTCGTCTAAGTACACATCACATACCTATCGTTTGATTGACGAAGGCAATCTGTCTTTGCTTCTAATGGGTAATCGACAGATGAACCAACCAACCACTTAATAGCGTCGCGTTCGTTATCACTTAGCACCTATTTGTGTTTTGACTTCCTATCATCTTTGGCTTTGAAATGATCATTGTACCTTCAACCAACGTGTGGGGGCGCGTTTTTCGTTCATTTGCATTAGGAATCGCCTTATCTCGGAATGATAAATATCAAGATTTGATTAGTTTGAATCAAATAAAAAGCTATGTCAGAACAAAGGTTTGCAGCTTGTCAATGTTATTGAGGGTGAATTTTTATTACCATTTGGGATGCATCTCCGTAACACTTGTTATATTCATCTCCCCCTCTTTCGAGGCTTCATTGGGTTAACATGGTACCCACACTCCTCTTGCTTTATCCAAGTACATCATTGTGAAATGATACTTTGCTTCATGGTGTAATGAGATCATGATATGAGTGGATTTATGGATGTTAACCAATATGGAATCAACCAAGAACTTGTTAATCCTAATCTCACGTCCCAATAGTACATATTGTTGCATTTACAACATAGATTACTAAATTATCACATAAAAATCCGTTAATCATAAACTATTCTAATTGGTTTACGTAATTGTCCTCAATATATTCATATAAGAAAATACCCAGGCGAATGTCGTCATGATAGTTGCATTAACACTGGAACCTCTTTCAACAGCTACATATGTTTTCAGAAGCTTCGCATATGTATCAATTACATACAACATTTATAGTCTAAAAATTAGGCATTGTACCACTTATATTTTGAACATTGAATTTTTTACTCTTAAATGAATATGATAGTTAATAATACATTGCTTGATAGGGATTTATTGTCAAGTATATCCTCCATGTCCTTTACAGATAGAGACACAATGTCCAGCAATATTAGCTTGTACCTACACATTATGGTATATATGTTAGATGAATAACATTTGAATAATATCGAATTATAAATATTATGCAATGATATCATATAAATGATTACGTAACTCATACATACATTGGTAATTTGTCAGTCAGGATATTCTGGAGTTTCATCTTTGTTCCGGCATCAAGGTGCTTTGCAATAGTTGTTTTATTAATATTAAACCGTTTTGAAGGTCTATATGATCTAGCTCTATCCACTCCCTCCACGTAATCATCTATATCAACAAGGTTAAGTTTGTCTCTGTCACCCAGTATGGTTTGATGCTGTGTATTCGAAGAAATAGACCTCCGAGTCCTCCTAGTATGATGTTCATTAAGTGATGCGCATTCAGCCATGCCTATATCTTTGTACTTTCTGTCATTGCCTTGTTTTACGTACCTGCGCATTCAGCCATGATCTTTTGTGTCATCATATCGTAGTTTGTGTGTTGAAGAACCTCAATGGCAACTTTCAATTTTTTGTTATCAATCTCCAGTTCCATTACTCTTTCATCTGTTTAAACTCCTAAGCTCGAGTTTGCCATGTTCTTTTTTTGTGGATGCTACTTGTGTTAATGTAAGTCGAACGAAGGGAAAAACTGTTTTTAAGTGGATCACTTTTTGTTTTCCCCTTGCTTCTCAATTTAATAATGCTATAGACAGTGTCCGCAAGATCCATACCCGAGCACCTCTTTTCAAGTTCAAAAGCATTTGCATGAGACTCTTCAAGTAAGCAAAAAATCATTCCAACCTGCGTCTCGCTCCTCTCTAGATGACCCTCCTTACTTTTTAACCGTATTGCCATCTCGTTTGTGGTGTCTTTGAGAATGCTACATTGGGTTTTTAGATCGTTTATCTCAATGTCCTTGCGTTTTATCTCCTCGATTGACTTCATATAGTTGTCAATTAAATGCTCATGTGCAACCATCAATTCTTTCAATGCAAATGTAGCACTGTCGTTTACTCCGGTCTTTAACTGGTCCATCATGTCACAACTGATTGACAACTTTGGTGGAACAGATGGTATAAACACACGACTCCTTGTACGGTGGTATAATGACCTCACACTGTGTTTGGAAAGATCTACAGCGTCACGTTTGCCACCATATCTGGTTGACTTCATGAGTTCACCATATGCACTGAATGATGTATCCTTTGGTAACTCACTGGTTTTGAGAGGTTCAGACTGATTATACCCTTGTGATGCACTCTCTTGTACTGATTGAGGTGCAGACTGATGGTCTGTCCCACCTCAAACATCTGCTTCACCCATATTTGCTTTGGAATTATCCATACCATTCACCTTTTATTGTTTATGTGCTGAATCAGATGCACCTACACTATATTTTGTGAAATCAACATAAAAAAATGTCGGTATTCCTTTAATAAAATTAACCTTGTTAGATTCGTTAATCCTGTTAAACACTTTATTCCCTCCGTCACAAAAATCCTTTTTTGGCATTGAAGGCTCTGCATCCCGTATGTCGATACCCTTACATTTTGTTGTATTTGTATTTGCCACAACAGGCATACTCGTCATTGTCCTCGACGCTCTTGGTCTCCTTTGAATATCAATGTCAATTTCAGTTATGTTTGATCGTGAGCCAATGGTTTCCACATCAATCACATACTTGTCTATTACCTAAGTTAACAAAATTATACAAAAAGATATACATAAGTAGTTGTTAGTTTAATGAATTACATTAGATAATTAAGGTGATATATAGCTTAACGGGTCGCATGTCTGTTTGTTGGAATGCCTTTTTTACCTTTCGTATGTCCCACCTTACAAACAATGGTTTGTCTTTGTCCTCTGGATCATCGGACTCTATAAATGTGGTAACCTCATAAAACTAGTACTGAAATGTACAAACAGTGTAGTATGTTATTAGTTACAAAAAATGAAAATCACCATTAACATAATTCAATTTTTCACAATTACCATCAACAAGGGAACACATCCTATTGTTGTGGATGGCCTGCTTACCTTTGCTATAATTGACTCCGTTAGCCATTCATAAATAGCCAATGCCCAATTGTATTTGTTCATCTCATCAATGCTGGACATTAGCTTTGCAAGGAACCATGGGACAGATGTTTCGATATTTGGAAAAAAAATAGAGTTACACAATAGAACACACATTAGTTGTGTAACCCTATCCACATCTACAGTGTTAACCATCTCTAATCTACTAATGGTCTTACGTTCCACTTGAGTTTTTTGTAGCTGTCCTCTACTCAGAATACAAGTATTTAAGATACCAATATCTACTTGTTGATTACTAGATATATCTATCATATCACCCAAACAAGGTACACCATATATCTTAGTTACCCATATAGGGGTCAACTTCACGTGCTTTCCACCAAACACAAATGTTCCAGTAGGAGCGTGATAGCACCGAATAATTCTGATGATGTCCAAATCAGATTTACGATGCTTGGTCGTTGGAACAAGCCCTTGATTGTACATATCAAATAGGGCATAAAACGGTATATTCATTATTGAGTTAACATGCGATGAACTAAGGCTGCCCGCTTTGAACAACATCAATGAACGACCAAATGATATCATGTTAGATCGAAATTGATCGGTTGTGACGATAGCAAAATCGCCATCTATTTGTACCTATCGCAAAAGAAATCTATTTGTGGTTATGATATAGAAATAATTTGTATTTTATTGTAACATTCTTTCACTTGATTTGTTTTGTTCAAACATATGAACATATACCATGGCGGCGGCATGGCTTTTACCCTGTGCAACAGATTTAGATCTCTTTGTACCCTTCTTATCATTCAACATTTTTTCATCACGTATCTCAGGGTGCAGAACATTGTTTACCACTGCAAGGTCGACCTGTTTATTATATTCAAATTTTAGTGCAAAATTATCCCACAAAGTAACTTTAGTAATATACATACAGTTTACATATGCATGATCAGTTTTAAATTACCCTGCTTTTTAGGATACTTAAACGTGGACTTCTTCTTCTGTTGAGTAATTCTTGTTACCTTTCATGTATCATTTAACATAAGTGATTACCACTTGGAAATTCACGTTGAGATACAAGTTAACTGTATTTATACATAAAAATAAAAAGATATAAAATATGAATAAATATGGAACCCAAATGTATTTATACATTGATACATAAAGATAAAACCTTGTTGTAATAGATGGTCACACAACATATCAATAATATGCAATAATAACTGTTAATTACACTATTAATCCATTGTACATATCTAATATAATACCAATTTTCTCTATAAGTAATGAACAAAGATTAGAAACAGATACATATATGGTCCTATCGTAATGACTTTTATGTACTAATAACTTTCATTTTATCTATTTATTCACTTTTTATACTAAATGAAAGATCATTTTTGTCAGATATTTTGATATTTATCAAATATTCAACTCATAAAATCGTCCACACATGTTCCATTGCATACTAGTCAAAACAGGTATTAAAAATCTATTTTATGTTGGCAAGTATCCATTCATAAAGTATTTAACACATATACGGATACATATGAGTTATATTTGTTTCAAGTGTATTACATAATCAATTGGGAATTTATTGGAATCATCACACGCAAAAACCAACATTATAATATATATATATATATATATATATGGATGCGGTGAGTTCATTCCAAAAATATTAATTTGAAAATTAACTACATGTACATAATGTGTTTTGTGACGTTCATTCAGTTTCAAACACTTGACACATGTGAACCTATATATTTATGCCTCAATACGTTGACTAGTATATATTATTATTGTATATGACCAATATGTGACACAACAATATATACCCACAAATAAGGTGTTATTATACTAACTGTTTATGAGTTGTTACTCACTGTTTATTCATGGTGTGAGACATATTATTGTTTAGTAAAAGTATAAAATTTCATTCATTTTTTCATCTATTTTATTACATATGTGTAAGGCATTATTGGCTTGATGCATATTATTCCACATCAATAATACTTAATCCCCAAAAATTAGGGCTTCGAACAAGATGGATAGTGAAAATAATAGTTAATAGATTGTAAATCCATTTCATACTTCAAAAAAATGTTAAGGTACCTGTTCTCTCTCGTTGTCCATTCCCATTAAAGTGGTTTAACCTTGTTGATTTATTCTCTTACGCTTGTGCAAGGTTTTGTCAAGATTCTCTGTTTATATCCTACTTAACACTGAGCAATGGAGTAAGAAATCAACTTGTGATTTCAATCCGTCGGATGATAATGGTACCATATCTGTTTTCGTGCTAATTAGCACCAAGATTGCAGTCGTCAAGCTGTTTGGTATATTAACTTTTAATTAGTTGTGTATTTATGATTTCCAATATTATTACTGTCTTTATTACATATGCATACGATTCAAATTTCTGAAGACGAAATTATAATTCCCAGTAAATACGGAAACATAATAATATTCAAAATTGGAGCCGGAACTAATATGACATTATATGTGTGTTACTATGAACGTATTCACTTTGATCCAGTAGATATATTAAGATTTATAATGAATCTAATTACACTTTTGCATTTTATGATGTGTAGATAACAATTTATATCATGTTATGTAACAAAATTTGAAACACTCGCATCAAATTAATCTCACCCATTAATATTGTATTTGGATGGATATTTAATATACCATACATTAATCATTCAAGATTACATATACAAAAAACTCCATTGGTTCAATTAGAAAAAAAAATCCGAAATGGATTAGTAGTTCATTAGATGAAGAGTAGCACAAAAATAAGTAACATTGATTCAATTTCAAAAGTGCTTACGCGATAGCACTTCCTAAAAAAACATCAAACAAAAAAAAATGTGTCTTAATCACTTAAACTAAATATAAACAAAAGAAACCATTGGATTAATTTTATTTAACAAACCTTCCTAATTTTCCCCTTCATTAATATTGCCGCCACTCTCTACTTTGACTTTAGCTCTTTCACAATAGTTAACACAAGCTCCACTTTCTCCGAATAGAATTCAAATTCTTTCACCATCAAAGCTTTTAGTTTCTTTGCAAAATATGCCCTTTTTTCTTCATCAAAACCCCCCTAAATCAATGCCGGGAATTCCACCACTACCAGCTATAGTCACGATCTTACCCAAGCAATCATTTGCAATAGTAATAAACTTTGAATTTTCTTCGACTTCCACTTCCTGTTTTACAATGCCTTTTTCTTTGTTAGTAGTGGATTGATTTTGACCCACCCAAATCTTTTCACATAATTCAAATAATTCAAGGCCATGGGTTCCATTCTTCTTACCTCCCTTGATAGCATTTGTGTACTTATTCCTCACCCTCCGAATCTTCTCAGATATTTGCCTGTGGGTTACCGGGAATAAATGAATGGCTTAATCAAATCCATAAATTCTCTGTGTCATGGTATTGTCATGCCACTCACCACCACCCATTTGGCAACACTTTGGACCTAATTAATTAATGCCTAATAATAAATAATAATAATAATAATAATAATAATAATAATAATAATAATAATAACAATTCCTCTTAATTAATACCCCTAAACCTAAACCTAATATTAATAATAATAATTCATACATACATTTTGGGTGATGGCCTCACCCTCTTCATTTCCGTTAGACAAGGTATCCTTACCGGCAAAATCACTTTTTAAAACTTTTTAACAATTTGTTACTGATCCACCTAACATATATTAATGACACACGACACAATGATAAGGGAAAAACAAAATTATTGTTAAAATAAGGATGGAAAGCAATTAGATGCAACAAATAAGGGCTTTAAACACAACACAAAACTGATACGACTTGATTCCTATATGGCACAAGTTGCTTATGGATGTCAATGAGTTGTGAGCAAAAATAACTGATATGTACCAAATTTTTGTTATCGAGTATGTACAAACTTTCGAATTTGGGTCATGGGTTGCCTTGTTAGACACATTTAAATTAACAAGTAACCTTAGTACATTACATGCATATACAGCACGAACCCGATATATATAACATATATACATGCTTTAAACATAGCAAGAAAAATGACATGGGCCATATATTACACAACTCCTTGCATGTGGAATATGATGCTCAAAGCAATTTTTTTAAACAGGTCTTGATATCACATAACAAAACCACGTAATTTTTCATATAAATTTGATTTCACATAACACGAGATGTTGTCGAGCAAACCAACCAACAAAAAGAAAGCGCAGTTCTATGAGACGTGAAAAACTCCATTGGTTTAATTAGAGAAAAAAAATCGAAATGGATTAGTAATTCATTGGATAAAGAGTAGCACAAAAATAAGTAACGTTGGTTCAATTTGAAAAGTGCTTACGCGATAGCAGTTCCCAAAAAAACACCAACAAAAACAGTGTGTCTTAATCACTTAAACTAAATATAAACAAAAGAAACCGTTGCATTAATTTTATTTTACTAACCTTTTTAATTTCCCCTTTCATCAATATTGCCGCCACTCTCTACTTTGACTTGAGCTCTTTTACAGTAGTTGATACAAGCTTCCACTTTCTCGGAGTATATTTCAAATTCTTTCACCATCAAAGCTTTTAGTTTGTTTGCAAAATATGCCCTCTTTCCTTCATCAAAAACAGCCAAATCAATGCCGAAAATTCCACCACTACCACCTATAGCCATGATCTTACCCAAATAATCATTTGCCGTAGTAATAAAATATGTATTTTATTCGACTTTCGCTTCCTGTTTGATAATGCCTCTTTTTTTGTTATTAGTGGATTGATTTTTATCCACCCAAATCTTTTCACATAATTCAAATACTCAAGGTCATGAGGTCCGTTCTTGTTACCTCCCTTGATAGCATTTGTGTAGTTATTCCTCACCATACGAATCTTTTTGGATATTTGTCTATGGGTTACTGGGAAAGAAATGAATAGCTTAATCAAATCCGTAAATTCTCTATGTCATGGCATTGTCATACCACTCACCACCACCCATTTGGCAACACTGTGGATCTAATTAATTAATGCCTAACAACAACAACAACAACAACAACAACAATAATAATAATAATAATTCCTCTTAATTAATCCCCCAAACCTAATAATATAATTCACACATACATTTTGGGTGGTTGCCTCACCCTCTTCACTTCCGTTTGATAAGGTCTCCTCATCAGCAAAATCACTTTTTAAAGCAAATTTAACAATGTCTTACTGATCCACCTAACATATAATAATGACACAAGATACAACGATAAGGCAAACACAAAATTATGGGCAAAATAAGGATGGAAACCCATTAAATGTAACAAATAAGGTCTTTAAACACGACATAAAACTGAAACGACTTGATTCCTATAAGGTAGATATTGCTTACGGGACAATGAATTTGAGCAAAAATCATTGATATGCACCGATTTTTAGTTATCGAGTATGTATAAATTTTTGGATTTGGGTCATGGGTTGCTTACCTAATATATATATATATATATAACATATATACATGCATTAAACATTGCAAGAAAAATAACATAAACCATATACTACACATCTTTTTGCATGTTGAATATGATGCATCAGAACAATTTTTTTAAACAGGTCTTGATACCACATAACATAAACGCGGAATTTTTCATGTAAATTCGATACCACATAACACGAGATGCTACTGAGCATAAACCAACCATCAGAAAGAAAGCGCACTTTTATGAGACGTGAAAAACTCCATTAGTTCAATTAGAAAAAAAATCCGAAATAGATTAGTAATTCAATAGTTGAAGAGTAGTAAAAAAAATAAGTAATGTTGGTTCAATTTCAAAAGTGCTTTTGCGATAGCACATCCAAAAAAAATCCAACAAAAACAGTGTGTCTTAATAACTTAAACTAAATATACACAAAACAAACTATTGCATTAATTTAATTTAACTAACCTTCGTAATTTTTCCTTTCATCAATATTGTCACCACTCTCTAGTTTGAGAGCTCTTTCACAACAACTGACACAATCTCCACTTTCTTGGAGTATAGTTCAGATTCTTTGCTATCAAAGCTTTTAGTTTTTTAACAAAATATGACATTTTCCCTACATCAAAAACCCTCAAATCAATGCCGGGAATTCCATCACTACCACCTATAGACAAGATCTTACCCATGTAATCATTTGCAATAGCAATAAACATTGAATTTTCTTCGACTTTCGTTTCTTGTTTTATAATGCCTCTTTCTTTATTATTAGTGGATTAATTTTGATCCACCCAAATCTTTGCACATAATTCCAATACTGCGAGGTCATGGGGTCCGTTCTTCTTACCACCCTTGATAGCATTTGTGTACTTATTCCTCACCCTCCGTATCTTCTCAGATATTGGCCTGTGGGTTGCCGGGAAAAAAATGAATGGCTTAATGAAATCCATAAATTCTCTGTGTTGTGGCATTGTCATACCACTCACCACCACTCATTTGGTAACACTATGGACCTAATTAATTAATGCCTAATAATAATAGTAATAATAATTCCTCTTAATTAACACCCCCTAAATCTAATAATAATAATTCATACATACATTTTGGTTGGTGGTCTCACCTTCTAAACTTCGGTTTGACAAGGTCTCTTGAAAAGCAAAATATTTTTTTAAAGCAACTTAACCTAACATATAATAATGACACACAACACAACGATAAGGAAAATACACAAATTATGGCTAAAATAAGGACGAAAACCCATTAGATGTAACAAATAATGTCTTTAAACATGACACAAAACATATACGTCTTGATTCTTATACGGCATAAGTTACTTACGGGTCAACGAGTTTGAGCCAAAATCATTGATGTGCACCAATTTTTTGTTACCGAGTACGTACAAATTTTTGAATTTGGGCCATAGGTTGCTTTGTTAGACACATTTAAACTAACAAGTAACCTTAGTACATTACCTGCATATGCATCACGAACTTGATATATATAACTTATATACAAGCTTTAAACATGGCAAGAAAAATGACATAAACCATATACTACACATCTCTTTGCATGTTGAATATGATGCATCAGAGCAATTTTTTAAAACATGTCTTGATACCACATAACACAAACACTCAATTTTTCTTATAAATTGAATACCATAACACGAGATGCTGCTGAGCATAAACCAACCATCAGAAAAAAAAAACCGCACTTCTGGGAGACGTGAAAAACTCCATTAGTTCAATTAGAAAAAAAAATCAAAATGGATTAATAATTCATTGGATGAAAAGAGGCACAAAAATATGTAACGTTGGTTTAATTTCAAAACTGCTTTCGCGATAGCATTACCTAAAAAAAATCCAACAAAAACAGTTTGTCTTAATCACTTAAACTAGATATAAATAAAAGAAACCATTGCATTAATTTTATTTAACTAATTTTCCTAATTTCCCCTTTCATCAATATTGCCGCCACGCTTTACTTTGACTTGAGCGCTTTCCAAAAAATTGACACAAGCACCACTTTTTCGAACTAGAGTTCAAATTCTTTCACCATCAAAGATTTTAGTTTCTTAACAAAATATGCCCTCTTTCCTTCATCAAAAACCCCCAAATTAATGCCAGGAACTCCACCACTACCAACTATAGACATGATCTTACCCATGTAATCATTTGCAATTGCAATAATCTTTGAATTTTCTTCGACTTCCACTTCCTGTTTTATAAAGCCTCTTTCTTTGTTATTAGTGGATTGATTTTGATCCACCCAGATCGTTTCACACTTAAATACTTTAAGGTCATGGGGTCAGCTATTCTTACCTTCCTTGATAGCATTTGTGTACTTATTCCTCACCCTCCGAATCTGCACAGATATTTGCCTTTGGGTTACCGGAAAGAAATGAATGACTTAATCAAATCCGTAAATTATCTGTGTCGTGGGATTGTCATACCACTCACCACCACCCATTTGGCAACACTGCGGACCAAATTAATTAATGGCTAATAATAATAATAATAATAATAATAATACCCCCTAACCTAATAATAATAATTCATACATACATTTTGGGTGGTGGCCTCATCCTTTTCACTTTCGTTGGACAAGATCTCCTCAACAGCAAAATCACTTTATAATGCAATTTAACAATGTGTCACTGATCCACCTAACATATAATAATGACACACGACACAAAGATAAGGCAAACACAAAATTATGGCTAAAATAAGAAAGAAAATCCATTAGATGTAACAAATAAAGGCTTTAAATACGACACAAAATTGATACGACTTGATTCCTACAAGGCATAAGTTGCATACGGGTCAATGAATTTGAGCAAAAATCATTGGTTTTGGGTCATGGGTTGCTTTTCTTTATACACATTTTAATTAACAAGTAACCTTAGTATATTACATGCATATGCAGCACGAACATGGTATATATAACATATATACATGCTTTAACCATTGTAAGAAAAATGATATAGACCATATACTACACATCTCTTTACATGTTGAATATAATGCATGAAAGCAATTTTTTCAAACAGGCCATGATATCACATAAAACAAACACGCCATTTTTTATATAAATTCGATACCATATAACACGAGATGCTACCGAGTATAAACCAACCATCAGAAAGAAAGAGCACTTTTTATGAGATGTGAAAAACTCCATTAATTCAATTAGAAAAAAAAATCTGAAATGGATTCATAATTTATTGGATGAAGAGTATAACAAAAATAAGTAACATTGGTTCAATTTTAAAAGTGCTTTTGCGATAGCACTTACCAAAAAAACATCCACTAAAACAATGTGACTTAATCACTTAAACTACATTTAAACAAAACAAATCCTTGCAATAATTGACACAAGTTCTACTTTCTCGGAGTAGAATTCAAATTCTTTTACCATCAGAGTTTTTAGTTTTTTTTGCAAAATATGCCATTTTTCCTTCTTCAAAAACCCCCAAATCAATGCCGGGAATTCCAACACTGTGGACCTTATTAATTAATGCCTAATAATAATAATAATAATAATTCCACATTATTAATACCCCCAAACCTAATAATAATAATTTATACAAACATTTTCGGTGGTAGCCTCACCCTCTTCATTTTCGCTTGACAAGGTTTTCTCACTAGCAAATTCACTTTTTAAAACAATTTAACAATGTGTTACTGATCCACCTAATATATAATAATGACACACGATACAACGATGAGGCAAACACAAAATTATGGCTAAAATAAGGACAAAAAGCCATTATATGTGACAAATAAGGGCTTTAAACACGACACAAAACTGATACGACTTGATTCCTATAAGGTACAATTTTCTTACGTGTCAATGAGTTTAAGCAAAAATCATTGATATGCACCAGTGTTTTGTTATTGAGTACGTAATTTGGGGCATGGGTTGCTTGTTTGACACATTTAAATTAACAAATAACCTTAGTACATTATGTGCATATGCAGCACAAACGTGAATATATAACATATATACATGCTGTAAACATGACAAGAAAAATGAGATGGACCATATACGACACATCTCTTTAAATGTGGAATATGATGCGTCAGAGCAATTTTTTTAATCAGGTCATGATATCACATAACAGAAACACGCAATTTTCCATATAAATTTGATACCACATAACACGAGATGCTGCCAAGGATAGACCAACCATCAAAAAGAAAGCGCAATTCTGTGAGACGTGAAAAACTCCATTGGTTCAATTAGAAAAAATAAACCCCGAATTGGATTAGTAATTCATTGTATGAAGATTAACACAAAAATAAGTAACGTTGGTTCAACTTAAAAAGTGATTTCGCGATAGCACTACCCTCCAACAAAATCAGTGTGTTTTAATCTTTTAAAATAAATATAAACAAAAGAAACCATTGCATTAATTTTATTTAACTAACCTGCCTAATTTTCCCTTTCATCAAAATTGCCGCCACTCTCTACTTTTACTTGAGCACTTTCACAACAGTTGACACAAGCTCTACTTTTTCGAAGTAGAGTTCAAATTCTTTCACTGTCAAAGCTTTTAGTTTGTTTGCAAAATATGCCCTATTTCCTTCATCAAAACTTTCCTAAATCAATGCTGGAAATTCAACCACTACCACCTATAACCATGAACTTACCCAAGTAATCATCTGTAATAGTAATAAACTTTAAATTTTCTTCGACTTTTGCTTCCAGTTTGATAATGCCTCTTTCTTTGTTATTAGTTGATTGATTTTGATCGACCCAAATCTTTTCACATAATTCAACTAGTTCAAGGTCATGGGGTCTGTTCTTCTTACCTCCCTTTATAACATTTGTGTATTTATTCTCAGCCTCCGAATCTTCTCGGATATTTGTCTATGGGTTACCGGGAAAAAAATGGATGGCATAATCAAATCCATAAATTCTCTGTGTCATGGCATTGTCTTACCACTCACACCACCACCCATTTGACAACATTGTTGACCTAATTAATTAATGCCTAATAATAATAATAATAATTCATCTTTATTAATACCCCAAACCTAATAATAATAATTCAAACATACATTTTCGGTGGTGCCCTCACCCTCTTCATTTCCATTTGACAAGGTTTCCTCACTAGTAAATTCACTTTATAAAGGAATTTAACAATGTGTTATTGATCCACCTAACATATAATAATAATACACGACACAGCGATAAAGCAAATACAAAATTATGGCTAAAATAAGGACGGAAAGCCATTAGATGAGACAAATAAGGGCTTTAAACACGACGCAAAATTGATACGACTTGATTCCTATAAGGCACAAGTTGCTTATGTGTCAATGAGTTTGACCAAAAATCATTGATATGCACCAGTTTTTTATTATCGAGTACGTACAAACTTTTGGATTTGGGTCACTGGTTGCTTTGTTAAACATATTTAAATTAGCAAGTAACCTTAGTACATTACGTGCATATTCAGTACGAACGTGATCATATAACATATATACATGCTTTAAACATGGCAAGAAAAATTAGATGGACCATATACTACACATCTCTTTGCATGTGGAATATGATGTATCAGTGCAATTTTTTAAATCAGGTCTTGATATCGCATAACACAAACACACAATTTTTCATATAAATTTAATACCACATAACACGAGATGCGGCCAAGCATAAACCAACCATTAGAAAGAAAGCGCACTTCTGTGAGACGTGAAAAACTCCATTCATTCAATTAGAAAAAAAAACTGAAATGGATTAGTAATTCATTGGATGAAGATTAATAAAAAAAATAAGTAACGTTAATTCAATTTCAATTTCAAAAGTGCTTTCGCGATAGCACAACCCAAAAAATATCCAACAAAAATAATGTGTCAATCACTTAAACTAAATATAAACAAAAGAAACCATTACATTAATTTTATTTAACTAACCTTCCTAATTTTCCCCTTTATCAATATTGCTGCCACTCTTTAATTTGACTTGAGCTCTTTCACAACAGTTAACACAAGCTCCACTTTCTTGAGGTAGAGTTCAAATTCTTTCACCATCAAAGGTTTTAGTTTGTTTGCAAAATATGCCATCTTTCCTTCATCAAAACCCAACCAAATCAATGCTAGGAACTCTACCACTACCACCTATAGCCACGATCTTACCCAAGTAATCATTTGCAATAGTAATAAACTTTAAATTTTCTTCTACTTCCGCTTCCTATTTTATAATGCATCTTTCTTTGTTATTGGTGGACTGATTTTGATCCACCCAAATCTTTTAACATAATGTAAGTACTTCAAGGTCATGGGGTCTGTTCTTCTTATCTCTCTTGATAGCATTTTTGTAGTTATTCCTCACCCTTCGAATCTTCTCGGATATTTGCTTGTAGCTTACCAGGAAAGAAATGAATGGCTTAAAAAAATTCATAATTCTCTGTGTTGTGGCATTCTCATAGCATGCACCACCACCCATTTGGCAACAATATGGACCTAATTAATTAATGCCTAATAATGATGATGATGATGATGATGATGATGATGATGATGATGATGATAATAATAATAATAATAATATATAATAATAATAATAATAATAATAATAATATAATAATTAATAAATAATAAAAAATTCTTAATTAATATCCCCCAAACCTAATAATAAATAATTCATACATACATTTTGGGTGGTGGCCTTACCCACTTCAATTCTGTTTGACAAGGTCTCCTCAACAGCAAAATCCACTTTTTAAAAATCATTGATTATGCACTAATTTTTGTTATTGGTTTCTTTTTAAGACCCTTTAAATTAATAAGTAACTTTAGTACATTACATGCATATGCAGCACGAACCTGATATATATAACATAAATACATGCTTTAAACATAGCAAGGAAAAACATAGACCATATACTACACATCTCTTTGCATGTTGAATATTATACATCAGAGCATTTTTTTAAACAGGTCTTGATATCACATAACACAAACATGCCCATTTTTTATATAAATTCGATACCACCTAACACGAAATGCTGCCGAGCATACAAACCAACCAGTCAGAAAGAAACTGAACTTCTAATGAGATGTGAAAAACTCCATTGGTTTAATTGGAAAAAAAAAAATTCCGAAATGGATTAGTAATTCAATTGGATGAAGAGTAGAACAAAATTACGTAACATTGGTTCAATTTAAAAAGTGATTTCGCGAACTTCATAAAAAAACATCCAACAAAAATAGTGTGTCTTAATCACTTAAACTACATTTAAAAAAAAAAAAGCCCTTGCATTAATTTTATTTAACTAACCTTTCTAATTTTCCCATTCATTTATATTGCCACCACTCTCTACTCTGACTTGAGCTCTTTCACGACAACTGACACAAGCTCCATTTTCTGGGAGTAGAGTTCAAATTCTTTCAGCATCAAAGTTTTTAGTTTATTTGCAAAATATGCCCTCTTTCCTTCTTCAAAAACCCCAAAATCAATGCCAGGAATCCCAACACTACCACCTATAGCCATGATCTTACCCAAGTAATCATTTGCAATGGTAATAAACTTTGAATTTTTATCGACTTCTGCTCCCTGTTTTATAATGCCTCTTTCTTTTTTATTAATGGATTGATTTTGATCTACCCAAATCTTTTCACATAATTCAAATACTTCAAGGTCATGGGGTCAGTTCTTTTTACCTCCATTGAAAACATTTGTGTACTTATTCCTCACCTCCAAATCTTCTCGGATATTTGTCTATGGGTTACCGGAAAAGAAATGAATGGCATAAACAAATCCATAATTTCTCTGTGTCATGGCATTGTCTTACCACTCATCACCACCTATTTACTAACACTGTTGACCTAATTAATTAATGCCTAATAATAATAATAATAATAATAAAATAATAATAATAAGAATCATAATTCCTCTTTATTAATACCCCCAAACCTAATAATAATAATAATTCATAAATACATTTTCAGTGGTGGCCTCACCCTCTTCATTTTCGTTTGACAAGGTTTTCTCACTAGCAAATTCACTTTTTAAAGAAATTTAACAATGTATTACTGATCCACCTAATATATAATAATGACACACGACACAACGATGAGGCAAACACAAAATTATGGCTAAAATAAGGACGGAAAGCCATTAGATGAGACAAATAAGGGCTTTAAACACGACACAAAACTGATACGACTTGATTCTTATAAGGCACAAGTTGCTTACGTGTCAATGAGTTTGAGCAAAAATCATTGATATGAACCAGTGTTTTGTTATCGAGTACATACAGACTTTCGGATTTGGGTCATGGGTTGTTTTGTTAGACATATTTAAATTAGCAAGTAACCTTAGTACATTACATGCATATGCAGCACGAACATGATCATATAACATATATACATGCTTTAAACATGACAAAAAAAATGAGATGGATCATAAACTACACATCTCTTTGCATGTGGAATATTATGCATCAGAGCATTTTTTTAAATCAGGTCTTGATATCGCATAACACAAACACGCAATTTTTCATATAAATTCAGTACCACGTAACACGATATGCTGCCAAGCATAAACCAACCATTAGAAAGAAAGCGCACTTCTGTGAGACGTGAAAAACTCCACTCGTTCAATTAGAAAAAAAACTGAAATGGGTTGGTAATTCATTGGATGAAGATTAACACAAAAATAAGTAACGTTTGCTCAATTTCAAAAGTGCTTTCACGATAGCGCTACCAAAAAAATCCAACAAAAATAATTTGTCTTAATCACTTAAACTAAATATAAACAAAAGAAACCATTGCATTAATTTTATTTAACTAACCTTCCTAATTTTCCCCTTCATCAATATTGTCGCCACTCTCTACTTTGACTTGAGCTCTTTCACAACCGTTGACACAAGCTCCACTTTCTCGAAGTAGAGTTCAAATTCTTTCACCATCAAAGGTTTTAGTTTGTTTGCAAAATATGCCATCTTTCCTTCATTAACCCCCCCCCAAAAAAAAAAAAATCAATGCTGGGAATTCTACCACTACCACCTATAGCCATGATCTTACCCACGTAATCATTTGCAATAGTAATAAACTTTTAATTTTATTCGACTTTCATTTCCTGTTTTATATTGCCTCTTTCTTTGTTATTAGTGGATTGATTTTGATCGACCTAAATCTTTTTACATAATTCAAATACTTCAAGGTCACAGGGTCCGTTCTTCTTACGTCCATTGATAGCATTTTTGTAGTTGTTCCTCATCCTTTGAATCTTCTCGAATATTTGCTTGTGGGTTACGGGAAAGAAATGAATGGAATCAAATCCATAAATTCTCTGTGACGAGTAACGGTTTGTGCTTAGAATTAAAATCCATGTACCCCTTCATTATCCCATGTTTGTCGTCATCTGTAAACTTCTGTTCAAACTTCGAACTCGGCGAATTTCCAGTGATACCTGCTTGCAACTTTATCATCTTCCATCTTCCTTGGTGGGCACTTGAAATGTCCTCATCCTTTTCCTCCTCTAGTAACCTCTTTGACAATTGAGTTTTGGTGGTGCTTTTAACTTATTTTTGTTGAGAGGCTGAAGAAGAAGATTCTGATGATGAAGACCACGGTAACAATGAAACCTTGTTGGTGGTGATGTTAACTTCTTTATGTTGATAGGAGAAGGAAAAAGATGATGATGTTGATAAGCACAAAGGAAATGAAATCTTATTGGTGGTGGTGGAGTTAACTTCCTTTTGTAGAACAAGAAGAAGAAGAAGAAGAAGAATCAAACCTCTGTGCAGCCATTATAAAAATAAAAATAAAAAGCAAGGGAGGGAAATGGTTATTCATGAGAGGGGAAGAAGAGCCCTCAAATAGTCAGTTTTTTGCAATGTCGATTGGAATGTAGGTGGTAGTATTCTTTTGGAGTGTAGGTGAGCAAGAATTTTACTTGATGTAGTGAATATCCACCCCCCTTTGCTTTGGGCTCTTAAGTCTAAAAATAACATGGATTAAGAAAATTTTCAGACGAAGGATTTAAATGGTGAAGAGATAGATTTTTCAGACTTAATGGATTTTCAAACAATAAAGGTCTTGTAACTATTTTTACAGGATAATATTTTGTGGATTTTCAAACAACAATATATATTTTTTATATTAAAATACGTTATTAGCATCCGAAATGCAATTTAAGTGGGTCAGCCTTGTAACTATTTTTACAAACCAATAGTTTATGAATTTTCAAACAACAATATATATTGTTTTTATTAAAATATATTATTAGTATCCGATATACAATTTAAGTGCGTCGGTCTTGTAATTATTTTTATGGGACGACATTTTATAGATTTTCAAACAACAATATATATTTTTTATATTAAAATATATTATTAATATTTAAGCCTTACAAATGAAATTTTTAATTCACAATCCTGTGACGTAATTCAATATAGCGGCATTCACTTATAAATTTTAGAAAATATTTTTAAAAGTAAATAAAAGCACCTAAGAATCAAATTAAATTCAGCTCACAAACTAGTTGTGCGTAGACATAGTTTGATCCAATTATCTAGAATCTACTCCTCTCTCTCATCATGCACACCACCTACTCCCCTCCTTGATAAGGCAATTTTGTTTCCCTTTTGACATGACTACACAGCAGCGGGCTATAATTTATACATATAATTATAATCAGTATTATAATTAGTTATTCCTATTATAATTTTTATATAATGTCAGTTATTTACTTGTTATAATTATGATTATAATTTTATATGTTAAAATTATTTTTCAGTTTAGTTCTACTTGTTATAATTTTATATATGTGCAAAAAGGCTAAGTAAAATAAACACTAAAAACAATGTACTATGCTGATAAATCGCAATAAAAACTTTAATTAAAACAAAGAATAAAAAGCGCTAGGGGTATCTATAAGTTTCAGGCAACACAATGGGCAATTCGGTAGACCAGGAACCCTTTTCTAATTAATTTTTCTTTAAAAATCAACCTATGATCCATGAGAAAATTTATCTCATACACTTGTATTTTTCATAATAATTCACGCGTATATGAATTATACTACCAATTCATATTAATTATGGAATCAATTCGCGTTACTTAATTTTACTGAAAACACTTGTTTATTAAAGTGACGGAATATTTGACACTACAAAACCTTTTATTAAAAGTGAGTTTAGAAATATTAAGTAAAGATCATAATTTAATTCAAATAAGTTAAAACGTGATTGAAATCACATTTGAATTAAAATGGGTGGTGAAAACACAAAATTGGCAATTTCGGTACCAAAAAAAGTAAGAATTAAAACTATTACCAAAATAATGTATTAAAGTTTGATATCTAAAATGATAAATAACCAATTAATTTAGAGACCACTCTCTAACTCGATCTGTTAGGATTTAGCATAAAAATAACAATTTAAACTAGTTTGGTTCTTTTGTTGAAAATATTTTATCAAATTTCTTATAATAGTATGTGATTCACATACTAGGATAATATTTTAATAAAAACCAGATTTATAATGACCTTTTAACCTATAGAAAATTAATTAGAATTGAATTCAATTCCGAAAAATTACAGCATCAACATACCCGGGCCTTACGTACCCCTAACTAACGAACTAGACAAGCATATCTAATAAATTCATGCTCAGTAAATTAATTAAATAAAACAACATATACAAGTTATAAACTTGAAAAACAATTAACAATATAAGCCAGCAAAATTTATACTAGTAATTAATAAAAGATTAATTAAAAATAAAACTTGGAATTGAAGCACTAATTTGACGCATTAAGCGAATTAATTAGGTTGTTGTTGTTTTAATGATGATGATTTATATTTTCGTACACCTAATTTAATTAGGTTTGCCATTGGGTGGGCCCATTAAGCCAATTAATTACTTGTCTTGAAAAATAACGGCTCCTTGTTGTTTCTGCTGCTATTGTTGTTGTGATGATTGTGATAGAATTGCCCACATTAAGCCAATTAATTGCTTGGCTTGAAAAAAAATAAAAAAGGGAGCATAAGTTGTTTGGTTGTAAGGTGGTTGTTGTGATGATGATGATTGCCCACTATTAACACCTCATTTTGCGACCCCCGCAAGAATTCTGATTTTTAAATAAATGAACACGCATGCATGCACGAGCATTTTTGAATGCACAAGAAAGCCGAAAGGACCCCGGATGAGGAGTTACAGAATTATCGAAAATTGTCGGAATCGAAAACCGTCAAAACTCCTGAAAACTTGTGAAAGGAGAGTTATGCATTTTGGATCATCCTTAAACTTTGAGAGTTGTTAAACATTATCAAAAGGAGTAGCATACTCGAAAATCAGCTCAATCCGACGGTCGGATCTCTGAAAATTCAAAAAATCATGAGTTTGATTCGGGTGATCAAATGAAGGTCTTCTCGAAGTAAAAATGGTTTGAAGTTTGATAAGTAGATATGCCTTATTGTGGGGAAGTTTGGTAAGTAAATAGGCCTTTTGTCGGACATGGGATCATCAAGAAACAATTTGTCTATCGTGCAATTCTGGTCGAAATGTCCTTCGGAACAAATTAAAAATAATATTGGCCTTCCCAAATTCTGATCGACCTGAAATTTAGATACAAGCTAGAAAACATTTGGAGGAAAAACATATAAAAAAATTAGAATAATCCAACGGCTAGAAGTTCAGTTCTTGAGGTTGTTGTACGCAAGTACGTTTCCTACGCGGGAATAAACTCTTCGTACCAATTCGAGGAGACCGAGTCCTTCCCGAATTCCGATCGTCTTGAAACTTTTACAGCATTTAAAAGACCTATATTGGCACTATATATCCAAAATTCAGCATGATCCAACGGTTAAACCTGACTTTTAGTGCAAACAAGTGACCTTGTCTACAACAAGTACCTTTCCTATGCGGAAACAAACTCTTCGTACCAATTAGAACAAAAGGAGACCTTCCCGATTTCTGATCTACCTGAAATTTTTACACGATCTAGAAGACTTCTATTCCAAACACACATCCAAATATCAGGATGATCTAACGGTGGTAAGGTTTCACGATATGCTCCAAGAGTCCTAGTTGCGATATCTTTTCTTGCTCTCCAAGTATTTCTTTCAACTATAAATAGACCCCCCCTCCATTCATTATGATCATCAAAAATCAATGGAATTTCGTGGTACACACCAAGAGATCCTTATTCTCTCCATCCAAGGAGGCTCAGGTATAATTTTCTCTCTCTTCTTTTATTTATTCGTCGATTTTATAATTCATACTCTTGTTTGCATAATTTTTATTACTTAATATCATTTCAAAACCTTTTTTCAAATTGTTTTCAAAACTGAAGGCGTATAATAAACCCTAATCCAATTCCAAAATAGTATTATTACTTTCTTACTTTTCCAAAAGCCCGGATTAACGGTATGGTTATACGAAGGAATGGACAATCGCTACATAGCTAATCTAACTCATAGATCGTAGTGTGTATGTGACAAATACTCGATTATGAGAGCATTAGCGCCATCTATACCGGTTTTAATCAATAGACTATGGTATACGATCGGTCAACTCGCCTCGTATCAGATCAAATATAAGATTCCACATTGAACTAGTTTCCAAAAAGCCCAATGCTTTACAAAATCACTTGTTTCATTGTATCTATTATTACCAAATTCTTTTTTTCAAATCTCTCTCACACACCCACACACACACAATTTTAAAATCATGGGCGAATTAAGAAACACATCGTTTTCATCCCATCCCCAAAACCCGATTTTTAAGGCAAGCAAAAAAATTATGTAAAATAATAGCAATAGCATGCAAGAACTGAATTATAACACGCGCATATCCTACTCAAGAGACCGAAAGGGCGAATTGGGTGCCTAACACTATCCCGATTCGTAACTTAATCCCCGAACCTTTGAATCAACTGGTTTCGCATATATTGTGTATAAGAGGATATTTAGTCCATAAATACGTCTCTTTTACACAACCTTTTTGTTTGTGTAGTAAAACAAACGGGCGACTCTTATTCTTTTTAAAATGGATTTTCAAAGCAACAAATGGAATCGCCGCCCAAGAGGACCCCCGGGCGTCGAGAACGCGGATTCTCACAGTGGGAATAAACTCTTCGTACCAATTCGAGGATACCGAGTCCTTCCCCAACTCCGATCGTCTTGAAACTTTTAGAGGATTTAAAAGATTATATATATTGGCAATATATATCCAAAATTCAGCATGATCCAACGGTGAAAACCTGAACTTTAGTGCAAACAAGTGACCTTGTCTACAACAAGTACCTTTCCTATGCGGAAACAAACTCTTCGTACCAATTAGAACAAAAGGAGACCTTCCCGATTTCTGATCGACCTGAAATTTTTACACGATCTAGAAGACTTCTATTCCAAACACAGCCAAAAATCAGGATGATCCAACGGTGGGAAGGTTTCACGATATGCTCCAAGAGTCCTAGTTGCGATATCTTTTCTTGCTCTCCAAGTATTAATTTCAACTATAAATAGACCCCCCTCCATTCATTATGATCATCAACAATCAATGGATTTCGTGGTACACACCAAGAGATCCTTATTCTCTCCATCAAGGAGGCTCAGGTATAATTTTCCCTCTCTTCTTTTATTTATTCGTCGATTTTTAATTCATACTCTTGTTTGCATAATTTTTATACTTAATATCTTTTCAAAACTTTTTTCAAATTGTTTTCAAAACTGAAGGCATATAATAAACCCTAATCCAATTCCAAAATAGTATATTATTACTTTCTTACTTTTTCAAAGCCCGAATTAACGGTATTGTTATACGAAGGAATGGACTGTTGCTACATATCTAATCTAACTCATAGATTGCGGTGTGTATGTGTAAATACTCGATTATAACAGCATTAGCACTATCTATACGGTTTAATCAATAGACTATGGTATATGATCGGTCAACTCACCTCATATCACATCGAATATAAGATTCCACATTGAACTAGTTTCCGAAAAGCCCAATGCTTTTACAAATCACTTGTTTCACTGTATCTATTATTATCAAATTCTCCTTTTCAAATCTCACACACACACACACACACACTTATTTTAAAATCATGGGCGAATTAGGAAACACATCGTTTTTATCCCAACCCCAAAAATCCCAATTTAAGGCAAGCACGAAAAGCTGTAAATAATAGCGATAGCATGCAAGAAATGAATTATAACACGTGCATATCCTACTCAAGAGACCGAAAGGCGAATGGGTGCCTAATACCTTCCCGATTCGTAACTTAATCCCCGAACCTTTGAATCAACTGGTTTCGCATATATTGTGTATAATAGGATATTTAGTCCATAAATACATCTCTTTTACACAAACCTTTTTGTTTGTTTAGTAAAACAAACTGCGACTCTTATTCTTTTTAAAATCGATTTTCAAAGCAACAAATGGAATCGCCACCCACGAGGACCCCCTGGCGTCGAGAACGCGAATTCTCACAGTGGGAATAAACTCTTCGTACTAATTCGAGGAGACCGAGTCCTTCCCCAACTCCGATCGTCTTGAAACTTTTAGAGGATTTAAAAGACTTATATTGGCAATATATATACAAAAATTCAGCATGATCCAACGGTGAAAACCTGACTTTTAGTGCAAACAAGTGACCTTGTCTACAACAAGTACCTTTCCTATGCGAAAACAAACTCTTCGTACCAATCAGAACAAAAGGAGACCTTCCCGATTTATGATCGACCTAAAATTTTTACAAGCTCCAGAAGACTTCTATTCCAAACACATATCCAAAAATCAGGATGATCCAACGGTGGGAAGGTTTCGCGATATGCTCCAAGAGTCCTAGTTGCGATATATTTTCTTGCTCTCCAAGTATTTCTTTCAACTATAAATAGACCCCCCTCCATTCATTATGATCATCAACAATCAAGGGGATTTCGTGGTACACACCAAGAGATCCTTATTCTCTCCCTCTAAGGAGGCTCAGGTATAATTTTCTCTCCCTTCTTTTATTTATTCGTCAGTTTTATAATTCATACTCTTGTTTGCATAATTTCTATCACTTGATAGCTTTTCAAAACACTTTTTCAAATTATTTTTCAAAACCAAAGGCGTATAATAAACCCTAATACAATTCCAAAATAGTATTATTACTTTCTTACTTTTTCAAAAGCCCGGATTAACGGAATTGTTATACGAAGGAATCGATAATCGCTATATATCCAATCTAACTCGTAGATTGCGGTGTGTATGTGATAAACACTCGATTATGAGAGCACTATTGCTATTTATACGGGGTTTAATCAATAGAATTTTGTATATGATCGGTCAATTTGCCTCATATCATATCGAGTATAAGATTCCACATTGAATCTGTTTTCAAAAAGTCCAATACTTTACAAAATTATTTGTTTCATTGTATCTATTATTATCAAACTCTATTTTTTTTAAAATCACACACACACACACACACATTATTAAAATCATGGGCGAACTAGGAAACACATCGTTTTCATCCCAACCCTAATATCCCGGTTTCTAAGGCAAGTACGAAAAGGTGTAAAGTAATAGCAATAGCATGCAAGAACTGAATTATAACACACGCATATCTTACTCAAGAGACCGAAAGGGCGAATTGGGTGCCTAACACCTTCCCGATTCGTAACTTAATCCCTGAACCTTTGAATCAACTAGTTTCGCATATATTGTGTATAAGAGGATATTTAGTCCATAAATAAATCTCTTTTACACAAACCTTTTTGTTGTTTAGTAAAACAAACATGCGACTCTTATTCTTTTTAAAATCGATTTTCAAAGCAACAAATGGAATCGCCGCCCACGAGGACCCCCGGGCGTCGAGAACGCGAATTCTCACAGTGGGAATAAACTCTTCGTCCCATTCGAGAGAGACCGAGTCCTTCCCGAACGCCGATCGTCTTGAAACTTTAGAGGATTTAAAAGACTTATATTGGCAATATATATACAAAAATTCAGCATGATCCAACGGTGAAAACCTGACTTTTAGTGCAAACAAGTGACCTTATCTACAACAAGTACCTTTCCTATGGGGAAACAAACTCTTCGTACCAATCAGAACAAATGGAGACCTTCCCGTTTTCTGATCGACCTAAAATTTTTACAAGATCCAGAAGACTTCTATTCCAAACAGATATCTAAAAATCAGGATGATCCAACGGTGGGAAGGTTTCGCGATATGCTCCAAGAGTCCTAGTTGCGATATATTTTTTACTCTCCAAGTATTTCTTTCAACTATAAATAGAACCCCACCCATTCATTATGATCATCAACAAACAAGGGGATATCGTGGTACACACCAAGAGATCCTTATACTCTCCCTCTAAGGAGGCTCAGGTATAATTTTCTCTCCCTTCTTTTATTTATTCGTCAGTTTTATAATTCATACTCTTCTTTGCATAATTTCTATCACTTGATAGCTTTACAAAACACTTTTCAAATTATTTTTCAAAACCAAAGGCGTATAATAAACCCTAATACAATTCCAAATAGTATTATTACTTTCTTACTTTTTCAAAAGCCGGATTAACGGCATTGTTATACGAAGGAATCGATAATCCCTATATATCCAATCTAACTCGTAGATTG